>CAKKSZ020000013.1:0-600000 GCA_920104245.2 Rhodotorula babjevae | reverse complement strand
ACGAGGCCGATGACGAGCGAGTTGTCGAACCCGACGTTCTCGAACAGGGTCGGGGCGTAGTACATGAGCGTGTTGAAGCCGCACAGCTGCTGGATGCCCTGCAGGCCGCACGCGACGACGAGGGCGCGGAAGTTGGGCGCGTTGAGGTGGAGCCGCTTCCACGTCTGGACGAGCGTCGCCGTGTGGCCCATCGTGTCCTTGACGCTCTTGCTGATGACGTCGGCCTTGAGGTGCAGCTGCGCCTCGCTCGCGTACGGGTAGATCTTGCGCAGGATGTTGACCGTCGCCTCGAGCTTGTCTTGGCGGAGGAGGTAGCGCGGCGACTCGGGGAGGTACAGGAGCATGACGAGTTGGAGGGCCTGCGTTTGATGAGCAGCGAGCGTCGTCAGTCTCGTGCGACTGAGCGAGGGGAGATGTGGAGAGAGGGAGAGGGACGCACAGGAGGAACCGCGCCGAGGCCGACCATCCAGCGCCAGCCGTGCGTCACGTTCTGGAACGCCAAGTTGAGGCAGTAGGCGACGACCTGGCCGAACGTGATGGCGACGACGTTGAGCGTCACGAGCCGTCCACGGAGCGCAGTCGGCGCGAGCTCGCCGATGTAGAGCGGGACGATGAGCGAGGCAAAGCCGACGCCGAATCCGAGGATGAGGCGGCCGACGGCGACGATCCAGTACGCGTTCGGGCCGTAGGCGACGGCCTGCATGACTGCGAGCGGGAAGAGCGCAAGGTGAGCCTCGATCGCTGAGCGGGAGGAGGAAAGGCGGACGCACTAGCTCCGACGATGAAGATGGCGTCGGCGAGGGCGATGACGGCCTTGCGGCCAATGCGGTCGGCCTGCGGGTGCGCCAGAGAGTCAGGAGAAGCTCGCTGCGGGGTAGTGAGCGGGTAGACGCACGAGGACACCTGCCGAGAAGCCGGCGAGAAGAGCGCCGAGAGTCGTGGCCGAGGTGAGGATCTGCGAGCGCGCAGCAGCGTCAGTACCGGCGCCGGGAGAACGGTCTGGACAGGGAGGACGCACCTCCTTGTTCGAGCTGCTGAGCGGGACGCGGTTGAGGTCGGCGGGGACGTCCTTGTGGACGAGGGCGCCGCCGATGACACCAGTCTGCGAGCGAGAGAGGGCGTCAGTGAGGCGCTACTTGGAGGTGCGCGGGTCGCGGCGACGCACGTCGTAGCCGAAGAGGAGGCCACCGGTAGCAGCGGCGACGACGAGCCACCAGACGAAGGCGGTGGTGCGGTCCTCGCCCTCGGCGCGGATGACCGACTCGTCGACCTCGAGGCGCGACTGGCTCAGGTGCTGGAGCGCAGCCTTGTTGGCGGGCTTGGTAAAGTCGAGCTCGCCGGACGACTCGGAGCGGACGGACGAGGCCGACTTGTTGGCGCTCGTGAGAGGAGGAGGGAGGGGAGACATGGTGGAGGTGGTGGTGGTGGAGCTGGGGGAGGGGGGGCTCTGTTCAGGCAGAGTGTCTTTCGCCCGGAGCAGAAGTCTTCCGGGAGCTGCAGGCGGGGCAAGGTCGAGGGTCAGCGAGGGAGGCTCTAGCGCGCTCGGCTTCCGGAAGTGGCCGAGCGGAGGAGGAGGAGGGGCGAGGGAGGACGCACCCGCGGTGACGGTTGTGCGACGAGCTGCGCGTGGCAAGAGGCATGGCGGGAGTGCAGGGAGCAGCAGCGCGCAGGCACACGGTGGCGAGGAGAGCGAGGGACGCGACGAGGGGGAGAGGGGAGGTGTTAGCCTCGCGATCTCGACGACGACAGCTCGTGGGAGGGTGCGAGGTGGACGGGACGCACAAGAGGAAGGTGCCAAACAGCCTTGAAGTGGTTGCGGGCGTACGCCGGGCCTGCGAGCCGTGAGAGGGTGCGAGGGAGTGAATCGACGGAGTCCAAGGGGACGCGGACGGACGGTCGCGTTCTCGGCGAAGCTCGATCACCGTGCACACAGCTCGTCTTTGCAGTTTCGAGTACAGCTACACAAGGCGTCTCCAAGCTCAGCCCTTGTTCTGCAGGAGCGCGCACCAAGGTCAGCCATGCTCGTCGCTGAGAGCTCGTCGGCGAGGTCGTGCGACAGCGACTCGCCTTCATCTCGCGCAGCATGCCCATGACCTGCACCGGGTCCGTCGCGCCCGTCGCCTCTGCTCGGAGAGAGGGTCCGTCAGTCGAGAGCGAGCGAGGGGGCAGGCTCGAGCGCGAGAGGGACGCACTCTGGACCGCCGGGCTCGAGGTGCGCATAAAGACGTTGTGCTCCTTCTCGTCGCCGATCGTAAACTTGCCCGTCGTCACGTCGTTCTCCTGCTCGGCCGAAAGCTGTCAGTGAGACGTCCCGAGCGCGCGACGTCGAGCCGAGAGACGCACCTTGCAGTACTTGACGAGCCTCTGGATCGCCTCGTTGTCCGGCTCGACCTTGCTCGAGAACGCAACGTTCGACGCCGTGTACTCGTGCCCGACGTACGTCACCGTGTCGTCCGGGAGGGCGGCGAGCTTGACGTTGAGCGCCTCGTGCATCTCCTGCGGCTCGCCCTCGAAGAAGCGCCCGCAGCCGCTGACGAACAGGGTGTCGCTGCGTCGAGGCAAGAAGAGGGGACCGTCAGTACGAGGCTCTCGATGCGGAGAGGTCGCAGCGAGCAAGCTCACCCAGTAAAGACGGCGCGCTGGTCCTTCTTCTTGTCCTCGACGAAGTAGCAGATGTGGTCGCGCGTGCTGCGGATTGACTCGAGGCGTCAGCTCGGTGGACTGCGAGCATAAAGGAGGTGTGCTTGGCGCTACCGGCACCGAGAGGGCTTTGGCCGAGCGGAAGAGGTCATAGCGCCGGCGTCTCCTCCAGGACAGAGGGGAGGACAGGGACGCACTGGCAGGGCGTGTGCACCGCCGTCACGTCGAGATCGCCAATCTTGAACTGGTCGCCGTGCTTGACCTGCGTGCGAGGGCGAGGAGAGTCAGCCGGGCGAGGGAGCGAGCGCTCAAGAGCCAGACGAGGGGCGAGGACGCACGACGTTGTTCGTCGCCGGCACGCTCTCGGCTCCTGCGTAGACCTTGATGCCCGGGTAGCTGTGCCAAGCAGAACAAGTTTAGCGCCGGCCCACAGGCCGAGAAGCAGTCGGTCGGCGCAGCAGAGCGGGACCGCGACGCACAGCTCGGCCGTCTTGTCGTTGCCGCCGGCATGGTCGTGGTGGCCGTGGGTCGTCAGGAGGTACTGCCCGAGCTTGATGCCCTCCTTGTCGGCTGCCGCCTGCAGCTTGGGCGGGTCGTACGGGTCGACGACGGCCGTCGTGCCGGTCTGCGAGGCGGCAGGGACAAGAGCGGGTCAGCCAGCGCGTCACAGAGAAGGTACAGGGGAGACGCACGGCCTCGTCGACGAGGATGTACTCGTAGTTGTCGCTCTGCGCGGGTGAGCGGGGTCGGGCGAGGGGAGGTGGGGCAGCGTCAGCACAGACTCGCACACAGCGAGTGAGAGGGCAGGAGGCAAGGGCGGGACGCACACGGCAGGGCACAGGAATGACACGCATGGTGGTGCTGTTCTCGTACACCGCAGGAGAGGCGAGGGACGAGGGCGAGAAGTGGAGGCGACGTCAGCTCTGTGCGCGAGCTCATCACGGCGCGAGACGGGCGCACGAGGAGGTGCTGGCGAAAGTGCGAGTCTGCTGAAAGGTGCTGAGCTGTCTCGAGATGCGCAGAGCGGAGCGCGGGAGCATGGGCGGAGCGAGGACGGGGGACGGCCGACCGACGGCTCGAGGGTCTCGACGTGCCGAGCTCTCGCAGGAGGCTGTGGACCAACGAGTTGCTAGCGGTACTACAAAAGACAAGAGAGAAGGGGCAAGGAAGGAGAGGAAGGAGAAGGCGAATAACGAGAGGGGGGAGGAGCGTGCGCGCAGCTTCAAGGACCGACCCAGAGGCTCACTGAGGCCCGCGCTCGCGCTCCTTCTCCTTGTCGAAGAACGACTTGATGTGCTCGGACGTGATGGTCGTGCCCGAGTCGGCGTGCGGGCGGAAGAAGGCCTTGAGGCGGTCGCTCAGGCCGCCGAACGCCTGCAGCGAGTTGATGGCCTGGATTCGGGGCATGCGCGTCAAGAGGTGGTTCATGCCGAGCTCAAAGGTCGACTTGTCTGCGAAGAGCACGGCGAGGGCGTCAGCGAGGGCGCTCGTGGCCCGCAGAGAGAGCGAGAGGGCCGCACGAGCGTCAGGGTCCTCGGGCGGCTCGAACACCTCCTCCTCTTCGAGGAAGAACGGCAGCTTGAGGAACATGGCGAGGCACTGCGTGAGAGTCGTCGGAGGAGGAGACGGCGAGTGACGATGGAAGGGAGGGAGGCGACGAGCGAGAGAGGGAAAAGCAGGAAAAGGCGTCAGCGGCGTGGCCAGCGCGAGGAGGACGGAGCAGAGCGAGATAAAGTACCTCGCGGCACCGGCACCACCTGTCCATGAAGCCCTCCTCGAAGTAGACGTTGGTCTGCGCGCCGCCTCGCTCGAGCTTGACGAGCGGCGAGTCCTCGACGGGCACGACCGGCGGCGCGAGGCACGAGCGAGAGCTCGACGCGGCCGGCGCGTCGCTCTCGCCCACAGCTGCGGACGCGTCCTCGGCCTTGGCGCGCTTGGCGACGGGCCCGTCCTCGAGCCCATCCTGCGCCTTGCGCTTGCCGTCGCTCGCCGACCCGAGCCCCTCCTCCATCGCCGCCGCCGCCGCTGTCGTCACCCTCCCTGTCGACGCCGGCTCGGCTGGCGCGCTCCCTGCCGCCTCGTCGTCGCCCTCGCCCTTGACCGTGCCCTCATCCTCGTCCTCCGCCGAGCGCACCTTGCCGAGGACGATCGCGTCGGGCCCGAGGAGGAGGACGCCCGTACCCTCGACGCCGGCGTACCTCGTCATGATGCGGCGCACGTCTGAGTTGTGCTCGACGCAGCGCCAGCACACGAGTTGGTCAAAGTCGTCTTGGCGCAGCGGCTTGGTCGGGTCGTCGTCGTCGTCGCTGTGCGGGAGGCCGACGCACGCTGCGTGCAGCCAGTCCTCGCAGACGAGGCACTGGAGCATGTCGTCCGTCTCGGTGTGCGGGTCGTACGGCTTGCCGCAGTAGCAGAACTTGCCGCGGAAGTCTGCAAAGGTGAGCGGGACGCATCAGCTCGGCACGCCGACGAAGCTGAGGAAGGAGGACGCACTGTCGTCGATGCGGTTGAGCGTGTTCGGGTCGGCGTCGTCGCGGCCCGAGATGCTGCAGCACGACCCGGCGCCCATTGCAGCCGTGCCGCAGTCGCACCGGTACGAGCGGCGGTTGAACAGCTCGACGAGCTCGTGCGAGGCGTGGCACGCGATCGAGCATGCCGCGCAGACGGCTCGGTCGCCGAGGCAGGTGCGGCAGGCCCACAGCGGCTGCTTGATGTAGCCGAGGTCGTAGGTGCACTGGTCGAAGCGGTACGGCAACGTCTCCCTCGCCTCGGCCTCGAGCGCGTCCTGCGCGCCGAGGAGGTCGTCGGCCGTAAATTGGTCGTCGCTCGAGGGCACGCCGTCGCGCGTCGGCGAGAAGAGGAGAGCGTCGCGGTCGAGCATGGCGGAAGGGGTGGAGGCGGGTATGCTGATGAGGTCGTTCGACGAGGACGGGTACTGGGCGGATGAGGCGGCTGCAGAGGGCGTACAGAGGTCAGCTTATCAAGCTTCTCGAGTCTGCACAAGCTCCCGGCGCGAGGCGAGGGAGAGGGAGGCGCACCTTGGTTGATCGAGACGCGGCGCGAGGGGGAGCGAGCTAGACGTTGCAGACCTCGGCTGCGTGCTCGCCGGCTTGTCGAGGGTGCTGGCCGTGAGATTGGGTACACGCGCGACGTGCAAGAGCTCTGCGAGAGGTGTGATGGAGGGGAGAGGGAGCCGGCGTTCTGGGCGTGGACGCGGTCTCGCTCTCTGGCGGCGGAAAAGGACCGCGGCGCATTCAGCCACGGTCGAGCTCTCTCTGGCGCAGAGCACGACACGAACGAGTACCCGAGCGAAACAAATGACAACAGGAGACGAGCGCAAGAGCGAGGGAGAGCGCGCGCTACAAGGACGACCTCCTCTCGGACGCTGACGACGACTCAGGCTCGCCCAGCTCGACAACGACACCTGCAACGCGAGGCTCGCCGGCCTTCTTGTCCTCCTCTTTAGACCCTCGCCGCGACCCTCGCATCGAGGGGACCCACGCCCGCCCCTTCTCCCCCTCGCTCCTCTTCCTCCCCGCCTCGATGTCCTGCTCGGGCCACGCGCTCGCCGGGAGCGACGGCATGTAGCCGAGCACAGCGACGCCTGAGACCGTCGGCGCGAGCGTCTCGGTCGCGCCGACGCGGGACTGCATCGGCGGCGCGACGCCGTTGCTGAGGGTGCCGCCGCCGCCCACCGACGACAGGTCGAGCACGACGCCGCCCGCGGTCGCCTTGGTGCCGTTCAGGAGGATCGAGCGCAGCTGCGCCGTGAGGCTGACGGCCTGGATGCCGCCGTACATCCACGAGCCGAGGAAGATGACGACCTCGGCGGTCGGCGAATTGGTCGTCGCGAGCTCGTTGATCGTGAGGTCGATGTAGAGCGCGAGGCTGCCGAGCGAGACCGCCATCAGGGCACCGACGATGCCCGTCTGCAGACGCGAGAGAGGGAGGGAAAGGGAGAGTCAGCTCAGTCGTCGGGTCGAAGCGGCTCGAGCGCGAGGAGAGAGCCGGGACGCACGATGAAGAGGTCGACCTCGGCGCGCTGAAGACGCTGCAGGTTCTGCGCCTGAGCCACCGCGAGGCCTCCTTGATCCGAGTCTGCGAGGCGCCGGATCGCCGAGCGCGAAGGACGTGACGACGGCGACGACCTCGGCAGCTGACCTGGCGCCTGGGTCGACCTGGTCGGTGACGACGGCGAGCTCGACGTGACGTGTGCAGCAGCGTGCGAGTCGATCGAGAGGTACATGTCGGACGGCTGCGTCTCGACGCTCGAGGCGATGCCGTGCGTGACCGTGCCCGTGGAGGTGCGATTCGGCATGGGAGGACGGACGGGCGGCGGCGACGAAGAGGTCGGCTCCTCCGCGACGGCGTCGGCGTTGGCGTCGTCATGCTCGTCGTGCTCGACGATCTCGGGCGCAGCTGTATCTGGCGCAAACTGGGTGATCTGGCCGCCGCGGGTAAAGGTGCGGTGGTTCTCGGCGATTTGACGGTGGACGATGACAAGAAGAGCGATGCCGCCGACGTTGATCTGTGCGACGCAGGGACAGGTCAGTGAGTGACGAGCGACGAGGCGCGAGGAGGGGAGAGGAACAGAGACGCACGAGGGCCGTGAGGAAGGGCGAGACGACGAACGCCGTCATGACGACGAGCGAGGCTCTGCAGGACGACGATGATCAGCGAGGACGGCCTTACGAGCAGCGAGAGGACGCACTCGTTGGTCTGGTTGCGCGCCTCGTCGACCTTGTGCCAGTCGTTCTCGATCTCCGCGACCGCGCTCGGCGGGACGTCCGGCCACGCCTCGGCGGCGCGGTCGAGCGCGACCTTGGTGGCATTGAGCGCGTTGCCGAGGTAGACGCCCGCCCTGATGCCGAAGCACGTGCCGACCTGCGAGCGCGAGGAGAGCGTGAGCGACGGCGGGCCGGGAGCGGACGACTTGGGAAGGGGTCCGAGCGCACGATGAGCATGATGAACATGGCTGCACCGAGCCCGAGGAACAGGCCGTTCGTGACACGGGGGCTCATGGCGCGGACGAAGCGGGTCGTGTCGCTCGCCGTGATGATGTAGCTCTGCAGCGAGGCCCAGCTCACGAGCCAGCTGTGGGAGCGAGGGAGGGGGCGGCGTCGAGGCAGGGTCAGCTCGGCAGCTCGGAACAGGAGCACGAGAAGCGACGCACATCTGGATGAAGAGGAGGAGCCACGGCACGAGGCGCAAGGGCCCCGTCGAGTCCGAGTACCCGGTGCCGAACGTCGTCACCCACTCGTTGGCGATGTGCGCCATGAGGAAGGGAGTCACGAGGAAGGTGAGGAGCGGCTCGAGTACTTGACGACTGCGAGCACGAGCGAGCTCGTCAGCGATGCGCAGGCGGGCAGGAAGGAGAGGAAGGAGGCCACGCACTTGCCGACGATGTAGCGTCCGCGCTCTCGAGCGAGTAGGCGCCACAGGAACAGCTTCTTGCCCCTCCTCCTGCCGTCGCGGATGACGACAAAGACGTTGGCGGCGGCGACGAGGATGGTGTAGCCAAGGAGAGCGCACAGGACCGACTGCCGGACGACGAACCCGAGGTTGGCTTGGCGCTTGAGCGACGCGGCGAGAGCCTCCTCGTAGTAGGCGAACGGGTTCGCGCCTTCTGGCGGCAGCGGAAAGCCTTCGAGGACGATGGTCGAGTTGGAGGAGGACATGGACGAGGGCGGTTGGTGGAGCTGCGGGACCGCGGGCGCGGGAAATGCGTTGCCCGCCGCGGGCAGTGTGCTGCAGCCGGCCGCTTGACAAGGAGCGGCCAGGTACTCGGCAGGAGGTGCTCTGTGCGACGGCTGCAGGTAGACGCCGTCAGGAGGGTGTGTGAGTAGAGGAGAGGAAGAGAGGGAGAGGACGAGACGCACCTGCGGACCGCCTCGCGCCGGGCCAGAGAAGGACCGGGAGCGAGCGAGCCCTGGTTTCCCTCGGCAGCTACGACGGGTACGTGGGATCCGCTCGTGGTGCAGATCCGCCGAAATGGAACGAGCGACCCGTCCCTGGAAGAGGAAAGGCAGCAGCGCACGAGCTCCCTCCCGCGCTAGAGGCCTGCGCCACCGCGCTCAAGGCGTGCGACAGGGAGTGCACTAGAGTCGAGAGTGCAGCGCGATCCATCTCAGCGCCTCGCAAACCTGCTCGTCGGCGAGGCTGAGCGAGCGAGAGCGGGAGGGGCAGCAGGGACCGCAAGCCAGCCTCCGGCACTGGTGCCGCGTGCTGACCCGTGCGGGGCGGAGCGAGGGAGCGTCCTGGCTCGTGCACCAGCTCGCAGAGTCCATCGAGCGAAGTCGAGCGGTGGTCGTGGAGGAGAGCGGCTCGCTCTCGCCCGGCTCCGAGCCTTTGCCTCCTCACCGCCGGCTAGCTCGCCCTGCGTACCGCCAGCCACTCGCAGACAGCGCTGTGCCCCTTCCCTGCACCGCAGCACCCGCACACGACTCGCCGTCAAGCCCTCCTCGCCTCGGCTCCTCCACATCAGCTCCCGCCGCGATGAGCGACCTCCAGGCCTACCTCGCGGCCAAGTACATGTCTGGCGCCAAGGCCGACGCCATCCTCGAGCGCTCGGACGAGGGCAAGCGGCGCAAGAAGAAGCGCCGTGTCGACGGCGGCGGCGCGAGTGCGGCGGCGTCGACGAGCGGAGGCGCAGGCCTGCTCGTCGCCGACGAGGACGGCGCGTGGGGAGTCAAGAACGACGAGGACGAGGACTACAAGCCTGGTACGTGGCGAGCTTCCTCTCTTCCTTGCTCGGGCTGGCGCTGACTCCCGCTCTCGCTCTCGCTCGCAGTCGTCGAGGAGCGCCGCGGCCACTTCAAGGCCAAGGCCAAGGCCGACTCGTGGGCCACGATCCGCGACGCCGACCCTTCCCTGCGACCTCGCACGCCGACGCCCGAGCCCGAGGACGAGGCGCCCGCCGTCGCGTCCGTCACGGTCGAGTCGGCCCCACGAGGCGGCCTCCAGTCGGCGGCCGACCTGCGCGCCGAGCAGGAGCGCAAGAAGGCCGAGCAGGAGCGCAAGCGGGCCCAGGCGCAGCGCGACGAGGAGCGGCGCAAGCGCGAGGCGCGCGAGCGCGGTGAGGACGTCGACGACGAGGACCCGCACGCGACCGTGTACCGCGATGCGACGGGCCGCAAGATCGACGTCAAGGTGGCCAAGGCCGAGGAGGCCAAGCGCAAGCGCGAGGAGATGGAGAAGGAGATGGCCAAGATGGAGTGGGGCAAGGGCCTCGTGCAGAAGGACGAGAAGGAGCGGCTCGCGAGGGAGGCAGAGAAGCTCAAGACGAGGAGCTTTGCCCGGTGCGTCACCGGTCTCGTCTCCCCAGTCCGACACGAGACGCTCTCGCTGACCCTGCGGCGAGGCGCTGTGCAGGTACGCCAACGACGACGACATGAACGACGAGATGAAGGAGGTCGACCGGTGGAACGACCCTGCGGCTGCCTTCCTCACCGTGCGCCTCGCCCTTGTGCTCCCCCTCCTCTCCTTGTCTCTCCTCGCTGACCTCGACGCACCGCACGCCCGCAGAAGAAGAAGGACAAGAAGGCGACCAAGTCCAAGTACCCGTCGTACTCGGGCCCTCCTCCACCGCCCAACCGCTACGGGATCCGCCCCGGCTACCGGTGGGACGGCGTCGACCGCGGTAACGGGTTCGAGAAGCGCCTCATGGACAAGCAGAACTCGCGCGCCGTGTGGAACGCCGCGGCGCACGCGTACAGCACCGAGGACATGTGAAATTCGAGCTCGCGCTCGTCTCTCGCTCTCTTTGTCCCTCTCGCACGTCCTGTGAGCACGAGAGAGAGTTTTCGCACAGCTCTACAGCCGCTCAAAGTCGCGCCTCGTCACCTTGAGGACGACCATGCTCCTCACGCCGCCGCCCCTCGACTCGCTCACCTCGTGCTCGCACCCGCCGTACCGCCGCAGGCCGCACTTCTCCTGCGTCCGGATGCTCGCGACGTTGTCGGCGAACGCCGAGCCGCGCACCTCGTCGAGGCCGAGGTGCGAGAAGAAGTAGACGTCGAGCAGGCGGCACAGGACGTGCGCCATGATGCCGAGGCCGTGGTACGATGGGTGCAGGTAGACTGGGGGCGTCGTCAAGGAGAGTCAGCTTTGCTGTCGAGCGCGAGGAAAAGGAGGAAGAGAGACGCACAGCCGAAGGACCAAAGCGCGCTCGGATCGCCGGCCTTCTTGCCCTCGTTCTCCCGCACGAGGCTCGCACGCTCCTCCGCGTCGACTACGTCCTCGTACTGCCACCGGCTGACGCCAAAGTCGCCGACGTACTCGCCGTCAGCGCGGCGGATGACGCCTAGAGGGAGCTCGTCGAGCCACGGCGCTGCGTCCTCGTCCGCCTCGCTCGACACACCCTGCTCCCGCCGCTCCTGCTCCGCCTCAACGCCCTCGCCGGCTCTCTGCAGCTCCCGCCGAGCTCGCTCGACCAACCGCTGCAGCAGAGCCCGCGTCTCGCGCCGCTTGAGGAGGATAAAGTCGCGCGCGAGCTCGTCCGAGTACGGGTATGGCGGGCCGACGAGCTGAGGGGTGACGCGCGGGTCGTTGAGCGTCGAGACAAGGGCAGGGCTGTCTTCGGGGCGTGGCGGGGTGAGCATGAGGGAGAGGGGCGAGGTCGAGGAGGAGGATGGGGTGGGCGAGCCGAGGGGGAGGTACGGCTCGAGGAGGGTGCGGGCGGCGGCTGCAGGGAGTGCGTCGGCGGGCGCATAGGTGTGGAAGCGCAACGGCGTGCGCTGGCTGATGAGGAGCTGCTCTTGCGGGGTGACCTCGAGGTCGTCAAAGTGGGGGACGGCGGCGGGCGACGAAGCTGCGCCGTGGCTGGCCATGGCGCACGTCTGGACGGGCTGCAGGATGCAGAGGAGAGCAAGAGCAGGCGCTGCGGCTCTCCCGAGGGATCGAGAGCGGGCGGCCGGTTGAGAGAGTCAACCGCGGTGCCGGCGACGAGGCGGACGAGCCGCGCGGTGCACGAGTCACAGCCGCGAAAGCTAGAGACGTGCGCAGGACAAGTCAAAGCTCAGCTCACGAGTCACCGCGACGGTCGAGACTGGCACAGAGAACGGAAGCGAGAGGGGAGGTTGCGCATGACAGGCTCGCTCGAGCTACGACGCCTCGTCCTCGTCCCGCGCTACAGCCCATTCTGGTCCATCCACTGCATGACCGTGTCCCACCCTTGCTCGTCCCGCTCGCCGACGATGCGGCGCACGATGGCGTCGTCCTCGTCCTCACCCTCCTGCGAACCAAACTCGTCGACGAGGCGATGCTCGCCCGCAGCGCTCCCTCGAGGTGCAACGACGGCGATCGGGAAGCCTGGCTCGTAGTTGAAGTCGTCGAGGGCGGTGGGGAAGGCTCGAGCGACGGCGGTGTGTGCTGAGGGAGCCGAGAGGGGCGAGACGAGGCACAGGCCGGACAGGGGATGGGAGGAGACGTAGGTCTCGGCGACGAGGGAGCTCGGGCCCGAGGCGAAGAGGAGAGGTGGGAAGGGTGACGAGGCGGCTGGATCGCGAAGGAGAGAGACGAGTTCTGCGCGGGGAAGGAGAGGTCAGAGCGGGTTCAAGATGGAGACGACGAGGAAGAGGCGCACCTTGCTCGAGGCGGTCGAGGCGCGCGGCCGACGTCGGTTCGTTGTCGGCGACGGCAGGGTCGACGTCGAGCAGGATGGACGAGTAGCCTCGCTCGGCAAAGCGGTCCACCCACGGTTGCCATGCGCTGGGGGGACGACGAGGAGGCGAGGGCGATGAAAGCGAGAGGCAGGAGTCAGGCGAGGCTGTCGATGCATGGCCAGGCCGACAGAGAGCGAGAGGGCGCACTCGAGGTGGAGCTTGTGCCAGCCAGAGACCGAGACGAAGGCGAGAGGGAGCGCGAGGTGCCGAGGAGCAGAGGAAGAAGGAGGCACGACGCGCACGGTCGACAGCAGGCGGGAGCTTGCGGGTGCACGTAGCCTCGAGGCTGCAGTGCGCAGCATGGCCCTGCTCGAGGTGCGTAGTGCTGAGAGCGAGGAGCGGGTCGGGAGGACGAACTCGCCTCGGTCGTCGTCCTCCTTCTCCCACCATCCCTCTCGCCTCAAGGCCTCCCGAGGTGCATGCTGCCACACAGCCATGCCCGCAGTGCTCTCACTCACACACCCGCCCACCCCCACAGCCCCAGCCCATGTCGTCGTCGCGTTCCCAGTCGCCCGCCCCCTCCCGCCAACCGCCGTCCACCCCGCGCCAGTCGTCGCGCCGCAGCTCGACCCAGCCTACCAGGGCAAAGCAGCAGCACCCGCACCAGCAGCAGATGCACTCCCTCCTCTCGCCCCCGCGCTCCCCAAAGGTCGACTCGCCACCTCCCTCGTCGGCCTCGCCCCGCCACTCGCACTCGTCCTCGTCGCTCGTCCCGACCGTCCAGCTCGACCAGGCCAAGCACGACGACAGCAAGCGCCGCAGGCGGCACAAGCAGAACCGCGCCGAGACGCCCCTCAAGCACGAGGCGTCCCTCTCGTCGTCGTCGTCGGACGAGCTCCCCCCGGCGACCACGGCCACCGCCGCCGCCGCCCAGGAGGACACGTCGGCTTCGTCGGCCGCGACCCCGTCCAAGTCGGCTCGTCGCCGCCGAGGCAAGGCGACCCGCCAGCCGAGCCCGCCGCCGCACGACGGCACCCAGCTCGAGCCGGCGCCCTCCTTCCCCTCGAGCACCCCGCCCCAGACCGACCTCGGCGCCCTCGCGCACCACTCGCGCTCGGTCCCGCCCGACCCGTTCCTCCAGGCGCCGCGCTTCGACGCTGCGTGGGACATGCCCGCCTTCGCCGCCTCGGGCACCGACTCGCCAAAGCAGAGCCTGTCGTGGCAGCAGGAGCTCCTCCGCAGCGGCTCGACCCGCAGCGCGACCCGCGGTGACTCGCCCGTCTCGCGCCCGCGCTCGCGCGGCGTCTCGTCGACCGCCAAGGACTCGCGCTCGAGTGCCCAGGCGTCGTCGTCGACCGCGACCAAGAGCCGCCCGACCCTCCACACGTCGCACTCCGAGACGGGCACGACTGGCGCCGGTCCGTCGCTCAACTGGCAGCAGGAGCTCCTCCTCTCGATGGACCCGGCCCAGCAGCCGCAGCCGTCGCAGGCGCAGCAGCAGCAGCAGCAGCTCGGCGCGCCCGCCGGCATCACGCCCGCTCGTCAGCGCCGCAACCAGATCAAGGACAGCATCACGTTCGGCCTCGCCAACGTCGACCTGAGCGAGGACGACGCCGACGTCTTTGCGTCGCCGGGCTCGCGCCGCGGCGGGCACGCCGGCGCCTCTCGCGGCGGCCGCTCGACCCAGTCGTCGTCGGCCCCGACGAGCTTCGCGACGCCGCCTCGCGCGCCTCAGCAGGCTGCGCCCGCGGGCCTCGTCGAGCCTCGCTACGCCGGCCCTACGTTCCACAACTCGCCGGCGCCGAGCTCGCTGCCGATGCCGTCGTTCATGCTCCGCCGCAAGGTCGACGTCGCCGTCTAGTTCTTCTGGCCCAGTCGCGCCCGTCTCTCTCTCCTCTTTGTCTTCTTCTGTGCGTCCTTCTCTCTGCGCCTCCCTGACGAGCCTGAGCTGACTCGCCGCCTCGCCCGCAGCCTGTTCTTCCCCACCTCCTCGCCCTCTCCTCCTTTCGAGGCGAGCTCCCCGCCGCATACCTCTCGACGTCCATACCCTCGTCCTCCTTCGCGCGAGCGCGCAAGTGTAACCCTGTCGGCACCGCCTGCCTCTCTACCTGTCGCCCATCCCCGCCGACCCGACTTCTGCGACCTCGGCTCCGCCGCCCGCCGCGCGAGCACCTCTTCTCGCCGCGCCGCGCCTGCACCGCCACCACCACCACCGGCTCGTCCACTCTCGCTTCACGACCTCGACCCACGCCGCCCGCCTCGCCTCGCCTCGCTTTCGCCGTCGCCGTCGTCGTCGTCATCCGCCTCGTCCAGCCCGTGTTGTCGCCCCCCTCTTGTCGTTGGATTCTGCCTCAGGTCGCCAGGCAGCGCCTGCTCTAGTCGTTCTACTTGTCGTACACCTTTTTGTCCTACCCCCACACCTCCCTCCCCTCCTCCATGTTGTCCTCCTCCTCCTTCCCCTCCCCCTCGCTCGCGCCAGGTCGCTCTCCATGCGGCGTCGGAAGCTCGGCGGGTCCACCTTTTCTGCGCAGCTATACTCAGTCTCGCAGGGACCTCGCTCTTCCTCCACACTCCCTCCCCCTTGTTCCCCACGTCGTGCTCTTCCTCCCACATCTCCTCCCTTCTCCCCTTTCTCTCCTCCGTCGCGCGCATGCTCAACCATGTCGCACACCTTGCAACCAGCCCTCTTCGTCTTCCTCACTCGGTGCGGGTGCTTGAGGGCGCGAGGGAGAGAGAGAAAGCTGACCGAGCTCGAGGAAGAGGTCCGAGCGCCTGCGCGCGATCAAGGTCAAGCTCTCTCGCTCGTCGACTGCTCTCTCCGGCGCGCTCGAAGCATGGACGCTAGGTGTAAGGGTAGTTTGGCAATGCGAGAGGGGAATACAGCGAGGGAAGCGTCTACTCGGACGACGACTCGGGCTTGCGAGCGACAAAGTGCATCATGGGCGTGAACAGGTCGAGCTTGGCGCCGGCGACGAGCGAGTCGGCTGCACGGAGAGGATGGTCAGCACTGGTCAAGAGCAGGAGAGAGAGGGGGAGGACGCACCGGCAATCTTGAGCGTCTCCTGGACGTCCCACGTGCCCTTGGGGACGAGGCCGGCCTTCTCGAGCGCCCACACGCCGTAGCCAGTCAGGTTGCGGCCGACGGTCGTCATGCGCCACACGGTCGCGAGGTCCCACCACGTCTGGGCCTTGCGCAGGTCGCCCGACAGCGAGTACCACCAGTCGACCTTGTCGCCGCGGTTGGCGAGGTCCTCCTCGTGCACGATCTCGAACCCGACCGCCTCGAGCGCCTTGCGCGCGGCGGCGATGGGCCGCATCTCGGGGATGCCGTTGCCGAGCTCGATGCCGTGCTGCACCTCCTTGTGCTTGGGGTTCGACTGGTCGAACGAGTCGGTCATGCACCACTCGTAGACGCCGAACGTCCCGCCGGGCTTGAGCACCTCGAAGATCTGGCCGTACACGCCCTCCCACGTCGGCGCGTGGCACGTCGCCTCGATCGCGCTGCAAGAGGAGGAAGGAGGGTGGGCTCGAGCCGACGCGAGGTCGAGGGAGGGGGGACGCACTAGACGGCGTCGAAGCTGTTGGAGCCAAACTGCTCCTTGAGCGCCATAAAGTCGCCCTTGACGAACTGAACCTGCTTCGAGAGGCCGGCCTTGGCCGTGTACTTGCGCGCGCGCAGGACCTGGAACTCGTTGTTGTTGAGGCCCGTGACTGCGGAGAGGAGGGGGGAGGGGCGTCAGCTCGTACACCTCGCCGTCGTCGAGCAAGGATGAGGGTGTGGACGCACCGTTGGCGTCGGTGAAGCGCGCGATCTCGCGAGCGGGACCGCCGACGCCGCAGCCGACGTCGAGGACGCGCATGCCCGGCTTGATGCCCGTGTTGTGGGCGAGGTAGTGCTCGTGGCGGGCGATGGCCTGGTAGAAGGGCTCGCCCGGGTAGTAGCGGCAGAAGTGGAAGCTCTCGCCCCAGCCGTACTCGTACAACTCGGTCGCGCCGTCGTAGTAGCCGTTGACGACGTCCGTGTAGTGGTCCTTGCGCGCCTCGGTGTGCTCGGCCGTGTCCTTGGACGACGACTTGTCCCAGTGGGCCGTGTAGGACGCGATGCCGGCGCGGTTGCGCACGTCGCCCGTCTTGGGCTGCTCGATCAGGGCGGACGAGGACGACGAGGCGCCGTTGGCCTTGATCTCGGGGGCGTTGACCATGGTGGAGGGAGAAGCTGTAGTGCGGGTACAGGGGCCAGGTCAGCAGCCAGCCTAGCGAGCGCCGTGGGAGAGGAGAGCGACGCGTCGAGGAAGGGGAGGAGGTGGGCGAGGGGTGGAGCAGGGGGCGCGACGGCGAGCGCACGCGGCGAGGGCAGGGACGCACAAGTGGACCTGTTGAAGGGTGGCAGGGAAGGTGTTGAACCGTGAACGAGCCGGAAGGAGCAGGAAGCGAGCGAGAGGTGGGAGCTGAAAGGGGAGGACGAGGGGGCGCGGCCAACAAGGAGCTCGACCGCGCGCGCCGCCCCGGAGCTGCTCCGCCGCCAGAGGAGCGAGCGCGTCGAACGATCCGGGGCAGCAACTCGCGATTTCCTCTCTCGCTCTCTCGCACCACCCTCGCTCTCTCTCCCTCTTCGCTCTGTGCTCGCCTCGTCAAGCTCGCTACATTCTTCTCAAGCACGCCTCGGCTCTGCGCGCGCACCGCTGTCACGCGCTCGGGCCCTCGTAGCGCTCGACCGACGCCTCCTCCGAGTACGAGAACTCGGTCCTCCACCTGCAGCTCGCCCACTCGACGCGCTCGCCCTCATGCGACCACTCCCAGCGCTGCTCTGTCTGCCCCGAGGCGCGACGCGCTGCGCGAGGGAGCGAGAACGGGCGTCAGAGCGAGCTCGTCTTGTCGAGCTGGCGCCGGAACCGCGTGCCGGAACACGGCGACGCACCGCACAGCAGCGTGTACCCGCTCGACGCCGAGACGAGCTTGAACTGGTCCGGCACGACCTGCTCGACGCGCTCAAGGTCGACGAGGGCGGCGACGAGGACCTGCTCGAGGGGTCCGAGGACGAGGTCCAGGTCAACTCGCTGCTCGTCTGTGGCTCGCTCGGGCGCGTGGAGGGCTCGTGGCTCACCGCGACGTCGTCCTTGACCTTGCTGTACAGCTCGCCGAGAGCCTTGACGGCGCTGCGGCGCGAGCGAGCGGTGAGCGAGTGGGCGGGGCGTGCCACGAGGGCGGCGAGGGCGGGCGGGCTCACCTGTCCGGGCGCGGGCGGAGGCTGACAGGGGTGACCGTGTTGCTGTTGAGCGAGTGGACGCACCCGACCGAGTCCATGTCGAGCGGGGCGAGCTGCCGAGGCTCAGGGAGGAGGCGAGGGCTCGAGCGACGAGGCGGCGTCGGCGACGATGCTGGTGCAGCTGGGCCGGGGTGGACGAACGACATGGTTCTGGCGGGGCTGTGCAGAGTCGACAAGGTGCACCCGACGGCAAGGAGCGAGAGAAATGTGAGACGGAGAGCTGCACCGCCTCGTCCTGGAGGGGGGCAACCGCCGGACCCTCCGCTCTCCTCTCAACACACCTCGAGCGACTCGAGCCAGCTATCAGCACCCGCACAAGCGACCTCCAGCACGCACCCGCGACACACTCGCCCACCAGTCACCCGCCCTCGACCTCCATCCACCTCATCTCTTCGTCAGCTCCCCCGCTCCAACCTCGCCGTCACCACCTCGCCATGACAGCCTCTGGCCGCTCCAGCTGGGGCGGGACTCTGCCCGTCCTCTTTGCAGTCGTCTGTGCGTCCACCCCCCTCTCGCTCCCCTGCTCTCTTCGCTGACCTCCTCCCCCTCCTGGTGACGCACCCGCAACAGGCGTCCTCTGCCTCGTCCCCTCGGCCCACGCGTTCGGCGCAGGCAACATCCCCTCGTACTCGTTCCTCGAGGGCAAGGCCTTCCGCCATGGCGACATCGAGGACGCGCTCGCAGAGCTCATCAAGAAGTCGGGCGGCATCCTCGGCCGCGGGTCCAAGTTCGGCGGCCTCGACATCAAGCGCGTCTACTTCGGTGCGTCCCCGACCCTCCTCTGCGCCTTGTCGGTGCTCTCCCAGGAACGAGCACCGGTGCTGACGGTCTCGCGCTCGCCCACCTCGTCCTCGACTCGCCCGCCTCTCTTTCGCAGGCAACTGGCTCCGCGACTACTCGCAGGCGATGGACATTGCGGGCCTCAGCAAGCTCGCCAAGCAGACCATCCTCAACCTCGTCATGGCGCTCGGCTTCCTCGCGCACGGCTACGCGACGGGCGAGTTCGAGGTGACCGACGAGCGCCTCGGCGTCTACCTCTGCACCGAGCACATCGACAACCCCAAGGGCTACGCCTCGGACCAGCCCGGCGGCGACGCGCGCCGCATCGACCCTCGCCTGCGCGGCCCCGTCATGGACGTCGAGCTCGAGGTCGACCCGCGCACGGGCATGAAGAACTACATCGCCAACGAGAACGGCAACTGGGACACGTCGTCGCGCCTCGTGCGCGAGCGTATCGTCCAGTGCATCGACATGGGCCGCCGCGCGCGCAACGGCGGCGGCGAGACGGCCGTCTACGAGGCGTACCGCCTCCTCGGCACGCTCCTCCACACGCTCGAGGACTTTACCGCCCACTCGAACTGGTGCGAGCTCAGCCTCATGCGCCTCGGTTACTCGCACGTCTTCCCGCACGTCGGCGACGGCGTCCGCGTCCAGAGCCCGGCCGGCCCGTGCCCGCCGCTCGTCACTGGTGCGTGCACGATCCTCTCCCCCTCCACCCTCCCTCGCGCGCCGAATGTTCGCGCCACGTCTCTCCCTCGACGTTGATCCGCAAGCTGACGACCTAGAGTCGCAGGCACGTTCGGCGGCAGCGACTTTATCCACTCGCTCCTCGGCGAGGCGACCGACCACATCTCCGAGGCGAGGTGCGTCTCTCCTCCTCGAAGCCCTCGCCCCTCGCGTCCTCCTCCTCTTCGCTCGAGCATGCACTGACAGCTGTCCCTCCCTCGCAGCGTCTCGGACCTCGCCAAGGCCATGGACGGCGCGCGCTCAGCCGACCGCGGCATCGGCGGCTCGTCGGGCTCCGACACGCTCCGCAAGCTCCTGTTCGACCTGCCCGGCTCGAGCGGCTCGGACCTATCGCGTGAGATGGGCGACATCGAGGACATCCGCTCGAGGGCCGCCAACGGCTCGCTGAGCGAGCTCAGCCCGCAGGAGCTCCACGCGACGCTCTGGAAGGTCCTCACTTTCCGCGACAACGTGCGTCTCCTCCTCCGCGTCTGACTAGTCGTCGAGGAGCGTGAGGCCTCGTCGAGCTGACCCCGTCTTTCGCGCGTCGCGCTCGCAGGTCGTCAAGGGTATCGAGAACACGATCGAGAAGATCCCCGGCCTGAGCGCCCTCACCGAGAAGATCACCAACAGCGTCAACGCGTTCGTCTTCACGACCATCGAGCCGATGATCAAGCCCATCATGGGTGAGCTGCTCTCGTCGAGGAGGTCCCTCGGCTCGATGCTGACTCGGCTCTCTCCTTCCTCGCGCAGGCCAGGCTACCCAGGTCCTCACGCAGGGCTCGGCCGCCGTCATTGACAACCCCGAGCAGGTGCGGCTTTTCCGCGACTCGCTCGTCGACGGGCGCGACTGACTCGCCGAGCGTGCGCGCAGTACGAGGTCTTCTCCAACCCGCACGCGAGCGACCCGAGCCACTCGTTCCTCAGCAAGGACCAGTGCGACCTCGTTCCCTCTCTCTCCGTGCTTCCCTGCGACCGACGCTGACGCCGTCGACTGCGCAGCTTTGCCCTCCTCCTCAACGAGCCGGCCGGCCAAGTCGCTGTCGTCATCCTCTCGTACACGGTCAAGCTCATCGTCAAGGCGTGGGAGGACAACTCGAGCAACCCGCAGGACGTTGCGCACAAGGTCCTCGCCGCGTTCCACCACCCGTACTTCTACGACGACTCGCAGGAGATCCAGCGCCTCATGGGCGAGACGCTCAAGAAGTGGATCGACAGCCAGAGCGCCGAGGACAAGCGCTTCATCCTCGCCGGCCTCACCAAGGACGCCGTCAAGTCGCACAAGAACCGCCGCAAGGGCCACGAGGCCGGTGCGTCGTCGTCGCCGTCAGCGCACGGACCTCTTCTCAGCTGACCCCTCTCCTCCTCGCTTTCGCAGACCAAGAAGGACACGGCGCTCACGGCTGTGCGTGTCTCTCTCTTCTTCTCGCTTCTGTGCTCCCGACGAGATTATCCTGGGTCGACACGCCGCTGACTCGTTAACTTGGCCTTCCTCCCTCGACCTTCTCCTCGCGCTTCCTCCTCCTGCCTCGCAGCCTACAACTCGATCCTCATGCCGCAGGGCGTCGGCGCCTTCGCTCAGCAGCACGTCCCGGGTGCGCAGGGCGCCATGAACACGTTCAACCAGGCGCAGCACAAGATCAACCAAGTTAGCGGCCAGTTCAACTCGGCGACGAGCGGCGTGTGGGGCGGCGGCGGCGGGCAGCACGGCGGCAGGCGCGACTACGATGACGGTCAAGGTGGAGGCGGTTTCCAGGAGCCGCAGAGCGGCTACATGCCTCGTGCGTCGTCTTTCTCGTCGACCCCTCTCGGCGCACGGACCCCTCTCGGCCCTCGGCTGCGATCTTCGACGCCGGCTCTTGTCACTCTTCCTGACTGCTCACTGACCCTCTCACGCTCTCCTGCAGCTATGGGTGCTCCGCCGCAGGCCGTCCACGGCGGCGCGCCGCACTACAACGAGTTCAACCAGCCGCACACGTCGACCGGCTACCCCGGCGCACCCCCTCCTCAGCCTCAGCACTCGTACGGGGGCGGTGCGCCCTCGTTCGGCGGTGGCGGGCCCTCGTACGGCGACAACGGCGGGTACGGCGGCGGCTCGTCGGGCTTCGGCGGCCACCACCAGCAGGGTCCGCCTCCGCCGCAGTTTGGCGGCGGCGGCGGCGGCGGGTACGGCGGTCCGCCGCAGGGCGGCTACCACGGTGGGTACGGCGGGCAGCCGCAGTTCGGTGGCGGCGGCGGCGGGCAGCAGTACGGCGGGCAGCCGCAGTTTGGAGGAGGGCCGCCGCCGCCGCCGCAGGGCGACTTTTACGGCCAGGGCGCGCCGCCGCACCACCAGGGCGGGCACCACGGCCAGCACGGCGGGCAGGGCGGGTACAACACGGGCTACGGCGGCGGCGGTGGCTACTGAGCAGCGAGCGAGGGGTCCGAGCGCACGCCCCTTCTCGCGAGTTTCTCCCTTTCTAGCTTTCCCCGATCAGTGCCAACTACAGACTCTCGCACCTGCCGCATCTGATGCTCTGCGTGTCGGCGTTGCTTGACTCCCATTGATAATGAGAATCGAATGCGGTAGAGAGAGAGCGAGGGGGCGGATCGGGCAGGAGGACGTGGCTCTTCCTGTGCCCCAGAGGCTCTCTACCGACCTCTCGAGACGGTCACTCGACGATGGAGGCGGCGCGAACCGCCGCTCGAGAGGTTCACCGCCCGACTCTGTGCTCGAGAAGGCCCGAGCGAGGAGGAGGACGTTGCTCGAGAGCTCGCCTTTCTGCACTTCCTGTGTCCGAGAGGCTCTCTACCGACCTCTCGAGACGGTCACTCGACGATGGAGGCGGCGCGAACCGCCGCTCCAGAGGTTCACCGCCCGACTCTGTGCTCGAGAAGGCCCGAGCGAGGAGGAGGACGTTGCTCGAGAGCCCGCCTTTCTGCACTTCCTGTGCCCCAGAGGCTCTCTACCGACCTTTTCAAGACGGTTACGGATGAGCAGGTAGGCTCTGGTAGAAGGCGCAATGAGCCTTTCTCCTCGTGCGCGCTCGGACCGCGGAATCTCGAAGACTGCACCGCCGCTCGTCGGCGTTCCCCTCTTCATCTGGCTCGGAGCAGAGAGCGTCGAGAAGAAGAGAGTGTCTACTTGCGAGAGGGGAAGAGAGAACGAGAGGAACGACGAGGGGGTGCGAGATCTTTCTACAGCAACAGCCGATCGAGCGAGGTACGCCGACGACGGCTCGAGAGGTAGAGGGGGATATATAGGTGCGAGAGAGGCAAGGTCTATCTGCGCAGAGTGCGAATGTGTGCAAAGGAGAGAAGCCGAGGCGGGCTTACTCGGGCCAGCAGCCGCCCCACGTGCCGTCGCAGCGGCCCTTGAACGGCGGGAACTGGACCGGCTGCGAGCGAGTGCGAGACGGAGAGGGTCAACGAGGTGAACGAGGGCGCAGGAGAAGAGAGAGCGGCGACGCACGTGCCAGTACAAGTCGACGCTGCGCAGGCGGTACTCGTCGACGGCGCGCGCCGGCCCGCCTCGAAGCAGGATGAGGGCCCTGCCCGTGTTCGAGTTGGCGCTCATGACGGCGGCGTCGACCCAGTTGGCCATGATCTCGGTCTGGACGAGCATGCGCTGCGTGTCGTCGCGGCGGTCGTCCTCGGAGAGGTGGCGGAAATCGTCCTGGAGGAACGGCTTGTTCGACCCGCCACGGGGAAGTTCGGCGATCGTAAAGTGGGCGGTGCAGAGCGGGTCGGCCTCGAAGAGTGAGAGCGCGTCGGGCTCGGTCGTCATGAGGAGGAGACGGGCTTTCGAGGTCGTGCGGTCGAAGGACGGGTAGTCGTGCGCGACGGTGCTGAGCGTATCGAGGGCGTTCTCGCAGTGGAGCGTCACGTTACCGCTACAGAGTGAGAGGAAGAAAGCTCCTGTTAGTGTCGGCACGACGAGCTCGAGGAGGAGAAAGAGACGCACCAGCTCATCTGCGACGACGCCCGGCATTCGTCCCGCAGCTTGTCGCCGCCTCGCCAGTGCACTCTGTGAGGGGTAGAAGGTGTCAGGCTCGGTCCTGAGGGCTAGCACGAGCCGCGAGAAAGCGAAAACGACGCACCCGACGACGGGCACGGACCTCTTGCCGTCGAGCTCGAGCTCCCACAGCGTGCGCTCGAGCTTGGCCTTGAGGGCGGCGTTGAACGAGAAGTGCTCGTGGGTGAGGGCCGACCACTGGGCGAAGCGCTGGCGGAAGATGTCGGGGATGAGGTCGGGCCCGGGCTTGGGGCGCGACGAGTCGAGCGAGGTGAGCGACTCGAGCGTCTCCATGCTGAACGTCGTGTCGCGGATGTACGAGTTGATCGGGTAGATGCTGCGAGGCTCAAGGCGTCAAGGTGTGCAGGTGACGAGCAAGAGAGGGAGCGAGAGGAGGACGCACGCGTCGCTGCCGGCGATGAGGCGCTGGATGCCGTCGAGCTTGGGCGGGCGCTCGTCTGCCACCTTGGCGAGGTACGCGTTGGTGCTCTTCTCTTGGCGATAGTAGTCGGGCTGGTGGAGCTTCTCGGTGATGCGGCAGTCGGTCGGCGTCGCCGGCTCGAAGTTGTCAAAGTACGAGCCGTAGGCGTTTGCGCCGCGCGAGAAGAGGAGGTGGTAGCCGTGCATCTTGGCGAACGTCGCCGACTGCATCTGTGGGTGGACGAGAAGGAGTATCAGCGGCGGGAGAGCGAGCTCGAGAGGGAGGAGGAGCGACGCACGACGCTGACGGCGGTCGAGCCGAAGCCGTACTCGAACGACGACTGCGAGCGAGAGCGGACCCAGGTCAACCTCGAGACGTCGTGCCGAGGATCCAGAGGGAAGGACGCACCCAGTCGATGAGCATGGTGCGCTCGCAGACGGGGAGCGACAGGTCGACGTGCTTGGTCCCAACGACGCTCGGGTCGTCGTTGCCGTACTCGCTCCACAAGCCCTCGCGCACGTCGCCGCGCAGCCGGTCGCTCCGTCCGTGCCCGCTCGAGGCCCACCGCCCGAGGACAAAGCCGACGACGAGGACGGCGGCGAGCCGAGCCCAGCCTCGCCAGGGCGGCGGCGGCGGACCGGCACCCACGCGCTCACGGCCTGCTCGCGCGCGCCAGGACCCGGTCTGCGGCGGCGGGAAGAGCAAGGGCGAGCCTGCTGCCGAGTCGAGGGCGCCCTTCTCGCCTGGGCCGCCGCGGGCGCTGCCGCCGGCCTCGAGGTCGTCGGCGCCAAGGAGCGTCTCGTCGCTCGCGTCCGAGGGGGCCGTGGACCGCGGTCGGGCGTCGTCCCAGTCGAAGGCGGTGAGGGAGGATGTCTTGCGGTGCACGTAGGTGGCCAGGGTCGACAGCGGGCGCATGGTGCGGTCGAGGAGGAACCGGAGCAGCGGGTGGAGGCGATCGGCGAAGGGGCAGTTGGCGGAGCTGGCGCAGGGCGGTGCGGGTGCGGCCGTGAGGGCGGCGAGGTGCACCGGGTCGAGCTCGAGCGCGTGCTGCGGATCTGTGGCGCCGGCGGGGAGGAGGAGGAGAGGCGCGGGCAAGGTTCGAGCGGCGAGCCGACGAAGACGCCGACGAGGGCCGGGGCCGCCTGGGGCAGCCTCTCGCTCGCGCTGCGGCTCTCCCTGGGTCGGCATGCAACGCTGATATCGATTCGACAACGAGTGCGCACACGGGCAGGTAGGCCACACGAAGCAGCGAGAGGGGAGGAGAGGGCAAAGAGAGCGACAGAGAGCTACGAGGTAGGGGTGAACAAAGAACGAACGTGGGAGGACAAGTGTCTGATGGGGGCGGGAACGAGCGTGAGGCGCACAGCGGGCGCAGGGGTGTACAGGGGAAGGAAGAGCGAGCGTGCGAGGGTCGTGAGGGCGGCAGAGTGGTACAGCGCGGCGACGCGAGTCGGGGCTGCGAGGGCACGTCCGTCAGCACGACAAGCTCTTCGTGCAGACGAAAGAGAGTGAGAGAAGGGACGCACCCGAGCCAGCAGCACCCTCAGTCGCGGTCGCGCGGGTCGTCGTTGACGACGCTCAGCCTCCAGCGCCGGCCCTGCTCCGTCTCGTCGTAGCCCTGCCCGAACGTGTCGCCGACCTGCATCGGGCGCGGGCTCATCATGCGGTCCGGCACGTCGGCGGGCGCCGCCTCGCCCGGGAACGGCAAGTGGCCCGACGCGCTCCCTCCTGCGCCGCCCTCGTACGACGCGTGCCCGTCGTACGACGCCGAGCCCGTGCGCGGCGGCGACGGCGAGTGCCGGTTCTCGCTCGCGACGTAGCCGACGGCGGCCGGACCGAGCGTGAGCGGCGCGTGCGAGTGCTGCGACGGCGTCTGCGAGTAGTTGGTGTAGGCGCTCGCGCCCTCGGGCGAGCTGCCGTCGTAGTAGTTGGCCGTGCCGTACTGCGTGCTGTGATCCGAGGTGTAGACCGACGGCGGGACGGCGGGGAGCGTCGGCTGGTGGCTCTGGGTCGACTGCGAGCCGTAGCGGCCGAGGACGCCCGCCGCGCCGAGGCCGGCCGCACCGGCGCCCGCGACCTCGGCCATGCCCGAGCCGTTGCCGCCGTCGAGGTGCTCGTACGGCTCGTCGCCGTCGTCGCCGACGCCGAAGCCGGCGCGGCCCGTGTTGTGCACTGGCTCGGGGTAGAGCGCCGCGCTGTCGCCCGTGGCGGGCCACAGGATGTTGTCGGCCGCGTCGCGCTTCTCGCGGCGCTTGCGCCCGATGCCGAGGCAGAAGAAGGCGAGGAGGCCGAGCGCGATGAGGCCGCCGACGCCTGCACCCACGCCGATGCCGATCTTGGCGCCGGTCGACAGGCCGCTGCCGCTCGACGCGGCCGACGCCGCCTCGGACGGCGAGAGCGAGCGCGTGCCCGTCGACGTGACGGGAGCGAGCGCCGACGTGATGGTCGAGGTACCGACGACGATGACTGAGGAAGGGGCAGCGGCGTCAGCTCGAGGTTGTCCTCTTCGGGACGTCGCCGGAGGAACAAGGACGCACTCGTCGTGGGCGTGATGACGCTCGTCACGGTCGTGTCTGCGTGTACGGGAGGAGCCTCGTCAGTGTGTGCAGGGTGACCTGGGAGCGCAGCCAGCGCGAGGACGGACCTGCGGGAGCCGAGGTGGTCGTGCGCGTGCGCGATGTTGTCGTCGAATCCTCGGCGGCGGTCGTGGTCGAGCTGGCGGACGCGGCGGCGGTGGTGGTTGTGGTCGAAGGAGCATCCTCGGCGGCGGTGGTGGTCGTCGTGGCCTGGGTCGTGGTCGGTGCCGCGCTACACGAGGTTGGCCGAGGAGGGCGGAGATCAGCAACGCGTCGCTCTCTCGTCGCTTGAGAGCACGGGGGACGCACGTGGTGGTTGTGGTCGGTGCTGCAGTAGTCGTAGTGGTGGCTGCAGCCGTCGTCGTGGCCTCTGCAGGCGCCGTCGTCGTCGTAGCCGGGTCGGCGGCACCTCCGTCTGCAGTCGAGGCCCCAGGGGCGGCGGCCTGGCGACGGCGGAGCTGGGCAGGGACGGCGAGGTCGAGCACGCCGTTGCGCTTGACGACACGCTGGAAAGCTGGCTGGGCCGCCATCGTGGCCAGGTGAGCGAGCGAGGTGGGTGGGAGGTTCGAGGGACGCCGCTCCTCCTCCTCGTCCTCCTCGCTCGCCGCTCCTCGCCGCGTCTCACCTTTCCATGGGGGTCGCGCATTTTCCTCCTCCACATCGCGCTTGTCATCGTTTCGGCAGGTGCCCTCGTTCCTCTCCTCGGCGAGATCGACGTGGGTCCTCGTCCGCCTCGTGCGCCTGCGACAAGCGGGGCTCGAGCGCGGACCTCGCTCGCCTCGCGCTTTCCACGCTCTCTCGCTCCGCGCACAGGACTGCGGGCTCACAGAAGGAGAGATGTATGGCACGGATGACTCGGGTATGCCCACGTGAAAGGTAAAGCTAGAGGAGAGAGGACAAACTGCTCGCGCGAGAGAGGACAAGGATGACGGCGACGACGACGAGAGGCTGAGGGGTATCGCGAGGGGCAGGAATGGTATCAGAGCACGCTTGTGCCCTGGTGGGGCGCCGGGCTGGGAGGAGAGGGTCCATCGAGCGCTGGAGAGGGAGAGGTGCGCGGGAGGGAAGAGAGGGCGAGGTGGCCGGTCGAGCTCTGCACGGTCATGGGTGTCAGAGCCGCATCCAGGTCGTGACGAGGTGAGCAAAAAGACGGACCAGTTGACCTAGGAGCGTTGAACGAGCGACGCCTTGCCGTCGTCCGCACGGACCCCCTCGGCGGCGCCGCACTTCTCACACGCCGCCGCCGAGCCCGCTCGCAGGCGCTGCACCTCGGCCTCGAGCACCTTGACCTGCGACTCGAGCTCGTACTGCATGTGCGCCCAGGCGCGACGTGCGGCGGCGTACTCGTCCTGGAGGAGGGCGAGCCGCTCGGGCGCGAGGCTCGAGTCGGTCGACGCGCTGCTGAAGAAGGCGGGCGTCATGGGCGTCGTCGTGCCGGACGTCGTCCATGCGGGGGACTCGTCGAAGAGGATCGATGGCGCGCCGGGCGAGATGCTCGACTTGAAGGAGGCGGCGTAGGGCGAGGCGAGCGGCTCGGCGAGCGTCGGCAGCGGCGCCGAGCGCAGCGGTGGCGTGAGCCTCTCGCTGTGCGCGCGCAGGCGGATGGGCGCGCTCGTCGGCATGGTGGGCGAGCGCGACTCGTCCTCGACGATCGGCGAGGGGATGGTGGCGAGGAAGTCGGAGGGGAGGCCGGCGGAAAAGGCCATCGAGATGGGGCGCAGCGACAGTGCGGGGACGTGGTCGCGCTTGTGCAGACGGTCGTGCGAGTCGGGTGGCGGAGCCGGGAGGAAGGAGATGTGGCCGGACGAGGCGGACGAAGAAAGGGGACCTGCCGCCGCCCTAAGGCCGGCCGACTTGCCGAGGGACGAGCTGGGCGTCGTGCTGCTGAGCGAGAGGATGCTCGTGCTCGTCGGGAGCGATGGACGGAACGAGTCGAGGCTGGGAAGGCGGTCCTGGTGCTTGTCGCCGCTGCTGCTGCCGCCGCCGCCCATCATGCGCTTGAGGAAGCCGCTCTTCTTGGGCTTGATCGCCTTGGGCGTCTGCCCTCCTTTCGGCGAGCCCGTGACGATGGCGCTCGGCGACTGCACGCCGCGTCGGCTCGAGAGCGACTCGTTGGTCGTCGACCGCGTGCGCGGCTCCCTCAAACGCGACGCCGTGCGGTCGACGACCGTCTCGAGCGGCGGCGTCGACGCCGCCTTGCGCTGCGCCGCCGCCGAGCGCTCGCTCTCGCGCTGCCGAGCCTCCTCGAGCGAGATGAGCCGGTGCCCGGCGAACCCAGTCGCGGGCCTTGTCGCCGTGGACGGCGGCGGACCAGGCGACGCGCCCGGCACCTGCGGGAAGTAGGACCCGACAGCGGATGACGCCGGCGACGTGCCGAGGGCGTGGAGGGCGATGGGCGTCGAGGGGGACGGGCTCGTCGAGGGCGCGCTGCCCGGCGAGGTGAGGAGGCTCGCCTTCGAGTCGGACGCCGTCAGGGCGCGCGCATGGGCGAAGAGGCTGACGGTCGGCGGGGCGGACATGGGCGGCGCAGCCCAGGTTGGCGAGGTGAGAGGTGCAGATGAAGACGGGTCGGCGACGACGACGGACGCCGGCGTGCGGGCGACCTTGGGCAAGCGGCCTGCCGAGCCGGTCCGAGCCGTCGAGGGGCGAGGCGTCGCACGACCGGCGTAGGCGGCGAGACTGGCGCCGGCGACGTCGGGTAGGGGCTCGCCGAGGCCGAGCGGGACCGAGGGCGAGGGCTTGAGGCTGCGCAGCGAGCGCCTCGAGTCGGACGCGCTCAGCCCTCGACTCGCCTCGATGCCGATGCCCAGGCCGGCGAGGCCCGTCTCGGACTCGTGTCGGCCGTCGTCCGAGAGCGCTCGGCTCGAGAGCAGCGTGTTGACGCTGTGCGAGCGGGCGTACTTGCGGCTGCCGCCGGCTGCAGCAGGAGCGGCCTCCTTGGGCGCCTCGACGAGGGACGGCTTGCTCGAGCTGCGCGTAGCGGTCGTGAGGACGTCGAAGGAGCGACGACCGGCGAGCGGCTTGTGCGGCGCGTCGGCGGCGGCGACGTCGAGGTCCCACGGCGCCTTGGAGATGATGCGGGTCTTGGGGCCTGCTCGACGACACCTTTTCGGTCAGCTTCGCGCACCCGGACATGCTCGAGGCTGGTAGAGAATGGGCGAGGACGCACCGAGGATGCTCTTCATGCGACGCATGGCGTCCTCCTCGGGCGTGATCGCCGGGTCCTCGGACAGCTGCCCCACCACAGCATCGAGACCCTCCTTCCACGACTCGACCGTGAGCTGCGTCTGCGCCGACGCGCTCTTGGGCAGCGGGCCGCTCGGCCGCTCGAGTGCGGGCGGCGTAGCCTCGTCTCGGCTGGGCGGCCCGAGCGGCGGCTCGTTCGGCCTGCCGCGCAGGATCGCGGCGAGGTCTTGCGGTAGGCGGTCGCCGACGACCATGTCGGGCGAAGCGAGCGCTCGGGCGTCCCAAACGACGCCGTCCTCGTCCTCGGGCGCGTCCTCGACCGACTCGTCGACCGCCTCGGACAGGACGCTGCGGGCGCCGACGCTCTCGCGCGAGGGCGGAAAGGCGCGCATCGGGATGCGGGTAAAGGTTGCCATGCGCACCGAGCCGATCGAGGGCGAGGGGGACGGCGAGCAGGTCGAGAAGTCGGTGCAGGCGGTGCTCTGGACGGACAGGCGGTCGGTCGTGAAGCTGGCCTGCGACGGCGAGAAGGGCGGCGTGCCGGCGCGAGGGAACGGATCGCAGTCGTCATGGTCCTTGACCGGCTCGAGGATGACCTTGCCCGCGTCGTCGTACTCGCCCGACGACCTCGCCTCGAAGCGGTCGACGCTCGCCGCCGCCGCACTCGCCGCCAGGTCGGGGGTGAAGGGCTCGTCGGCAAAGTAGGATTGGTGGTGCGCCTCGAAGTAGAAGGTGGACGATCCCGGCGTCGCCGGCGTGTAGAGCGAGAAGCCCGACTCGCTGAGGGCGGGGCTGGGAGGAGGGCGAGGCGACGTGTGGATGCGCTCGTCGAGCGCCTTGAGGGCCTGGACGGACGCTGGACGTGCTGCCCATCCTTGCGCGTTCGTCGTCGGGGCGAGTAGGCCGCTCGACCGCCCAGTGGCCGGGCTAGTCGCGAGCGGGGCAGCGTCGGTCGGCATGCGGGATCTCGAAGCGGCGCGGCGAGGGCGAGTGCTGCGCGTTGCGATGAGTCAGCACGCGCACCAAGGTACTAACAGGCCAGTAGAGACCGCCTCACCTGATCTAGAGCCGTGCCGGTTGAGCCAGGGTCGTCGAGAGGGCGGTTCGCCGATGAGGACGCGGCGACGAGGGAGGATGGCGTCGAGAGCTCAGGGGCGGGCCACTGCTGCCGGCTGCGATGCCGAGACGGTCTAGGGATGGTCTGGCGCGCAGTACGCTGTTGCTCGTGGTGCGTGAGGAGGTGCGAGCTGCCGACCTCCAACCGTGGGGGCGACGGCGCGTCCTCGCCTGCAATCAACAAACTCGGCTCGCGACGAGGTTCAAGGGCACTGCATGGCTCGCGCAGATAGGCTCGAAGACGAAGCCTCGCTGGGCACGGCCGCTGTCACCCGAGAGCGAGCGGCCGCGTCGCTGAGACAGCCGGCGCGAGGAGGACGACGACGACGAGGGTTGCAAAGGGTGCGGCAGAAAGGCTACGACAGACAAGGAGAGAGACTGCAGGAGGGAGGCTGACAAGAGAGGTGCGGCTCAGAAAGGTGGCTGCCCAAGGAGCTTGCGCATCTCGCCCTCGGCGCCCGACACGGTGGCGCCGCCCTCCTTGCGCGGCGGCTGCGACGTGCTCGCCCTGCGACCGCGCAGGACGTCAAAGATGGACGCCGACGACGCGGCCGACGTGCTGAGGGCGCGCTCGCCGTGAGAGCGCGGCGTGCCGTAACCCTGCGACGGCGACGAGGACGACGGCGACGATCCGCTCGTCGTGGCAGTCGCGACGGGCCAGCCCTTGGTCGTCTTGCGGCCGAGCGTCATCGAGGCGGTCGTCGGCGCCGGGGATGGAGCGCTGCTGCGCGAGAGGTCCTCCTGCAAGAGGTTCCACCGCGAGCCGGTGAGCTGCGCCTCGGCCGTCGACGGCGCCTTGACGCTCGGCAGGGGCGGCGGCGGGCTCGTACTGGCGCCGAGCGGGCTGAAGGCCGATGACGCCGCGCGACGGTGGAGCGACGACGAGAGGATGCTGCTGCCCGAGCTGGCCGAGCGAGGGTGCGACGGGCCCTTGAGCGACGACGCCGATGTCGACGCCGGCGACGCGCTCAGCAGCTCGGCCGATGGCGGCGGCGGAGCGCGCGAGGCGCTGACCGGCACCGCAGCTGGGCGAGCTGGCGAGCGGACGTAGCGCGGGCTGTGCTCGGTCGCGCTCCCGTGCGCGCTGCTGGTGCCGGCCGAGTGCGTCTTGCGGCCGCTCGAGGGCAGGAAGGCGGGCGCAGCGCCGGTCGACAGGTGCGACGGGTCGTAGTCGGTCGTCGGAGGGGTCGGCGCGCTGCGCAAGGGCGACTCGGGGATGGGCGACGAGGTCGAGGCGAACGGGTTGGTCGAGAGCGGGGGTGACGGCGTGAAGGGGTCCGAGCGGTGAAGCGCCGTCGGCGTGGACGGGTTCGACAGGGCGAGTGCGCGGGCGATGCCAGACGGCGATGAGCGCGACAGGTCGTAGCGGTCGGACGATCTCGGCAGCGCCTGCCGAAGCGTCTGCGGCGACGGCGTGCGCGCGGCGCTCGGCTCGTCCTCGTCCGCCTCGGCGATGGTGAACTCGTTCCTCGCCAGCGCGGTCGCGTTGGGCGGGAGCGCGCCGCCCTCGGACGCGCTGCGGCGAATCTTGGGCATCGAGGAGGGCGACGACTGGGTCGGGCGGTCGACCATGACGACCGACTCGCCGGCTGCCGAGCCGAGGCTGAGCGAGCGCGCCGTCGGGACGGCCGAGTCGGACATGCGGAGCGAGCGTGCGTCTTGATCCTTGTCGCGCGAGCTCGGCTTCTTGTCGCTGCTGCTGCGGCCCTTCTCGGCGGTCGAGCTGCGGCGCGCCCTCGAGCTGTCCTTGCTGCTCCAGGGCTCGACCTCAAGCGTAAAGTACTTGGTGCCCGCGGCGAGCAGGTACGGGTTGGTCGACGGGTCCTGCGTGAGCCGAGGTGCGAAGGTTAGCCGATGAGCAGCCGAGTCGAGGGGGGAAAGGGAGGTCCGAGCGCGCACGCACCTTGGCGTCGACGACCTTCTCGGTGAGCGACGTGATACGTGCGACGATCCACTCGCGCGTCTTCATCTGCTCGGCGACGACGCCCGTCGCGCTCAGGAAGTGGTGCGGGAAGCTGACGTTGAACGCGGCCCAAATGGGGATTGCCGAGTTGCGGGTCGGCAGGAACAGCGCGAGGTCGCCCTTGGCGAAGCTGCGCACGGGTAGGCATCGTCAGGAAGAGAGCCTCGACGCAGTGAGGAGGCTGGGCGAGGAGGGCGGCGCACTTGCGGAACGCGATCTTGTCGTTGGCGCCGCTCGCCGCTCGGTGCGCGCGCTCGCGGTACGCCTTTGCCTCCTTGACCCACTTCTTGGTGACGCTCGTCAGGCTGTCGACCTTGTTCTTGACGGCGTCGGTGAGCGAGTCGTGGGTGTACGCCCGAAGCTCGTCGAGGAGGTCGTCGAGGTTGCCCGAGGCGTAGTCGAGCGGTGGAGGCGAGGGCGCGAGCTCGTCCTGTAGCGGCGACGACGATGACGATGGAGCTTGGACGGCCTTGTCGAGCTCGGTGGCCGAGGCGTCGCCCTTGGCCGGTGGCGGCGCGTTGAGAATGTGCGCGATGTTGTTGTTCTCGTCGCGCATCTTGCCGGCGACCGTGACGGCCTCGCGCGCGAGCCTCGTCATGCGCACGAGCTCCTTCTGGATGTCGACGATGCCCTTCTCCCTGTCGCGCCGGGCGTCGTCGACCTCGCGCTTGATCGCGTCGACGTCCTCCTCCTTGGCGAGCGCCACCTTCTCCCACCTCGCCACCTGCTCCCGCAAGCCCTCGACGACGTCCTCGACCGTCCTCGTGCGCCCCTGCGCCAGCTCGACGTCCTGGTCGCGCGCGGCGAGGCGCCGGCGAAGCTCGTCGGCCTCCTTCTCGAGCACGGCGCGGTCGAGGTCGGCCTCGGAGCGCTGGTCCCGCAGAAGCTTGTCCTTCTGGGCGACGACGAGTGCGAGCTCTCGCTGCGCCTCGCGCGCTGCCCGCACCGCGCCGCCCTGCTCGCCAAGCTCGGCCTGGACGCGCTCGAGCTCGACGCGCGCCGTGCCGAGCTCGCCCTGCACACGCGTGTGCGACAGGTCGAGCGCGCTCCACTGCTTCTTGAGCTCCTGCTCGGCGGCCCTCGCAGTCGCCACCTCGCGCTCGGCCGCATCGCGCCGATCGGCCTCGTCGGCGAGTCGCTCCTCGGCGGCGACGAGCGCGGCTGCGGCATCTGCGCGCGCTGCCTCGGCGTCGTCGCGCTCGCGCTCAAGCTGCGCGCGTGCCGTGCTGAGCTGCGAGGCCGAGCTCTCGGCGGCCGAGACGCGCGACTCGAGCTGGGCGACCTCCTCCTCGCGGGCCGAGCGCTCGGCTTGAAGCTGCCGCTCGAGCGCCTCCTTGCCCTCCTCGAGGTGGCGAACGTGCTCCTCGAGCTCGGTGAGGTGCGCTGGGTCGACGGCGGGCGGGCGAGGTGTAGGTGCTTCGAGCGAGAGGTGCGCAAAGTCGGCGTCGAGCTCGTCGATGGCCGAGATGAGCGACTTCAGAAGGAGGAGCGCCCTGCGAAGCGGGTGACGAGGCTTGACGCTGTCGCCGAGTGCGTCGTCGAGTAGCTGGAACGACTGCTGCAGCGCTGCGGATGCGTGGGACGACGTCAGCCAGAGCGGCCCGCCCGAGACGTTGCCAGAAGATGCAGACGCACAGTCGAGGGTCTCCCTCCCGAGTTCTGGTAAGCCCTGCTCGCGGTCGAGCACCTCGAGCGCCATCTCGGGCACGATGTCGCCCGTCTTGGCGTTAAGCCCTCGCACCTCCCACGGCAGCTTGCCCGAGAAGTCGTGCCGATACTGCTGACGGCGAGAGCGCTCGGCGTCGGACAAGGGCATGAACGTCGCCGACAAGGTGGTCGACTGGCCGGCGAGAAGACGAGCTGCGGAAAGGGCCGAGTCAGCTCGGCTTTGACCGTCGACACCGGCGGACGAGGGCGCACCGTATTCCCTCCTGCGCACGACCTCGGCGACGGTCGCGACGTACGCCGGGATGAGGTCCTCGAGACGAGCGAGATGCTTGAAGTTGTCGGTGCGGGTCCTGCGCAGCGCGAGCCGACGTCAGTCTACGTCTCGCCGGCGCCAGGCAGGCCAAGGCAGCAAGAGGACGCACCGCAGGTCGTGATCGAGCGCGCCGAGCTCGGCAGGCATCGTCGCGATGTCGCTCTGCAGGGTCGAGATCTTCTGCATCTCCTGGAGGAGGTAGCGAGTCATGGCATTCTGCGAGCACGGCGGGGCGCGTCAGGCTCAGCACGAGGAAGTGCGGCAGGACAGTAGAAGGTGCGCACCTTGCGCTCAATGAGGAAGCGGATGCGGTCACGGTGCTCGGCGTCGCAGACGGTGAGCTCCTCGAAGCACTGCGCGAGGAGGACCGGGTCCGTCACTGAGCCAGGGCGTCAGTGCTCGCCTGGTCAGGAGGAGAAAGACGGTGAATGAGAGGAGAGAGATAGGACGCACTGTGCTCGCCCGCCTGCACGAGCTCCTCGATGCGGATGTGGCCCTGCTCGGCGTCGTGCTCGCACGCCTCGAGATCTTGCAGGTCGTGACTGTGAACGACGGCGAGTCAGCAAGCCCGCATCTGCGACCTGAGCCACGCCGAACATCGACGGCGTCGATGCGCCGCAGCAGCGAGAGGGAGGCAGCAGGCGCACCTAGTCGCCTCGAGGTCGGCTTGGACCGCCTGCGTCGCGCCGACGACCTCGTCCAAGGTCGCCTGCAGGCTCTCGCTGCGCATCTTGAGCTCAGCTGTAGGCGGGACGACCATCAGCCCAGCGCCTGGACGCACCTCGCCGCACTGGCCGGCAAGGACGAGGTGGGATGGGGTGGAAGGACGACGCACCGAGTACCTTGGCGCACCCGTCGCGCACAGCGAGCATCTTGTCCCTCGAGACGTAGTCGCCGAGCACGCGCTGCTTGTCGTCGCCGCCGCCGCGCGCCGCCACGGCGCTCCCCGAGCTGCCGTCGCGCACGTGCCCCTGCACCTGACCCTGCCCCGCACTCGTCACGCTCGCGCCCGCCGCACTCGTGCCCCTCGTGAGCAAGCCCGCGACGACGCCGACCTTGCTGACGGCGTCCATGGCGGCCTCCCACCCGCCGAGGAGGGCCTCGTACCGCTCGAGCGTCGGCTGGGCGCCCTCGAGGAAGAGCGCGAACGAGGACGACGTGCCCGTGTTGACGCGGTGGAGGTTCGAGAGGGCGAGGGCGAGCGAGGCGTGCTGCAGCTGGATGGACGAGATGAGGGCGCGCAGGGTGGCCAGGTTGTGGTGCGAGAGCGAGAGGTGCGAGGTGAGGGGGTCCTCGGCTGCGCACGGCGACGGGCAGGGCGTCAGCTGGGCACATCGAGCTGTTCCACCATCGCTGTAACCGAGTCGATGGGCTCGACTCGACGAGAGGGAGGAGGAGGCTCGAGAGACGCACGATTGAGCGGCGGCTCGGTCAAGACCTGGTCCTCCGAGATGGCCAACGCATTCGCCACCTCGTCCGGGTCGGCGTCGAGGTGCTCGCGGTCGAACACGTAGATGCGCCGCTCGCCGCCTCGTCGCACGCCGCTGCGCGTAAGCGCCGCCGTGCTGCCCTGCGTCTGGCCGGGCGGCGCGGCGAGGACGGCCGACGCGGTCGGCGTGAGGGCGGCGCTTGCAAGGAGGGCGAGGTGGGCGACGGCCTCGTCGCGGTTGAGGGGCGAGCCCTCCTCGTTCATGAGGATGAGGCAGTCGGGCGGGATCGAGAGGAGCGGCGAGAGGAGGTTGAAGCGGAGCTCGTCAAGGCTGCGCGCACTTTGACGGGTCAGCGGCGGAGGGCGCAGAGAGGGTACGAGTGTAAGGCACGCACGTCGAGATGTTGGCAAAGTCAGCTGGGACGAGCCCGAACTGAGCGCCATCGGAGCTCCTGACGACGAACAGCGACGGCGGCCGGTCCTCGTGCCCTGCTTGGCCAGTGAGCCCTCGTTGCTGCGAGCCCGAGCGGCTGAGCCACGACGACATGGCCCTGGGCGACGTGGGCGTCGTGTCGAGGGCGCGGGCGAGTCGAGGTGGGGAGGGCGGGGAGGAGGAGAGGGGTGGCGACGCGGCGCAGCGGCGTAGGCGGGTGCTGCGGGGCGAGTTGCTGGCTGTCGAGTGTGAGGGTCGGATTCGCTCGGCTCTGAGCCGGTGGTAGAGGAGGAGGAGCCGCTTGCGAGCCACCGAGAGCGATGGCGCAGCCGCACCCTCTCACACTTCGCCTGGTGCACAGGCAGGCTCGCGAGCTCTCAGACCGTATCATGGTGCTGTCCGACAGCATGCGAGACGCGCAGCGGGCGCGAGAGAGACGAGGGAAATCGCCGCGGAGACCGGGCGGGGACAGGTTTACAACAACAGCGACAGCAGGGCACTACGAGTCCACCAGAGAGTCCTTCCCGACGAGTCCACTGTACCCCTCGAGCGCGGTCCGAGCACTTAGGCGCCTGCCTCGGACGCCGTCGCCGGCTCGGCCGCCGCCGCGTCCTGCATCTCGACGTCTTGCGCCTCTTGCGGCGCAGTCGGCGGGTTAGGCGTGCCCTCGACGACGCCAGAAGCCGCTTGAGGTGCACTACCAGGCGCGGAGGTCGGCGGCTCGGCGGAAGCGGCGGTCGTGGGGAAGGAGGTCGACGAGGAGGGTGGGAGGGGCCCGGGCGAGGGCTGGATGGCCTGCGTCGGCGTCGCCGAGGGCATGGCGAACTCGCGACCGAGATCGGAAGGTGGTGGCGGTGCTGGAGGAGCTGCGAGCGAGGGACGCAAGTCAGGCTCAAGGCCGAGAACGGGAAGAGGGAGAGGCGCGCACCTGGACTCGGGTCGTCCTTGGGCTTTGCTGCGTGCCCAGCCTCGGGCCGCGACGGCGGCACCTCGAGCCTCGCCACCTCCTCCTTCTCGGCGAGCAGGTCGGCCGGGTCCTCGACGTACGGCACGCCCTTGGCGTCGCACATGGCGCGCTTGAGCTCGCGCTCGACCGTCTTGCCGACGCCCTTGCCGCTTTGCAGCTGGTTCTCGAGGCGCAGGACGGGCGCACTCAGCGCGCCGCGCTTGTCGAGGAGCGAGGCAGTCTCGGCGACGCGGGTTTGGCGTGGTGTGCGCGCGAGGAACGGCGTGGTCGAGAGGAGGGTGGGGAGGAGCGAGTCGAGTTCGGCGACGAGGGCGTCCTTGTCGGGCTGCAGGACAGGGCCAAGGTCAGCAGAGCAGGGGTGCGAGGTGCAAACGTGGCTCGTGCGCACGCTCTGGAGGAAGTCGACGAGGAGTTGCTTGCGGAGGCGGTCGAAGCCGCCCTGCTTCTTCCACGCGTCGGCGAGCTGCCGAGGGGTGAGCTCGTCGGCTTGCTGCGGTACTGTCGGAGGCTCGGCCATGGTCACTGTCCAGCCAGAGGAGAGTGAGCGTGAGGGGTTGGCGTCAAGAGATGAGAGCTGAAAGAGCGGCTCCTCTTCCTCCAGCTATCTCGCACAGAGCACACGATGCAGCGTGCTGGAGTGCTGCAGCTCACTCGGCAAGCCCTCTCGAGGTCCCGACCAGCTCCCCCCTCGTTCCTCCGCCCGCTGTCGACGTCTCCTCCTGTCGCTTCCTCCTCGTCCTCGCCGCCGCCTCCTCCTGCACCGCAACCCTCCAGCCGAGCAGTCGACTCGGCACCAGCACCATCAGCAGGGCCCCACCTCACGCCGCAAGAGCTCGCCGACAAGCAGCTCGAGGAGCAGGGCACCAAGCCTCCGCCGTTCCTCAGCCGTCCGCTCGGCGTCCAGGAACCGCCGCGCAAGGGCAAGCGGAGTCGCGAGGAGTGGCGCGCAGACCTCCTCAATCGCGAGAAGCGTCTGCAGGAGCGGCGGCACCTGTGCGTCCTCCACTCTTGCCCATCCCCGCTCGTTCCCTCCATACAGCTGGCTGACCCTCGAGAGCACCCGTGCAGCGTCAAGCAGGCGTCGAGGGGCTACTTTCACGACTACAACGAGCTGCGGCAGCAAGGCGGCAAGGCGTTCGTCGCGCCCAAGACGCTGATCCGAGAAGATGTGCGTCTCTCGCTCTCAAGCCCCCTCTCGAGCGACGGTGCTGACCTCGCTCTTCCCGACAGCTGTCGCTCTACTTTCCCGACATCGAGGGCGTGTCGCTCGCGACCAAGGGCAAGGTGCACACGACCGACCTGTTCGAGGACAAGGTCAGCCTCGTCGTGTTCAGCAGCTTCCGCTCGTCCGAGGTGCGCTCCCCTCTTCCTGCTCCCTGCTGCGGTCCGGCCTGCTCACGCTCGCACGTCTGCAGGAACACATCAACAGCTTTGTGCGACCGGCGCTCGCCGACATGAAGGCCGAGAAGGCGTTCCAGTATGTCTACGTGAGCCTCGTCCTCTCTCTCCCTCTCTGCTCGAGCGGCATCCACTGACCCTCGACGCCGACGACTGCCCGCAGATCAATCTGCAGGAGAACCCGCTCAAGTCGTTCCTGGTGTCGATGTTTGTATCGTCGCTGCGCAAGCAGGTGCCGGTCGAGCAGCACCCGACGTACCTGCTGTCGCACCAGTCGCTCGAGTACCTGCGCGAGCCGATGGGCATGACGAACAAGCACGTCGGGTACGTGTTCCTCGTCGACTGGAACAAGAAGATCCGGTGGGCGGGCTGCAGCTGGGCGACCGAGGACGAGGAGGAGGCGCTGAGGCGGTGTGCGCACGTCCTCGTCGAGCGGTATCGGACGAGCAAGGCGGCGGGCGGCAAGTCGACGTAGTGGCTGATGCACTGGAGCATCCTGTCGACGCAGAATTGAGCTGCGGGACGTTGTCGAGAGCGAGAGCGAGACGGTCGACGAGGAGGCGCGCGGCGAGGCCCAAACTGAGGCGAGACCGAAACGCGACCCGCCCCGGCTCGAGTGCGACCCGCCGCTCGCCCTCACAGCACAAGAGCGTCAGCCCGGCGTGCCCGCACCTGCACGCGCACCAGCCCCGACCCGCGTGAGCTCGACGCCGCCCGCCCGTCGCCTCCGCCTCGTCGTCGCCGTCCCCCTCCCCTCGTCCCTCTCCACCCCGCTCGATGCGCCGAGAGCCCGGCCTTGATGTACTCGTACAGTCCGTCACCGTCACCCGCACCGGCCTCGCCCCCGCCCAACCAGCACCTGTACTCGCCAGGACCGGCCAGCTCGTCGGCCCCGGGAGGAGGAGGCCAGCAGGGGCAGCAGGGGCAGCAGGGCGCAGCAGGGCAGTACCCAGGTGCTAAGTACTCGCTCCTGAACAAGCTCCAGCACGGCCACTACCCGCAGGGGCCTCACCACGTGAGCCTCTCCCTCTCGTCCCCCTTCTCGCCTCCTCATCTCGCTGCGATCACGCCAACTGACCCTGTCCCTCTCGTGCGCCCCGGTACCCGCACGCAGCACCACCCGCAACACTCGTTCTCGTACCCCGGCCCACCTTCCTCCCCCGCCTACTCGAACGGCCCCTCGTCGCACCAGCAGCAGTCGCACCACGGCAACTCGCTCCCTCCCCACTCGCACCACCAGCAGCCTCATCCCAACAACGGCGGCGGCCCTCCTCCGCAGCTCGGCGGCGGCCACCCCTCGCACCAGTCGCAGGGCCCGCCCCAGCACCACCTCGGCGGCGGGTCCGGCCCCGGCGGCGGCTCGCCCCACCCGTCCAACGCCGTCAACGGCGGCGGGCCCCTCCCGCCCCACTGGGCCCAGCAGCTCACGCTCGCCCAGACGAGCCGCGCCACCAACTCGCCCCACCACCACGCCCGCGCCGCCCACCTCGCCGCCCGAGGCCAGAGCACCAACGCCATCCCCATCACCGACCCGAACCGCCCGGGCAGCGCCGCACCCGGCGCGAGCAGCGGCGGCGCAGCAGGTGTCAAGGCCGGCAGCCTCAACGGCCTGCACCGCAAGGACGCGAGCCTCGAGGAGCGCAGCGCGAGCGCGGCGTCGACGCGCACGACCTTGTCCAAGGACGCGTCGAGCCCGGGCCTCGCCGCCGCTCGGCTCGACGGCTCCGTCGCCGGCGACGACAAGAAGGAGGGCAAGAACACGTGGACGACGATCGACATGGGCGGCATGAACCTCAAGAACCTGTCGAGCGCCCTGTTCCGGTACTCGTTCTTGACGACCCTCTACATCCCGCACAACGCCCTCACCGAGCTCCCGCCGGCCATCTGCAAGCTCGAGAACCTGACCCTCCTCGACGCGTCGAGCAACAAGTTGTCGACCCTCCCTCCCGAGCTCGGCCTCCTCACCCGCCTGCGCGACCTGTTCCTCTTTGACAACCACCTGTCGTCGCTCCCGCCGCAACTCGGCACCCTCCACCTCCTCGACACGCTCGGCGTCGAGGGCAACCCGCTCCCCGAGACGCTGCGGTCCCTCGTCGAGAAGGACGGCACGGCCGCCCTCATCGCCTACCTGCGCGACTCGTGCCCGGTCCCGCCGCCGCCGCCCGAGCGCGCGTGGCTCGCCATCGAGCCCGACGTCCTCCCGCAAGCCGACAAGCGGCCCGAGGAGACGTTCTCGCTCCTGTGCTACAACATCCTGTGCGACAAGTACGCGACGGGCCAGATGTACGGCTACACCCCGTCCTGGGCCCTCAACTGGGACTACCGCAAGGAGCTCATCCTCCAGGAGGTGCTCAACTACGGCTCGGACATCGTCTGCCTCCAGGTGCGTCCCTCCCTCGTCTCCTCGAGCGGCTCAGAGCTGACCTCTCCCTCCTTCCTCTCTCTCGCTCTCGCTCGCAGGAGGTCGACGTTCAGCAGTACGAGACCTACTTCCTCGAGCACCTGTCGGCGCAAGAGTACGACGGCGTGCACTACTCCAAGTCGCGCGCGAGGACCATGTCGGGCGACGAGAAGCGCTCGGTCGACGGCTGCGCCACCTTCTTCAAGAACACGGTGTGCGTCCCTCTCTCTCTCTCCCTCATGACCGCGGCAGCGTCATGACGAAGCTGACGCTCGTACGCGTGCGTCCTCGCCTCGCAGGTTCGCCCTCGTTGAGCAGCACCTCGTCGAGTTCAACCAGATCGCCCTGCGCCGACCCGACTTCAAGAAGACCGAGGACATGTTCAACCGCGTCATGACCAAGGACAACATCGCCGTCGTCACGCTCCTCGAGCACCGAGCGTCGGGCGCGCGCCTCATCGTCGCCAACGCCCACATCCACTGGGACCCCGAGTTCCGCGACGTCAAGCTCGTCCAGGTCGCCATGCTCATGGAGGAGATCGCCAAGGTCGCCAACGACTTTGCACGCCTCCCGCCGCGCATGAACCTCGGCGAGGGCCACGACAAGGCGCCGCACTACTCGAACGGGAGCAAGATCCCGACCATCATCTGCGGCGACTTCAACTCGACGCCCGAGAGCGGCGTGTACCAGTACCTCCAGTCGGGCCGCATCGCCAACGACCACGACGACTTTGGCGACCATGTCTACGGCATCTACACCCAGGAGGGGCTCAACCACCGCCTCGGCCTCAAGAGCGCCTACTCGCACGTCGGCAGCGGCGCAGGCTCCGAGCTGCCGTTCACCAACTACACGCCAGGCTTCAAGGGTGCGTCTGCTCGCCCTCTCGACCTCCTACACTGTGCCTCGTCGGCGTCGTCGACGAGCGCGCCCTGCTTGGTGGCAAAGGGCAGCGCGTCGCTAACACTCGCCTTCCTCGTCTCGCAGGCACGATCGACTACGTCTGGTACACGGCTCAGTCGCTCGGCGTCCAGGGTCTGCTTGGCGAGGTCGACGGGCAGTACCTCGCGTCGACCGTCGGCTTCCCCAACGCCCACTTCCCGAGGTGCGTTCCTCCCTCTCCCCCTCTTTCCCTCACTCGTGCTCGTGCGTCGAGACTGACTCACGCTCCCGCTCCATCGTCACAGTGACCACATCTCGCTCCTCGCCGAGTTCAAGCTCAAGTAGGCGCGAGCTCGCTCGCGCCGCTCGGGCCTCTTCCCTCGGCGGCGCTCGTCCTCGTCGTGTACAGCGGGTCGCGAGGTGCGGGTGCGGGTCGGGGGCAGGTGCATGGGGCTGTCCCTCTACCACTGTGTGTGTGTCCAAGTGTGTCTGTACGTCTCGTCGTCGTCGTCGTCGTGTGTTCCACCCCTCCTCTCTTGATTCCCCCCTCCCTCTCTCCTCGATTCGCCAGTACCTAGCTCCCTCCCCCATCTCTCTCTCCTCCTCCACCTCTTGATCCCTCTCACGTTGTCTCGCTCGCATGGGTAGAAGGCGCTCGCCACCACCTCTTTCTCCCCTCCTCCTCCCCCTTCCTCCCTCCTCCTCGATCCCCCCTCTCCTCTTTCGGCGTCTGTCTTCCTACCGAGTTCTCTCCTTCGCTCATCTGTACTCTCATCCTTCCCTTCCACCCTCTCTCGCGCTCTCACTGGTCCCTTGTCGGTCGCACGGCTCTGCTACTCCCTCGTGACCTCCTCGTCGCGCGCTCGAGCCTCTCGCTCTCGCGCAGCACCCAGATCGAGAGCTCGAAAGCTCGTGCGTCGCTCCTCGTCCTGCTAGCTTCCTCTCGTCGTGCTCTCGGGGACCTCTTGGCCTCGCCCGACTCAGCCGTGCACGGACCCTCTCTTCGCCGCTCTCGCTCTGTGAGCATAACGACGCTGCGGGTTGCAAGAGGGCACGGAAGGAATAAGCGACGCTGACGAGGTGGCTGTGGCACGTAGGCCTGCGCTAAGGAGCGGGCAGGAGGGCGGGCAAATCGAGCGGGCAAAAGAAGGACGACGAGGAGGAGTCGGCGAGGGAAAGTCGAAGAAGGGAGTAGAGGGGAGGGAGGGGGATGTAGACGAGTATGTACGTCGAGGAGGAGGGGAGTGGGGGCAAAACAGTCGTGAGGGCGCAGGAGAGGCGGCTAGAACCGCAGTGGGCCGCCTCCTGCAGCCGGCGTCTGCTTGGGCCTCGCGCGTTTGGTCGTCGCCGACGTCGAGTAGGCGTACGGCACCATGCGGGTCGGGATCGCCGAGTGCGAGGCGGCCTTGGACGGCGAGGAGCGCGTGCGGGTGGGCGGGGCGGGTCGAGCGGCGTGAGGACGAGGCGTCGGCGAGGCCATGTTGGCCGCCGAGAAGCCGCCGAGGCCGGTGAAGGCTTGCGTGATCTGCGCCCGGTCGAGGAGCACGTCAGCTGGGCTCACGAGAGGGAAGAAGCAGTGAGGAACGCACCTCGGCCAATGGCGACTCGGTGAGCGCCCTCGCTCTGCGGTCCGCCTCGCGCTCGTCGACCCGCCGCGCCGCCTCCTGCTCCTCCTCGTCGGCGAACGCCGCCGCAATGTCCATATCGAGGCTCGTGTCGCCCGCGCGGCCGTCGACGCTGTGGACGTAGCCCGAGTCGCGAGCTGACGAGCCCGTCGACGCCGAGAGGGCCGAGCGGGCGTCGAGCGAGGTGCGCGGCGACGCCGAGTCGTTGCCGCTGTCGAGGACGATGTCGGCGACGTGTGGAGCCACGGCGGCAGGTCGAGGAGCGGGCGCGAGAGCTGCAACGGGTTCCCCAGGCTCGAGCGGAGGGAGGTCGGGCAGGACGCGCGTGCGGAGCGTACCGGTGCACACGGCGTTGCTCGCGCCGCCCTTGACTCGCTGCGCAGCACCTGCCGACGCCCGCATGCCGCACGCCGCTGCCGCCGTCGCTGCACCCGACTCGCCCTTCTTGGCCGCGAGGGCCGACGGCTTCTTGCCGAGCTTGCCCGCGCCGAGCCTGCGCACGCCCTGACCGAGCGGGTCGACGTTCTCCTTCTCGCCGAGGCGCGGGACCCTCAGGCCGCCGGTGCTGCAGCCGTCGAGGCGAGCCGGAGCGCCGTCCTTGCGCCGCGCCGAGACCGACTTGTTTGCCGACGGGGCGAGCGGGCGACCGAGGGCGGCCGAGGGGCTGGCGACGGGTGGATCGTCGCGGTAGACGGCAAAGAGACCCTTGGCCATGGGCTGCGCGGGCGGGCGGGGTGGCGGGCGGCGAGGGCGAGGTGGGCCGGTTGAGAGGGATTCTACGCCGAGCGATGGCGCGGGCGCTGGCGGAGGCGCAAAGGGGTGGGGCGCTGTAGGGTGGGTGACAGGGGCACGAGTAGAGGTGGATCTCGAGGGTGTGTGCTGGTGCGGAGCGCGCGGGGGACGAGGCGAGGAGGACGAGAACGAGGGAGAGCTCGACGAGGAGACGAAGGGCGAATCGCTCACGACGACGGAGGCGGTGCAACTCTCGAGCTGCTCACTAGATCCTGCACACGGTCTGCGAGTAATGCGACTTGCACGCCCACGTCTACTGCTCAAGGCCCCCAGCTTCCGCCCGACCTCCTCCTCCTCCTCGCCTCGACCCCGCTCGCTCGCTCAGGGCTGGTCAGCCGGGTTGGCGAGCGTGTCCGTCTCCCTCGCCTGCCGCTTGATGCACATCCAGTTGTCGTCGGGTCGCCACATGTCGCGCTGGAAGATGCAGTACTGCGCGCGGGAGAGGGCCGAGCGGGCGCGAGCGGGTCAGCCTCGTCGAGCAGCGGGCGCAGGAGAGAGGTAGGAGAGAGCGCACCTCGGTCACCGTCTCTGGTCGCTCGTGCGACCCAGTGCCGACACGGCGACCCTGCGGGTCGCGCACCTCGAGGCTCTGCGGACGAGCGTCGGGGAGGTCAGCTCGAGCCCCTCGTCGACAGCGAGAGACAGCATCGAGTCCGAGCGCACCTGCTCCGTGACAAAGCGCACGACGGCCTGCCCGACGTACTCGTCCTTCTTGAAGATCTCCTGCTGGCGCGCGCACACGATCTCCTGCTCGACGACGCGGTGCAGCTTCCAGCTGAGGCGCAGGCCCTGCAGCTTGCGTGTCCGCTGCGCCTTGATGGCCTCGACGACCGACGTCGCGGCGTACTGTCGCAGGCGGTCGTAGTTGCCGCTGTCGAGAGGGAGGGAGCGTCAGCGGAGGGCCCGAGCGGAGGAGGGTCGAGTCGGCGCAGACGCACATGGCGAGGGCCTGGTTCATAGCCTGGTACGCCGCGAGGGCGCGCTCCTCGAACTGCTTGTGCCAGTCGGACCCGAGGAGCTTGCGCCAGCCGTACCGCCTGTCGAGGTCGAGAAAGAGGGTCAGGTCGGCTCGAGACGGGCGAGGGCAGGGCCGGGCATCGACGCACGTGTACAGCGAGTAGCCCCAGTTCTGCATGTCGAACCAGGCGTACTTGCGCTTGTCGGCAAAGGTGGCATCGGGCGGGAGGACGCGGCCTTCTGCCGGGCGGATGTGGTTCGCTGCGGTCGGCAAGAGGAGGAGCAAGGTCAGCTGGCGCTCGCTCGTCGAGAGGCCGGGCACCTAGTCGACGGACCGAAGACAATGTTGACGGAGAGCTGCAGGGGGCCAGGCGAGCGAGGGTCAGCGAGAGCAGAAAGTTGAGGCGGTGCCGGAGGAGGAGAGGGGAGGCGCACCGAGCCCATGCCCTGCTTCATGCGCCCCATCTTTTCCGAGAGCCTGAGCTGCTTCTCCTGCATCTCCTGGGTGGCATCCTGGGGCTTTGTGGCGTACGAGCGGGCGTGCGGCGGAAGGGCGAGGGGCGAGGGAGATGAGGCGAAGGCCGAGGGGAGGGCGGCGATGCGCTTTGCTGCCGCTGCACGAGTGAGCGAGGAGGTGGCTGCCCGTGCCGTCTGCATCGCTGGCTGCAGCTCTGGAGCGAGTGGTGTCGAGAGAGATGAGCCGCTCCTCGTCTCTCCCTCCTCCTCCGCATCCTCGAGCCTCGCTCTTCACCAGCCATGTCGGCAGCTGTTCTGTGGCTCGCAGTCGTCGTCAGCTGGCCTCTGCTCGCCCGCGACAATGCCGCCCAGTCGCGCGGTGCCGCACCCTCCCTCTCGCGCCTCGTCCCCACCGCCGTCCTCGCCCTCGCCGCCCTCGTCAGCTGGACCCGCATGCGCACTCGAGTCGGCTCCGTATGGGAACCCACCGTCATCGCCTGCAGCATCGCAGCGCAGCACCTCGTGCGGCGACGGCACGACGACCGCTGCCGCGCCATGCGCCGCGCTCCTCGTCCGCCGCAAGACGGTTCGGCCGTCGTGTACCGCTACAAGATTGCGCCTGTCGAGTGCGACGAGCACGGCTGCATGTACGGAGGAGAGCTCCTCAAGCTCATGTGCGTCGCGCCCTCCCCTCGCTCCTCCCCCTTGCGCCGGTTCCGAGACTGACCCTCCTCTCTCTTTGACCCTCCTCCCCTCCTTGCTCCCTCCTCAATACTCTCCGTGCACTCGCAGCGATGTCTCGGCGGGCCTCGTCGCCGCCAAGCATGCCGCCGGGCCGTGCCTCACCATCAGCGCCGACCGTGTCATCTTCCTCGAGGAGGTCCGTGTCGGCGACGTGATCTCGATTAGCTCGTCCGTCAACCGCGCCTGGGGCAGGTGCGTCGTCGAACGAGCTGGACTCGAGCCGCGTCCATGCGCAGACAAGGACGACGAGCTGACCTTCGTCCCCTCCTCTGCCCGCAGCTCGATGGAGATTGGCGTGCGCGTCATGCGCCAGTCGCGCTCCGACCCGCTCAAGCGCGAGACGTACACCTGCCACGCCTACCTGACCTTTGTCGCCAAGCCGACCCAGCCTCCCTCGCCGCACCCGATCCTCGTCCTGAGCGACCTCGTCGGCCTCACCGCTCCTCCACCGCCTCGCCGCGCCCAGCTCCCCGAGGTCAAGCCGCAGACGCTCCTCGAGCAGAAGCGCTACCTCCTCGCCGGCCGTCGCCGGGCGCACCGCATCCAGCGCTCCAAGGCCGACGCGGCGCTGCACACGTCGTTCCGCGACGAGGTCCTGCGGCTCGAGCGCGCCGTCCTCGACGCCGACAAGCTGCGCGCCCTCGAGTCGCACAACCGCGAGGACCTCCTCGCGAGCCTCCAGGTCGAGGTCGTCACCGAGGCCTTCATGCGCGGCGACTCGGACGTGCGCATTGACGGCGACGACGTCGTCGGCGAGATCGAGGGCTTTGTCGAGCCCGTCCGCGTCAAGCGGTCCGTCGTCGATGCTGCCGTGCGCAAGAAGGGCCACGGCGGGTGGCACGCCATCCCGCTTGTCGGCGACGACGCCGTCGACCAGGCCAAGGGGCACTCGATCGCCGCGCTCGGCGACCCGGACCAGCGCAGGGCGCTCGACGTTGCGTCGCACGTCGACTTTGCCGACACTTTGAGCATGGTGCGTCTCTCGGCTCGCGCTCTCGAGGTGTACCGCTCGAGCCCGCCCCTCCTCCTTGTCGACCCGAGCGAGCTGACCCTCCTTCCGGCCTCTCTCGCGCGCGCAGTGCCTCTGGATCGTCCGCCCGCAGCACGCCAACTCGAAGCAGATCCTGTTCGGCGGCACCCTCATGCGCTGGACCGAGGAGGTCTCGACTATCGCCGCGCGGCGCGTCCTCCCCTCGGCGAGCTGGTCGAGCGCCGCCATCGACTCGCTCACGTTCAAGACGGCCGTCGAGCTCGGCGAGGTCGTCTACGTGCGTGCGGCCGTCCTCAAGGTGTACGACTCGAGCGTCGAGGTGGCCGCCATCGTCACGTGCGAGGATCGCAACTCGGCGCAGCCCAAGGTCCGCCAGGTCTCCGAGTCGTTCCTCACTCTCGTGCGTCCTCCTTCCGCCCCCTCCTACACGCACTCTGGTCGAGACTCGGTGTGCTGTCCTCGGTCTTGCGCTCGTCGGCCGTCCTGACCTTCTGCCTCCCGTCTCGCAGGTCGCCATCGACCCCGCCACCGGTCGCCCGCTCAAGGGCGTCCTCCGACAAGTGCAGCTTCCCGACGGGCCCGTGAGCGACATGGCGGCGCTCGCCGAGCAGAGGAGGCGGGATCGGCTGCTCGACAAGCGGGTGCTGCAGAGGTCCGTGCGCTCTCTCGTCGTCCTTCTCGCTCTCGCTCAGTCGCAGCTCGCTGATGCTCCTCTCGCTCAGGGTGTACGCCTAGAGCCTGTGCGCAGTAGTCCAAGCAGTGCCATGTAGTTTTCTCTGGCCTACGTCTCGCCTCGCCCGCTCGCGCCCATTCTCGACCGTCGTCCTCGCAGCTCGCCCCGCCGCCCACGCTCGACGCTCAAGGTCCATCTCGCCCGCCACTCTACCCTCACCCGCCTCCGCCGCCGCACTGCGCCTGCGCCTCGCCCTCGCGCCCATCACTGCCGTCGCCGACGCTGCTCGCGCTCGTCGCCGTGCTCGGGCGCCTCTCGCCCGCCGCAGCGCTCTCGAGGAGCGTCGAGCCGCTCGATGCGAGCGACGAGGTCGACGCCAGGCTGTCGCGGCGGGCCGAGGTGAAGAGCTGGACGTGGAAGGTGGGCGAGGAGGAGGGGGTGCGTGCGCGGGGGAGGGGGTGGTCGGGCTCGGGCTCGTCGCGCGCGCTCGAGACGGGGAAGCGCTGCGAGGAGGGCGTGCTGCGGGCGAGGTGGGGTGGGAGGGGCGGCAGGGCGGTCAGCCTCGTCGCGCTGCGGCGCGAGGGCGCGAGGGAGGACTCACCGCTCGCCGTGCTCGACCTCGGGCGCGACGCGCGGCTCGGCCCTGAGCGTCTCGAGACGCACGAGCGCGCGCGTTCTCGAGCTGAAGACGACGAGCTCGACGACTGGCTGCTGCGTCGGCGGCGCGGGCTCGGGCGCATGCCGGCGCAGCTTGAACTGGCGCGTCGGGCTCGGACGACGGGCGCGCTTGCACGGGCTGCTCGTGCGCGTGTCGGGCGCCGGCTCGTGCTGCTCGGGCTGCTCGATGGCGGGCGGAGGCGTGTCGTGAACGACGAGGGCAGGCGCGCGCTTCTTGAGGACGGCGCGAGGAGCGACGATGACGGGCGGCTCGGGCTCGTCCTCGGCGTAGCTGGGCGCAGAGCGCTTCTGTCGCAGGCCGCGAGTCGTTGAGCTGCTGGGCTGGAGCGCGTCGTCGGTCGACTTCCAGACGAGGGGAGCAGGACGAGGTCTGTGCGCGAGTCGGGTTGAGAAGGTCAGCTGCGCGGCCGGCGGCGGCGCACGAGGGACTCGCGCACGCACATGCGGGCGTCGAGTGCTGAGCGCAGCAGGTCGGGGTCGAGGACGAGCGGGACGATCGAGCTCGAGGACGGCGAGGTGCAGCGCGCAGGAGGAGGTGGGAGGATCGGGACGAAGATGGTCGTCGGCGTCGCGTCGGGTGCGTAGGTGTCGTCGCCGATGACGCAGTGCTCGTTGCGGCGGACGCCTGCGTGCGGGACGAGCGCCTGGTCAGCCGAGTCGCTCGAGGAGAGCGAGAGGAGAGGTCGCAGCGCACAAGATCCGCACGGCGCGCCCGTCTCGAAGCCCGAGCAGCGCACGCGGCGTCTTCTGCAGCTGCGCATGCGCTCGAGGACGTCAGTATACGTCATCAAGGGCGGCGCTGAGGAGGATTAGGGCGAGGAGCGACCGCTGTGACGTCGTCGACGCCTGCGCGCGAGGGGGGGAGAAGGAGCGCGAGACGCGGACTCACGGTTCGCAGGCGACGGGCCCGTTCTTTCTCCTCCACTGACCGCCCTGGAGCAGCCGGACCGGGCCTTCTCGGTGCCAGGAAGACGAGTCGTCGGCGTCGAGGGTCGAAGCTGCGGCCGTCGACGTCGGCGTCGTCGTCGTGGCGCTCATCTCGACGCCGTAGCAGCGCTCGCCGGTGAGGTGGAAGAGAAAGGGAGACCTTCGAGCCCGCCAGCATGAACAGCGAGGTGTCGAGGAGCTAGAGGAACCCCGCGAGCGCACCACGCTGCTCGCTGTTCAGCTCCGCGGCGATGAGCACGCACCGCGTGGGCAAGCTCGAAGGCTCGCCAGGCTCTCCGAAGGTCGCAGGCTCGCTGCAGGCTTGCGCAAGCACGCGCAGGAAGCGAGGGAAGAGCGACCGAGGCGCGTTGACGATGTCAACAGCTCGGGCGGCTCGTGCGCGACCTGCGAGCGGTCTCGTTCTCACCTGACAGCGCCGCTGAGGGGCGGAGCACGCGTGCGAGGCAATCACACGTCGCCCTCGAGATACTGAGAGCCTGTGCGAGCTTGCGGCGAGAGAAAGCTGGTTTGACCTCTGAGCCCGGGCAGACCGAGGCCGGCGGACGAGGAGGCCCCGACCGTCTCTCTCCCTCCTTCACCTCACTTTTGCCCCTCGGCCCGCCTCAGCTCTCGGTACGTCTGGATGTGGGACTCGCGCGGGCAGCGAGGGCTCGTGTGTGGGGCTCGATGAGCACGCCCTCGCTCTTCTTCGCTGACCTCTCTCCCTCTCTCCTCGCGCAGCTACCTCGCACCCACCTCGACCGACTGCTAGGTGCGCTACACCCCCTCGGGAGGCCCGCAGACGCAAGCTGACCCTCCCGCTCGTCCGCAGCATGGCCCCCTCCACGACCACGACCCCGGCCGCCAAGACGCCCGTGTCGGCGATGGGCGGCAAAGGTCCCGCCAAGGCGCCCGCGACCAAGGCCGTCAAGGGCAAGCCGGCGACCGACGACGGCAAGAAGAAGAAGAAGAGGAAGACGCGCAAGGAGACCTAGTGCGCCCGGTCCTCCTCCTCGGGCTCGTCGTCGCTAGCCTTCGCTGACCCGCTCCGCTCGCCCCTTCTCCCTCGCCCGCAGCTCGTCCTACATCTACAAGGTCCTCAAGCAGGTGCACCCGGACACGGGCATCTCGAACAAGGCCATGCTCGTCCTCAACTCGTTCGTCAACGACATCTTTGAGCGCATCGGTGCGTCCTCGTCGACTCGGCCCGCCCGCGCCTCGCTCTTCAAGGTCGACAGCTGACCTTGCTCGACGTGTGCGCAGCGGCCGAGGCGGGCAAGCTCGCGTCGTACAACAAGAAGAAGACGATCTCGTCGCGCGAGATTCAGACGGCCGTGCGCCTGATCCTCCCCGGCGAGCTCTCGAAGCACGCCATCTCGGAGGGCACCAAGGCCGTCACCAAGGTGCGTCTCTAGCCGCCGTCGAGTCGAGCGAGCTCGTGCTGACCCAGCTCCCTCCGCCCGCAGTTCTCGGCGTCGATGCACAGCTGAGCTGCGAGCGTCCAGGTCGTCGTCCCCCTCCTTCGCACCCCCGTGTGTCCCGCTTGCCTCGTCGCCTCCTGTGTAGCTTCGTCGTCGTCTGTGCCCCTCTCGCTTGCAACGCTGTCAGTGCCGGATCCGAGACGCAGCCTCCCCTCGAGAGAAGCGCGTGCGCTCGTCTCCGTCGCGCTCGCCCACCTCGCGCCGCTCACACGCCCCCAGCGGCCGTGCCACCCGCTCAGCGCTCGTCCTACCACCCCTAGGCACCCATCGAGCCCCTGTGCGCCGCCCCTCTCGAGCTGCGTCGCGTCGAGCCGCCGGCACCTCGCCTCATCGCCTCGCCCCGCCTCTCGGCCCTGGACACGCCGCGTACAGCAACGAGGCGCACCAGTACAGCCTACAGACGACACACACACCCGCCATGAGCCATCACGAGGCCCTGTTCCACTGCTCGTGCACCTCGCCCTTCTCCCACACTCGCCCTCCGCCCGCCGACCCTCCCCTCTCGCACCTCCAGCACCACCCGCTCCCCGAGCTCCTCTTCTGCGAGGACTGCGACGCCATCCGGTGCAACGCCTGCGCCGCCTGCGAGGTCGCGTGCTACTTCTGCCCGAGCTGCCTGTTCGAGGTGCCGTCGGCCAGCGTTCGCGGCGAGAAGAACCGGTTCGTCTCGCCCTGCCTGCCTGCCTGCTCTGCGAGACGGTGAGCTGACCCAGACTGCGACCCTTCGCGCCCCACAGCTGCGCCCGCAACTGCTTCCAGTGCCCCCTCTGCGACCACAACCTCTCGGTCGTCGCGTCCGACCCCGACTCGTCCCTCCCGCTCAACACGGCCGCCGCCAGCGTCGGCGAGCCGCCCTACCTGCTCGCCTGCAACTTCTGCAGGTGGAACTCGAAGCAGGTCGGCATTACGTTCGAGAAGCCGACGGGCCTGTCGCTTGCGTCCTCCTCTCCCGCTCTCTCCCTACCACGACCTCCTCGCTCGCCGTAGCCTTCACTGACTCGTCACGCTTCCTCGAAACAGTCCAGCTGCAGAAGGCAGAAGAGCCCTCGGCCGACCTCCTCGAGTTCGACCACGTCAAAGACCACCTCGAGCCGTTCCTGCGTCGCTCGCAGGCCCAGTCGGGCATGGTCGGCGCCGTCGGCACCTCGTCCACTTCCGCCACGTCCGCCTCAGCGCAGCTCTACAAGGACATCCCGGGCTTCAGCAGCCGGCACGGCGGCTCGGGCTCGCTCTTCGCCTCGACGTCGGCCCGCCCTCGGCACAGCGCGCACGGCGGCGACGCGTCGACCGCGCCCGACGAGCTCGAGCCGTACAAGAGCTTGTATCCTGCGCGAGGCGGCGGGCCGGGCAGCGAGAAGGAGAACCGGCGTGCGAGGGCGGCGAGCGACAAGGGCAAGGGCGTCGACCGAGGTGGCGAGCTCGTGCAGGCGATGCGGGGCATGATCGACATGGAGCAGGTCGTGAGCTTGGACAAGCGGTGGACGGCGGGGTGGAACGCGCCGATGCTCAGCAGGTGCGTGCGCAGCCCGGCGCCTTCTTCATCCATCCTGTGCGCGCGCTCGCAGTGCTTACGCTCTCGCTCTGCCCGTGCTACAGCGACCTGCGCCCCGTCCGCACGCCGCTGCAGGCCAAGCTCTCGAAGCGCTGCCCCGTGTGCGCCCACATCCTCATCAAGCCCGAGCAGAAGGCGTTGTCGACCCGATTCAAGATCAAGCTCGTCGCGGCCAACTACCTGCCCTCGATCTCGGTCTTCCGCCGCCCGCCGGCCAGCATCGGCTCGCGCTTCAGCGCCATCGCGGCGAGCACGGCCTCGCGCAAGGCGCCGCGCTCGGGCGCAGGTGGCAGGTCCGGCGCCGAAACCGGCGGCGAGGACGACCCGCTCAGGAGCGGCAGGACCTACATCTACGAGATCAGCTTCGCCAACCCGCTCTACGAGCCGATCCACGTCAAGCTCGCCGTCGCTCGACCCGGCGCTACGAGCGAGGCCGGTCCTGCCGGTCCTCCCGCCGCCGTCGCCGCCGAGGACGACAAGCCGCCTCCGCCGCCGCCGCCTTTCGCCGTCAACATCCCCTCGCCGACGTTCCCCATCTCGGCCTACGCCGAGGACTGGGAGTACGAGGACCAGGAGGACGAGCTCGACGACGCCGACGAGGCGGAGGGCGGCGGCGAGGGCGGACGCTCGAGCCCGACCAAGCGCAGGCGCAAGGGCGGGCCAGGCATCGTCGAGCGCAAGATGAACCGCACGACGGTCCTCATGGAGGTCGCGATCGCCAAGGAGGCGACGCCGGGTCCGCTCTGGGTGCGTTTCCCCTTCTCCCTCTCGCTCTCTCGGCGGCTCTCGACCCTCTTGTGCACGAGCTGACCCGCTCCTTCCCTCTCCTCTTCCTCTTCTGCTGCAGGCCAACATGCTTGTCACCTACGTCTACCAAGCCGACGACGGCATCCCTCCCTCGCCGACGCAGAGCCCGCAGAAGGGCAAGCACGCGCCGCCGCCATCCGACGTCAAGTCGTTCTCGTTCTGGGCGCTCGTCCCGCTCGGCACGGTCGTACAACGACCGCAGGGCGACTCGAGGAGGGCGGCGGCGGCGAGCAGCGCGAGCACGTAGACGAGCGAGGCCAGGAGGCGATGCAGTCGATCGAGCCGGACTTGCGAGAGCCGCTCGACCGAGTTCCCGACGATCCTGCCTCGAGAGCGAGCCTCTTCTGCCACCGTCGACTTTGTCGAGCTTACTGACAGTCCGCGGTGACGAAAGCAGCCTCTTCCATGCCGAGAGGACCGTGCGCGGGCTCAATCCGGTGAGAAAGGGCTCCTCGCTCGGCGACGTCCTCCCGCGGCCGCAAAAAGCGGTGTTGCGCACAGCGAGAGCGTCTGCGGGTGCGTCACCGGCGCACGGGGCAAAAGAAAGACGCGCCGAAGCGCCTTTGCTGGTTCCCCGACGGGGAATCGAACCCCGCTCGCGGCTGTGAGAGAGCCGAATCATAACCACTAGACCATCGAGGACTTGCTTAGGTCGCCAGCGCTGGCGTACATCCATAACCAGCAACAGCAACCCCTGCCTGCGTCAAGAGGCCGCACATCCTCTCCGACGCCCCTCTCCGTTCCCTCGGCATCTCTCTAGCTTCCTCTGCCTCGCCAGAGCACTCGGTCCGTCTCCTAGTATGCGTCGAGCACGCCGCCGTGACCCGTCCACGCTCAAGTCTCTCTCTCTCGTCGCGTGCACGTCGCGTGCACGAGCCTCTCCTCCCTCAGGCTGCTGCTTCCCCTCGTAAGCTGCCTCTTGCTCCGTGTCCCTCGTCCTGCTGAGCCTCGCATCTCACTACAGTCCTTGCGTGTGCGAGCGACGAGGTGAGAGGAAGCAACCTGCACTCGTCGATTTGTCCCCGCACGGACCTTCTCAACCCGCTCGTCCTCTCTCTCCTCGCCCTCGAGCGGCCTATCTCTCACTCGGCGCCTCTCGCTCGTCGTCGTTGAGCATGCTTGTCGAGAGAGACGCACGAGGGACCGCACGAGGGACCGCACGAGCCACCGCGGTAACTGACTCGCCCCTCCTCCTCCTCCTCGTCCCGCTCTCCGCTCACGACTCGCGGCACGAACGAGGTATCCGACACTTCTGTACAGATTGCAAGCTGCGCTACTCGTGCTGAGACCTCCATCGCGACGAAGTTAATCGACCTCCTCCATCGAGGAAGCACCGGCCGTCTCGAGAGGAGGAGGGACGTCGCCCGACTCCTCGGCCGCCGCCGGCTCCGACACCTCGTCGGCGTTGCTTGGGCCTGCTCAGCGCACGTGCCAATACATACCTAGCATTAGGGCTGGTCCGTGTGTGCGAGGAGGTTTCGCCGCGGTGAGGCCGCCGCCTCCCTCGTGGACGTCCTCTGCATCCTCGCTGCGTCGCCAGTCGTGCTCTGCTCTATCCCCGAAGCGCTCGAGGCGTCCAGCTGGCGTCGCCGAGCGCGAGCGCAATGGCTTCCCAAGCGTGAGCGCACGAGCCTGTTCCTGCCATGGTCGGACGAAACGACGCTCTGCCACTTCGGCGAGTCCTTAGTTCTCGGCTATGCAGGTCCAGCGTGCGCCGCTCGAGGCGTGAAAGCGAGCGGAAGTCACGAAAGCGCGCCGCTCGGGCCCTCGCAGCGACCCCTCAGAGCGCGGCTCTCCCTCGCGCTCGTTCCCCTCGCTGAAGCACGCTCACGCCCGGGCGCTCTCGCCCGTCGTCTCTTGCTCGTCGGCGTGCGAGAGGGGACCGGAGATGCTTTCGCGAGAGAGGGCACCTGGGCGAGGAGAACCGCGAGGAGAGCGGAAGTTCTTCGACGACTCGCTCGCGTTCTCATTCTCGGCAGCGCACGCTCTCGAGGGCATGGACGAAGGCCAGAGGAGGGCAAAGCGCGCAAGGTTGCAGCGAAGGACTGAAGTAACAACACGGGGAGGGGTGGGGAAATTCGAAAGACGACGAGGGGGGGATGACAAGCAAGAGGACGAGGGGGTAGACAGCTCCTCTACGCCTTCTGCGCCGAGAACTTGGTGACGGCCTTGGTGCCCTCCGAGATGGCGTGCTTCGAGAGCTCGCCGGGGAGGATGAGGCGGACCGAGGTCTGGATCTCGCGCGACGAGATGGTGCTCTTCTTGTTGTACGACGCGAGCTTGGACGCCTCGGACGCGATGCGCTCGAAGATGTCGTTGACGAACGAGTTGAGGATGAGCATGGCCTTGTTCGAGATACCCGTGTCGGGGTGGACCTGCTTGAGGACCTTGTAGATGTACGACGAGCTGGAGGGGGAGGGGGCGACGATTCAGCATGAGGAGCTCGACGACGGGCGCGAGAGGAAGAGCTGGACGCACTAGGTCTCCTTGCGGGTCTTGCGCTTGCGCTTCTTGTCGTCACCGGTGGCCGGAGCCTTCTTGACAGCCTTCTTGGCCGGGGCCTTGCCAGCCGGGGCCTTGGAGGCGGGGGCCTTGCCAGCGGTTGAGGCAGGCTTCTTCTGCAGACAGGGAGCGAGAGGGAGTCAGCGCGCTGCTCCAGGCGAGTGTGGTGGCGCGTCGTCGACGTGATGGCGCGGGGTGAGGGGAGAGGGGAGGAGAGGCGCACCTCGGCGACGCCAGACTTGGGGGCCATTGTTGCTAGTTGGGGGTGGTTGGGTGGTGGGTGGTGGTGGAGGGGAGAGCGTGTAGGAGTAGCTTGAGTTGAGCTTGAGAGAAGAGGGAGAGCGAGGAGCGAGGCGAGGCGACGAGGAGGACGGCGCCCGCCGCCGAGAGGCAAACAGCGCCGCGCCGGCTCAGTTCAAAATGCGGACGTCCGCATTGCCAGAAATGCGTGCGTCCGCATCCTCGCTCTCGCTCTCTTTGTCGGCCTCGCACTCAAACACTCCGCTCCTCTCGACCACCCTCCTCAGCACACGCCTCCTCCTCTCCCTCTTCTCCTCACACGCCTTCAAGCACCTCTCAAGCTCCCCCTCACCCACCACCCACCCCACCCCACCACCTCACCCTTCATCATGTCTTCTGGCGGCAAGTCTGGCGGCAAGGCTGGCGGCGACGCGTCGTCCAAGGCCCAGTCGCGCTCGGCCAAGGCCGGTCTCCAGTTCCCCGTCGGTCGTATCCACCGTCTCCTCCGCCGCGGCAACTACGCCCAGCGTGTCGGTGCTGGTGCTCCCGGTCCGTCCTCTCCCCACCTTCCTGCTCTCGCCTCCGACGCTGACTCTCTCCCTCTCGCTCGTGCGCAGTCTACCTCGCCGCCGTCCTCGAGTACCTCGCGGCCGAGATCCTCGAGCTTGCCGGCAACGCCGCTCGTGACAACAAGAAGTCGCGCATCATCCCGCGTCACCTTCAGCTCGCGATTCGCAACGACGAGGAGCTCAACCGCCTCCTCGGACACGTCGTCATCTCGCAGGGTGCGTCTCTGTCCCTCTCGAGCTCGCTCTCATGCGGCCGAGGACGACGCGCTGACCCTCGTCCCTCTCCTCCTCCTCCTCTCGCGCAGGCGGTGTCCTCCCCAACATCCACTCGGAGCTCCTTCCGGCCAAGAGCTCGGTTCCCAAGGGCGGAAAGGCGAGTCAGGACTTGTGAGCGGCTCGACGTCGTTCGCGAGCGTCTAGGAGGTGCCGGCGGCTGAGTGCGCAGTGTTCGATTTTCTGTCCTTTGTTGTGCCCGTTTCTACCCCCAGGCTGCAATGCGCCTTTCTTTCACATCCTCTCGGTGCCTCTCTGTATCGTCGAGAGCTTCTCTTCTCGGCCTTCGAGTCGAGCACGTCGTCGAGAGAGCAGGGTGAGCGATCCGGAGAGAGCGCGAGCTCGCAGCCTTCTCTCGACTCCCAAGGCCTTGTCTTCTTCGGCACGTTGGCCTTCGAGAGCGAAGGAGATGTTGCGGAAGAGCGCGAGGCGCGAGAGAGCGAGGCGTGAGCAGAAGCGGGTGCGAGAGGCTCGAGCGGCCTGAGCGCGTGGCTCTCCTCATCCGCTCGCTCTCGCGCACACCCGCTGCTCGACGGGATCCTGCTCCTCGAAGTTTTGCAGGCCATCAAGCCCTCGTCGAGACACAGGCGATACTGCGCGGCGGCGTGGCGAAGCCACGCCACTTGGGAAGGTCCGCTCGGACCCCGCCGAGGGCTCGTGCGCCGACCGGCGGTGTAGGCTCGAGCTCGCCCTTCGCCGGGCTCGAAAGGTGATGACGCCTGCGACCGGATGCAGCGGGAACGGAGCAGGATACACGACGAAGCGAGAACGGGGAGCGAGCATGCGGCGCGGCGTCTCCAGGATTTGGGCGTTCACGGCGGCTGCGGGGTGTGTGTGTACGGCCTCGGCAAGGGCCCAAGCAAGTCCTCGATGGTCTAGTGGTTATGATTCGGCTCTCTCACAGCCGCGAGCGGGGTTCGATTCCCCGTCGGGGAACCAGCAAGGGCGCTTCGCCGCCTCCCTCTTTTGCCTCCAGCGCAGACCTGACTTGCTCTGGCCCTCTTTTTGCGGCATTCTGCGCCTACAACAGGACGACCGGTACAGAGCGAAGAGCTGGAGAGGGCCTTGCGAGGGCGACCTTCTCAAGTCGAGTGCGCTCGAGCCTCCTCTTGCCGAACGCCCTCGCGGTGCGCACAGCCGTTTGACGGTCGAGGAGAAGGTCTCGAGGGAGCAAAGCTATTGAGTCAAACGTTGCTCGGTAATCGAGGCGCCGCTTCCATCGATTCTCGGTCGACCCGCGGCGAGACAGCGTGGCCCACAAGCGCCGGCGCGCCTCGGCTTGCTCCTAATGCACTCGACAAGGTCCAGAGAAGGCGTACGAGAGAAAGAGAGCCAGCAGGAAGGGCTCGCTCTCGCCTCGCTCCTTGTCGCCAACGCAGAGAGGGAAGGAACCGGCTCAGCTCACGCTACACATCAGCTACGGGCCGCCAGACGCGCTCTACAGCACCGCAGAGACCTCGTCGTCCGATCCCGCCCATCCAGAAGGCGCCAACCCCGCTGGATCAAGAGTGTGCGTTTGAGAGAGGGTGCGCAGGATCCCCCTGTTTTTAGATGGTGGCCGGGCCCACAGACGCGCCGGAGCGGCGGCGACTATGCGGAGCGGCTCACCCAGTGCGCCCGCTGCTCACAGGAGCACGTGAGGGCGGGTGCGGCCTCGAAGATGCCCGTCCGCGACGGCTCGACTCGGTCGGCCGCCGGGACGAGTGGGGGACGACGAGACGGGCTTTCCGGTCGTACCGAGAGCGCAGAATCGTACGAAGAGACCGTGTGCATCGACCGGCGCCGTTTCCAGGCCGCCGGCGTGCGGGGACACGAGCTTTCGGGAACCGAGGAGGGAGGGCGCCATCGTGGGCTCGTCTGACCTGCGCGACGAGAGCGAGACGGTCAGCACTCGGCTCAGGCAGTAGCACAGGGCGATGCCCGAGCTTGGACGATGGGCAGAGAGAACGGGAGAGACGCACAAGGACCTTGATGAGCCGCTCGAGGTCAACCGCCACCTCCTGCACCGCTCGACACGCCTCTCGCGCCGTCCTGCTCGTCCGTACTGCCTGCAAGAGCCCCGAGTCAGCCCGATGTCGCGTCGCTGCACGGTCAAGGTGGGCTGGCGAGAGCGAGGGAGGGAGAGAGGGGGGCTCGAGGTGGAGGGGGCGGGGAGGACGAGGACGCACCCGCTCTCCCACGGCCGCAGAGCCCGCCCGTCCTACATCGGGCACGTCTTGTACCTTATCGCACCTCGATGAAGGGCGTGCGCCTGCCTGGAAGTCGCCGCCGGTGTCGAGAGGGGTGGGCGGGCGAGGGTTGTTGATGAGGACGCGTCGGGGTGGTTGTGGACGGTGGGCGCGCGCGCGCGGCAGTGCAGCCGGTGCACAGAGCTGCTGTCGAGAGCTGGCAACGCGCTGGGTGAGTGCCCGGTCGTGAGGGGCGAGCACAGAGGGGGAGAGGTCTCCCCCGCGGACCCGACGGACTTTCGCCGACGAAAATCCGCGCGGATGTTCGGACATAAGCTAGAAGCTCGAGTGCGACTTTCGCTTGACTTTCCTTACCCTGATTAGGTTTGCTCTCGCTCGAGGGGAGGGCTCCAGAGCGCTCGACCTCGCTCGTCGCTCCTGCTCGTCTGCTACTCGCTCGAGCGCAGCGTCGTTCAGTGCGTGCTGTCTGCGTGAAGCTGCTCACGAGCTTCGAGCGGGACCGTGCGGGCGAGCGACGAGAGGAAGCCGCGCCGACGAAGCAGTGCGCGCACGGACCCTCACGCTCGCTCGACACCTCTGCAGGCTCTCCTCCTCTCTCTGCACTCTCTGATCGTGCGGAACGCGAGGTCGAACAGCACAACCAAGCGTCCAAGCGCAAGCTGCCCGAGGTGGGCGGTCGCAGGTTGTCGCTGAGGACGCGTCGGGACGGCTCTGCGACGTGGGCGGGGGCGCATAGCGGTGCAGCCGGTGCGCACGGAGCTGCTGTCGAGAGCTGGGGCTGGCCAGGCGACGCGCAGCTGACGTTCCCAGTCGTGAGGGACGAACTGGGAGAGGGAGGAGAGCGGGGGACGAGCTGGCGCTTGACTTGGCCTCGCTCTCGCTGTCGTCCAGCGCTATGTCTCTCGCTGCAGATGATGACGAGCTCTGGCCGGGAGCAGCAGAGCAAGGGCGAGCCTCTCACTGGCGAGAGGAGCTCTCCGACTCGGAGCAGGAGCGAAACGCGCCGCGAGGCTCAGTGTTGCAGGCTGGGCACCTCCTTGCCCGGCGCCCACTCGCGGCAGACCGAGTCGATGTTGTCGAGGTACTTGAGCTCGATGATCAGGTCGCGGGCGCGCTCGAGGTTGGGGGACGACGAGGCGAAGACGGTCGAGAGCTCGTCGACGGTCTCCTTGCGCTTGTCTGCGGCGCGAGGCAGTCGGTCAGCTTGCAGTCGAGGAACAGGAGAGAGGGAGACTGGGGAGAGATGAGGACGAACCCTTGTTGCGCTGCCGAATCTGTGCCACCTCGTCCTCGCTCGTCGCCTCCTCGAGCGCCTCGCGCACCTCCATGATGGCCATGAGCAGCTCGGGGTCGGTGACGGGGTCGGCCTCGCCGATCGTCACATCGTGCAGGGAGAGCTGCGTGCGGGTACGACGAGCAGAGGGAGCGAGAGAGGAGAGCACAGGGTCAGCGGGCCGTGCGCGAGGAGCGAGAGGACCAACGACGGGGCACGCACGAGGTACTCTCCTCGCTCGCGCTCGTTCAAGATGACCTTGTAGGCGTCGTTGACCTTGCCGCTCCACGCCTTTGCCCAGTCCTCGACCTCGCCCTTGCCCGAGAACATGTCGGGGTGGACCTTTTGCTGGAGCTGGAGGAACGAGCGCTTGAGGCCACCGGCGTCGACGGCGAAGGCGGGTTCGAGGCCGAACAGGGCAAAGTAGGTGGTCGCAGGCGGCGGTGGAGGGAGGAGCGAGGCGCAGGAGGGACAGAGCGGGGTGAGGGTGCGAGGGATTGGGGTGCTGCACGAGGGGCAGGATGCGCCGGCGGTGTAGATGGACTGTGAGGTCGCTGTTGCGCGGGCAGGCTGCGAGCTCGACAGCATGCGGCGCTGTGGTGAGGGTAGAGGTGGTCGACTTGATGAGGCGAGCGAGGCGGGGCGGGGGAAGGCGACGGCGGCGCGGAGAGGTGCGGCGCGTGCTGGGGCGTGGGCGAGTGCTGTCCTGAGTGCTGTCGGGACCTTCATGGTGGCGCTCAAAGGGTGCGATGTAGAGGGCGAGGGGCGAGAGTGACTTCATCACCTCGCCGCCTCTTGCCTCTCTCTCCTCCTCACACCTCAGCCACCCGAGCACCCACAGCACCATGCTCCGCACCCTCGCAGCTCGCACCATCCCCAGGGCCGCCCGCACCGCCACCTCGCCGCGTGCCCTCGTCGCCCCCCTCTCCCACTTCTCGTCGTCCGCGGCCCCTCCCGACTCGGACAAGACGCACCCGGCCCTCGTAAAGGACCCGCCCGTCGCCAACCCTTCGGCCGACACCGACCCGTGGACCATCAAGGTGCCCCCCATGCCCGAGCCCCCTCAGCTCGACCCCTCGATCCGCACCATGGACGACCTCATCGCCTCGCCCCACCCCGAGGGCCGCGACAACGAGCCCACAGAGACCCTTCGCAAGCGCCTCGTCTACGAGTCGCGCAAGCGCGGCATCCTCGAGATGGACCTCATCCTCAGCACCTTTGCAAAGGACCGCCTCGCCGTAATGTCCGATCGCGAGCTGCGCGAGTACGACCGCGTGCGTCCCTCCTCCTCGTGCCTGCTCCTCTCCCTCGGCGAGCTCGAGCTGACCCCCTCCCCTCGACTCGCGCGCAGTTCCTCACCCTCCCCGACTGGACCATCTTCTACTACGTGACGGGCAAGGCCGAGGCGCCCGAACCCTGGCGCTCGTCCGAGGTCCTCGGCGAGCTCCTCCACCACTCGGCCAACAAGGGCAGGACCGTGCGCAGGATGCCCGACCTCGACGTCAAGTAGTCGAGCGAGCGGCGAGGCAGTAGATGTCCGGCGCAAAAGAACGCTCCTTTCGTCTCCCTCTGTATCGTCTTCGAGAGTTTGCTGCGCTCGAATACCTTCTCGAGAGCGACTCGCTTGCAGTGGCGAGGTGCGTGACGAGGTAGACTGCTCGACGCAGAAGAGCACGCTCGAGCCCGGCAAGGCCCGACGAGAACGCCGCGGCGAGCTGTCGCCTGTGCCGGCATCCTCTCTCGCCTGCAGACGGAGAGCTGTGCGTGTCGAGAGAGAGCGTGCGTGGACGCCAGGCCCGCAGGCAGCAAAAGATAGAGGCGCCGAAGCGCCCTTGCTGGTTCCCCGACGGGGAATCGAACCCCGCTCGCGGCTGTGAGAGAGCCGAATCATAACCACTAGACCATCGAGGACTTGCTTGGGCCCTTGCCGAGGCCGTACACACACACCCCGCAGCCGCCGTGAACGCCCAAATCCTGGAGACGCCGCGCCGCATGCTCGCTCCCCGTTCTCGCTTCGTCGTGTATCCTGCTCCGTTCCCGCTGCATCCGGTCGCAGGCGTCATCACCTTTCGAGCCCGGCGAAGGGCGAGCTCGAGCCTACACCGCCGGTCGGCGCACGAGCCCTCGGCGGGGTCCGAGCGGACCTTCCCAAGTGGCGTGGCTTCGCCACGCCGCCGCGCAGTATCGCCTGTGTCTCGACGAGGGCTTGATGGCCTGCAAAACTTCGAGGAGCAGGATCCCGTCGAGCAGCGGGTGTGCGCGAGAGCGAGCGGATGAGGAGAGCCACGCGCTCAGGCCGCTCGAGCCTCTCGCACCCGCTTCTGCTCACGCCTCGCTCTCTCGCGCCTCGCGCTCTTCCGCAACATCTCCTTCGCTCTCGAAGGCCAACGTGCCGAAGAAGACAAGGCCTTGGGAGTCGAGAGAAGGCTGCGAGCTCGCGCTCTCTCCGGATCGCTCACCCTGCTCTCTCGACGACGTGCTCGACTCGAAGGCCGAGAAGAGAAGCTCTCGACGATACAGAGAGGCACCGAGAGGATGTGAAAGAAAGGCGCATTGCAGCCTGGGGGTAGAAACGGGCACAACAAAGGACAGAAAATCGAACACTGCGCACTCAGCCGCCGGCACCTCCTAGACGCTCGCGAACGACGTCGAGCCGCTCACAAGTCCTGACTCGCCTTTCCGCCCTTGGGAACCGAGCTCTTGGCCGGAAGGAGCTCCGAGTGGATGTTGGGGAGGACACCGCCTGCGCGAGAGGAGGAGGAGGAGAGGGACGAGGGTCAGCGCGTCGTCCTCGGCCGCATGAGAGCGAGCTCGAGAGGGACAGAGACGCACCCTGCGAGATGACGACGTGTCCGAGGAGGCGGTTGAGCTCCTCGTCGTTGCGGATCGCGAGCTGCCGCAGAGCGGCGCACGAGCCTCCTACCGTGGCCGGACGAATAGACGATCCAAATGGCCGCCGGTCTGCCCGCCGCTCCCGTCGCGCGAGTGCGCATGCAGAGCGGCAGGTAGCTTGCTCGACGGAGCCCGCCCGAAGCATGACCTTCTCAAATCACCCGCGTCATTTCAACAGCCTTGCCCTGGCTCCACCGTCCCGAGGGTGCACTCAACAGCTGATGTCGGAGCCGAAGAACGTCCAATTGCGACGCGAGTCGCTACGCCGCCCGTGCGCACCGCGAGGGCGTTCGGCAAGAGGAGGCTCGAGCGCACTCGACTTGAGAAGGTCGCCCTCGCAAGGCCCTCTCCAGCTCTTCGCTCTGTACCGGTCGTCCTGTTGTAGGCGCAGAATGCCGCAAAAAGAGAGCCAGAGCAGGTCAGGCCTGTGCTGGAGGCAAAAGAGGACCGCGCCGAAGCGCTTTTGCTGGTTCCCCGACGGGGAATCGAACCCCGCTCGCGGCTGTGAGAGAGCCGAATCATAACCACTAGACCATCGAGGACTTGCTTGGGTCGCCAGCGCTGGCGTACATCCATACCCAGCAACAGCAACCCCTGCCTGCGTCAAGAGGCCGCACATCCTCTCCGACGCCCCTCTCCGTTCCCTCGGCATCTCTCTAGCTTCCTCTGCCTCGCCAGAGCACTCGGTCCGTCTCCTAGTATGCGTCGAGCACGCCGCCGTGACCCGTCCACGCTCAAGTCTCTCTCTCTCGTCGCGTGCACGTCGCGTGCACGAGCCTCTCCTCCCTCAGGCTGCTGCTTCCCCTCGTAAGCTGCCTCTTGCTCCGTGTCCCTCGTCCTGCTGAGCCTCGCATCTCACTACAGTCCTTGCGTGTGCGAGCGACGAGGTGAGAGGAAGCAACCTGCACTCGTCGATTCGTCCCCGCACGGACCTTCTCAACCCGCTCGCCCTCTCTCTCCTCGCCCTCGAGCGGCCTATCTCTCACTCGGCGCCTCTCGCTCGTCGTCGTTGAGCATGCTTGTCGAGAGAGACGCACGAGGGACCGCACGAGGGACCGCACGAGCCACCGCGGTAACTGACTCGCCCCTCCTCCTCCTCCTCGTCCCGCTCTCCGCTCACGACTCGCTGCACGAACGAGGTATCCGACACTTCTGTACAGATTGCAAGCTGCGCTACTCGTGCTGAGACCTCCATCGCGACGAAATTAGTCGACCTCCTCCATCGAGGAAGCACCGGCCGTCTCGAGAGGAGGAGGGACGTCGCCCGACTCCTCGGCCGCCGCCGGCTCCGACACCTCGTCGGCGTCGATCGAGAGACCGAGCGCGATCATCGAGTGGATGCGCTGCGCACTGTGGGGCGAGGAAAAGAGAGAGGAGCAGGGTCAGCGACGGACGAGCGAGGAGGAGGAGGAGCGAGGACGCACAAGTCGACCGGGGCGTCAAGCGAGAAGCCCGAGGTGAGGAGGGCAGTCTCGTAGAGGAGGACGACGAGGTCGCGAACGGCCTTGTCGGCAGCGTCGGCCTGGACCTTGGTCTTGAGCTCGCGGATGATGGCGTTGTTCGGGTTGATCTCGAGCGTCTTCTTGCTCATCATGTCTGTGTGCGCGAGCGGCGACGTCAGCACGGCGACGCGAACGAGAGCAGAGAGAGAGAGAGAGAGACGCACACGACGACATGGACGAGTCACGGAGAGCCTGCGCCTTCATGATGCGCTCCATGTTGGCGGACCAGCCGAACTGGCCGGTGACGAGGACGCAGGGCGAGTCGGCGATGCGGTTCGAGATGGCGACCTTCTCGACGCGGTCGCCGAGGATCTCCTTCATGGTGCCCGTCAGGTCCTCGAACGCCTTGGTGTCGTCCTCGCGCGTCTGCTTCTCCTCGTCCGTCTCCTCGAGCTCGAGGCCGTCCTTCGAGACGCAGACGAGCTTCTTGTCGTCGAACTCCTTGAGCTGCGTCGTCGCGTACTCGTCGATCGGGTCGACCATGAGGAGGACCTCGAAGCCCTTCTTCTTGAAGATCTCGAGGAACGGAGAGTCGCGCGTCGACGCGAGCGACTCGCCCGTGAGGTAATAGATGTTCTTCTGGTGCTCGGGCATGCGCGTGATGTAGTCTGCGCGCGACGGAGAGCGAGAGGAGGGCGAGGAGGGGGGTCAGCAACGAGCAAGGCAGGACGAGAGGAGAGACGACGGCGACGCACCCTTGAGCGAGGTCTGCTCGTCGCCCGACTTGGTCGAGTGGAAGCGGAGGAACTCGGCGAGCTTGGTGCGGTTCTGCGAGTCCTCGTGGATGCCGAGCTTGAGGTTCTTGCCGAACGCCTCGTAGAACTTGGCAAAGTTCTCCTTGTCCTCGGCGATGTCCGAGATCATCTCGAGCGCCTTCTTTACGAGGTTCTTGCGGATGACCTTGAGGATCTTGTTCTGCTGGAGCGTCTCGCGCGAGATGTTGAGCGGGAGGTCCTCCGAGTCGACGATGCCCTTGATGAAGTTGAGGTACTCGGGGATCAGGTCCTCGCAGTCGTCCATGATGAAGACGCGGCGGACGTAGAGCTTGATGTTGTTGCGCTTCTTCTTCGACTCGAACAGGTCGAACGGAGCACTGCAGGGACGGGAGGAGTCAAGAGTCAGGACGGGGCTCGTGCGCCGGCGACAGCGAGCGAGCGAGCAAGGGGACGCACCGCTTGGGGATGAAGAGGATGGCCTTGAACTCGAGCTGGCCCTCGACGGAGAAGTGCTTGACGGCGAGGTGGTCCTCCCAGTCGTTGGTGAGCGACTTGTAGAAGGCGCCGTACTCCTCGGCCGAGATGTCCTGCGGGTTGCGGGTCCACAAGGGCTTGGTCTTGTTGAGCTCGACCTGCTCGGTGACGTTCTCCTTGACAGTCTGCGGCGGGCGAGAGAGAGAGACAAGGGGTCAGCGACGTGAGCGAAAGAGGCTCGAGCGACGCCGAGAGAGACTGCGACGCACCTTCTTCTTCTTGTCCTTCTTGTTCTCCTCGTCCTCGACCTCCTCAATCTTGGCCTTGTCGCCGTCCTCGACCGACTCGTCCTCGTCCTCGACCTCCTTCTCGACCTCCTTGGTGGTGACGAGCTGGATCGGGTACGAGATGAACTCGGAGTGCTTCTTGACGATGTCCTTGATGCGCTTCTCCTCGAGGTAGTCGAGCTGGTCCTCCTTCATGTGGAGGATCATCTGCGTACCGCGGCCGAGCGACGGGTTGACCGTGTCGGGCGTGATGGTGAACGTGCCGCCGGCCGACGACTCCCAGATGTACTGCTCGTCGTCGTTGTGCTTGGTGATGACCGTCACCTTGTCGGCGACGAGGTAGGCGCTGTAGAAGCCGACGCCGAACTGGCCGATCATCGAGATGTCGGCGCCGGACGAGAGGGCCTCCATGAAGGCCTTGGTGCCCGACTTGGCGATGGTGCCGAGGTTGTTGACGAGGTCGGCCTTGGTCATGCCGATACCCGAGTCGCGGATCGTGAGCGTCTTGCTCGCCTTGTCCGGCGTGATGCGGACGAAGAGCTCCTTCTCGGTGTCGAGCTGGGTCGGGTCGGTGAGGGCGGCATAGCGGATCTTGTCGAGGGCGTCCGACGAGTTCGAGATGAGCTCGCGAAGGAAGATCTCCTTGTTCGAGTAGAAGGTGTCTGCGCAGGGGGACAGAGAGAGGGTCAGTCGTGGCGCGCGATGAGAGGGAGAGGCGGAGGCGAGAACGCGCTCTGCGAGGCCCGCACCCCGCCGAGAGGGAGGAGGACGCACTGATGATGAGGTCGAGGAGCTGGGTGATCTCGGCCTGTTGCGCGCGAGCGAGGAAAGGGCGGGAGGAGGGACAAGGTCAGCGGGGGGAGGTGCTTGCGGGAGGTGGTCGCGACGGCGGCGACAGCGAGCTGGACTGTCGGCGGACCTGGAAGCCAAAAGTCTCGGCGGCGGCCATCTGCGCAAGGAGCGTGGTGTCAGTGGCGAGGTTGGAGGACGGGGAGCGGGTGGGTGGAGGGACGAGGCGACGACGACGAGCGGGCTCGCCGCGAGCTGCAGCGGCAGCTGGGGGGTGAGCTGGGCGCGCGGGACTCACGATGTGCTGTCCTGGTGCTCTTTTGGGGGTGTGTGCGGGTGCAAGCGAGTGCGAGGGAGGAGGGAAGAGGGGACAAAAGTGCGCGAAGCCGCTCGCCGACCGGAGCCAGAAGCCTGTGGAACGAACCGAGCCACGCTCCGACCTCGGCCACTCGCGACCGTTACCAGCCCGAGCCTAGACTCGCTCACCTGTCGCTCGCACGGAACGCGCTCGAAACGGCACACCTCGCGGTAGCGACGGACCTCGCCCTCGCTCCTCGACTTGTCCTCGCTGCGAGTTGCGAAGGTCGAGCGTGCGGTTTGTGCTCTAGGTCTCTCTGCTGCTCGAGTCTGTCTTGTCGAGAAAGTCGTCTGTCAGACGAGGAGGGAGGACCGACGCACAGGCCTCGTCTCGCTCGCCCTCTCGACTCTCGCTCCTCGCGTTCTCAAAACGCTCGCCCTGCGGCTGGGACAACGACAAGCTGCGTTGCGAATATGCGCACCCTCGAGATAGAGACGGGACTGCAAGTACAGGAGGCCGAACGAGAACCCGGGAGGCGACCGCGGTCACGAGCCGACGACGGCGAGGACGACGAGGGCCGACCCGAGCGCGAGCGCGACGAGCACAGGGCTCGCTCGACCGCCGGCGATGGAGGCGGACGACATCTTGGACTGGACGGCGAGCGCAGGCGCAAAGTCGGGCCCGCAGGTGAGCGCGGCGGCGGACCGGCCCGACGAGTAGGTGCGCGAGAGGGCGAGCGTCGAGTTGGTGGCGTAGCGCCTGCGTACAGGTCGAGCAACCATCAGCATGCGCTCACGAGAGCACGTCCGAGAGTCGAGAGGGACGCACGAGAAGATGCCGAGGAGGTTTTGCGTGCAGAAGTCGCAGGTCGGGGTCGTGCCGGACGGCAGAGACGTGCCCTCGGCCTGTGTGCGGGTGGGTCAGCTGTCGCTCGCTCGACTTCGGGAGAGCGGGAAGAGGACCGGGAGACGCACGAGGTAGTAGAAGTACAGGTCGGACGGGTCCTTCTTGGCCGAGGCCTCGGCGAAGCAGTAGCGCGACGTCTCGTTGCTCCGTGCGCAGCCCGCCTCGCGCATGAGCGAGTAGCTCTGGAAGCCCTGGAGCGCCCTGCGTGACGAGAGAGGGAAGGCGGAGCTCGTCAGCACCTGTTGCTGCTGAGGAGGAGGAAAGGGAGGGAGGGGCCTGAGCGCACTCGGTCGCGAGCGGGTTGCCCGACTCGAGGTCGGGCCCGCACGTGTTCTTGAGCTTGATGGTGCGAGCGAGGGTCGCCATGGTGGAGGCGCATTCGGGTTCAGGTGCCGAGCACGAGGCGTTGAGGACGTAGGGGAGGAGGCCGAGAGGAGACCGCTGCGCCTTGAAGAAGGCGGACGAGGTCGTGAGGAGGAGGGAGAAGGGCGCGCAGGACTGGCTGTAGAGGTCGACATTGCCAGCTTGAGGTGAGCGAGAAGGCCTTTGCCCGGTAGAGGAGCACAGATCGAGGACGAGGACAAGAAGCTCACAAGGTCGGGTCGGCGAGGAATGTAGCAAAGAAGGATGGACATGCCGTCGACGAGAAGTTGGTGCCGAGCGTCGAGCTGCGCACGAAGCACGAGTCAGCTGGGACGGGAGGAAGCGCGAGGAGACGAGCGACGCACTCGAACGCTTGCGGCAGCTTGTACCCGACTGGCACGGCCGTGCTCGTCGAGATACCCGAGGAGGCCGTCGAGGTCGGCGTCGTTGTCGCAGCACGCCCGTCTTCGGCGCCTGTCGTGGACCCGGTGGCGGTGAGCGAGGTGCTCGCGGCGGATCCGAGGTCGTCGAAGAGCGACGAGAGGACCGATGCCATCGTCGCCGCCGCCGTGTCCTCCCTGCCCGCCGCTGTCGAGCTCGCGATGATCCTCGTCGTCGCGTCACCTGCGCTCGCCGCTGTTGCCCGCAAGGTCGTTGTTGCCGTCGTCGCCGAGGCGTCGACCGCGGCTTGCGGTGCGCGGGCGAGCAGACGTCCTCCTGCGCTCGATGCGCCTCGCCGCAGTTCTGGCCCGACTGGATCGACGGCTGGAGCGAGGATGGCGGTGGGGAGGGCGGGCGAGGTCGAGGCGGCCTGAGCTAATTGAGGGGCGGACAAGGCGGCGAGGAGGAGGGCGACGAGGCGAGAGCGAGATGATCGAGGGGGTCGCGGTCGTTTAGAGCAGCCTAGTGGCCGGCCTGGGGTGGTGCTGGCGGCCATCGAGGTCGAGGCGGGAGCGAGAGATGGGGTGAAGGAGGCGGCGGACGAGGAGGCCGAGAGGGTCGAGGGCGCTCTGCGCGGGCGGCAGCGGTTGCGCGGCGGGATGCCCTAGCCCTGTGAGGGCACTGGACAGCTGGAACGAGTGACTGGGTGAGGAGGGAAGAGGCGAGGACGAGGTGCCTCCCCTCGCCGAGTTGATCGAGGCCCTCCGCGTCGTCCTCCGACCACACCGCCGCTTTGCGCCATACGCCACAGGCTGGCTGCTGCAGGCCAGCCACTGTTCTGCCGAGTCCTCCTCGAGGCAAGCTCGCCTTCCCCGCTGCGCTCCAAGGCCGCCTCGCCAAGACGTCAAGACGCCGCTCGCCGCCGCTCCTCGCCTCGGCACCTCCTCACCGCCCACCTGCGCACCTGGCAGCACATCGAGCCGGACCGCACCCTCGGCAAGGACAAGGCGCAGGCTGAGCGGTCGACCTCGCTCTGACGTGGCCCCAGTACCCGCCCCGCCCGCTTCTCGTCCTCCGCCTCTCGCGCCGATGGCCCTGAGCCTCGCAGGAGACAGGGGTCTCGAGCGTGTGGTCCAGCGTGTGCTTGAGGCGCCCACGCAAGTGCGCTGCCTGTGCTGCACCTCTCGGCGTGGCCGCTGTCCTCGAGCGCTCCTCCTCGGCTCGCTCGCGCGACTCATCTCCCGAGTGTGCATCGCTGGACGCTCTCCCTCGCCAGCAGGCAGAAAACAAAGTACTGCTACCGTGCTAGGCTCCTGTGCAGGGCGGGGCATGGTCTGTCTTGCGGGCCGTCCTCCTCGTTCGGCCACAGCTCGCGGCCTTTGCTCCGCTTGAAGATCCATCTCGGCAGCTGTACGCACCCGTGCTCTCGCTACGCCTCAATCAGGTCGCGGCCGAACCTAAGGATCGCGTCACGAGGGCGCTCGTCCCGCTGTCGAGGCTCGAGCGGTCCTCCTCGTCGCCGTGGCAGCTCCTTCCACCGCTCGACGAGACGGTGCGGCGTGGAGGGAAATGGCCGGCCGCCCACCGTATCGGAGCTGACGTTCCGACGGCGCTCGACGACGGCGCTCGGCTGTGGCGAGCCCGCTCGCAACGTTCAAAGCGAGCCACCAACTTTAGGGGGTGCGAGCGGAGCACCGCGGCGGCGAGCGGGGTCTCTCCGCTGGCTCCGCCGCGAGCGCTCGTCGGAGAACGTCCTCCGCTCGCCGCTGCTGAGCCTGCGCAAGCGCGGCCTGCTCTGCCCGCGAGACGAGGTCAACTTGGACCTCCTCGACGGCCGCGAGGCGGCGAGGGCGAGTCGCGGCCCACTCGATTGGGCCTCCGAGAGCGGCGGGCGCTGCGGGGCCAAGGAATGCGCACGCAGAGTCTAGAGATCCGCCAGCGTACGAGCTGCCGCTCGCACCGTTCGCGGCCTGGCTCTCCTCCGTCGCTCGCGGCTTGCACCGCTCTCCTCGGCACCTGGCTCTCCCCTCGCACTGAGCGCCTCCACAGAATGCTCTCGAGGCTCCACAAGGACCAGTCAGCTTACTCAGCCGGCTGCCGCCCGCCGAGTTTTCGCTCGCCCGGCCGCCGAGTCGCGAGTCGGCGCGAGGTGCAGTCGCGCTCTGCAGCTTCCTCCTCGCCAGCTACTGCGTGCGTGCGAGGTCTAGGTCCATCAGCGAGGTGCACAAGTGCGTCACAGCCCGCTCAGTGCCTCTCGAGCTGCGAGCTGACCCCGCTCCAAAGGTTCATCCCGCCGAGCTCCTCCACCCTCGCCCTCGCGCCGGCAACGCCGCCCGGTGCTCCATCGATCCGCCCACCAGCTCCACTACATCCCGGTGCACGCCTGAGGACCTCCAGCGTTCCGCCTCTCGACGCGACGACAGCAGCATCTCCCCCTCCTCGAGCAACCACCTCCTGCGATCCCGCCTCCTGCGCGCCAGCCGCCGCCGAGCCCGCATTTAGCCGGCGTCAATCCCTCCGTCCGAGTCTAGCGCACCGGTCAAGGGCCCCAAAGCAGCCCCGTCCTCCCGCACGCCCACCCTCGCTCCCTCTTCTTCCCCTCCTCCTCTCGAACCCTCGGCGTACGGCCTCGCCTCGCTTCTGCACCTCGAGCACGACCGGCCAAGATGGGCTTCAAGATTGTCGAGAACCGACCAACGCCGCCTGAGGTCTACAACTGGCGCATCTACACGACGGGCGTGCGTCTCTCTCCCTCTGACCTCGTTGCGCGTCCTCGTTGCTGACCAGCCGTACCTTTACCAGGTCGTCATCGCGTTCGGCGCAGGTCTGTTCGGCTACACGGCGTCGTTCATAGGCACTGCGATCAAGACGCCGTCCTTCCAAGCCGACTTTGGCCTCTCGAGCGACTCGGCCGCAAACGCCGACATCATCTCGTGTTTCCAGGCTGCAGCCATCGGCGGGTCGAGTGCGTCCACCCCTCGCAGCAGGATGTCGACGACGGGATCGGCGAGCGCTCGCTGACCTGGACGACGACCTCCTCCTCCTCCGCCTCTCGCAGTCGGCGGTTACGCCTGCATGGAGAACTTTGGCCGCAAGAAGACGCTCATGGGCACGTCGCTCCTCTTCTGCGTCGGCGCCATCTTGCAGGTCGTCGCGACGGGCCAGCTCGGGCTCATCTACGCCGGCCGTGTCGTCGTCGGCCTCGCCGTCGGGTTCGTCACGACCATCTGCCCGGTCTACCTCGCCGAGCTGTCGCCGCCCGCGATCCGTGGTCGTCTCGTCGGCTTCTGTGAGTCGTCCTTGACCGTGTCGGCTGCGCCTCTCCCTCTCCCTGCGCAGCGCTGACCGCCCTCTCCCGCTCGCACCCCGCAGACGAGATCGCCTACCAGTTGATGGCGGTCGTCGCCTTTTGGCTCATCTACGGCGAGAATCAGCACATGGACATGACGCAGTCGAGTGAGCTGCGCCGTCCCTCTCTCCTGCTCGTCCTCCATCCTGTGCGGGCTCACGGCGGCTCTCCTCGAGCGACGCTGACTCGACCTCGCTCTCGTCCCGCAGTCACCTGGCGCATCCCTTTCGCCATTCAGCTCATTCCCGGCGGCCTCCTCTTCGGCGGCACCTTCTTCCTCAAGGAGTCGCCGCGCTACCTGCTCAAGCGCCATCGTCTCGAGGAGGCGACCAAGAACCTGTGCTGGCTGCGCATGCTCCCGGCGTCGCACCCGTACATCGAGGAGGAGCTGTCGGCGACGGTCGTCCAGATTAACCGCGAGAAGGCCGTGACGGACAAGTTCACGGGCAACGCCGTGTCGCGCTACTTTCGCGGCATCTGGAACGAGGTCTCGACGCCTGGGATCCGCAACCGCTTCGTCATCGGCGCCTTCATCATGATGTGGCAGAGTGAGCCTCTCATCGAGGCGTGCGCGGCGAGGCAGGCGTGCTCGCGCTGACCCTGAACCTTCTCGCGCAGACATGAGCGGCATCAACGCGCTCAACTACTGTGCGTCGTCCTCCTGCTCCCGCTCCTCAGAGCGCTCACTGACGCTCCACCTCATGCAGACTCGCCGACGCTGTTTGCCGCCGTTGGCGTCGAGGACACGTCGCTCTACACGGGTGCGCTGCGCACGTGCCTCTCGTCGCTCGAGCTCTTCCAGCTGACTCCTGCTCGCGACGCAGGCATCTACGGCGTGCTCAAGGCTGCAGCGTCGCTATTCTTCTTCATCTTCCTCGTCGACACGTGGGGCCGTCGCTCGCCGCTCATGTTCGGCGCCGTCGCTTCGGGTACGTCCGCCTCGCTCTCCGTCTCCCTCTCGCTTCACCGCCGCCTACCCATGCTCACCTTCTCGTGCGACAGGTCTCTGCCAGCTCTACGTCGCCGTCTACCTCCAGGTCGCGCAGCCCGAGTCGCAGGCGACGCTGTCGGCCTCGTCGCACATGGGCGGTCAGGCCGGCATCGCCTTCCTCTTCCTCTTCGCCATCTTCTACTGCATGGGCTGGAACGGCCTCGCCTGGGTCATCTGCGCCGAGGTGCGTCTCCTCGGCTCGCCTGCGCGACGCTGCCGCTCGTGCTCGGCGCTGACCTCGCGTCTCCTCTTGCTCCTCGCAGATGTACCCCGCCCAGATCCGTGGCTTCGCGTCGATGTGCACCAGCATATCTCAATGGGTCTGGCAGTTCATCATCGGCAAGTCGTCTGTGTCGTCGAGGAGCTCTCGCGTTCGTCGCTGACTTTCCTTCTCGTCCAGCTCGCGAGACGCCGTCCATGCTGCACTCCAAGATGGGCACGTCGGGCACCTTCTTCCTCTTCTTCGCATGCAACATGCTCTCAGCCGTCTTCAGTGCGTCGCATTCCGTCTCTCGAGCTCGCCGAGGGAGCGCGCACTGACCCCCTCCCCGCTCTCCCTTCGCTCTTCCTCGTCGATCCTCGTCTCCTTCCCTCTCCTTCCCGCGCAGCCTACTTCTTCATCCCCGAGACCAAGGGTCGCACCCTCGAGGAGATGGACGTCGTCTTTGGCGTCGTGCGGCCGGGCGACAGCGGGCCCAAGCCGCATGGCGAGCACGACTACGTCGAGGACACGCTCGCGGCCAAGGCGGGCACGCACAAGCCGGCCGAGAAGGTCGGCCAGAGCGTCTGAGCTGCTGTCGACGGTCGGCCGTGGTCGAGCGGGCAGGGTACCTCGCCCCGTCGGCGTCGAGGCGAGCCGAGGAGTCGAGGAGGGGAGGGAGGTTGTAGAAGGCGGCCCCGCAGCCGCTCCTCGTTCTTGATAGATGTCTCTCGATGTACTAGATGGCATTCGCACACCCCAGAGACCGTCCGTGCTGCAAAGCGTCGAGAGCGACCGCCAACTCGCGCTTCACCTCGCAGCTGAGCCGGCTCGTCTCTCCGTGTCCTTCACCCTCGGCTCGCTTGCAGCAGCAGCCTCTGTGCGACTCGGCATCACCTCGAGCACCCCGAGCACCACTCGTGCAGCCTCGAGCGCGCCACAAGCCCGACCTCGCTCGACGGCACCCCGACCTCATCGCCTCGCGGCGCTCCCTCGACCCACACACGACCAGGAGCAGCTGGCGCACCTTTACTCGACTCCAACTACCCGCAGTACCTCCCTCGGCGCACCAGCCGTGCCCGCACCCGGTCGCAAGGCCTTCATCGCCGCCTCCTCCACCTCACAACACCCCCTCCCGCCATGGCTGAATCCGGGCAGTGGAAGGAGTCGATCTCCCTCGAGGAGACCAACAAGATCCGTGTCTCGCTCGGCCTCAAGCCCATCGCCGACCCGACCACCTCGGCCGGCGCCGACGCTCGCCTCGACGGCGACGCCCTCGCCGAGGACAACTACGCCAAGCAGCGCGAGGCCGAGCAGAAGGACAAGGACGCCCAGGCGCTCAAGGACCGCCTCGACCGCGCGCGCAACCAGAAGGACCGGCAGCGCAAGCTCGTCGGCCGCGGCCTCGGCGACGCCGACGAGGCGGCGGCGCGCGTCAAGCGCGAGGACGACGCGCCCGAGGGCGAGGACAACCGCGCGTGGATCAAGCGGCAGAAGAAGCGCGCCAAGGAGCTCGCGGCCAAGCGCGCGCGCGACGAGGCCGAGGCGGACCGCCTCGCCGAGGAGGAGGAGCACGGGCGGGCGAGCAAGTACGGCGAGGAAGATCTCGCCGGGCTCAAGGTCGCTCACGGCGCCGACGCGTTCGACGAGGGCGAGGACGTCGTGTTGACGCTCAAGGACACGCGCGTGCTGGACGACGAGGGTGCGTCCTCTTCCTCTCGCTCCTTTCATCGGCAACTCTGCTGCAGCTCGCTGACCATCTCGCTCGCTCTTCCGCGCACAGACGACGAGCTTCATAACGTCAACCTCGCCGAGAACGCCAAGACCAAGCACGCCCTCGAGCAGAAGAAGAAGGGCACGCAGACCTACACCGGCTACGACGACGCCGAGTTTGAGGGCGGGCCCGGCTCGTCTCGAGGCGTGCTCAGCAAGTACGACGAGGGCTTCGACGCGCAGCAAGACGACGGCTTCCGCCTGGGAGCGAGCGCGCCGTCGGCCAAGGGCAAGGGCCGCGCCGTCGACGGTGCAGGACGCGACGAGGGTGGCGAGCGCGAGAAGATCAAGCTCTCGATGGACTACACGAGTGAGTCCAGCGTACGCTCGCGTTCCGCCTCCACGAGCTGCCGCTGATCTTGCCCTCGAACCGCCACGCAGAGACGTTCAATACCGACTACCTGCAGGAGGGCGAGCCCGGGTTCAAGAAGCCCAAGGTGCGTCCCCTCTCCCTGCTCGAGACTTTCTCTCGACGGGGTACATGACTAACATCATCTCGCCGCCGCATCTGCAGAAGAAGAAGAAGCGCCCGATGCGCACGACGACCATGGGCGACGACGACGAGGGCGCGGCGCTGGCGATGGACGTCGACGGCGCACCCGCAGCTCCTCGGCAGATCGAGCGCGTCTCGCTCGACGAGACGAACCTCATCGATGACGACGACCTTCAAGCCGCGCTCGCCCGACAGCGCCGCGACGTCGCCAAGCAGAAGATCAAGGAGATGAAGGCGCGTGCGGCCGCCGCCCCGCCGCCCACGCCCGCCGTCGAGGACGACTCGGTCGTCAAGAAGGAGGACGAGGACGGCGACGCGCTCACGTCGCTGTCGCGAGCGGCGCGCCCGACCGAGGAGGAGGACGACGAGGGCGACGTTCTCGTGCTCGACGACACGTCCGAGTTCGTCCGCAACATCTCGCTCGCGGCGACGGCGGCGCAGGAGCGCGCTCAGCGCGACGCCGACAAGCAGGAGCGCGTCAAGCGCGAGGAGTCGGCAGCGGCTGCTGCGGCGAGCGCCGCCGCCGGCGCAGCGTCGGTCGCGCCGCGCGTCAAGGCCGAGGAGGTCGACGTCCCGCTGTCCGAGCTCGATGCTACGGCGGCGCCGACGAGCGGGTGGGGCCCTGCGCGCGAGGACGGCGAGGAGGACGCGCAGATGCAGGACGGCGACGCCGACGAGGCCGCGATCGCAAACGGCGCGGTCGAGGTGGCGGACGTCAAGCCCGACGTCCAGCACGCCGGCGACGACGACGACTCGTTCGCGACGACCGGCGGCGAGCAGCTCGTCTCGCGCGGCCTCGCGTCGACGCTGTCGCTCCTGCGGCACCAGGGCCTCGTCAAGCCGCGCACGCCCGAGGAGATCGCGCGCGAGAAGGAGTTCAAGGAGCGCGAGGCGTGGCTCGCGTCGCAGCGTCGGCGGGCCGAGGACCGCGAGCGCGAGCGCGTCGAGAGCCGCTTGGCCGGCGACAAGAAGGACCAGCAGCAGCGCGAGTACGAGAACCGCATGCGCGAGCAGCGCGACGCTCAGGCCTCGCTCCAGGCGTTCGCCAACTACAAGCCCGTCGTCAACCTCACGTACCACGACGAGTTTGGCCGCGACCTGACGCCCAAGGAGGTGCGCTTTGTCCCGTCTTGGCTCCCTCATGCTCCGCGCTCGCGCCGCTCTCTGACTGACCTTCCTTGTCACCTCCTCTGCCCTTCCTCTCTCGCAGGCGTGGAAGCAGCTCAACTACGACTTCCACGGGCACGGCTCGGGCGCCAAGAAGACGGACAAGCGCCTCAAGAAGATCGAGAACGAGAAGAAGCAGGAGGCCATGGCGGCCGGCGACACGCCGCTCTCGACCGCGGCGGCGTTCGCTGCTCGCGCCGAGATGACGGGCTCGGCGACGATGATCCTCGGCGTCGGGAACAATAAGTGCGTGCCCCCTCCCGCATCCTCGACCGCCCTCTTTCACCCCCCTCGCCGGCAGAAGCTCTGACCCTGACCTTGTCTTCCCTCCCTCCTTCCTTCCTCTCTCTCCCTCCTTCCCCTCCTGCAGCTCGGCGCCGGTCCAACGCGACACTCTCGGCGGCGTCTCGCGCATCGAGAAGACGGCGCGAGGCAAGGGCAAGCCCGTCGTCTCGCCCGGGCCCTCTGCGCGCAACGGCGGCGCCGGCCCCGCCTCGGTCTTCTCCGACATCCCGATGCGCTCGCTCCCGCTCCCCGAGACGAGCGGGTCCCGAGGCGCGAGCGGCACGCCCGAGCCGACGGCGCGCCGCGGGTTCGCGCCCGTGCGCAGCTTCTCGCCGGCGACGGGCGGCGCCGAGCAGGGCGAGGGCGGGACGCCCGGCCCGAGCGGCGGCACCAAGCTCAGTATCTCGGTCAAGCGCAAGGCGGGCGACGAGGGCGAGGGCAGCCCGGCGAGCAAGCGCCGCGGTTGAGCGGGAGCCCGAGGATGCTCGAGATTTGTAGCGAGACGAGCTGTGCGACGACGCCTTCTTCTCTCTCTCTGCCTCATGTCCATGCCGCTGCTGCAAGATGACGCGAGAGAGAGCAGTTCATTGCGCAGCTCCTGGCTCGTCGTCCGCCTCTGCTGCGCTCAGCTCGGCAATCTCGGCGTGAATCTCCTGCACCTCATCCTGCACCTGCGCGGCGAGCGAGTCACGGCTGCATCGAGGTCCCGAGGAGGGTCAGTACGAGTCGAGCGAGGGACGGCGAGAGAGGGACAGCAGGACGCACAGGGCGTTCTTCTCGGCGACCGACGAGGCAAAGTCCAGCTCGGGTTGAAGCGTCGACAGGCGGCGCATCTGGTCCCGCTCGAGCGTCTGCAGGAGATGTAGAGTCAGCTGCGCGGCCAGTACGTTAGCGTCAAAGCACGTCCGCGGCTGCGCCCAGAAGACAAGCGCACGGACCGCGCAGTGTCACGAGGAGGACCGTGCGACTCACCGCCCGCATCCGCTCGCTCTCCCACCCCTCGACCCGCTCGACGACCCTCCTCAGGTCGTCCCTCGCCCACTTGTCGCCGAGCTGCGCCAAGACCAGCCGCGCCTCCTCCTTGAGCTCGACGAGGCCGCCGAACCCGATCTGGAGCGCCTGCTCGAGCTCGGGCTGCGACGGCGGGCGGATCGCCTCGCTCGCGCACGTCGAGAGGGCGCTTGTTGCGGATGTGGGCGCGCCGGCGTCGGGCGTGGGCGCGTCGGCGTCGGCGGCGAGAGGGTCGGAGGGAGCGAGAGAAGTCGGGGAGCCGGAGAGGAAGGACGACAGGGCCGAGTCCAGCTCGGCTTGGAGGGCTCGGCGGGTCTCGAGCAGGCGGTTGTAGGCTCGGAGGGTGGCGAGGAGGGTGGGCGGGGCGGCGAGAGGGAGTGCCGAGGGGTCGAGCGAGATGGCCATGGTGGACGAGGTGGCGCGCTGGCGGCTTGACGACAAAGATGGCTCTTGCGGCTCGTAGCTTGTTGCCGTACTTGCGGCGCTGCTTCAGGCAGGAGGAAGGCGTCAGCCGAGCTGAAGGCAGTGAGAGGCGAGTGCCCCGGTCCGACGACTCGCTCAGCGGCTCCTCGTCTCGCCCACGACCGACTCTGCCAACCTGCCGACTCCCGGAGCGAGTGCGAGAAGTACGCAGGGAAGGCAGAGGGCATTAATGACTCACCCTGGGCAGTTGCGAGGGTGTGAGAGCTCAAGAGGCTGGGGCGAGGCGATGAAGATGACGCGGCGCAGCGACGACGATGGGCGACTGGAGGCAGCGGTGGTCCGCAGGGACGGCGATCTAGGTGCGCCGGAGCTGCAGGAGCTCTGCGGCGAGACGGTCCGTTGAGGAGAGGCGGGGACGCTCGTGAGGACGACAAGGCGAGTGAGAGCGTCTCTCTTGGCTCCGGCAAGCGCTCGGGGTTGCTCTCGAGGAGGCCAGCAGGACCGTTGAGAACCATTGAATTGCGAGTGAGAATGCGAGTGTAGAAATCTGACAAGGACCGCCCCTCGCACCCCCTTCTCCTTCGCCCTCGACCCAAGAACCCGACACGGACGACGCCTAGTACGGCGCGGCGGCGGCCTGGCACTGCTTGAGCATGTCGAGGTAGTAGGTGCACGACTGGGCGTCGTTGCCCGTCGCGTTGAGGCACGAGACAAAGTCTGCGGGTGAGCGTCGGCGAGTCAGTGCATGCTCGCCGAGATCTGTGCCCACGCTGTCCTCCTGCGCGCACACCAGCAGCTCGACGCACGAGTTGTAGAGCTGGAGCGCCGAGCCGCAAGTCGCACGAGAGGAGGAGCGACGAGAGAGAGAGAGACGCCGACGCACCCTTGGCCTGGAGCTCGCACGCGCCACCCATGCGCGCCTGCTGGAACGTCTGCTGCTCGACGGGGGCAGCGGGAGCCTCCTGCACCTGCTGCTGCGAGCCGCCGCCGCCGCCGAAGAGCATGCTGCTCAGGCCGTGGCCGACGGTCGAGCCGACGGCGACACCGGCCGCGGTCGAGGCCATCTGCGCGCGAGAGGGGGAGAGGCGGGTCAGTGAGGGTCGCCAGGACGAGGCCGGGTGCACGGGCGAGCTGGCGGGCGATGCTCGGGTGCAGCGCCACCGGCGAGAGCGAGAGGCCGGGTCGGCGGAGGACGAGGGGTGGCTCGCCGCTCGGGGAGGCCAGTCCGAGTGGCGGGAAGGTCGCTCACCTGGCTGAACATGCCACCACCGGCCGAGGGGGCAGCAGCAGCCGGGGCGTGAGGAGCGGCGGCGTGCTGAGGAGCGTGGGCGGGAGGAGGGGCGGCGTAGGTCGACGCCTGGCGCTTCTGCTGGGGTGCCGGGGCGGGCGCCGGGCGGGCTGCGGGGCGGGACGAGCGGGTCTGGCGAGGCATGGCTTGAGGGTGGTGGTGCTGGGTCAGCGGGGTGAGAGGGCGAGGAGGACGAGGAGCGCCGAATCGCCTCCTCGCTTCTCCCTTGCCGAGCCGCTGACGAAGCCTCGAACTCGCTCGACCTGCGCAGCCGTGTTGCTGCAGTCTACCCGAACAGCGCCCTCGCGCGCCGCCCTCGACCCGGCGCAGTCGCCGAGCGCGTCCTCGCCGCCCCCTCCTCCTCCTCCGCCGACACGCTCGACAAGCTTCCACCCGCCCCAGCCTCCCTCTTTCGTGCTCTGCGACTCTCTCAGCTACTCAGAGTTGATCCCTGCTCCATCTGCCGGCAATGGCGCGCCAGCTCGAGCTGCTCTCGCGGCCCTCGTCGACGCCAGAGAGACCCGGCGACTCTCGGCGGTCGCCACGCCTTCTCAGGCTCGCCTTGCCGCCTTTGCTGCCAGCTTACGAGCACCGTCACGCATCTTCCCTCGCTGACGAGCGCTCCCTGCTCGACCCGACGCCCGCCTCGGCAGGAGACGTCGTCTCCTCGCGCGACCTCGTGCTACACGCTCGGACGACAGCCGCAGCTTGCGGGCATCGCGGCGCCACTCATGCATCTTCGAGCACGAGCTTGACGCCGCCCTCAGACCGCGCACGACAGCTGCGAGAGCGCCGTCGAGAGCTGCGCAGGCCAGCACGCCCGCTCAGCGCGCACGGCCCTCTTCCGCACGCGGCGGTCCTCCCGGACAGTCACGACTCGCTCGGGCTCTCGCGCGCGAGGAAGAGAGATGGGTAAAAGGCTTGAGCGTCGCGAGCTACTCCAGGAGGGACATGTACAGCGTGCGCGGCGGGATGAGCACGCGCGAGAAGGGGGAACAGAGAGTGAGAGCGTCGCGAGCGCGAGTGTAGGGGTAAACTGAGGGGCGAGTCCGTCTATGTACTGAGGGAGAGAGAGAGGGAGGGCCCGAGATTAGGCTTCAGGCCGAGTACGAGGTGGGACGGGGGAGGAAAGGGGTATCGAGAGCGGGAGGCGAGGAGGGGAAGGTCGACGACGGCTCGAGGGCGTCGCCGGCGCCGCCCCTTGATGCGGTCGAAGACGTCGAGTCGACGATGAGGACGAGGACGAGGTCGCGCTAGACCTTCATCATCTTCATGAGCGCGACGAGGCCGGCGAACCCGAACCCGCCCTTGGGGTACGCGACGTGAAGCGGCTCGTCCTCGGTGCCAAACTTGGCGCGGAACTGCCCGCGGTTGGCGAGGCCGTACCGCGCGACGATCTTCTTGTACGCCTTGCCGAGCATGCGGATCTTCCAGCCGCCGAGGTTGTACTCGGGCTCGACCTCCTCGGCCGCCGACGCGCCGAACGTGAGCCCGTTGCGGCCCTCGAACTGCATCTCGCGGATAACGTGCCCAAGGAGGCCCTCCGAGGTGCCGCCGGGTGCTTCGGGCTGCAGAGGGTGAGGAAGAGAGAGCGACTCGAGAAGGTCAGCTTCGGCTCGAGTCGGCTCGACGACGACAAGAGGAAGGAAGCGCACAAAGGTGACGGCGTGCTTGATCTGGTACGAGTCGTGCGCGATCGAGGCGAGGACGCAGATGGCGACAACCTTCTGCGGGGGGCGGAGGAGGTCCGTGCGTCAGTCGGGCGCAAGACGAGCGCGGACGAGCGAGCGCACCTTGTGCTCGTCTCGTGCGAGGAAGTAGCGACGGTGTTGTGCGTCGAGCCACGGCAAGAGGCCCGCCTGCGCGCAGGGAGCGAGGACGAGTCAGCGACGACGTCGAGGAGGTGCGAGCGAGGAAGGAGAGGGCGCACCGCCGCGATCTGGGTCCCGTGCCGGTGCTCCTGCCAGCGCTTCAAGCCGGCGTCGATCTCCTCGCGCAGGTCGTCGGGCGGGTGGAACTGGGGCGCCTTGAGGCGGATCTCGTCGAACTTGACGTGCGCGCGCTCGGCGCGGCGGATGTTGTGGCGGACCTCCTTGTGCTCGAGCTTCTTGATGTCCGGGTCTGCATAGCGTCGACGGCATCGAGTCAGCTGAGGAGCGCGCCGAGGCAGAGAGAGAGAGAGAGGGACGCACGGAGGACGTCCTCGCGGACGCAGCTGAGGACGCTCCACTCAAAGTCCTTGCCGAGCATGTCGGCAAACTCGGTGTCGATGATGCACCACACGACGCGGCGGTGCTTCTCCTTCTTGGCCCACTCGAGGAACTCGTGCGCGACGCTGCGGCGAATGTCCGGGTCGCCGCGGCAGATGGGCGGGCCCCACGCAAAGTAGAACTTGCCGCGTGCGAGGTAGCCTTGCACGCGCGGGTTGCTCTGCATGTGCGACGGCGAGCGCCACACGGCGTAGCGGTTCTCGAGCCAGGCGGTCGAAGCCGAGGCGCCGTACTTTGCGACGAGCGGCGGGAGCCACTCCTTGTCGTGGTCGACGACCGAGTAGACGGACGAGTTGGACGACGAGGTCGAGGTGCGCGGGTGTGCGGCCGTCATTACTGGACGTGCACAAAGTAGGCGAGGTGAGGAGGCGCGGAGGAGGGATGAGGTCGGTGGCCGAAGGTGGACGCCGAGGAGGACGCAGTGGCTTGCGCTGCTTCGCGGCGCTTCGTGGGCGGGTGCGGAGGCAAGGTGTGGTGGTGCTCGAGGTGGTGCGAGTGCTCGCAGGCTGACAGGAGCTGAGGTGAGCTTGGGAGAGACGGGCGAGCGAGCCCGAACTTGGCCTTTCGCCCGAGGCTCGGGGTCGTTACGTCGGAAGCGGCCTCCGCTCCCCGCGCTGCGCCCTGGGTCGCATGCGCGGGTCGGGCTGCGTGCTTCCGCACACGCTCCAGAGGACGGTGCACCCAAAGCCGCAGCGGCCGGCTCACATTCGTCTCGCGCTCAGCTCACGACGAGGGATCCGTCCGGCGGTGTCTCACTTTGGCTCAGAAGTCAAGCTCTCGATTGCGAGAGCACTGAAGGGAGATTGTCCGAGATTGCCAGCCGGAAAGAGCGCGCAGGAGAGAGAAGAGGACGAGACCGAGAGCGAGGCCCGGACCCCGGGACGACGAGGAGGAGATGATGCGGTCGCTCCTCTCCAGCCTCACTCGCTCGACCAGTGCACCCGCTCCCACCACAGAGCTGCACCTGCACCTCTCGTCTGCACCTTGCGCCAGCCCGCACACCGCCCCGAGCTCGCCCCAGGCCGCCCTCTCCTCCTTGCACCGCCTCGCGACCTCGTCGTCGTTCGACTCGCCCGCCTCGCTCGCCCCACTAGACCAGCAGCAGCAGCGCAGCCAGCGTGCACCGTCGTGCAGCAGCTGCAGCCACCCGTGCGCACGCCGGCCGTCCCCGCCAACCTCGCCCGTCGGATCCTGCGTCGCGAGCCAGGCCGACCCTCCTCGCGCAGCACCAGTCCGCCGCACGCTCTGCCCTCGGCTTGCAGTGCTCGCCAGATCGAGGTGCGTTCCTCGAGGCCTATGTTAAGGCGTGCGCCGTGCTCAGGAGCTGACCTGTTCCCTCCCGATCCTCATCCCTCCTCCCCCTCCTCCACCTCGTTCGCCGACCCCGCCGCGCATTTGACATCGGCCGACCCTCCCTTCGTCCCCCTTCTCTCTCTCCCTCTCCCACACTTCCACCGATAGAACAAGCCGCCATGTCGCTCCCTCAAGACCTGAACATGGACGAGCTCCCCTCTCAGCCCTACGCCTCGCCGCGCCTCCTCAAGTGGTTCTACTGCACCAACCGCGTCTCGTCGTCCCTCTTCCTCCTCCCCGTGTGGGCCGTCAAGTACGCCGTCAAGAAGCGGCCCCGACCCTCGTGGTCGCTCGCCGAGACGCTCCTCGTCGACTTTACCCGCCGGGTGAGCGCCATCACCGACCAGGCCGGCGTTCAGCACGCGACCCGCGACCCGACGGCCGAGCCTCGCACCGACGACCTCAAGGAGACGCGGTTCGAGTGGGTCCCGGGCGTGGCGGGCGAGTTCCTGAGCGGCGTCCTCGTCGACGAGCAGGTCAAGCCGCTCGAGCGCGTCGGCACGTTCGTGTGGGAGCGCGCCGAGGACGTGCGCGAGGACTACGCCATGCTCAACGCCAAGGACGCCGAGCTCGCCGCCGAGGACGACGACGCCGAGCGGGAGGAGGGCGGGTCGGCGTTCGGGTCGCGCTTCAGCCTCGCGGCCCAGGGCGACAAGGGCGACCTCGTCGGCATCTACTTCCACGGCGGCGGCTACACGCACTTTTCGGCGCACGAGTCGGCCCAGACGAGTACGATCCCGAGGCGCCTCATGCAGGTGCGCCCGCTCGCTTCCCTCTCTCTCCTCGTCCTCGATCGTGCAGCTGACGCTTGCCCTGCTCCCCGCTTGCAGTACGACTACTTCTCGGCCATCCACTGTGCGTCAGGCTCACTTGAACCCCTCTCTGCGCGAGCGCGAGGCACTGACGCACCCTATGGGTCCGTGCGCAGCTGTCGAGTACCGCCTCCTCCCCGACTCGCCCTTCCCCGCCGCGCTCCAGGACGGCATCTCGGTGTACGCGCACCTCGTCAAGGCGGGCGTACCGGCGCACAAGATCGTCCTCATCGGCGACTCGGCCGGCGGCAACATCGTCCTCGCGCTCGCGCGCTTCATCCGCGACTGCGGTGTCGCTCGACTCGCCGCGCCGGGCGGGCTCCTCCTCCTGTCGCCGTGGTGCGACCCGTCGCGGTGCTTCAAGGACTCGCTGTCGTCGTACGCGCCGCGGCCCAACCCGGAGGACTACCTCTCGGACGAGCCGACCGCGCGCCGGCTCCTCGTCTCGAGCCTCCTCGGCACCAAGCCCCACTCGGAGCTGTCGTCGCCCTACATCTCGCCGGCGTCGCAGCTCGGCCCGCAAGGCTCGTTCGACCGGTTCCCGCCGACGTTCGTGCACTACGGCGACGCCGAGCGCCTCGAAGACGAGATCGACTCGCTCGTCGAGGGGCTCAAGCGCGACCAGGTGCCGCTCCTCGACGTCGAGAAGACGCCCGACGCCGTGCACGACGTCCTCATGGTGCGCTTCTGGAACGAGGACGTGCGCGCCACCATCTACAGCCGCGTGTGCGGCTGGCTCGACCGCGTCGTCGCGCGGGGCAAGCTCATCGACCGCGGCGTCGCGCACGACGAGGCGAGTCGCCAGGTCGCGAGCGCACGGCGCTGCAGCCGCGGCGGCGACATCTACCACGACGACGAGCCGGGCGCGGACGAGGGTCCGATCGCGGGTCCGAGCGGCGAGGCGGCGTCGTCGTCGAGGGGAGCGCAAAAGGCCGACGACGGCGAGGGGCGCACGATCCCCAAGGCCGTCGTCAAGGAGGCCGTCATGGACCAGATCCACGAGATTCGCGACCTCAAGAAGAAGGGCCACTAGACGAGCCGGGCCGCGAGGAGGTAGACGTGCTCTCGGCTGTCTTGTGTATAGCGTCGTACCCTGCAACTCTCTCGTAGCTGACTCTCGATGCGCTCGAAGCGAGAGGACAGGTCGTCGACGATGCAGCGCCGCTCAGGCCTACTTGTGCGCTCCTCCTCGGCCTCCCGCTCGAGCCGCTCCTCCACCGATAGCCGCCGACGGCTGCGGCTTGCCCTTGTCGCACGGCTCGGGGATGGGCGAGCTCGGGTCGATGGGCGGGTGTACGACGGTGCCGACGCGGCGGTACTTGGCTGCGGGCGAGCGAGCGAGACGACGAGGAGGGAGAGGATCGTGAGCACGACGAGGAGGCAGCGGAGAGAAGAAGGTGGGCGCACCGTGCGTCGAGTAGAAGTTCTTCCAGTTCTTGACCGTCTGGGCGAGAGCGGGCACGATCAGTCAGCCTCAACGAGGAAGAATGAGGGCAGAAGACGGGACAGGAAGTGCACCTCGAGCTGGGCCGTCGTGAGGCCGCGCAGGTCGTGCGTCAGGTGCGTCTCGAAGCAGCCCGTCACGAAAGCTGTAGACGGAACGAGGAAGAGAGGCGTCGGTTGATGCAGGAAGCCGGGGAGGAAAGCGAGAGGAAGAGGCCCGAGCGGCGCACCTCGGACGGCATCTCGCCCGGCAAACACGCTGTAGGGCATCCCGGGGCCATAGTTGCGCATGCCGCCATCGCTGATGTCGTACACGTCGCCGTCGATGCCGATGTAGAGCGGGTACAGGTCGGGGCGCGAGCCGTCGTGGAGGGCGAGCTGCGCCTCGGAAAGGACGAGGGGCGAGGGAGGGAAGAGGGCGTCGCGGATCTGCGGGGGGGCGCAAGCAAGGTGATCAGCACCGGCTAGGCATCGCAGGAGACGATGGGCGCCGTAGCTGCGCAGGAGGACGTCGAGCGCGCCCTCTGCGCAGCACCGCCTCGTCGGCTCGTGCGAGCGGGAGACGGACGCCGCACCTGTCTCGGGTTTGCCCACTTGCCCTCGTAGCCCCAGAGCCAGGTCTCGGTCAGGGCGCGGCTGAGGGCTGCGCTGGTGACGAGGGCGAGGAGGGTCCAGCGCAGGACCGAGGCGAGGAGCGAGGGTCGCGGTGCTCGAGGCGGTCGGGCTGCGGGCGGCTTGGCGGGGGTCGAGAGCTGTGTGGTGGCCATGGTGGGCGGGTGCGCTGTGCGGCTGGAGGGAGAGCGAGGCGAGGGCGAGTCGGGACGAGGTGGAGCGAGGTGTGGGGGGGGGAGGCGGTGGCTCGCTCAGGCGGTGTGATGGCGTGCGGGCGGGTCGGACTGCGAGCTGAGGTGCGCTGGATGCAGTCTAGCTCGACCAGGCTACAGCAGGTTGTCGAGGGAGACGAGAGCCCGAGGTCAACTTGAGTCGTCCGAGCCGGGACAGAGACGGCGAGCTCCCCTCGTCCTCTGCTGGCTCGAGGTGGGCACAGGGCTGGCTAGAAAGTTCATCGTGCTGCACTGCGACTACTCTGGCCCCAGCCTGAGCCGTGTGAGAGGAGCGATGGGTCCCCCTCGTCCTCCTCGAACCAAAGGGCCTCGACCCTCCGCCTCGCTCTCCTCGTCGTCGCTCCGCACCCTCGGTCCGCCACGACGCTGTACCTTGCCAGAGCTCGCCTGGCGTACCGCCGCACCCTCTCACTCGCCCCGCCTCTCGCCAGCCGCCCCGGTTCGCAACCCCTCGTCGCGACTCTTCCCCTCGTCCGCCGTCCGCTCCACACCTCGCTCCCGACCTCCAAGCGCCGCTTCGAGCCCCTCCCGCACATCGTCATGGACGTCCAGCAGCTCACCGACCGCATCAAGGCCCTCGGCCTCCAGTCGTCCTCGTCCGCCGAGGCCACCCCGGTCCTCTCCTACTTCTTTACGCCCAAGAGCGGCGCAAAGCACCCGGACAACCCCGACCAGGACCTCAAGCTCGTCGTCGCCTCGATCGAGGAGGCCAAGAACCTCGGCGCCGCAAAGGCCCTCGCCCAGAGCGTCGGCCTCAAGGACATGCGCGCCGTGAGCGGCGCCGACCTCGACAAGCTCCTCGGCAGGACCCGCGACCAGGGTGAGCCTCTCTTCCACCTCTTTCGCTCGTGCGCGCGGCGGTCGCAGGCACCCTCAGGAGGCGGCGAGCGGGCGCCTCTCGCACGAGGCCCTCACCTCGTGCTCCTTGCGAGCTTCATGACGGCGAGGAGCAGCTCTCTGCAGGATGAGGAATCACAAGGTCACTGACGCAGAACTTCTCCCGCACGCAGCCTCGCCGCTCTCGCTCCCGCCGTCGCTCGCCGCGTCGACCCTCCTCATCACCTCGTCGTCGCTCTCGTCCGCGCCCGCCCTCTCCATCCCCTCGCCCTCGGACCCGTCCCAGTCCCTCACCCTCTCGCACGACGACTGGCACAAGGCCGTCCTCCAGCTCAAGCAGGAGGGTGCCGCCCTCAAGGAGGCCGAGTTCCTCCTCAAGGGCGCCGAGGCGCCCGCCAAGCCCGCCGCCGCCGCCGCGTCGTCGTCGACTGCTGCCGCCGCGACCAAGACGGGCCAGGCCGACATCGAGGGCCAGGCCGGCGTCCAGCTCGGCATCACTGTCAAGAAGGAGCAGGCCGTCTTTGGCGACTGGTACCAGCAGGTCCTCATCAAGGGCGAGATGCTCGACTACTACGACATCTCGGGCTGCTACATCCTCAAGCCCTGGTCGTACGGCATCTGGCAGGAGATCCAGAGTGCGTCCCTCCCTCTCACGCTCCGCATCCTTCCCCTCGAGCGCCTCCTGATCGTCGTCGTGCACGGGCCCCTCCTCGCAGCCTGGTTCGACCGCCACATCAAGGCGCTCGGCGTCAACAACGCCTACTTCCCCATGTTTGTGTCGCAGACCGTCCTCGAGCGGGAAAAGGACCACATCGAGGGCTTTGCGCCCGAGGTCGCCTGGGTCACCAAGGCGTGCGTCTCTCCTCCCCTCCCTCCCTGCATCTTCCTCGCTCAGCCTTGAGGGACGACTCACTGACTCGAACACTCTCTCGATGCATCCCTGCAGCGGCAAGTCGGACCTCGAGGTGCCCATCGCCATCCGCCCGACGTCTGAGACCGTCATGTACCCTTACTACGCCAAGGTCCGTCTCTTTCGCCTCCCTCCCCGCTCGTCGACCTCGTCCCTCACGGTGTTCCTCTCGCTGACGTTCTCGTCCACTCGCAGTGGATCCGCTCGCACCGCGACCTCCCGCTCAAGCTCAACCAGTGGAACTCGGTCGTGCGCTGGGAGTTCAAGAACCCTCGTGCGTCCTCTACTTGCCGTCGCCTCGCTCGCTCGTGTGCATCCTCCTGACGCTCCCGTCGTCGCACGCTCGCAGAGCCGTTCCTGCGCACGCGCGAGTTCCTGTGGCAGGAGGGCCACACGGCGTTCCAGACCAAGCCCGAGGCCGACGAGGAGGTGCTCCAGATCCTCGACCTGTACCGCCGCGTCTACGAGGAGCTCCTCGCCGTCCCCGTCATCCCCGGCGTCAAGTCGGAGAAGGAGAAGTTCGCCGGCGGCCTGTACACGACGACGGTCGAGGGCTTCATCCCGACGACCGGGCGCGGCATCCAGGGCGGCACGTCGCACTGCCTCGGCCAGAACTTCTCCAAGATGTTCAACATCGTCGTCGAGGACCCGCAGAACCCGGGCGGCGACAAGCTGCACGTGTGGCAGAACTCGTGGGGCCTCTCGACGCGCTCACTCGGCGTCATGGTCATGGTGCACGGCGACGACAAGGGCCTCGTCCTCCCGCCGCGCGTCGCCCAGCTCCAGGTCGTCGTCGTCCCGACGGGCATCACGGCCAAGACGAGCGACGCGCTGCGCAGCCAGCTCAACGACGAGGCCGACCGCGTCGCCAAGGACCTCGTCAAGGCCGGCATCAAGGCCAAGGCCGACCTGCGCGAGGGCTACACGCCCGGCTTCAAGTACAACGACTGGGAGCTTAAGGTGCGCCCGCTCTCCCCCTCTGTCTCGCCGTCGTCGTGCCGTTTTTGACTCGTTGCCCTCCGCACGGACCCCTCTTGCCCTCTCGCGCTCGCCCTCTCCCCCTTCCTCTTCCCCTCGCTCTCTCGCATCCGCAGGGTGTCCCCATCCGCCTCGAGCTCGGCCCGAAGGACCTCGAGAAGCAGTCGGTCCTCTCGGTCCGCCGCGACACGGGCGCCAAGGCGCCGCTCGCCATCGCCGACCTCGCGTCGTCGATCCCGTCGCTCCTCGACACGATCCACGTCGACATGCTCGACCGCGCGCGCTCGACGTTCGACGGCGCCATCACCAAGATCGAGAACTGGGCCGACCTCGTCCCGGCGCTCAACTCGAACAAGGTGACGATCCTCCCGTGGTGCGAGGTCGAGGCGTGCGAGGACGCCATCAAGGACCGCTCGGCCAAGGAGAGCGTCCAGGGCGCCCAGGAGGACGAGAAGGCGCCCTCGGCCGGCGCAAAGAGCCTGTGCATCCCGCACGACCAGGCGCGGTGGGGCAGCATCGAGGGCAAGGTGTGCCCGCAGTGCGGCGAGAAGGCCAAGCGCTGGACCCTCTTCGGCAGGAGTTACTGAGCGTCATCCATCGATGTGTAGCTCTCGAGTGCATCGTTGTCGGTTCGACCTATCTCTCCATCTGCAGCCTCGAGAGGTCAAGCTAGAGGAAGCGGGTCCAGGTGCAGGTCGAATTGCTCCCCCTTTCGCTCCTTCCTCACGGCTGAGCTCCTCACCCAGAGCTCAAGAGTGCTGCTCGACAGGTCTGCTTAGGACTGGAAGCGAGAGATTAGCTGACGAGCGAGTTGGCGTCGGGGGCCTCCGATTTGAGAAGACCCGCTCGGACCCTCCCCAGGGCAGCTTCCTCCTGCTCTCTCGGCTCGGCTCGGCTCGTCGGTCGAACGTTGTCGAAAGATGGCGAGAGAATCAAGGGGCCCATGAGGAGTGGAACTGCGAGGCTCGCGAGCCGACCTTCTCCTTCTCACCCAGGTTGACGCACGGACCGCTCCAGCGCGCGCACGACGAGGCCCCGAGCTGGACTCTGTCGTACCCTCACGCGAGACTCGGCAGCAGAGCAGGATTACGAGCGCAGGCTCTTCTACAGACGACGAGGAACGAGCGAACGAGCGAGACCCCTCGGCGAGCGCGCACGGACCCCCCCTGCTCGCGCTCGCTCTCGCTCTCGCGCCTCGCTCGCACGCACCGCAGGCGAGAGGGTCGCAAACGAGTTACAGAGACGATCGGGCCCGGCAAAGTGTGTACCGCAAAGTGAAGAGCTGGATGGAGGAGGAAAGAGGCGAGAGGAAGCAGGATAGGGCCACGAGCGAGATGAGGAGGGCAAAGGTAAAAAAACTGAGGTCTAGGGTGTTACGTGGTAGGCGAACGAGCGTGTGGAGGAGCACCTGGGATGCGGGATACGTACAAGCGAGAGGAGGGAAGAGGAGAGGGGGTCTATGAAGAGAGGGAGCGGCTCTGCCACCTGAGGCACGCTCCACCACACGGCGACGACGGCGCTCAGCGTCCGCCGCCACCACGGCCACCGAGAGAGCCCCAGATGCCCTTCGAGATGGCGCCGAGCAGGTCCCTCGCCGTGCCGGCGACGTTGATCCCGCCGCCGACGGCCGCCGCGCCGAACTCGTCGTCGTCGTGGGCGTGCGCGGCCGAGCCCGACACCGCCGACGAGCCGACGCCGTCGACCTCGCGCGAGCTGTCGAGGCTGCCGCGGCCGCCGCTCGACGAGAGCGAGGGCGACGAGCCGCCATCGACCGACGAGCGCGACGCCTCCTCGTCGCGCTGCGTCGCGCGCAGCAGGCTCTGCCTCGCGTACGACAGCGAGTTGCTCGACGGCGAGCGCTTGAGCAGGCTCGGGCCGCCGGCGCCGGCGCTGCCGCTGCCGAGGCCGTTGGCGTCGGGCGAGGCCAAGGGGGACGACGACGAGGGCGAGCCGGTCTCGCCCGGCGACGACGGGCGCGCGTCAGCCGCCGTCGCCTTGGTCGTTGCGGCGGCCGCAGGCGACGGGTTGCGCAACCGAGGGCCCGACGGCGTGCGGTTGTGGCCGAGCGTCGCACCCGGCGCCGACGATGGGGACGGTGCAGGCGGCACCGACGCTTCTGCTTTAGGCGCAGGTGCCGATGCAGGTGGAGGTGCCGACGAAGTAGGCGCAGCAGTAGACGAGGAAGGGGCGGCGGCAAAGTCGCGCGCGCTGTTGACCGCGGCGGGGACGGACGGCTTGACGGTCGCGACGTCCTCGACCTGCGCGTTGTCGTCGTCCTCGGGCACGAGGCTCTGGTACCGCCGCGCCGGGCTCGGCATGGTCGGGCTCGTCGGCGTGTTGGGCCCGGCGCCGAACGAGCCGAGGCTGCCCATCGAGTCGACGCTCGAGCTCGTGATGAGCCTGCCGAGCCCAGCACCGCCCGACGACGACGACGACGGCGCCGCGATGCGGATGCCGCTGCTGTTGGGCGACGACTCGCCGGCCGACTCGGGCACGTCGGGCAGGTTCGAGTAGCTGCCGCCGAGCGAGCCCGCGCGCGGCGCGCTGCCGACGAGCGAGCCGCCGCCGCTCATGACGGACGACAGCGAGTCGTACGACGCGCTGCCGCGCCAGCCCTGCTGGATGATGGGCGACGAGCCGCTCGCCGAGCCGATCGGCGGCGAGTACGACGCCGACGTCGGGCTGATGCTCGAGCTGCTCCTGCGCGCCGACGCCTCGCGCTCGAGCGACGACGAGCTGCCGCGGCTCGCGCTCCTGCCACGCTCGCCGTCGTCCGACGTCCCGCGGCGGGGCACGCCCGGACGCATGACGTGCGCCGGGATGGCCGTCGCGACGGCCTGGATGCCCTTGGGCGGCGACGTCGACGCCGACGAGAGGGCCGGGCTCGGCGCGCCGCTCGCGGGCGAGGTCGACGCCGACGACGGGTTCGACTCGACCGACGCCTCGCGCGAGCGGCCGCCCTTGAGCGCGCTGCGCTTGGGCGTCGAGGCGTCGCGGCTCGAGGGAGGCTCGTGCGGGCCGCGCTGCGACGCCGAGACGACCTGGGGCGATGACGGGCCCGAGATGGCGCGCGGTGCGCTCGAGCTCGCGCCGCCAGGGGAGCCGGCGCTCGAGGGGGACGAGGCGGTCGGGGAAGGGGAGGACGACGACGAGGTGGCCGACGCCGACGACGACGGGAGCGAGTCGCGGTAGTGCGGCATCTGGCTCGCAGCCTGCTGCGTCGCGTGCGTCGTCGGGTCGAGCGTCGCCGAGCCCGGGTGGTACGGGCTGTTGGCCGAGTACGGGCCGCCGCCGAGGTACGAGTTGGCCGCGCCGTCCGACCCTGCGGGCGCCGCACCAGGTCCAGCGCCGCCGACCGAGCCGCCGCGGTAGTTGTTGTGCGCGGCGCCGATGAGGTGCGTCGAGCCGTACTGGGCCGTGTCGTACTCGTCGCCGATCTGGAGGTCGGGCCCGCTCGAGCCGGTAAAGTAGTCGAAGCCCATCGCGTAGTCGTCGTCGTCCTCGGGGTCCCACTGCGAGCGGATCGCCGAGTCCGGGTTCGAGTAGGCGTACATGACGCGCTGCCCTGCGGCGTGCTGCTGCGCCGCCTGCGCCGGGTGCTGGTACGGCGACGACTCGACGTGCTCGTCGCCGCCGACGACGTCTGGCGGCGAGCTCGCCGCGGCCGACGAGTCGTCGTACTCGCTCGGGTCCGAGCTAAAGACGACGGCGGGCGACGGCGACGGGTACAGCTCGACGCTCTTGAGCGTCGTCGGGCCGAGGCGCGCGATCGTGTGCGGCTCTTTGGGCTCGGGCGTGCGCATGAAGCTCGACGGCCGAGGGCTCCTCGCGCCGAACGTGAGCACCTCGTCCTCGTCCTCGTCCGACGAGCTCGCGGTCGAGTACGAGCGCACGTCGTCGCTCGAGTCGATGGCGATGCACTGCTCGACGCGGTGGTTGAACGAGATGTGGCGCCGATTGCGCCGCGCCTGGGCCGCGCCGCCGCCGCGCAGGAACGTGCTCGTGCTCGACGAGTCGGACGCGGTGCGCTCGGGCGACGACGAGCCGGGCGAGTGGACGGGCGACGAGCGCTTCGTCTTGCGGTTGAGCGAGTTGAGGCGGACGAGGTGCGAGTCGGAGCGGGCGTGGTGGACCGAGATGGTGGCCTGGTCCTGGAAGTCGATGCCGAGCTGCTCGACGTCGGGCGAGGTCGGCTGGCCCTGCGGCATGAGGATGTCGCTCAAGGACCGGTACTTGAGGATCGGCTTGGTCTTGAAGTCGGCCTTGCGCGACCGTGCGCCCGCCGCTCGTGCGGCGAGGAGTGCGCGCCCGGCGCCGGGTGCGCTGGCGCGAGCGCCGGCGGGGCTCGGCGGCGCACCGGCCTCGCCCGCCGGGACCGGGTAGGTGGCCGACTTCTTGCCCTCCTTTTGCGCCTTCTTGCGCTCCTCCTTGGCGGCGGCGGCCTTGGTCGCGTCGAGCGGGCGGAACGCCTCGAGGCCGAGTCGGTCGCCGGCGGTCGCGACCTTAGGCGGCGGGACGGCGTCGACGGCCGTGTGGAGCGGGCCGTAGAGCCAGGTGACGTCGCTGTCCTTGAGCCTGCGGGAAGGGGGAGAAGCGCGCAGAGGGACACGCGCAGGTGCACGTCAGCGCAACCGCTTGCGAGCGCTCGACGAGGGAGAGGAGACGGACCAGTTGAGCGTCTCGGGGCTGACCGTCTTGAGCTTGCCGCGCTGCTTGGCCCAGGTGCGCCACGACGCGTTCTCGAGGCGGACGCCGTTGGCGATCTCGCTCTTGTGGCGGGTCATGGCCTTCCACGAGGTCCAGACGTCGTCTTCTGCCCAGTCGTGCGAGAGGTAGTCGACGCAGATGCTCGGGAGCCTGGTCGTGAGCTCCGAGTCGTCGGGGAGGGGCCCGCCGCTGAAGGCCGACGGGACCATGGCGACGTTGTACGGGTAGGCGGGCACGAGCGACGAGTGGTTGCCGGTCGGGGTCGACGGCTCGCTCAAGGCCGACGCGGTCGAGGCAGGCGACGGCGGCGTGTCGGCGGCGGCGGCGGCCGGGGCAGGCGGGGCGAGGGGCAGGTCGGCGTCGGTGCGAGGCGAGGCCGGGATGGGCGACAGGCCGTGCTTGCGCTCGTCGTCGGCCGAGTCGAGGAGCTCTGGCGAGCCGAGGAGGGGCGGGGTCATGAGGGGCGCGGTCGAGGTCGGGTAGCTCGGGGTGGGCGAGCTGAGGACGGCCGCCATGGTGGGCGTGGTCGCACTCGAGCTAAAGGCAGGGCCGAGCCGACGAGGTGGAATCGATCGGGGCGGTCCCTGGGTCGAGAGGCGAGGCGGAGAGAGAGAGAGGGGGGGATGACCGAGCGGACGGCCAGGCGAGTGGCGCGCGGTGGGGCTGGTGCTCTGGCGGGTCCGAGGGGTGGTGCACAGGCCTGGATGAGGCAGTCGCAGCCTGCAGAGGTGCGAGAGCCGAGCAGAGGTCAGCGGGGTCGGCCCACTCGAAGGACAAGAGGGAGCAAAGGCGCCGCGATCACGGGCTCAGCGAGAGGGCAGGGGACGCACGGCTGGGTGTGCCGAGTCGAGTGTGGGTGCGGTGGTGGTGCTGGGCGAGTCGGGTGCAGCAGCGAGGCTGCGTTGACGAGGGAGCAAGCGAGGGAAGCGGCCGCTCGTCTCGGCGGCGACGGCGACCACCTCCCTCTCTCTTCGACCTCTCGCTCGCCTTTGCGGGCGACAAGCTGCATGTACACCTGCTGCGTCTCTTTGCTCCCTCCCTGTCACCCCTCGCACGACCAACCGCACCCTCGTCTCGCCCCTCCTCCCTCCTCCCGACTCGCCCCGACGGGCAACCCTTCTCGCTCTGGTCATCGTCATTCCTCATGCCGCTTCGAGCTACCAGTCGCTTCGTCGGTCACCATGCTCTCTCGTGCGCTCGCTGTCCTTGCCTGGCTCACGAGCGAGGCATGGGCTCGCCGCCCAGGCCTCCCGCTCGTCGTCCTCCCCCGTGGTTCTCCACAGCGTCGGTCTCGACCCCTTCGCACGCTCGCATCGTCACCGTCGCAGGACCTGCTTCGTCGACCGTGACGAGCTCTTCCCTCTGTCCCCGCTCTGCTCTCCTCGGCGTCAAAGAGGGATCGTCGCCGTACCTCTCTTCCACGGTCGGCGCTCGCGGGAGACGCGGTCACCTGCTCTCTGCTCGAGGTCGGCCTCTGCAGCTCGTTCTCGCCTCAGGCACGAGGTCGTATACATGGCTCTCGGCTGGGGACGGACGGCCGGTCGAGGCAGTGCGCGTCGCGAGGATGTCAACGACAAGAGGGAGCCTGAGCGCAGAGCGACGAGAGGTCGTCGACGTCTCGCTCGCCGAGTCTTACGAGCTGCGGGCCCCTGTGAACAATGCAAGCAAGGCTCCGTCAGCGTCCCTCCCGTGCGAGGCAAGCGAGAGGTCGGGTTTCAGCGAGCGGAGCCGGGCGAGGCGCGAGGCGGTGAGCTGGACGAGCTCGACCGCCGCTCCACGCTCCTCCACGCTCCCCGCCACTCGCTGGACCACTGCTAGATACACGAGCACCTCGAGCACTCCCCTCGGCAGCACCCAGGCCCGCCAAACGCCCTCCAACAAGCTCGCGTCGCCGCCTGACCTCGTCCGCCTCGCCCTCCGCCCAACTCGACCTCGCATCGCCCGTACACCTCGCGCAAGCGCTTCCTCCGGCCCGCCATGCAGTCCGACGATGTCATCTGGTGCGTCTTCGCGCCTGTGTGCCCGCGCACGCCTCCCGCTGACGCCACAGAGCTCTCGCGCAGGGACATCATCAACCGGCAGCACTGCTCGTACAAGATCAAGTGCGTCAGAGCCTCCTGCGCCGCCTGCGACTAGCCCTCAGCTGACCCTGAGCCGTGCTGTCCCGCAGGACCGTGACCCAGAACTTCTGCCGCAACGAGTACAACCTCACGGGCCTGTGCAGTCGCCAGAGCTGCCCGCTCGCCAACAGCCGGTACGCGACCGTGCGCGAGCATGGCGGTGCGTCGCCGCCCTCGTTCTCACTCTCGCGAGGATGACGCTGACCTCGACCGGGCGAGCGCAGGCGTCGTGTACCTCTACATGAAGACGATCGAGCGCGCGCACTTGCCCAGCAAGATGTGGGAGCGCGTCAAGCTGTCGGGCAACTACACCAAGGCGCTCGCACAGGTGCGCTTGCTCTTTCGCTCACATAGCGCGGGCTCGTCAGGTCGCTGACTCGTCGTCCCTCCCTCCCTCGTCCGCTCCTCCTCGTCGCGCATGCCCTTCGTGCAGCTCGACAAGCACCTGATCTACTGGCCCGACTTTCTCGTCCACAAGTGCAAGCAGCGCTTGACCAAGATCACGCAGTACCTGATCCGGATGAAGAAGCTCAAGATGAAGGAGGCGTGCGTCGCTCGTCCTTCCTCATCCCCGCTCGCGCCGCGCCCACCTCGTCCTGACATTTGTGCCCCGCTTCCACCCACAGCCCGCAGCTCGTCCCGATCAAGAAGAAGACGGAGAAGCGCGAGTCGGCGCGCGAGGCCAAGGCGCTCTCGGCGGCGCAGCTCGAAAAGTCGCTCGAGCGCGAGCTCATCGCGCGGCTCAAGTCGCGCGCGTACGGCGACCAGCCGCTCAACGTCAACGAGGACGTGTGGCAGGCCGTCCTGAACCGCGAGCGCGAGGTCGAGGCCGAGAAGGAGCTCGAGGAGCTCGGCATGGAGAGCGACGACGAGACGGACGAGGACGAGGGCGAGGACGAGCTCGAGGACGAGCTCGACGACGGCATGGCCGAGTTTGTGAGCGACTTTGACGAGTCGGACGTCGACGACATGGAGGAGTACGAGGGTGCTGTGCGTCCTCCTCTTCCCCCTTCCTCCTTCCCTCCCTCGCTCGCGCCTGCGACTGACGCTCTCGGCGACCTCCTCCTTCGCGCTCGCAGTCCGACTTTGAGGGCTTCTCCGGCGACGAGGAGGATGCGTCCGACGACGACGAGGCCGCGTCGGACGAGTACGACGAGGAGGCGGCGGGCCCGATGACGGGCAAGCGGAAATCGGCGCCGGGCGACGAGCCCAAGAAGGGCAAGGGCAAGGCGCCTGCACCCAAGAAGCCGAGGCGGAGTGCGTCCCTCTCCCTCCTTGATCGCGTCCCTCCACGACGAGCGAGCGCTGACCCGGCCTCTCTCCCTTTCCTTACGCGCAGAGGGCCCGAGGGTCGAGGTCGAGTACGAGCAGGAGACCGAGACGCTCTCGGCGGCGCAGATGGACGCGTGGTAGACGGGTCGGGGCGCCCAGGGAGCCTCAGGCGTCGTCGGGGTCCGTGCGCGAGCGGGCCGCAGCTGTACCATCGCCTCTCTTTCCCTCTCGCTTCGCAATGTTGCATTTTCCTGCGCTTGCTGTCGCGCCCGTGCTGAGAGAGGAGAGCGAGTCGTACAGAGGTCTTTTTCCAGGTCGTCGACGCTCGACTCGCTGCTCGTACAACAACAGGCTCCCTCCTCGCGCTGGCTCCTGCTCCTCGCCCTATGTACCCGCCGCCGCCCTCGCTCCTGCTCCACTGCCGTCACGGGAAGACGCGCCCGACGCCGTTGCACGCGTCGCACGTCACCTCGTCGATGAGGAGGAAGCCGGCAACGAGGCCGTCGCCGCCGCACCGTCGACAGAGGATGCCGCCTGCGCGCGAAAGGAGAATTCAGACGTCAGCCTGAGTTGCTCTCGCTGCACCGCCGACGCGCTCGTGCCAGCGGCGACTCGTTCGCCGCCGCCCGGCTCGAGACGCGGAGAGGAGCGAGAGCAAGGGCGACTCACCCATCCTCGGGTCGCCCGGGCCGACGACGAGGGCGCCCGGCTGCATCGGCATGAACCTCCCCGACGAGGCGACGACCTGGGGCGGCATGGGCCGCGTCTGGGGCGTCTGGAGGAGGCGCAGCGGGCGCTGGTAGTGGGCGGGGACGGGCGACGAGGGGTCTTGGAGCGAGACGCGCAGGGCGGACGTGTAGGGGCGGCCGTGCTTCTGCCAGCACTGTGAAGAGGGAAGGAGAGGACGAGGGGAAGGGAGAGGGAGAGGAGTCAGCTCGGCTCGAGGATGCGCGACTCGAGGAGAGCGACGATGCTCGCTCGAGCGGAATGGGGTGCAAAGACGCCTCGAGGGGCAGCGCACCTTGCGACAGGGATGGCTCGGGTCGTCACCTCGGTAGCTGCAGAGAGGATGAGCGTGAGTGCCAGCTGCGGCAGGCTCAGGCGTGCTCGTGTGGACGAGCAGGCCAGAAGAGCGAGAGCGCACGCACCCCGTGAAAGGGTCGAAGGGCTTGTAGCCCGTGTTGCCGCACTTCCAGCACAGCTCCTTGCCCGGCTGCGAGAGTCTGCGAGTCAGCTCAAGGTCGTGCGGCGGCGAGGCGGTGGACGAGAGGACGATGCGCACCTGGTAGACGAGCAGCCTGCCCTGGTTCAGGAGCGGTTGTCCTGGCGTTGGCGTCTCGGTCGGCTCGTACCGCTGCGGACCTCTGCCGCCGTGACGGGGTGAGGTTGGTGGGAAGGGCGAGTGCTGTTGAGGCGGAGCATGAGGAGGCGGCGAGAAGGTGGCGGGAGGTTGAGGAGAGGGTGGGAAGCCGAAGGGTGACGGGAGCGGCTGCGACGGCGGAGCTTGATTGTAGAGATTGCCCTCGCTGAAGCCAGTCTGGGCGGGCGTGCTGTAGAATGAAGGGCAGGTCCCGAGGTGGGGTCAGCGAGATGAACGAGGCGCGTAGTCGCGGCACAGGAGGAAGGAGGAAAAAGGAAGCGCACAGGCTCGCGCCGTTCCAGAAGGGGAAAGATGGTGGCGGTAGAGAAGGACCAGGCGAGCCCAGAGGAGGTCGAGGTGGGGGAGCGAACGGCGAGGAGGACGAGGACGAGGCAGCGGGCCGAGGCGGGGCGTGAGGCGGCGGCTGGAAGGGGCGGACGGGGCCGTACTCGAGGGTCTGCTGGTTGGCGGCTGGCGTGGGCTCGTAAGGCGGCTGCAGCGAGCAAGGGTCGAGGTGAGCGGCCAAGAAAGCGATGAGACGGCGTCAGGAGGAAGAGGGGACGCACAGGTGGCTCGTCGGGGAGCGGGTCTTCTGGCGGGACCTGCCCTGGCCTGCTCGGCAGTGGAGGAGCTGCACCAGGCATCTCTGGACTCAGCGGGTCGAGCGGACGGAGAGCGAGAGCTGGCCCGTCCCTCTGCACCGCCGCCTCGCCTCGGCCAGCATCCGCCTCCTCGCCGCCGACCGCGAGCAGTGCACAGACTCGCCTACCTAGTGCTACACACCAACCAGCACTCGCATCCGCACACCAACAGCACACCCTGAGCCACCACCGCCAGCTCGTCGTCTTCATCTCTCGCCGATCTCGTCCAGCCTCAGAACTCGCCCATCAAGGCCTCGCGCAGCCGTTCTGCCACCATGAGCCGTACCGCAAAAGCCCTCTTCGCCGCCTCGGTCGTCTTCTGCGGCGTCTCGATCTGGGGCGTGCATCGCATCCAGATCCTCGAGCGCGAGGTTCGTCCCTCACCCTCCCTCTCTGCTCGCCTCGCCCGTCGCGCGCTCAAGCTGACTCGAGTCGCCCTTGCTGCAGACCATGTTCGCCGGCGTCATCCGCGACGAGGCCCGCCTCGCCGCCAAGCGCGCCCAGAAGGCCCGCGAGCTCGAGTTCGAGGACCAGGCGCGCAAGCGGGCCTACCTCGAGACCGTCCAGGCCGTCTCGCAGCCCGTCGTGCCTCCACCACCGGTCAAGGGCGACGTCCCGACCAGCCCAGAGGGCCTCGACTTTGGCTGCAAGACGTGCGACAAGCCGTGACGAGGCCCTCTCGGACTTTGCGTCGCTCGGACCCTCCTCATTGTTGTGTGCGTCTCGCATGCTCTCTCACTCTTTTGTCGCCTCTTCCAGTAGGGCTCGACTGACGGCGCACCTCGCAGACATCCCTCCCCTCCCCAGCTGCAATCGCACCATTTCGCACCTCGCCTCGCTCTCCTCGTCCTTCTCGCCAGCACACGTGCCGCTCGTGCGCCCGTCATACCGTCCAACGACCGACGAGCGCGCAGCCGATGTCCGACTCGCCCGTCTTCGCCATCTCGAGGCGCTCGGGCTCGCGCCCGTCGCTCCTCGCCAGGCGCTCGATCTGCCCGACGTTCCTGCCGCCGGGCTGCCTTCTAGCTCGTCGTCCGTCGCCTTATCGGGCACGGGACCCGAGCAGAGCTGCTGACCGTGGAGCAGGGTCGAGCCTCGCCCGCTCGCGCGAGCAGCCGGTGCAGCGTGCGGGATGCAGGCTGTGGGCTGCGATCAGGTGGGAGAGGGACGCCAACGAGGCCGCAGGAGCGAGGTCAAGGAGCGAGCGTGATCGGGGCGCCATCTGGGGAAGAGCAGCGCGAGGAGAGGGCGGGCTCTGCACGAGGGAGGGAGGGCGAGGGAGGGGACCGTGCGTCGCTGCTCCGCCTTTCTCTCGTCGAGCAGCGCACGCTGACCAGGCGCTCTTGGCTTGTGCACGCAGCAGGCTTGGCTCCTCGCAGGGCTCGGGCGCGCAAAACTTGTCCGGCGGCGCCGCGGCGCTCGCCCTCCTTCTCCGCCTCGATCGCTGATCCTTCTCTAATCAGATCGGCGAGCTAACCCACCTTCTTCTCGTCCCCCTCCCGGCCTGCCTCGCTCGCTCGCTCTCCTGTTTTTGGTCGCCCGCACACGATCGAGCATGCGCACGCTGCGCAATCAGACAAGGACTAGCCTGCAGCCCCCGAGGACGACCGCCGAGCGCTCCAGCTTTTCCCGCCCGACGTTCCTCCCCTTCTCTTCCTTCCTCGCCCTCCTTCCACACGCACCCGTCGCCGCCGCCTCCTCGACACGATGGTCGCCCTCGACTCGAGCGCCCTCATCTACAAGGTCCTCGCCGACGTCGATCCCGGCGCGGCCTCTTCTTCCTCGTCTTTCCCGGTCACCTCGTCAAGTGCAGGCGCACTTGCAGTGAGTGCCACCGGCGCAGCAGGTGGACATGGCGCGGCCTCGGCTGGTGGAGGAGGCGGGACCGGGCAGTCGAGCGACGCCAAGCGGCAGAAGCTGCTCCAGCACGCTCGCAGCGAATGTGCGTCCTCTCGATCCCGCTCTCTCCCCTTCGTCCTTCGTCGAGCACGCAACTATCAGGACGCTGACTCGTACCTCTGTCCGTCTCGCAGGGTACGCCGAGTACTACGTCGAGATCGCGTGTGCCTTCCTCGGCCTCCTCATCCTCCGCAACGTCGCCCTCAAGCTCTCGCGCACCTACGCTCGCCGACAGCGTCAGAAGGTCCTCGTCGCAGCCGGCGAGAAGGGCGCCGCCGCCGTCCCGTACACGCACTCGACGCTCGTCCGCGCCATCCACGCCGTCGACCGAGCGGCGCTTACGCCCGTGCCCTTCCTGCCTTCCGACTGGAGCATCCTCCGCGTCAGCCTCATCGTCATCGACATCATGCTCTGCCTCGTCTTCTCGCTGGTGCGTCCCTCTCGTCCTGTCCCTCGTCGGCAGCAGGCCGACGCCTTCTCGACCTTCTCAGGTCGGCCGCCCACCGACTTTGAGCTGACGTGCGCTCTTCGACGCCTCGCGGGTTAACGTCTTCTACGGCACGAGCACGGCCAAGATGTTCGCCGACCGCTGCGGCCGCATCTCGACGGCCGACCTCCCCTTGCTCTTCCTCTTCGTCGGGCGCAACAACATCCTCACGAGCTTGACGGGCCTCTCGTACCAGGTGCGCTGCTCGCTCTCGAGTCGACGTCGTTCGCTGTCGCTGACGATCTGTGGTATTTGAGCAGAGCCTGCGCTTCTGGCACATCTACCTCGGGGCGCACTCGACCACCATGGCGATCATCCACACGTTCGCCTACGTCGGTCAGGTGCGTCGTCGCGCTCGTGCACTCTTCTCCTCTTCGCGCCCTTCCTCGGCGTCGCCACTTGGGACGAGACCGAGCGAGAGGGGCGCGTGCGCCGCTTCGAGGCTGACCTTCTCAAATGGCGGCGCGCAGTACTACACGAACCACACGACGGCCAAGCTGCAGAGGGCCTTCGGCGAGCTCTACTTCAAGATGGGCATCGTGGTGCGTCACTGTTTCCTCGCTGGAGCGCTCGTATCGAGCAACCGAGCTGACGAGGGTCCGTGCGTCCTCCTCCTCAGGCCGTCGTCTTCATGCTCGCGCTCTCGGTCACTGGTCTGGGCTTCATCCGTCGTCGGTGCGTCTCTCTTGCATCTCTCTACGCACGCCCTCGAGCTCCCCTGTCCGGATCGCCTCGCTCGAGCAGGTGGCCGCCGTCGAACTGCGCAGCTGACCCTCGCTCGTCCCTCCTCCGCAGCGGCTACCAGGCCTTCCTCGCCCTGCACGTCGTCGGCGCCGGCGTCATCCTTGCCGGATGCTGGTACCACCGCCCGAGCATGCAGGACTGGGTCATGGCGACGGTCGGCATCTGGGTCTTCGAGCGCCTGTGGCGCATCTCGAGCGTCTTCACGTCCTGGGTCAACATGCGCCTCGTCGTGCGTGCGCCCGTCATGAGCGCGAGGGCGAGCATCGTCGATGGCGCCATCAAGCTCGTCGTGCCGTTCAAGGGCGCCTGGGGCCCAGGCCAGCACTTCTACATCTCGTTCTGGTGCGGCGTGCCCTCCTCCGCTCTCGTCATGGCTCGGCGTCCTGACCTTCGAAGATCTTCTCTCGCTGCTCGCAGGGGTCGAGACCTCCTCCGCCGCCCGCACCTGTACGGCCAGACCCACCCGTTCTGCGCCGCCAACGTGCCCGTCCGCGACACCGACAAGCAGGAGCTGCGCTTCGTCCTCCGCATTCACAAGGGCATCACGAGCGAGCTCGAGCAGCACATCCGCAGCAAGATGGCGGCAAAGGGGACGGACGAGATCGAGCTCATGGTCGCCGTCGAGGGTCCATTCGGTGCGCCCGGTCCTCAGCCTCGAGCAGCATCCGCATCTGACGACGACCTCGCGCAGATACTGCTGAACCCGCCGAGGAGTACGAGTCGGTGCTCTGCCTCGCCGGCGGCTCTGGTGCGCGCGCTCTCCCTCAGGCGCGAGCCGAGGTCCGTGCGCTGACCTCGCGCAAGTGCCCCCGTCGCAGGAATCACGCACCCGATCTCAATCCTCGCCGACGTGTGCCAGAAGGCTGCACTTGGTGCCGCAGCGACGACGAGCGTCCGCCTCGCCTGGGCTGTTCACCACGCCGGTCCGTCTCCCTCTCCCTCTCCTGCTGCTGCACGACGAGCATCTTCTCACGCCTTTCCCGCGCTCCTCCTTTCTCCCGCATTAACAGAGCAAGCCGACTGGATCGAGGAGACTCTCGCCGAGGCTCGTGCGTGGGCCGCTCGAGCGCACCTTACCCTCGCCATCGACCTCTACGTCACCCGCCCGCAGCACGGTCACGCCCTCCCGACCCTGACCAGCTCCAGCTCCTCGACGCCGTCGCCAATCTCCTCGCCCTCGCTCGCCGACAGCGACGACGAGAAGAAGCTCGACCTGTCGCTCGACAGCTCGAGCGGCGCGCTCGGGTCGAGCAGTCGTGCGGCGGCGCTCTGCACTCGCTTTTCTGGGCGACCCAACGTCGCTCTCGAGGTGGCCAAGATGGTGCGCGAGTCGTCGGGTCGCACGCTCGTCGTCGGTGCGCTGCGTTCCTTTCCCGCGTGGTCGCTCTCCTCGACCCGCTCTGACGCTCTTTTGCAGCCTGTGGCCCTGTGCAGCTCGCCGAAGACGTGCGCCGCGCCGTCAAGGACTACAGGCCGTCGCAGCTCGCGTACGAGATCGCCAAGTTTGACTGGTAACCGAGAGCGAGCGTGTTGGCCTCGAGGTTCTCTGCGGAGGAGGTCAAGCCCACAGCGAGGGAGCTCTTCTGTAGTTCGGTGCATCGTGACCTCTATTCTCAAGCGTAGCTGGATTGCCATGCGAGAGGCGAAAGCTCCGTTCGAGCCGAGAGGCCGACCGCCAAGGACTCGCGAGCGCAGGACGATGAGGAGAGGGGGATGAGGGCTGCTCACGAGGGACAGCGCGCCAGCTCATGACCTTGTGAGGATGATCAGCATTGCACAGAGCTCTACAACGGTGCGCCTGCCGGGCAGTGAGCGCAGGGAGGAGGCGAACTCCCTCATCGCAGTTGCCGGCTCACTCCTCCTCGACCACATCACCAGCTCTCGTCTGTGCCGACCCAGGCACGGCTGCCCGACACCCAGCACACCTACCCGCACAAGCACGCGTGCGCGAGCTCCATCGCTCTTCACGCCGAGACCGCCGTCGCCTCGTCGCCGGTTGACGAGCTCCTCGACGGCCAGCCAGGACTCGGCTCTCGACTAGATCATCCAGGTGCGCCTTGTGTGGCCTCGCAGCTGTTGCAGAGACCCTTCTGACCCTCTCCACCGCCGCAGCTCAACGTCCAGCCGACACCTCCTCTCCCCCCACCTTCTCCCCCTCAATCCCCGACGCCGATGGAGGGCGGCTTCCGCGAGGACGAAACGGCCGACTTCGGCGACTTGCTCAACTCGGCCAGCAGCACTGCGTTCGGCGCGAGCTCGACCTACTCGGCGTTCGGCGCGCCGCAAGACGACGACCTCGCGACCAACCCGTTCGCCGACCTCGCCTCGTCGTCCGCCCAGCTGCCCTACGAGCCCGAGGAGCGGGTTCGGTCGCCCTTCTACAGCGCACCGATCGCTTCTCCGCCGGCCCAGTCGGCCTATGACGAGCCCGCCTACGTCCCGCCGCCCGCGCCCATCTTCACCTCGACCGAGGAGGCGCCCGCCTCGTCGTACGACCCCGCACCATCGCCCTACGACCCTGCGCCGGCCTCCTACGAGCAGCAGTCGTCGGCGTACGAGACCTCGCCGTTCACGGCTGCGCCGTACGAGCCGCAGACGTTCGCCGCCGCGCCGTCGGCCTACGACGCCGAGCCGTCCGCCTTCGAGCCGTCGACGCCCATCGGCACCACGAACGCCTTCCCCGACCGCCAGTTCGTGCGCGCCGCCGCGCCCGAGCCCGAGACGCCCGCACAGCCGCAGCTCCAGCCCGGCGACCCGGACGGCTTCTCGTACACCTACTCGCGCGCGTCGCCGTCCACAGCCCGCTTCCGCTCGCCGTCCTCACCCACCTCGGCAGCACCACCAGAAGCCGAGTCGCCGTTCGCGGCTCAGTCGACGCGCCGCGGCAAGGCCGACCTGTCGGCGCTCCTCGGCGACGAGAAGCCGACGACCATGTCGGGCTTCAAGAAGGCGGACCGGGCAGACGGCGCGGCGGGCCCGCTCGGCAGCAAGATCGCCGTCCTTCCGGCCAAGTCGGTCGGCAAGAAGCCCGTCGCGCGCCCGCTCGCGGCTCTACTCGGCCTCGAGACGGAGGAGGAGGAGCCGAAGAAGGTCAAGGCGGCCCCGGCCGCCAAGGTGACGAGCGGGTCCAAGGCGGCGGGCACGCAGGTGGAGATTGCGACAGCGGCAGCGAGTGGAGCGGCGGCGGCGCAGGAGGCGGCAGCGGATGCGCCGAGGGCGGAGGAGGTCGGTGCGCCGCAGGTCGGCGAGGAGCAGGCCCGCGCTCAGCCTACGGCTCTTCCCGCTGCGGCAGGGCCCGCATCGACGCCCACGGAGCCCGAGGAGCCCATCGTGCCCGAGCCTGCGCCGCTGCCGCCCGTCGACACGGCGGTCGAGGCGCCCCTCCCGTCGGCGCTCGAGACGCCCCTCCCGCCCTCGCGCGCCGTCACGCCTCCTCAGCCCGACGCGTCGTCTTCCTCCGCACCCGAGGACGACAAGCCTACCCTCTCTCGCGCCGCCTCGGCCGCGCCATCCGCCCTCTCGGTCGACTCGGCTCGCGACACCCCGTACGACGCCATGGTCAGCCCGCTCGAGACCGGCACGACACCCGGGCGCGAGGGTTCGGCATCCAGCAGCGAGGCGTGGCCGGGCAACAAGCAGGTCGACGCGCTCGATCAGCAGCTCGCCTCGCTCGCTGTCGACGAGCCGGCCACGCCGACCCCGGCGCCCACCAGCTCGGATCCCGACTCGGCGTCCTACTCGCAGTACATCTTCGGCGAGGGCACGTCAACGCCGGTCGAGTCTGAGCCCGCGAGCGGTCCGCCCTCGTCCGAGCCGCCCGCCTCGCGCGGGTTCCGGGCCTTCAACGGCTCGAGCGAGGACGGCGGGTTCGGCGCTACGGACGACGCCGACAGCCTGCGAGGCACGTACAGCCGCAGCGTCGAGGTGGGAGACGGCGAGGACGCCGAGACGGAGACGGGCGTGAGCACGCCGGCGACGGAGAGGACGGTCGGCATGGGCGAGCAGCAGCGGTCCGAGCGCGAGGTACGCCGCCTCTCTTCGTCCGCCTGCTCGAGCCCGAGCCTCTGCTGACTACCCAGCTCGTCCTGCAGGGGTCTGCGCCGCTTCCTCCTCTACCCGCTCAATCGCCGACGATCCAGGGTTCGCCTCGCAGCACCCAACTCGGCGGCTCGCTCGGCCCGACCTTCATCATCACCGTCGGCGACCCGCAGACGGTCGGCAGTGCGCTCAACCCTGCCGCTCAGCACACGGTGTACACGGTCCGCACTCGAGTGAGCCTCCCTCTCTCCCGCTCGGACCTCCTCTTGACCGCCGCTGACTCGCTCGCTCGGCCTCGCCCTCCTCGCTCTCGCAGACGACCTCGTCAGCCTACCGCAAGCCCGACTTTGCCGTCCTGCGACGCTTCAGCCACTTCCTCTGGCTGTACGACGCCCTCACGCAGAACAACCCGGGCGTGATCGTGCCCGGCATGCCCGAGAAGCACGCCATCGGTGCGCCGGCTCCTCCCTCACAGTGCTCGTCCGTGACAGTGTGCTGACGCAGAGTCACGCCCTCAGGTCGCTTCGGCAGCGAGTTCGTCGAGAACCGCAGGCTCGGACTCGAGTCGGCGCTGAACAAGATCGTCTCGCACCCGATGCTCGTCGGCGACCCCGACCTGCGCCTCTTCCTCGAGAGCGACACGTTCCACATCGACGTGCGTGTGCTCCTCCTCCTTCGTGACCGAGGCCTCGAGGCTGACGACCGGCGCCGACGCCTGCAGATCAAGCAGCGCAAGATCGACACGACGGCCGAGCACAAGGGCTTCCTCGCCAACCTCAGCAGCAGCATTTCGGGCCCCAAGTTCACCGAGTTCGACGACGTGCGCGAGCTCCCTCACCTCGCACAGCCGAGCGCCAAACTGACGGCGAGAACCTGCAGTACTTTGATCAGCGCCGCCAGCAGCTCGAGGCGTTCGAGACGCAGCTGCGCACCCTCCTCGACTCGCTCGCCAAAGCCGCCAAGGCACGACACGCCCTCCAGGGCTCGGTCGCCGAGTTGCAGTCGGCGTTCCTCGCGCTCGCCCAGTGCGACTTGTCGTCGACGCTGCGCAAGCTCCTCGACGAGGCGGCGACGGTGCAAAAGAAGCTGTACGACCTGGCCGAGGCGCAGGCCGCCGACGAGGAGAAGATCGACGGCCTGACGACGGTCGCCGAGAGCTACGCCCGGTTGTGCACGAGCGCGAGGGTGCGTGCGGATCCCCCTTCCTCCCCGACTCGAGCGCTTCTCCGCCTCGCCCTCACATGCTGACCTCTCGCTCCTCGTCTCTGCAGGGAGTCTTTGGCGCGCGCATCAAGGCGTACCACACGTGGCAGGGCGCCGAGGCCAACCTGCGCAAGATGCAGACGGCGCACGAGAAGGCCAAGCGGTCCGGGCGCACTCACTCGGAGCTCCTCAACCTCTCGGTCGCCGAGATCGCAGATGTGTGTCCTCTCTCTCCTTCCCCTCGGGCCCAGGATCGACGTCGACGACGAGAGGAGGGAGCTGTGCGCGCTGCTCCAGAACCCTCCTCGCTTACGATCCCCTCGTCGTCGGCGTCCCCTCCTCCTCCCGACGTCCTCGACTGCGAGCAGGACGGCAGCTTACGCATCGTCTTTGGCAACCAGGCCGAACGCAAGATGCTCGACGCCCGCCACGACTTTGACGACGTGTCGAAGCTGACCAAGGCCGAGATGGCGCGGTTCGACAAGGAGAAGGTCGACGACTTTAAGAAGGCGCTCGAGGACTTTGCCGACTCGCTCGCCGCTCGTCAACGTGTCGTGCGTCGTCCTCTATGCGTCGCAGGCCGTCTGCCTCGGCTCGTCGTCGCTGACTCGACCCTCCCTCCCTCCCTCGCCTGCTCGCCCGCCCGCAGGTCGTCGCGACGTGGCAGGAGTACCACGACCTGCTCGCCGCCGCCGTCGAGACGAACAAGGCGGCGGCAGAAGCTCGAGCGAGCACGGCGACCGCTCCGTCGTCGTCGTAGCAGTCTCGTCCTTGCAAGCCCCACGTGCGCCTTGACCCGCTCGCGCCTCACCCGCCCGTCCGCCCTTCGCCCGCGCTCGCTCGCACGCCCGTTCGCGATCAAGTCGACGCTCTCGCGGTGCGCGTGGCTCACCTTGCCCAAGGCGGCAAAGCGAGGCCGGCCCTGGGAGCTGCTCCACATCGAGCGAGAGCGTGCCTCGCCGTCGTGGGTCCGATTTATTCTCGTCTCGCTGTGCGCCCGTCTCTGTCTCGCTTACGAAGCTTGGAGAGCGAGTCCTTGCGAGGAGAGCTCGTCGTCAGCGAGTCCTCGGAAAGCGACTCGAGCGAGAAGAACAAGGTGCGGGAACCGAACCCAAGTCCCCACGTCGGAAGCTACTTGCGTCTCTAGACGGTGCTCCGCACTGTCTCGCTCGAGTGCCAGCGGAGCGGGTTCCTGGCTGGACACACGCGGGACCTTCACAGGGAGCGAAGGCGGCTCCCTGGCGTGCTTTTCTCTCTCCCTCGCCCGGTCGCTCTGCGCCTCGAGAGCTCCTACCACGCCCCGGGCGACGATGGCCAAGCGCAGGCGGGACGACGACGACTATGCACCAAAGGCGGCGAGCGCTCGTTCGAACCGGGCAGGCTCGCCTCGCGCTCGCTCCAAGGGCGCGTCGCCTCGTCCAGCGGTCCCAGGACGGGGCACGGTCGCCTGCCTGCAGTGCCGCACGCGCAAGAGCGTCTGCAGCTTGACCGGCCCGGCGTGCGACGGGTGCCAGCTGAGGGTGCGTCTCCTCCCCCGCCTCGTCCCCTCTCCCTCCCCAGGCTCACCTCGCCCGGCCGCCGACAATGCGGGAGCTGACGCCAGGACGGTCCTCGTGCAGGGAGAGTCGGACAACTGCTCGTTCCAGGCGCTGCTGTGGATGTGCGCCCCTCTTCTCTCCCTTCGGCCCTCCTCGCCCGTCCGACCCGCCTCGCCCGGGCGACTCGAGCCCGCGCTCGTGCACTTGCTGACTGCGCTTCCTTGCCCGTGCAGCGACAACCCCGAGGACCTCCCGTCGCGCCAGCTCAAGCGCAAGCTCGACCGCCTCGAGGAGCTCATGACGCTCGTCTCGGCCGACTCAGCTCCGTCCCTCGCCTCGACCTCGCCGCCGCCGCCAGAACGGCCTCGCGCTTCCTCTGCGCCCGTATCCGGCCCGCCAGCGCTTCTCGTACCCGTCACCTGCGATGGCGTCGCTCGAGACCGGGCGGCCGACACGCTCATGCGGCACATCCTCGGCAGCGGCGACGTCCCCGACCTCGTCGCTCTCAACCTCGACTCAGCGTCTTTGTCCGCCACCGTGAGGCTCCCTCCTTCGCACTCACGTCCCCTACTTCGCCGTCGACCCAGGCCCGCCCCTCGCTATGCAGAAGCTGACGACCGCTTCCGTCCCCTCTCGACCACAGCTGCGCCAGATCGACCTCGAGGAAGCACCGCCGCTCCCGTTCTACAACCTGCCGACACCCGCCTCGCTCCACGCGTCGATCTCGCCCGAGGAGTACGAGCGCACCGTCACGGCCGTCGCCCCGACACTCGCCCAAGCGCAGCTCTCGCTCTCGGCCTTCTTCGCCACCGCCAACGGGCTCTTCCGCCTCGTGCACCCGCCCGCCTTCCTCGCCCAGTGCGACGCCTTCTGGCGCACGCGCGGCGTCCCCGAGCCGGCCTGGCTCGCGACGTACCTCATCGCGTGCGGCCTCGGGCTCATGCTCTCGCCCGACCCGAGCGCGGGCACGGAGAACGTCGTCGTCCCGGCGGGCGCCGCCAAGGAGCTCCTGGCGAGGACCTGGGTCGACGCCGGCAGGCGCGTCCTCGCCGCGGTCGATGCGCTCGTGTCGCCGACGGTCGAGAGCGTTCGGGCCTTCTCCCTCCTCCTTCAGTGGTGGATGGTCGAGGGCGGCCGGTACCTCGAGGCGACCTTGTCGCTCACGGGCAGCGTCGTCTCGGGCCTCTTCGACCTGCAGCTCAACCGCGACCCGCGCGAGGTCGCGCCGCACTTGCCGCCGGTCGAGGCCAACCTGCGCCGCCGCCTCTTCTGGACCCTCTACTCGTACGAGTGCGTCGCGCGCCCGATGCTCGGCAAGGCGTGGCAGCCGTTCGACGAGAGCGAGATCTCGGTCGACTTTCCGGCCGACTCGGTCGGCGGCGAGCCCGATGCGTCCGAGCCCATCTCGACGGCGCACGCCCAGGCCGGCACGCTCAACCGCCGCGTCAGCAAGGCGCTCACGTCGCGCAAGGGCACCTCGTCCGACGAGGTCTCGCTCATCCTCGACGACCTCGACGAGTTCCTGAACGAGCACGGCGACAACGTGTTCGTCGCCGCCCTCGCTCGGTACTCGTTCCACCGCCTGCACCGATTCGCCGCGAGAGCCGGCTACACGAGCGAGACGCAGGATCGCCTCGCCGTACAGCACCTCGGTGCGTCGAGTCTCTCCTCGCCCCGACCGAGCGCGCGCTGACCTCGCCTCCTCCTCCCGCAGGCAACCTCTTCGCGTCGATCGACTCGGCGGGCATGGAGGACGCCGCCGCAGCGCCCTACATCCTTCTGCGCATCCTCGCAGCTGCTGTCTGCACGGCCGTCGACCTGAACGGTGCGTGCCCTCGTCTCCTCGCGCACGGACCGCGCGAGCTCGTGCTGACGCTCTGCGCGACCAGGTCTACCCTCCTCTTACGCCGACGCTGCGCCGAGCCGCCGCCAGCTCAACGAGCTGCTCCACTTTGTGCGCACGCGCCCGCTCGTGCCGAAGGTGACGCGCATGGTCCGCCGAGCGGTCGCCATCGTCGAGCACCTCGTCCCTCGCTCGCGGCCGTGCGAGAGCGTCCCGTTCGGCCCAGCTTTTACCGCCGAGTCGATGTCCGAGTTCAGCCTCGCGTCGTCGTCCGAGCTGCCGACGCCGTCAACGGCTGGACCTGCGCCCGACGGCTTTGTGCGTGCTCATCCTCCTCCCCTCTCTCTGCGGCCACTCGTCGCTGATGCAGCACCTCCTGCAGGCATGCGGCTTTCCCGCCCCGAGCGTGTTCCACGACGCGCACCAGTTCTACACAGAGCAGCTCGCGCCGCCGTCGCCGCCGCTCGAGGGAGCACCTCAGCACCCGACGCTCATGGGCCCGCCCTCGAGCACGGCGGCTCAGCCCTTCCGCACTTCCCGGCCCGCCCTCTCGCTCTTCACCACCGTCGCGCCGCCTGCCTCGTCGACCAAGGCCCTCACGCCCCTCACACTCTCGCCGTGGATCGACGCCGCCGTGACGCCGTCTCGGTACGCCGGCGACTTCCTGTGGAACCCGCAGTTCTAGCTCTTCTGTACCCTCTCTGTCTCTGTACCCTGATGTCGGTCGTCGTCGTTGTTTTAGCTCTTCGTACCCCAAGGACACTGCCTCTCCTGCTCCTCCTCTCCTCGCCGTAGACACTTTCCCACAGACACTCCCTCCTCGGCCTCTCTCGTTCATAGACCCTCTCTCTTCCTCCTGCACGCAACACAGACACTTCTCGCCCTCTCTAGCATGTCAGCGAGGCTCGTTGGCCTCGAGCGGTTGAGCGAGAGAGCCTCGCGTCGCGCCGGGTCCTCCTGCTCGTCCACCCTCGCTCGCCCGACCTGCAGAGCTCTCGCCCGCCTGCCAGTGGTGCCACAAGCGCGCTCGTGATCTAGCCGAGCGCGTGCGCGCCGCCACGCTTCGCCGACGCCGTCTGCCCGCCCGCCGCCTCATCCGGCCCAGCTCCTCTCCACGACTCGAGCGCAACTCGTGGGCGCGTCCAGAACAGCTGCGTCGGGGCAGAAAGTTCGTCCGAGAACCCTGGATCGGTAGCACGTCCTCTCGTTGAGCGAGGGTGCGTCTCCCTCCTCATCTCCTCCTGCGCCTCGCCCGAGCTGATCAAGGCCTCCTTGCGCTCCAGAGCATCTCGCCATGGCCTTTGAGCCCTCGGACCCGACCTACGGCTTCCCCTATGATGCGCCTTACGACGTGCAGAAGCAGCTCATGGACCACCTCTACCGGTCCTTCGCCGCGAGCCAGGTCACGGTCGTCGAGTCGCCCACCGGCACGGTGAGCCCTCCTTCTCGATGGCGACGCCCTCCAGGGTCACAGAGTGCTGACCCAGACTCTCCATGCGCGCGCAGGGCAAGTCGCTGTCCCTCATCTCGTCGTCGCTCTCCTTCCTGCGCGACGCCAAAGCACACGCCCGACACGACCTCGTCGCCTCGATCCGCGAGCAAGTCGCCTCGTCCGACTCGATGAAGGACGAGCCCGCCTGGGTCATCGAGCACGAGATCAAGACCAAGCTGGACGAGCTCGACCGGCAAGAGCGCGACCTCGACGAGCGACTGCGGGCCATCCGCGAGCGCGAGAAAGAGGAGAGGGCCAGGGCCGCGCGGGAGGGAGGGCGCACACTCGCCAAGAAGCGCCAGGTGTGACCCTGCTCGTGTCGCTCCAGCGCCACGTCAAGCTCGTGTCGCTGACTGCCTCGCACTGCTCGCAGAAGCTCGCCGGCGACGAGACGTTCGACGACGACGACGACCAATTCGCTCCAGCACCTTACTTCGAGAACGACGACGCGTCGAGTACTGCTGGCGTGCAGGTTCAGAGCGAGGACGACAACTACTCGCCGGCCGTGCGAGCGCTTCTCGATGCGTGCGTGGCTCTTCCCCTTCCTCTCTCGCGCATGCGCCCCGCCTCGATGCTCACACTCCCTCCCTCCCTCCTTCGTGCAGGATGTCTGGGAAGGGCAAGGCGCGGCAAGACGAGGAGGACGAGCCCGACATCCGCAAGGTCCGTGCGGCCGAGCTCTCCACTCGCACGACATCTCGCTCATATGGCCGACGCTGCAGATCTTCTTCGCCTCGCGCACCCACTCGCAGCTGTCGCAGTTCGTCGCCGAGCTCCGCAAGACGCTGTTCGCTCGCAGCGACGTCTCGCTCGCCCTTCCTACCCCGACCAACTCGACCGCCTCGTCCCCTGCGCCAGAAGCGTCTCGGCCCGTCCGCATCATCCCGCTCGGGTCTCGACAAACGCTGTGCATCAACGACGACGTGCGGCGCAAGAGCGGCGGCAGCAACGAGGCGATGGGCGACCTCTGCGCCGAGCTGCAGAAAGGCGGCAAGGACCGCTGCGAGTTCCTGCCGCCCATGACCGAGCCGGCCAGGCTCAACGACTTTCGCGACAAGGCTCTCGTGCGTCAGCAGCCTCTTCTCGCTGTCCCACGAGCCAGCTCGCTGACTTGACGCCCCTCGCAGGCTTCGGTTCACGACATCGAGGACATCGAGGACCTCGGCCGCAAGACGCACACGTGCCCTTACTACGGCTCGCGCAAGGCCGTCAGAGCCGCCGAGGTCGTCACGCTCCCGTACAACATGCTCATGCAGAAGTCGGCGCGAGAGGCCCTCGGCATCTCGCTCAAGGAGTGCGTCTTCTTCGCCCTCGTCCGCGGCCGAGCCGAGCTGACGTGCCTCGCTCTCGTCCTCCTGCAGGCACATCGTCATCATCGACGAGGCGCACAACCTCATCGACTCGATCCTGTCGCTGCACAGCGTCAGCACCTCGACCTCGCAGCTCCTCGTCATTCGCCAAGCCCTGCTCGTCTACATCCAGAAGTTCCGCTCGCGCTTCACCGGCCTCAACGCGACCTACCTCAAGCAGCTTGCGCTCCTGCTCAAGGGCTTGAGCGAGTTTGCCGAGGCGTGGGCCAAGGGGGGCAAGAAGGAGGAGATGGTGCAGATTGCCGAGGTTTTCGCCGGCGGCAGCTCGACGGCACTCGACCAGATCAACCTGCGCAAGCTCGACGAGTACTTGCAGAAGTCCAAGATCGCGCGCAAGGTCTGTGCATGCCCTCGTACCTCGCGCTCGCCCTCGTCACTGACGCCGGTCCCCTCGCTCGCTCCTCAGATTGGCGGCTACGTCGACAGCATCGCCGAGGAGAAGACTGCATCAGGTGCGCCTCTCCTCTCTCGAGGTTGGAGCGAGCCTCGCACTGACTCGGTGCCTCCGCTGCAGGTCGTCAAGCCGTCCGCGCAAACGCGACCCGAGCGCTTCAGCACATCCAGCAGTTCATCCTCTCGCTCGCCAACGCCTCTCGCGACGGTCGCGTCCTCCTCTCGCAGACGACCAAGCCTGCAGGCAAAGACGGCGGCGACGGCAAGACCGAGGTCACGCTCAAGTACATGCTCCTCGCGCCGGCCGATTCGTTTCGAGACGTCGCCGAGGAGGCGAGGTCGGTCGTGCTCGCTGGCGGTACCATGGCCCCAGTACGTCTCGCTCACTGTTCTTCTTCTTCGACGGCGAGGAGCGAGCCGACTGACGCCGAGACCCCGCCAGATGAGCGACTTTCGCGAGCAGCTGTTCCCCTACCTCGGGCCCGAGCGCTTCTCGACCTTTTCCTGCGGTCACGTCGTCCCCAAGGAGCACGTCTCGACGTTCGCCGTCACCAAGGGCCCGACGGGAATCCCGTTCAACTTCACGTTCGAGCGACGCAAGGACGAGCGGCTCGTGCGTTCCCGGCCCTCGACCTTCTCGTTCTCGCTCTCGACTGATGCTGACGACCTCGCAGCTCGACGAGCTCGGCCAGGCGATCGTCAACATTTCGGCGGTGGTGCCGAAAGGTGTCGTCGTGTTCGTCCCGTCGTACGACTTCCTGCATCACGCTCAAGCCCGGTGGGAGAAGACCGGCATGATCAAGCGCCTCGGCGCCAAGAAGCTGGTGCGTGCCGCCTCTTCCTCTCGCTCGCACTCTGCTGAAGCTGATGCTCGCCCGCTGCAGACGTTCTGGGAGCCCAAGGCGTCGGCCGACGTCGACCTCGTCCTGCGCGAGTTTGCCGCGGGCAATGTCGGCGACGCCAAGGTGCGTCCCTCTTCCTACCCTCGAGCTCTCGTGCTGTCCTAACACCTCGTCTGCGTCGGCTTTGCCTGTACCCGCGCCGCAGGGAAGCATCCTCTTCGCCGTCGTCGGCGCCAAGCTCTCCGAGGGCATCAACTTTGCCGACGACATGGCCCGCGGTGAGTCCTCTCCCCCTCCCTCTCGGCCTCCAGCGTGTCCTGACTCTTGGCGTCGGCCCTATGCGCAGCTGTCGTCGTCTGCGGTACTTTTTCTCCCCCTTCATCTCGATTCTCTCCTCCCTTCTCGCGCTCACGCCCTCGGCGCCCTCCCCGCAGGTATTCCTTACCCCAACTCGCAGTCGGCCGAGCTGAAGGAGCGCATGGCGTACCTCAAGAGCGCCGGCCAGGCGAGTCGACCCACAGGCGCGCCCGACGCCGGCCAGGTCCTCTGTGCGCCTCGCTCTCTCTCTCCCTTCCATCTCGCCGCCATCCTCCTCACACCTTCGTCACTCTCGTCCGCAGACCAGAACCTCGCCTTTCGCGCCGTCAACCAATCTATCGGTGCGTCGTGCCGTCCTCTGCCTCCCTCGCTCGATTTGAGAAGGCTGACGCGCTCGGACCCCTTCCTCCCTTTCCCTTCCCTCGTCCTCCGCGCTCTCTCACAGGTCGCGCCATCCGCAACGCTCGCGACTGGGCCTCGATCATCCTCCTCGATGAGCGGTACGCGCAGCCGGCCAAGAAGGCGCAGCTGCCGCGCTGGCTCGGCGACGACGTGCAGAGCCCGCCGACGTTCGGCGCGCTCATCCAGGGCATCGCGCGCTTCAGTCGGACGATGAGGACGGCGCCGGTGCAGCGCTAGAGGCGGGGAGGCGGGTGAGAGGGCTAGAGGCAGGGTGCTCGAACTTCTGATATCGGCGTGTTGTTGTCAATCTTTAGCTCTTGTTCTCCGACCATCTCAGGCCGTCGACGGCTGCGCACCTAGCTCTCGACTCACGTAAGTGCTCGCTGTGCCGAGCACGACGATGGAGGCGGCGCGAACCGAAGCTCGAGAGGTTCGCCGCCCGACTCTGTGCTCGAGAAGGCCTGAGCGAGGAGGAGGACGTCGCTCGAGAGCTCGCCTTTCTGCACTTCCTGTTCCCCAGAGGCTCTCTACCGACCTCTCGAGACGGTTGCTCGACGACCGAGGCGGCGCGAACCGCCGCTCCAGAGGTTCGCCGCCCGACTCTGTGCTCGAGAAGGCCCGAGCGAGGAGGAGGACGTCGCTCGAGAGCTCGCCTTTCTGCACTTCCTGTGTCCCAGAGGCTCTCTACCGACCTCTCGAGACGGTCACTCGACGATGGAGGCGGCGCGAACCGCCGCTCGAGAGGTTCACCGCCCGACTCTGTGCTCGAGAAGGCCTGAGCGAGGAGGAGGACGTCGCTCGAGAGCTCGCCTTTCTGCACTTCCTGTTCCCCAGAGGTTCTCTACCGACCTCTCGAGACGTTCACGGATGAGCAGGAAGACTCTGAGAACGCGCGGGGGAAGCCTCTCTCGTCGCGCGGGGGAAGCCTCTCTCGTCGCGCGCGCTCGGACCGCCGAACCTCGGACATTGCGCCGCTGATTGTCGACCTTGCCCCACCTCACTCTCGACTCTCGCTCAGCGCTCGCTGTGCCGAGACGTGGGAGGGCGCGAGAATAAGCCTGTATTCCGCTCGCTGCGCCGCCGGGCGGAGGAACCGCGAGTCGAGCGACAGCTTCTATAGAGGATGCTTGGAGAGCGAGGGGGGGAGCAGGAGCTATGCACATGAGGGAGAGGATAGATACGGCACAACGAGATGACGAGTACCGTCAAGGATGAGGGGGTATCAAGGAGAGGGGGTCCGTGCACTCGAGGAAGAGGAGGTCCGTGCACGCGGCGCTCACGGGTACAGGCCGGCGGCGAGGGGCGACGCGCTCGCGGCGCCGAGCTGGGCGTCGAGGGCCTTGAGGTGGTCGACCGAGAGACCCGCGTCGGGCTCCTTGACGTACTCGGGGCGGAAGATCATGTCGAGGAAGCGACCGACGCCGCCGTCGTCATTGCTCGTCGTCTGGTACTTTGCGACCGCCTTGGGCTTGGGCATGCCGTTGGCCATGGCGACCGAGTAGCCGGCGGCGCCAAACATGCCGACGTCGTTCTCGCCGTCGCCGAACGTGATTATGTTCTCGGGGCGCACGTTGAACTTGGCGGCGAAGAAGGCGAGCGCGGCCGACTTGTCGACGCCCTCGGCGACGATCTCGATGATGTACGGGAGCGCGCGCGTGATCTTGAACGGCACGGTGGGGAACGTCTTCTCGATGAGCTCGATGAACTGCGGCACGACCTCCTCGTCCATGGGGAGGAAGACCTGCAGGAGGAGGGGAAAGAGAGCGAGAGTCAGCCGCTGCTCGTCGTTCTCGCGCTCGAGCACTGAGAAGAGGGATGACGCACCTTGTAAATGCGCTCCTTGCCCTTGAGGACCTTCTGCATAAAGTCGCCCTCGCGCTCGTCCTTGACGGCGGGGTCAAAGCCGCGGGCGACCTGCTCCCAGTCCTTGGTGCCGTTCTCCTCCTTGGTGACCATGGCGTTCCAGTCCTCGACGTAGAGGAAGGTCGACTTGTTGTGCTTGCGCATGAGGCGCGACACGTCGCGCACAAAGTGGCCGTCGAGGTACATCTCCTGCTCGATCTTGCGCTGGTTGTCGTAGATGATGGCGCCGTGCATGCAGCCGGCGGGCATGTCCTCGATGCCGAGGTCCTTGATGAGGCTCTGGCACGACGGGAGCTGCTTGCCCGTGACGGGGATGATGGGGATCTCGGGGCGGATCTTGCGGATGTACTGGATGGCGTCGCGGACGCGCGGGTGGAGCTCGTGCGCGTCGGTGAAGAGGGTGCCGTCGACTGTGCGCAGGAGGGACGGAGATCAGTCCCGCATCTCGGGCGAGAGAGGAGCAGGAGAACGAGGCGCACCGTCCGAGAGGATCATGTGGATGTCGGCCGCCTTGGGGAGGCGCTTGCCGTCGCTGTCGCGCAGGACGGGCGAGCCACCGGGGGTGGTGGCCGGCGACTCGAAGGGCGTGGCGACGGGCGTGTCCCAGGGCGAGTTGACGCCGGGGCGGGGGCCGCCGGAGAAGGACGAAGCGGCAGAGCGGAAGCCGGACATGGTTGCTGCGCGGTGCGGGTGGTGGTGGGTGGTGGAGTGTGGTGGTGGGAGGTAGGAGGAGAAGGAGGACGAGCTTGGCTGCGTCTGGCGCGGCGAGGATTGGCGAGAGCGAGCGCGGAGGCCGAACGAGGGCGACGACGGGAAGAAGGGCGGAGTGGGGTCAGCGTCACAGCTTTGAGCGCGCGAAAAGGTGGGCACGGCGTGGGAGCTTCTCTCACCTGGGCTTGTCGAGAGTGGTGCTGCTGGAGCGCGTGGGTGGGAGGAGGGAGAAGGGGACGAAGCAGCTCGCGCGCTCGCCGACCTTTCTCGCCCGAAGCTCTTGCGAGGGTCCTCTCTGCGCGCGCCTGACCCTTGTTTCTCTCCGCGGGCCTCCGCACCTTGTCTTCGCTCGCTCCTCGATGACGTCGCCCGTGGCTTGGGCGCAAAAGCTCGTCTTCCGCGCTCGTCCCCTCTCTCCACCGCGGAGCACCAGCACCTCGCTGCTCATCGTCACCCGCTTTCGTAGCAGTCATTCGACTCGGCTGCCTCGAACTCGCCGCCTTCGAGCGGCTCGCCCGCTCCCTTTCGCTCCCGAGCCATCCTCGTCCGCGACGCTGCCCGCTCGACAGCACAGCTGCTCTCGCGACTCGCTCAGACTGCTCTCGACGACGGGACCGAGGAGGTGTGGATGCATGCAGTGCAGGATCACTCTCGGCGTGGAGAAGCGGGGGAGGGACGAGGCGTGGGAGGGGGGAACGGCGACAAGCGATGGATGGGACGACGTCGATGCGGGAGTCACGGCGGGTATGTGCAGGAGAGTGGGGCGGATGAGGGCGTGCGGGATGCGCGAGCGAGGGAGGGAGGAGAGGCGAAGGAGGGACGAGCGAGGGGCTCAAGCGTTCGGGTCGACGTCGCCCTCGTCGCCCACCTCGAGCCCGAGCACGAGCTCCTCGTCGCGCTCGTCGTCGCGGTACCACGGCGCCGCCTCGTCGGGCCAGTCGAGGGTGAGCGGCGGGACGAGCTGAACCGGCGGGTTGGCGACGCACGCCAGCCGGTCGCGCACGCGCTGCGCGAGGCTCGGCTCGGCGGCGGGCGCAAGCTCGCTCGACGAGTCGGGCGGCGAGGATGAGGGCGACGAGGATGAGGGCGACGAGGGGATGTCGGACGGGATGGCGGCGGCGGTCGAGGCGCGGGCGAGGGTCGACGAGGTCGGCCGGCGCGGTCGGGGCGCAAAGACGAACGGCTCGTCGTCGTGCGAGGTCGCGCCTCCTCCTGCGGCGTCCGCGACGACGTCCAGCGTCGAGCGCTCCTCGAGGGCGCTGCGCTCGGCCGACAGCGGAAAGAGGGGAGCGAGGCTCGGGAGGACGAGGAGGGACGGCGTGCGCAGGATCGGGCTCGGCGACATCGAGACGGCGGCGCTGCCTGGCCTTGTCGGCGCCTCGTACTCGTCGCGGTACGGCGAGTCGGCGCGGCGCTCGGGCGAGGGCGAGGACGGGGAGCGCGGCCGCTCGGGCGAGTCGCCGCGCGAGCGAGGGGGGACGTCGACGTCGACGAGCTCGAGCTCGCCCGCCTCGTCGTCGCTCGAGTCAGACTCGTCCCAGTACCTGCTCGTCTCGTCCGTCGACGAGCGCGCCGGCGCGAGGCTGCTGCCGTCGTCCTCGTCGCCCGTCCACAGCTCGTCCAGCTCGTCCTCGTCGCTCTCGTCCTCGGCCCACGCCAAGGGCATCCTGCCGCCCGCCGCCGCGACGGCACCTCGGCGCCGGTTGCTCAGCTCGAGCGCGGCGAGGTGGCGCGGGTCCTGCGCGAGGACGGGCGGCGCGCTCGCAGCTGCAGCCGTCGTCGTCGTCGAGCCGAACACCTGCTGCGCCGAGCTGCTCGACGGCAGCGCGAGGTTGGCGCTCGCACCCTCGTGCTTGACGAGCTTGCGCCTGCGCGCCCGCTTGCTCGGCGAGCGGCCCGGGTCGTGCGACGTGTGCGCGCCGACGCTCGAGCCCTTTGCCAGCTTGCGCTTCTTTTTGCTCGGCTGGCTCGGGCGGCTCGTCGGCGTCGACGTCGGCGGCGGCGGTACGACGCCGCCCGACATGGCGACGACCTTGACGAACGTCTCGAGGTTCGACTTCTGCTTGCGGCGCGGCGCGGCGGTCTGCACCTGGATGGCGGGGACCTGGACGTGCGGGAGCGAGTCGGGGCGGATCGGCGACCGGAGGACGCTGAGGGCGCTGTCGAGCGAGAAGGCGAGGGCTCGGTCGGCGGCCTGCTTGCGGAGCGGCTGCGCCTTGAGCGGGACGGGCTTGTCCGTCTTCTCGGGAGGTGGCGGCGAGCGTTCCGAGGGGCCGATCGAGCGCAGACCGGATGGAAGTCGAGCTGTAGCGTCCTTGGGCTCTATGGGCGTGCAGCTGAACGTCAGCGGGGGTCGTGGGAGGAGGACGGAGGGCTCGAGACGCACTGCGCGCCTCCTCGAGGTAGTTCTCCCACCGAGTCGCCTCCTTGGCGACAAAGTCCTGCAGCTCGACGATCTTGTGCTGGAGCTGCGAGCGCGTCGAGAGGGATCAGCATTCGGAAAGGGAGAAAGGGAGAGAGAGCAGGCGCACCCCGTTGATCTTGTTGAGCAGCGCGTGGATCCTCGCGCGGTGCTCCTCCATCTCGAGCCCTCGCGATGCGCTAGCCCGTACGAGCTCCTTGGGCAATCTTGGCGGCAGAAACTCCTCGTCGAGCGGGTCCTCGGGGTAGAAGAAGTCGGGCTTGAAGCGGATCGACGAGTCGAGGTCGTCGTCGTCGTCGTCGCTGCTGCCCGAGTAGGTCGAGGCGTCGCTCGCCGTCATATCGTCGGCCGAACGAGCGCGCTTGCGCACAGGCAGATCGGTCTCGGGAGGAGGCGAGGTCGGCGGCGAGGCGGCGGCGGACAACGTGAGCCTCGGACGCAGCGCGAGCGGGACCTGGTGCTCGAAGACGCGCTTGCTCGGCGGCTCGTCGAGGTCGCTGTCGTCGCCGTCGAGCGAATGGCTGACCTCCTGCGCCCGTACAGGCTCGGTCCACCTCGGCGGAGCGACCTCGACGATCCCGTCGCCGCTGAGCGTGAGGGTCCGTGCGCGCTCGAGCGCCGCCTCGCACCAGCGGCGCAGCTCAAAGTCGCCCTGCAGGCTGACGAGCACGTTCTCCGAGAGCCGCTGGATGCGCCGCTCCTCGGCTCGCCACTCGGCGAGCTCGTCATGAACGCCGCCGAGCCCGCCTGAGCCGTTGTCGCGGGGCAAGTCGGCGCTGCCGAGGGGCGGCGTGTCGAGCGAGTACTCGTCGGCGTCGTCGATGACGAGGATGTCGAGCTGCGACGGCTCGGACTCGCTGTCGGCGTCGAAGACGTCGCCGTCGTCCTCGAGGAGGTCGATCATGAGGCGCGCGACCTCGGCGCCGAGCTTGATGGCCTCGCGACGGCACCAGACGATGGCGCTCGATGCGGCCCAGAGCGAGTACGTGGCGGGGAGCGTCTCGCGAAGCTTGGGGATGACCGTGCGGGCGAAGAGGTCGGCGAGGTAGGCGCGGATGCACGTGAGGAGGTGGACGGTCGACAGGTAGTCGTGCCGACGCCTCGACTCGTCGACTGCGAGCGACGCCTTGGTCGATCGAGCTCGGTAATGCGGGAGGAACTGGCCGCTGAACTTGTCCGGGTCGGCCTTGTCCTCGTCGTCGCCGCCGACTGACGCGGCTTGAGAAGGCTGGCGCGCCGACCTCGTCGAGCGCGAGCAGTCCTGGCTCGAGCCCGAGTCGTCCTCGTCGTCGTGACCGTCCATGGCGTACTCGAAGTAGGTCTGCGCGTCGCTGAGGCGGAAGGAGACCTTCATCTTGGGGTCGGCCGACAGGTCCTGCAGCGTCGACCAGTTGTCGTCGGAGCCGAGCTCGTGCGCCTGGTCGTCGTACTCGTGCGCCATGCCGAGGTCCTCGTAGGCGGAGCGCAGGTCGATGCAGAAGGCGTGGAGGTGCTCGATGACGGCCGAGGGCGCCCATGACGACGCCCGGCGAGAGGTCGTGCCGTCGTGTATCTCGATGTCGCCGTCCTTCTCGTCGTCGCCTCGCCCGTGAGCCGACATGTCCTCCTCCTCGACGACCGCCTCGGAGCGAGGCTGTGCGGTAAGGGCTGCGAGGTCCCAGCGCTCCTCGGTGCCGTCGATGAGCGTGACGACGACGGTCTCGCCCTCGAGGTCCCACTCGACCGAGCGCACGACGATCTGCCACCAGGCGGTCGAGTCGAACGCGAGCTCGTTCTCCTGCTTGAGGCCGACGTTCTTGAGCGTCCTGCGCGCGACGAGGAACCCTCGCGGGCTGCGAAGCTCGCCGAGCTTTGTGTCGAGGACGGGCGTCGGGATCTCGTGCGTCTGGAGGCGGAGCGGGATGGGGAGGGAGCTTGGAGGTGCGAGAACGAGCTGCATGGCCTGCAAGTGAGCGTGCGAGGGCGGGTCAGCTCGCAGGTCCTTGTCCTCCCCTCGCTCGTCCTCGACCTGCAGCTCGCCGGGAGCCAAAGGAGGGCAACGCACCTGGCGAGTCGAGTCGACTGACCCTCCTGCGCTCCCGTGCGTGCGCTTGAGCGCCTCAGGACGGTGGCGAGATGTCGACGGGAGAGCGGCGAGTCGAGGCGAGGCGAGGACGGCGGCGCAGGACGTTGGGCGGCGCGGTGCTGGCTGCAGGAGGTGCACAGAGTGCGCTCGAGCTGTCCTGCGCGGCCCAGCAGGTGTTGCGAGCGACTCGCAGGTGAGAGCGGAACGAAGAGGAGCCAGCGCGGGCCACCCCACTTCGCCTCGCCTTCTGCTCCCCGCTCGCCGCCGGAGAAGGCCAGAAGTCAAAACCGGCGCGTCGAGCCGAGATTGACCTCGGGTTGGTATTGGCGGCATTAGCTTTGCTCTGCGCTAATCTGTTGTATGCAGCGCTCCGCTGGTGCTACTTTCGGGTTGTCGCGCCCTCCGTCTCGGCCCAGTCTGAAAGCAAACTCGGGCTTACGAAAGTCCGGTTGCCCCGGGTCCGCCAAGTTCGGACTTCTCGAGCGGTGCTCGTCACCGCCTCTCCCTCGTCCTCCTCGACCACCCACCACCACAGCCACCAGCAGCCAACATGCCATCCATGCGCGCTGTGCTTGTTCGCGACGGCAAATCGGAGACTGCAGAAGGGCTGTACATCGGCGAGGCAGAGCGGCCGACGCTCAAGGAGGGAGACGGCCGGGTCATCGTCAAGGTGCGCCGACAGAGGCTCTCGCGCTCGCCCACCTCGCTCTGGGGCAGCCAGCTGATGCTCTACATTGCGTGCAGGTCATCTGCTTCGGCCTGAACCGCATGGACATCATGCAGCGTGCGTCCTTGACCACCCTCTCCTCCTCGCCCCGCACCCTCTCCGCGGCTGCTCCTCGCCTCGCACTCTCGGCTGACCTCGCTTGCGCCCGTGTACTCTACTCTATGCAGGAAGGGGCATGTACCCGCTTCCGCCCGGCGCCTCGCCTATCCTCGGCGTCGAGTTCAGCGGCACGGTCGAGGAGCCCGGTTCGAGCGACTACAAGAAGGGCGACGACGTGTGCGTCCCTCGTCTCCCGCTCATGATCCTCCACAGTAGCTCGAGCGTGAGCTGACCCAGCTTTGCATCTCGCCACAGGTTCGGCCTCGCCACGGGCGGCGCCTACGCCGAGTACATCTCCGTTCCGGCGGGCATGACGACGCGCAAGCCGGCGCACGTCTCGTGGGAGAAGGCGGCAGCCGTCCCTGAGAACCTCTTGACGGCGTGGCAGACCCTGATCCGCATCGCCGAGATGAAGGAGGGCCAGAAGGTGCTCGTCCACGCCGGCGCGAGCGGCGTCGGCCTCGCGGCGATCCAGCTCGCGCGCATGTTCGGCGCGTCGCTCGTCGTCGCGACGGCTGGCACCGACGACAAGGTCCAGTTCGTCGAGCAGCACGGCGCCAAGGGCGTCAACTACAAGACGCAGGACTTTGCCGACGAGGTGGCCAAGCTGACTGACGGCTCGGGCGTCGACGTCATCATCGACCTCGTCGGCGCGTCGTACTGGGAGCGCAACATTCAGTCGCTCGCCCGCGACGGCCGCATCGTCCTCGTCGGGCTCGTCGGCGGCGCCAAGACGGACAAGCCGTTCGACCTGAGCCAGCTCCTGTACAAGCGCGCGCGCGTCGAGGGCACGACGCTCCGCAGCAGGTCGCTCGAGTACCAGACCGAGCTCCTCCAGGACTTCTCGAAGCGTGCGCTCGACCATGTCTTTGCCAAGGCCGACGGCAAGGATGGCATCGACCTCGTCATCCACAAGGTGCGCTCCTTCTCGTCCGCTTCCTCGCCTCGAACGTGGCTGACTCGTGCGGTCTACCTCGAGCAGGTCTTTGACTGGAACGAGATCGTCTCGGCGCACCAGGAGATGGAGCAGGTGCGCTCTCTCTCTCTCTTTCCTCCTCCCGCGCGCGCAGCCGCTCAGGCCTCTCTCGCTCTCGCCACAGGCTAAGAACACGGGCAAGATCATCGTGCGCATCTCGTAGATAGTACAGCAACAGGTTGAAAACAGCAGTCTCTCACTTTCGTCTAGTTCTCGTCGCGCTCGGGAAGCGCGAGCTCGGCGACGATGACGGCCTCGCCGCGCTTGTTGGCCCACTGCGCCACCGCCGGGCGTGCGCCGAGCTCGACAGCACACGAGGAGCCGGTGAAGACCGTGTCTGCGAGAGGGGAAGCCTCGTCAGCGAGAGACCGAGAGAAGAGGGAGAAAGAGGAAATCCGGGGCGACGCACCGCCTTCTCGCTCGACTCGGTTCGCCGCGACGAGTGCCGCCCCACTGCCCAGCAGCGGCATGCACCGCGCGACCCAGTACGAGATGACGTCCCTCACGTCGTCCCACTTGTCGCTGTCCTCGTCGACACGCTCCTCCTCCTCCTCGGCCAGCGCCTCCCCGTCGAGCCAGCTCATCGCGACGACGAGCACGTCAGCGCGCTCGTCGCGAGCAAACGTCGCGAGCGCGTGCTCGCTCGTCGGCGCAAAGTCGCGCTCGTTGAGGTCCATGCAGATGCCGGGGACGAGGCGGAAGCTGTCGAGCGGCGAGGAGGAAGAGGTCGACGAGGAGGGGAAGGGGAGGTCGAGCGCGACAAAGGCCTCGCCGGCGGTCGCCCACAGGTAGTCGGCGCCGTCGTTGGTGAGGGTGCCGTACAGGTGGTGCTTGTGGTAGACGCCGGCGAGGGCGCCAGAGGGAGAGACGACGAGGAGCGAGTTGTAGTAGGTCGGGGCGGTCGAGGGTGAAGGGCTGGCGGGTGCGGCGGTCGGTAGGCCAACGAGGACGTAGCAGTTGAGCTTATGCGCTGTGTGCACGCTCTGCGTCAGCTTGCCGTCGCTCGAGAGCGCGAGGGAGGCGAGAGAGCCGCTCGCACCTGTCTGCGCGGCCCACTGCTTGGTCTCGCCCGTCTCGACATCTTCGACAAAGGGTGCGATGTCCTCCTGCGACTCGAAGCAGTAGCCTGGGCGAGGGGCAGGTCAGCTCTGGCTCGTCGCTCGTCGGAGGGGGCGGTGCGAGGGAAGGTGCGCACCCGTGAAGGCCATCTCGGGCAGGACGAGCAGGTCGAGCGTATCGGGATCGAGTCTGTGGGCAGCACGGCAGGGTCAGCTCAGCCCACAAGCGTGTGCCGAGGGAGAGAGGAGGACCGGGGACGGACGGGGCGATGAGAGCAGAAGCTCGTCCACGCGACCTCGCCGGGTCCTTGAAGCATGGCGACAGCTGCACACAAGCCACACGCAGAGTCCGAGCCATCGCAGGTATAGTCACGGGGCGTGTGAGTGCGGCGGGGGTGCGAGAGGGCCGGGGAGGGGAGCGGGGCGGTGCAGAAACGCCGGCGAGCTCGACTCGCTCCTCGCCATGAGCTCCTGAGCATGCGTGCTGCGAGTCCATACTGTCTTTGCATTGCGTACTAAGGAAGAGACTAAGGAGAGGGAGACTGAACGCGAGAGGCGCTTTTGAAGAAGGTGGAGGACCGCGCGCGCGGCGACGACGGCAATCAGGGAGGGAGCAGAGGGAGGGGGGAGCACAGATGCGTCAAGATACAAGCACAGGAGGTTGCCTTAGGCGACCTCCATCTCGAACTGGATGTCCTCGACCTCGCCGCCCTCGAGCCCATCGTCCTCCTCGGCGCTCCCCTCGGCGCTCCCACCGCCGTTCCCGCTCCTCGACCCGTGCGCAAGGCCCTGCCCTCGAGGAGGCCGCTCCGTCGCCGCGCTCTGCGGCTCGGGCGTCGCGGCGCCGCTGCCGCCGGCGGTGCTCGCGCTCGCGCTCGGACCCAGTCCTGCGCGAGCCGCGCCAGCCGAGCCAGGCACGCCGAGCCGCAGCGGCGACTCGTGCTGCGCGAGCGGGCTGCCGACGAAGCTGCCCGAGGCGGCGCGCCGACCGAAGGAGCCGGGGCCCGAGCCCGAGCCGGGCGGCGACGCAGCGGCGGCGGCGTAGCTGCCAAAGGGCGGCGTCTCGCCCGTGTGCGACGGCGGGACGAGGTGCAGCCTGCTGAGGCCTGCCGCGAGGCCGCCGGGCAGGGACGAGCCGGGGAGGGCGAGCGACGCGTTGGTGCCGGGCGAGAGGCCCGTCTGCGGGTACCGCGGCGGGAGCGGGTAGCCTGCGACCGACAGGGGCCCTGCGCCCGCGCCAGACGCCGACCCTGCTGCGGCGGCTGCCGCGGCGAACGAGGGCGGGCGGTGGAAGCCCGCCGCGTCCGAGTACGACGCCGAGTAGATGCCCGAGGCGGCCGACGCCGACGCCGGCGGGTACCCGCTCAGCGCCGCGCCGAGGAGCGACGACGTCGGCGGGGTCGCGGCAGGAGCAGGCGCGCTCGACGAGTCGAGCACGACGGTCGCCTCGCGCGTGCGGCTCTGCGCGAGGAGCGAGCCGCGCCCGCCGCCGTTGGTCGCGCCGGGCGGGCCCGGCTGGTACGGCGCCGCCGACGGGTTGTGGCCCTCGACGCTCGAGCTGAGGAGGCCGAACGACGTCGCGGCCGTGTGCGAGGCGGACCTGGCGCCGAGGGAAGGGTGCGGGAGGAGGACGGCCGAGGGAGGAGGTGCGAGCGTCGGCTTGCCCGCCGCGAGGAGGAGCTCGGCCGGGACCGACTTGCTGTTGAGGAACGGGTCGAACGACTGAGGCATCGGGCTTGAGCTCGAGAGGCTCGACGGGCCGGCGCCGACCTGGTGGTTGGCGCGGCGCGTACGCCGGGTAAACTCCTCGTCCGTGAGGAGCTCGTTCAGGCTCGACGGGAGGAAGCCCTCGTCGAACTCGTCAGCGTTGGCGTCGTCGCCATTGCCGTACTCGTCGTCGTCGACGACGGCGTCCTGCCACGGCGCGCCGAGCGTCAGCATACCCGACGACGAGGGCCGCTGCAGGTGGTCGCCGAGCATGCTCGCGCGCACGGGCGGCGAGCGCGGGAACCCGCCCGCCGCGCCGTCCTCGTTGCTGTCGTACGAGCTCGGGATGAAGAGGCCGCGCGAGCCCGAGAACGGCGACGTGCCGAAGATCGAGGGCCCGCCGGCGCCGGCGCCGGCGCCTGCGCCCGCCTGCGCGAGCGGGACAGCGAGCGGCGGCGACGGCGGCGCGCCGGGCGAGCTGCCGCCGGTGAAGCTGACGCGGGCGCGCGAGAGGTGCTGCGGCATGCGCGGCGGCGAGAGCGACTCGCTCGTGCTCGACAGGCGGCGCGCCTGCTCCGAGAGCATGGCGTGCGCCGCGACCGACGAGCGGCCGTTGGGCGACGTGCTGCCAAAGTGGTGCGACAGGCCGGACGAGGCGGGAGCGATAAAGGTGGCGGTCGGGCCGTGGGCGAGGGTGGCAAAGTTGAGCGGCGCGTGCGGCGAGTCGTGCTGGAGGTGCTGAGGAGGGATCGAGCGGTGCTGGACGGGCGGCGACGCGGGCGAGATGCGCTGTCCTGCGCTGTCGGGCGAGCCAAACACGGTGTCGGCGTACTGCTGGGCGGGCGACTGCTGGTACCGGAGGTAGTCGCCCGCCCTCGTGCCGCCGCCGTTGGCGCCGCCGCCGCCGCCGAGGTCGACCGACTGGCGGAGGGTCTGGACGAGACCGTTGGCGTCGCCGTTGCTCGGGCGCGAGCTCTGCGCCGTGGCGTGCGTCGCCGTGACGAGCGCGGTCGAGTCGGCCGAGGCCTGGGCGTCTCGCAGAGCTTGCTGAGCGGCGCGCTTGTTCTTGCGGTCCCAGCTGAGGGGCTGGCCGGGGAGGACGTGGGCGAGGGCGCACTTGTGGCCGAACTTGCAGTTGCCCTTTGCGAACCACTGACAGACGGGCTTGCTGACGCCCGGGGTGCCGACGTCGTGCGAGAAGGGGCAGGCCTTGCCGGCGGTGCAGCTGTTGGCCTTGAAGAATTTGCACGGGACGTGCGAGAGGTCCTTGGCTGCGGATAGAGAGAGAGGAGCGAGCGCGAGGGACATCCGAGGCGAGTCACGAGGTGGATGGGGAGGAGGAGGAGGAGGAGATGGGGAGAGAGTCAGCGATCGGGCCTCGAGGACAGGGGAGCGGGCCGCGCAGAGACGAGTGCGCACCTTTGGCGGCCTTCTTGGCTGCGTGGTCGAGGTGGTGAGGGTGAGGAGGCGGACCCCCCACCGACCTTGGGGCCGGGTGGGGAGAGAGCGCGTGCGGTGGCGCCGTCTGCATCGAGGCGGGCGAGGGGCGGCTCGATAGGGTGGTCGAGGATGCCGTGAGCCTATCTGGGCGTGGCTGGGTGTACTCGGCGAGGGTGCGGGTGGTGCGAGGGCGGCGGACGGTGTCGTGCGGCGGGACGGGGAGCGAGGGCGAGGGCGCGGGCGGGCGGGCGACTTGGGTGAGGCGCGGCGGCAGCAGTCGAGGTGTGCCGAGTGGGTGTACGGTGCTGCACTGGGCGGCTAGACGAGTGGCGGCGAGGCCAAGTGGGGGCGAAGGAGCGAACGACCCAAGGTCCGTCGGCCAGCCGGCTCCTCCTCCTCGCTCCAGCTCCAGCTCGAGCATTGCTCCGTCTGAGCATGCGCGCTGCTCTGCGACTGCCCTGGGCGGCGGCTGTCCTGCTCGTCCTCGTCGCGGCCCTCGTCCAGGCGTCCTCCTCCTCCTCGACCGCCGTCACGTCCACCTCGTTCACCAACAACTGGGCCGTCCTCGTGTGCACCGTGCGTCTTCCCTTCTGGAGCTATAGGGCCGCCCGATGCTGACCTAGTCGCCCCTGCAGTCGCGCTTCTGGTTCAACTACAGGGTCCGTCTTCGGCACCGCCTCCCTCTCGGACCTGTCTCGCCGCAACGAGCTGACCTGGGCTCGTTTCGACCACTGCAGCACATCGCCAACACCCTCGCCATGTCCGTCAAGCCAGGCTCGAGCCCCGCAGTCGAGAGCAGCGCTCACCCCTCGCCGCCGCAGGTACCGCACCGTCAAGCGCCTCGGCATCCCCGACTCGCAGATCATCCTCATGCTCGCCGACGACGTCGCGTGCAACCCGCGCAACCCGTTCGCCGGCACCGTCTACTCGAACGCCGACCGCAAGGTCGACCTGTACGGCGACCGCATCGAGGTCGACTACAAGGGCGAGGAGGTCACGGTCGAGGCCTTCCTCCGCCTCCTCTCGGGTCCGCCCTGTCCCCCACGAGGGCCCTCTTCACGAGCAGTACTGACACGCACGCTGTCGCGCAGGCCGTCTCCCCGACTCGACGCCGGCGTCCAAGCGCCTCCTGACCGACTCGCGCAGCAACATCTTCGTCTACATGACCGGGCACGGCGGCGACGAGTTCCTCAAGTTCCAGGACAACGAGGAGATCTCAGCGTTCGACATTGCCGACGCGTTCGGCGGCATGTGGGCCAAGAAGCGGTGCGTCCTCTCTCTCCGCGCTCGAGCCTCTCGCCGACCCTGACCGAGCTGCGCCGCGCAGGTACAACGAGATCTTCTTCATGGTCGACACGTGCCAGGCCAACACGCTGTACAGCAAGTTCTACTCGCCCAACATCCTCGCGACAGGCTCGAGCGAGAAGGACCAGAACTCGTACTCGGTGCGTCCCTCTTCCTCCTCTTGTCACGCTTCCGCCAGCGCTCACCCTGCACTCTCTCGACCCTCGCAGCATCATGCCGACAACGACATCGGCGTCGCCGTCACGGACCGCTACACGCACCACGTGCTCACCTTCCTCGAGTCGATCAACAAGACGTCGCAGATCCCGATGCAGAACCTCGTGCGCTCCCTCCCGCTTCCCCTCGTCCCAGCCCTCCTCGCTGTTCGCGGTGCCAGAGCTGACTCGCCGACCTGCCGCAGTTCGACACGTTCTCGCACGAGGTGATCCGCTCGACGCCCGGCGTCAGGAGCGACCTCTTCCCGCGCCCGCTCGATCAGACGCTCCTCACCGACTTTTTCGGCGCCGTCAGCCAGGTCGAGCTCAGCACGAGCGAGGGCGGCGAGGTGGCGCAGAGCGCGACGAGCGAGGTGGACGAGGAGGATGAGCGGCGGGAGGACGAGGCTGCGGCGTCGGCGGGGCTGAGGAGCTCGCCGCGCGCTGTGCCCCGCCGCGCTCGGCGTGCTCGGGCTGCTCTACCGCCTCGAGGGGGCGACCACGAGCCAGCGGCGTGTCCGACGGCGCGGAGAGCACAGGGTGCGCTTGCGGCGGCGGCGGCGCTCGGGCTCCTCCATGTCGGTGGGGCTCACTACGGGCGGCGGAAACGGCGGCGGGAGACGTAGAGCGACGCAGGCGCATGTTGTATCACCAGACGCTCGCAGTCCCCGAGGTCGAGCTGTCGTGAGCGGTGTCCGAGCGAGACGAGCACAGCGAGTCTCAGCGGGCGAGGGTTGGAGCTGGCGCAAGTGGCTCCTGAGCTGTACAAGACGGCAGTGCACGTACTGCTGCACGCCCAAGAGCGAGTGCGCGAGCTGGCCGTCATCAGCTCGCCTCGTCCCTCGCCTCCCCGCCGAGACGAAGCTCACCCTCCCACGCCGCCCCACTCGCTCGCTCCATCGAGTCCCACGGCCCGAGATGCAGTCCCTGCGCGCGTCCACCTCGCACCTCGTCGCCTGCGCCGCCTGCGCCCTCCCCTCGACCTCGCGCCGCACCTTCGCCTCGTCCGCCTCGCGCCTCATCAGCATCCCGCGCTCTGGGCGCAAGACGCAGCCGAGCAAGGATGTCAAGACGCTCAGCAAGCCCCGCCCTCTCGCCGCCGGCACGCCCAAGACCGAGCTCTTCACGGGCCTCACGACGACCCCGGCCGTCCGGGGCAGGTCCTCGCTCGTCAACGAGGCGAGCGCGCAAGCTGTCGTCAAGGCGTGGGGCATCGACCAGATGGAGGACGTGACGGTCGTCGAGGCGTACGCAGGTGCGCTCGCTGCCTCTGTCGTCCCCTCTCGACCTCGACCGCCAGTGGCTCACGCTCCCTCCCCCGTTCGCAGGACCGGGAGGCTTGACTCGCGCATTCCTCGAGCTGCCCAATGTCAACCGGGCCATCGCCGTCGAGGACGCATATCGGTACATGCCGTTCCTGAATGTGCGCCGCTCTCCCTCCTTCTGAGCCTCCTCGCCGCTCTGCGCTGACCTCCTGCTTTCGTCCTTCTGCAGGTGCTGAAGGAGCGGTATCCAGGTCGGTACGAGCACATCTTCGAGGACCCGTTCCGGTGGGAGGCGTACACGGACGTCGAGGACAAGGGCTTCTTCGAGGGCGTGCCGACCGTGCCGTGGGAGGACTCGGGTGCGCTCGAGCTCTCCCTCCTGCCCTGCTCTCTCACGTCCCCACCAGCTGACGCCTCGAGGCCCGCAGTGCACCCGAAGCTGTTCTTTGCGGCGCAGCTGCCGAGCTCGTCGTACGGGCAGCAGCTCTTCGTCCAGCTCGTGTCGGCCATCGCCGGTCAGATGTGGTACTTCCAGAAGGGCCGCATGCAGATGGGCTTCCTCGGGCCCGAGGCACTGTGGAAGGTCCGTCCTGTACCCTCTCTCTCGATCCTCTCGCACCCCAACGCCGCACTGACCCCCTCGCCCGACTCGAGCAGAAGATCCTCGCCAAGCCGGGCGACACCGACTACCACAAGCTCGCCGTCCTCCTCAACTCGCTCGCCATCATCGAGCGCACGCCGACGCTGTCGGGCCTCCAGCCGGCGACGATGCACTTCCACCGCCCGCGCGGCGACGTCGCCGTCGTGACGCCGATCAAGGTGACGCCGAGGCCCAAGCCGCTCGTCAAGAACTACGACGCGCTCGAGTACGTCACGCGGCACATGTTCGTCGCCAAGGCGACGCCGTGGCACAAGGCCTTTGCGTGCGCTCTCTCCCTATTCTTCCTCGCGACGGACCGCCGACTGACGCCTCGCCTCTCTCGCTCGCAGCTCGATCTCGCCCGGCGCAGGCAACCTCGTGCCCAAGCTCCGCGAGCTCGGCGTCGGCGCCGACAAGGACGACAAGGCCGTGTCGCACCTGCAAATGCACGAGTGGATCATCCTCGCCGACGCGTTCGACGCCTGGCCTTTCCGCCCGACGGTGCGCTCCTTCCCCCTCATCATGCCCTTGCGCACGTGCTAACTCCTCGCCGCGACGCAGACACTCTTCGACGACTTTGCGTGGACGCAGGACCGGATCTGAGCGGCTCAGGGTCGAGCGGGAAGCAGGAGCCAGGAGGAGGTCCAGGAGGTCGTAGCGACGTTCCCTTGTTGTATCGCACTAGCTCTACCTCTCCCTCGATGCTCTGCAGAGATGCCTGGACGAGCACTGCGCGTTGACAAGCCCACTGCGACTCCTCCTGACCAGCTCGACCCAAGCGCTCGAGCCCCGTCGCCGACTTCTCCTCGCGCTCACATCCTCCCCTCGCTCGCCCGCTCAATCCACCACTCGACGCCCTCCCTCTGCTTGCGCTCGACCCTGATCCCTCTCGCCGTCCACAGCGCCGCCTCCCGATCCTCCTCGTCCCCCTCCCCGCACGGACCGCGCTCGAGCTGGCCCGCAAAGACGAGCTCGCGCAGCTCGGGGAGCGTCGCCCTGTCGCGCACGAGCGCGTCGATGAGCGTCGACGCTGCGAGGGCGGCGAGGCACGGCTTGGGCGCGCTGCTGAAGGTCGAGCGGCCGGGCTTGCTGCACGCCGTGACGAGCGTGAGGCTCTCGAGCGTCGGCGGGAGGTTCGTCGGCCAGGCGTGCTCGTGCTGCTCGTTGTCGCTCGCGTCGTCGAGGCCGGCGAGGACGGGCGTCGAGACGCCGCAGTGGAGGCGGCCGACGAGCGAGGTGAGCGACCTGCAGTGCTTGAACGTGTCGGCCGGGTAGACGCGCCAGTCAAAGACGGCGAGGTGCGTGAGCTGCGGGAGGAGAGAGAGGAGCGCGCGGTGGAGCGCCGACTCGCGCGCCGAGGTGCGCGCGTCCCCCACGCCGCCGGTCGTCAAGCGGCGCAGGGAGGGGAGCGTGCGCGGCGAGAGGAGGACGGCGGGGCTGACGCCGCCAAAGTTGACCGTGCTGATGGTGAGAGACGTGAGGAGCTTGCAGGGGAGGACAGGCGCCGGGCGGATGCGCAGCCCGGCGTGCGAGAAGGCGCGCGACCACAGGGACGGCTCGAAGTAGACGCTGCAGACGGCGAGGCTCGCGACTGTCGCGCGATGAGCTCGAGTCAGGATCCGCGCGATGAGCGTCAGAGAGAGGAAGGAGACGCACCGCGAGACAGGACGGGCATGGCCGAGAGCTTGAGGTTCCTGAGCTGGACGTGCTGGAGATTGAGGTGCCGCGGCAGGTCGAGGCAGGTCGCGGTCGCCTGCCTCGGCCATCCGTTGATGCACAGGTGCGTGACCGTGTCGTTGAGCTCGGCGTCGTGGTACGTCTGGCGGCCGAACGACAGGTACCGCTCGTCCGGGAAGGGCGAGAACGTCGCCGTCTCGCCGAACATGAGCTTGAACCCGGTCGTGCGCCACTCGTGCGCGAGAAGCATGACGCTGCGGCCGACCTGGGCGCGCTCCTTGATGTCTGCACCTTGGACAGCGAGCTCGAAGATGTCGAGGATGAGCTCTGCTGGAAGGCGGCGAGGCGTTGGCGCGCTCGTCACGCGCTGCAGTGGGTCGGGGAGGGCGAAAGTTGGGCTGTGGACACACTGAGAGGTCAGAGATGCGCGCACTGACCGCATGCCGGAGGGGAGGAGCGCGGCAGCACGAGCCGAGGGGGTGAGGAGGAGGAGGGAGGAGAAGGCTGGCTTACCTCGAAGGCTGATCAGACGGGGCGAGACACGAGAGGAGCTTGATGGCGACAGGCATGGCAAGCAAAGACAGGCTCACAGCAGTGTGAGCCTGAGAGACGTGTGTGGTCGGAGGCGAGGAAGAGGTCACTCTCGTCCGCTCCCTCTGCTCCCGCCCGCTGCACGAGGTGGATCGTCAAGCACTGCACCCTGCCAAGAGCTGCTCTTACGAACCCCTGCTGCGCCTTTGTCCGACCAAGTGAGCCCAATTCCCTCCTTCTCCCCCCTCTTCCCCCGGAGCCACTGATGAGGCCGAGAGGAGCGGACAACACGCCGACGCGAGCGTCGTCCGTGCTGCAGACTACTGAAGGGATCCTTCCTGACCTCCTGCGGCACCCACAGAACCCCGCCAGCTCCTCGGCCCTCGCCCCCACCGACCTCGCCCCGCCTCGTCCTCCGACCCCATGTCGACTGGTGCAACTTACAACGTGACGCGCTTTACGCGCCAGGTCCTCAAGCGGCATCGTCGTGCTCCGCCCTCGCTCGTCATCCACCTGTACCCGACCCACTTCCGCTTCGAGCACCAGGTCCGTCGCCGTTCCTCCTCGTCCAGGCCTGCGAAGAGCGCTCCCTGACGCGAGAGGACACCCGCAGCACGGCAACTTTAGCTACGACTCGCCCATGAAGTGCTTCCTCGAGGCCGTGCGCGAGCAGAAGCTCCCGACCGACCTCCTCGACGTTCTGGACGACGCCGGCGTCGTCTACTACGACGGTGCGTCCTGCTCCCCCGCATTGCCTCCTTGACGGCCTCGCTGACAGTCAGAACATCGTCCACAGGCTGCCTCATCGTCGAGGTGCACGACCACCGCCAGTCGCCGTCGGCCGCCTCGACCTCACGCGCGTCGCTCAGCTCGTCCTTCTCGCTCTCGCTCAGCCAGGCCCGCGAGACGCCCGCGACTAGCAAGGCCGAGGTGTACCGCATCGTGCTCGCGCCCAACCCGGCAACACTTTGGACCGACCTCGCCATCCAGAGCAGGAGGATCGAGCACGAGGCGCTCGTCGAGGGCAGGGACGACGTCGTCGGCTGGACCGAGGAGGAGGCGCTCGAGATTGAGTCCGTCATCCTCGTGCGTCCTCGTCTTTTCTCTCCCGAGATCGTGCTGTCCTGACGCACAACCTCCTGGCAGAACCGCACGATGCCGCCTCTGTGCCTGTCGCCCTCGATCCAGACGTCGCGAATCGCCAACTCGATGCTGCGCGCGACGACGCTGCGCCCGCCCAAGCGCAAGCGCTTCTGCAGCTCGGGCGACTGCGACGATGGCGACGACGGCGAGGAGGGCCAGAAGCGCGAGCGCGAGGAGCACGAGAAGCTCATGAAGGTCGGCGACGAGGGAGTGCCGAGGACGAGGGGACCTGCGTGCGTCCTCCGCTGTCGCATCCGCCGCCGAGGAGCCTCCTCACTGACTCTGATGCCTGCACAGCTTCTCGCGCCTCGCCTTCATCCAGGCCTACCGCGAGCGCCAGTCGAACCCGTCCCTCGCCGCTCAGCCGGGCGCCAACCCGACCTCGATCCGCCTCGGCGGCGCGCACGGCGCCGCCGCCACGGCCGCCGCCGCCGCGCGCGGTCCCGGCGGCGCAGCAGGCGGCACGCCCAAGCCGTCTCGCGCCGGCTCGCCCGCCATGTCGATCGCGACGGGCCGCCCTCCTCCGCCACCACCTCCTCAGCAGCAGCAGCCGCAGCAGAAGAAGGCGCGCGCCGGCGACGCCATGTCGGACAGCGGGTCGGGCGTCGGCGGCGCGGTGAGCACGGCGCAGCAGCAGAAGAAGGCGGCCAAGCTCGCGGCGCAGGCCAACGACCCGTCGCTGCCGCTCGACCCGGTCGAGCGCGAGCGCGTCCTCGCCGAGCGCAAGAAGGCGCAGCAGCTCGTCAAGAAGGCGCAGGCGCAGAAGCGCAAAGAGAAGAAGCGGCTCGAGCAGCAGCAGGCGCACGACCTGAGCGTCGGGACGCCGGGCAGTAGCGGCGTCAGCACGCCCAAGTGGGCCTGAGCGGCGGCGGGGATTCTGCTCGAGCTGGCCTCTCTCTCTGGCCGTGCAATGTCGATGTCTTCATGCAGTGGCTCTTGCACGATGGCGACCAGCGCCGAGTGAACGCGAGAGAGATCTACCTCCCGACCAGCTCCCGCCTCGCCCTGCGCCGCCTCGCCGCCTCCTGCTGCTCCTGCTGCTCGCGCTCGCGCACCGCCGCCTCGGCCTCGGCCTCGTCGTTGGCGGCCCGAGCTACCATGGCCCGCAGCTGCTCGTCCTCCTCGGTCTCGACCTCCTCGTGCACGAGCTCGAACGTGTACTCGTCGCCTCCGTCGGCAGCGGGCACCCTCAGCACAGGCGCGCCGCCTTCTAGCGCGACACTGAGCGGCGGCTCGGTCGCCCAGCCGGCCCTCGCGAGGTCGTCCTCGTCGCCGACCGCGCCGCCACCAGCTCGCGCCGCCTCGGCCCGGTCGAGCAGCCGGTCGAGCGCCGTGCTCTGCCTCCCCGACGCGCCCGCGCCCGCCGGCCCCGCTCCTGCATGCTGGTACCACTCGAGGAGCTCCTCGCGCGCCTCGCGCTCGACGCGCGGGCCGGGCGACGGGCTGCGCGCGCGCTGCGGCGTCGACGCGAGCGACGACAGGCCCGACAGGAGCGAGTCGCCGAACGTGCGCGCTGCGAGGGCCTCGAGCTCGGCGCGCTCGGAGGGCGTCGCGCCGGGCGGGAAGGGGGCGCGGCCTGGGAAGGAGGAGGGAGGGGTGGTCGCGCCGGGGCGAGGGCGGGCGGAAAGGCGGCGAGAGGACGAGGAGGAGCGTGCGGGTGCGTGCGGGTGTGCGGACGGCGCAGCGGACTCGTCGGTGTCGTCGTCGGCGAGGGTGAGGGAAGAGAGGGCGTCGGTCGCGCGGCGGGCGAGGAAGGCGGCGACGTCTCGAGTCTGCTCGGGCGTGAGGCGCGAGTGCGAGATGGCGAGCTCCTTGTGGCCGTCGAGCGCGCGCACGGTGTGGATGTCGCCGTTCAAAGACTCTGTCGGGGCTAGCGGGCGTCAGCTCTCTGTGCGGCGAGAGAGAGGGAAGCGAGAAGAGGCGCACCGCTGAACCCGGTCGCGACGGCGAGGACGCGCATGGGAAAGTCGGTCGCAAAGTGCTGGCCGACGGCGGAGAGCACTCGAGCGTAGGTAAAGGCCTTGCACCACGTCGCCTCCTCGCTCATGGGCGGCAGGAAGTGCTCCTCGATGAGGGACGACGCGTCGTCGTCGTCGTCCGAGTCCGAGTCGAGCGTGTCGTCCGACTCGCTGCTCGACGAGGCGTGTGCATCCTGCTGAGAGCTCACTGTCAGCTCTGCGCCACCTCTGGAGGATTGTGAGGCGCACCTGGGCGGCGAAACGAGGCTTCACTCGAGATGAGCTAGATGAGGCGGCGGTGGCGGCCGGGGAGCGCTCGGGAGCAGTGGCGGCTGCTCGGCGGAGCTCTTGGGCGAGCTGTGCAGACGACGGGTAGGGCGGCAGCATCTCGGAGCGAGGCAAGCGAGGTGTGGTCAAGCACGAGCTTCCTCCGTCGCTGCGAGGCGGTGCGGTGCGGTCCGGTTCTGAATCTCTCGTGCGAGGAGCAACGCAGAGGAGCAGCCTGGCTGAAGCACGGTCGTACAGGCGCAGAATCACGTAGCTACCCAGCTCTCGAGGTAGCCGACCGGCCGGCGCAAAGAGGGCAGCAGAAAGTGTCCGTGCACGGGCCTTCTACTCGTCGTGCAACAACCGCTCGGCCACGAGCACCTCGCCCCTCATGATCTCCCTCGCCGTGCGCACCATGACGACGCTCTGCGCGCGGCCCGCGGCGTCGAACCGCACGCTCGACTCGGTGACGCCCGCCGCGTGCGCCGCCCGCACCCGCACGACCTCGTCCCGCGCGCCTCGCGCGCTCGCCGGCGCCGCGCCCCCTGCTCCTGCGCCGATCGCCTCGCGCACGACGCTCCCCTCGACGCCCGCAGCGATGTTGAGCGCGCCGAGCGTCGTGCCCGGGATCGACGCGTGCAGGTCACCCGAGCTGACGGCGCGCACGAGCAGGTCGGCATCGTCTGGTACGACGTGCTGGCCCGAGGCGGTCGTGTAGCCGTCGGCGAACGACGACGAGGAGGCGGGGAAGGGCGAGACGAGGGTGATCTTGGGGCTCGCGAGCGAGCACGGGATGGAGAACTGCGCAGCGGCGGTAGTGCGGATGCGCTCGAGGAGCGGGGCGAGCGTCGGGTGGGCGGACAAAGTCGAGGCCGGGAGGGTGAGGAGGTCGGCCGGGAACGAGTGGCCGTCGAGGGCGAGGAGGGACGAGAGCGGGAGGAAGATGTTGGGCAGGCCAGAGGTGAAGATCGAGACGGTGACCTGCAGAGCGAGCGAGTCAGAGAGGCTCGGGTGCTCCTGTCGAAGAGAACAGGGACGAGGAGAAGACGCACCTCGCTGCCGTCGTCGAGCCTGACGACGTCTCTTGCGCTGCCCGTCACGAGCCCTCCTCGCGCACGCTCATCTGCCTCGCCCTCCTCGAGCGGCATCTCGACCTCGATCCCAGGCTCGTCGCAGCCCGGCACGCCCGCGATCGCGACGCCCTCGCCCGGTGCAGGCTCCCACGCCTGGAGCGAGTATGGGTCGACGGGGATCCTCGCGCGCATGAGGACGCCGTTGCTCGCCGAGAGGATCGACAGCGGAAGTAGGAACGGGTCGCCGAACGCTGGCCTCGGCAGGCTGCGCGCGCGGTCCCACAGGGTCGTGTAGGGGACGAGGGCGAGCGACGAAAGGGCCGCGGCGGCAAACATGTTGCCGCACGACGCCGACCAGTCGAGGTCGCGCGTGCGGACGCCGACCTGGGCGAAGCGGTACACGACGTCCCACGGCTGGCCGTTGCGCACGCCGTCGTCAGCCCAGCTGACGCCGGGGAGCGAGCCGAGGCGGTCCTGCTCTGCACGGGCCTCGCCCGGGACGCTGACGATGGCGGCCTTGCTGAGCGAGCTGACGCCGCCGCCGAGGCCGCTGATCTGGCGGCCGTCTGGATCTGGCGAGCCGAGGGCGGCGAGGATGATGCGGTCGCGGGCGGCGGGCGAGAACGAGGCGAGGTGGTCGGCGCGGAAGAGGAGGCCGCGCGAGGTGCCGCCGCGCCAGAAGGCGGCAGGGATGCCGACAGGAGGCATGAGCCGAGAGGGCTGGGCGCAGTCCTGAGCTGGTGCGAGCGGCGCTGGGTGTTGACGAGGCGTCGAGCTGATGAAGACGAGAAGTGGGGGAGGTGCGGTGTAGCGTGGACAGCTCGTACGGGGTGCCTTGCGCGCGCGGCGTGCTCTACTGAGCTAAGTGTGCGAGCTAGAGCTGCAAGTGGGTCGCTTGTGCGAGGCGGTGTCGAGTTGTGGCCGAGGCGAGGTCGAGCTTGGGAGGAGCGAGGCGATGAAGGTCCTCGTCTCACTCCCACCACCACCCAGGCTCTCCACCAGCCAGCCAAGCAGCTCGAGCACGCTACGCACAGCTCATCACCGCCTCAGCCCGCGCCACCACCATGGCCGTCGCCTCGTCGACCTCGCAGGCCACCACCCCCGCCTTCCGCACCGTCTCGTCCGGCTTCCGCTTCAGCAACCTCGCAGGCACCGTCTACAAGCAGGGCAACGTCCTCTTCACCCCTGACGGCAACTCGGTCATCTCGCCCGTCGGCAACCGCGTCTCCGTCTTTGACCTCGTCAAGTCCGTCCTCCCCCGTCTCTCTCGCTCTCTTGGCCCGTCTCCTGACTGCCCGAGCCACCTCGATTGACGCTCCATCCACACAGCAACAAGTCGCGCACGCTCTCGTTCGAGAATCGCAAGAACATTGCTCGGATCGCCCTCTCGCCCGATGCCACCGTCCTCATCAGCGTCGACGAGGGTCCGTCTCTCCCTCTCTGCGACTCTCCCCCCCTGAGCGAGCTCGAGCTGATCTTCTACATGCCCCTGTCGCAGATGGCCGAGCCGTCCTCGTCAACTTCAAGCGCTCGACCGTGCTCCACCACTTCAACTTCATGAAGCCCGTGCGCGACATCAAGTTCTCGCCCGACGGCAAGTGCGTCAGCGCCTCTCTCTTCCTGCTGAACGTACCCGAGCTGCACGAGCTCACCTGCGCCCAACCACGCAGGTTCATCGCCGCGACGCACGGCTCGCAGATCCAGGTGTGGCAGACGCCGTCGCACCTCGCGCGCGAGTTTGCGCCCTTCGTCCTTCATCGCACCTACACGGGCCACTACGACGACGTCCTCTCGATCACTTGGAGCAGCGACTCGAGGTGCGTCTCTCTCTTTCGCGACGCTCGACCGCCTCCCTGCCACCTGCGAGCAGGATCCTGACCCTCCCTCTGCGCGCAGGTTCTTCCTCACGACGTCCAAGGACATGACGGCCAAGCTCTACACGCTCTACCCAGTCGAGGGCTACCGACCAAAGACGTTCTCAGGCCACCGCGACGCCGTCCTCGCCGCCTACTTCTCCCAGGACCACAAGACGGTGCGCTCTCTCTCGAGCCGCAGCAGCGTTCGACGCGCTGACTCGTGCCCCCTCGGTGCAGATCTACACCGTCTCGCGCGACGGCGCCATCTTCACGTGGAGCAAGAAGCAGGACGACGAGCCGAGCGACGACGAGTCGGACGACGACGAGCGCATGACGACCGCCGCTCCCGAGGCGTCGACGTCGAGCGGGCCCGACAACACGATCGCGACGACTCGGTGGGGCGTCGAGGCGCGGCACTACTTCATGCAGGCCGGCGCCAAGGTCGTCTCGACGACGTGGCACGCGCCGTCCAACCTCGTCATCGTCGGCTTCTCGAGCGGCGTGTTCGGCCTGTGGGAGATGCCGACCTTCAACAACGTCCACACGCTCTCGGTCTCGCAGGAGAAGATCACGTCCGTCACGGTCAACCCCTCGGGCGAGTGGCTCGCGTTCGGCGCGAGCAAGCTCGGCCAGCTCCTCGTTTGGGAGTGGCAGTCCGAGTCGTACGTCCTCAAGCAGCAGGGCCACTACTTCGACATGAACGCCCTCTCGTACTCGAGCGACGGCCAGCAGGTCGCGACCGGCGGCGACGACGGCAAGGTCAAGCTGTGGAACGCCGCGAGCGGCTTCTGCTTCGTCACGTTCGACGACCACTCGAGCGCCATCTCGGCCGTCGAGTTCGCCAAGCAGGGCCAGGTCGTCTTTTCGGCGTCGCTCGACGGCACCGTGCGCGCGTTCGACCTGATCCGGTACCGCAACTTCCGCACCTTTACGACGCCCCAGCCCGTCCAGTTCAACTCGCTCGCCGTCGACCCCTCGGGCGAGATCGTGTGCGCCGGCGGCTCGGGCGACGGCTTCGAAATCTACATGTGGTCGACGCAGACGGGCAAGCTCATCGACGTCCTCGCCGGCCACGAGGCGCCCGTCTCGGCGCTCGCCTTCTCGCCGCTCGGCGACCGCCTCGTGTCGGCGTCGTGGGACAAGACGATCCGGGTGTGGGACACGTTCGGGCGCAGCTCGGCCGTCGAGCCGTTCCAGCTCAAGGCCGACGCGCTCGCGCTCGCGTTCCGCCCCGACGGCAAGGAGGTGGCCGTCGCGACGCTCGACGGCCAGATCTCGTTCTGGAACGTCGTCGACGGCACGCAGCGCACGCTGCTCGAGGGCCGCAAGGACATCTCGGGCGGGCGCAAGGCCGACGACCGCGTCACGGCCGCCAACAACTCGTCGACCAAGGCCTTCTCGTCGCTCTCGTACACGGCCGACGGCAGCTGCGTCCTCGCCGGCGGCAGCTCGAAGCACGTGTGCCTGTACGACGCGCGCGACGGCGTCCTCCTGCGCCGGTTCACCATCTCGCAGAACCTGTCGCTCGACGGCACCCAGGAGACGCTCGACTCGCGCAAGTTGACCGAGGCCGGCCCGCGCGAGCTCATCGACGACCGAGGCGACGCGAGCGACCTCGACGAGCGCCTCGACCGCTCGCTGCCCGGTGCGCGAGGCGGCGACATGAGCAAGCGGCGGTACCGGCCCGAGGCGCGCACCAAGTGCGTGCGCTTCAGCCCGACGGGCAGGTCGTGGGCGGCGGCGTCGACCGAGGGCCTCCTCATCTACTCGCTCGACGACTTGCTCACGTTCGACCCGTTCGAGCTCGACGTCGATATCACGCCGTCGTCGATCCTCGACACGCTCCGCGACGAGCGCCACTACCTCAAGGCGTTCGTCATGGCGCTCAAGCTCAACGAGCGGCCCCTCCTGCAGACCGTCTACGAGGCCGTTCCCCCTTCCGCCATCGCCCTCCTCGCGCGTCAGCTCCCCGCGCCGTACCTCCCCGCGACCCTGCGCCTCCTCGCCGCGCAGCTCGCCAAGTCGCCCCACGTCGAGTTCCACCTCGTGTGGCTCTCGGCCCTGTTCGCCGCCCACGGCAAGACGCTGCGGCAGAACCAGGGCGAGTTCGCCGCCGTCCTGCGAGGCGTCCAGCGCGGGCTTCAGGACGTCCAGGAGTCGGTCGTGCGCCTGAGCGAGGACAACTCGTTCGCGCTCGACTTCCTCATCGACCAGCAGAAGCGCAAGGAGGCGGCCGAGCGGGACGAGGGGCGGGCGGCGATGGCGCTCGGCGAGGAGGAGGCGGTCCGTGCGGCGCCGGCCGAGATCAGGTTGTAGAAGGGCGCGTGGCTCGCTCGTAGACTCTCTCTCTCCTTGTTGTAAACATTCTCGTCGAGCATCCTTCTCTTCCTTTCTTGCCTCGCCGGCGCTGGTCACGCGAGGAGAAGAAGCACAGGAACCGAGAGTACAGCCGCCGCGAGCTACAGTACACGCCCTCCCTGCTCGCCCAGCCTCCGTCCTTCTCCCCCGCAAGCTCGAGCCCTCCCCCGCACGCTCAGTCGCGGGCCCTGCGCGCCGGCGGGCTCGCACTGCGCCTCCTCGACGGGCTCGCGCTGCGGGCGCCGTCGCCGTCGACTCGCCGCCTCGGCGGGCTCGGGCTGCGGCTCATGCTCATCGAGCGCGACCTCGAGCGCGAGTCGTCGCGCTTGACGCGGCGGCGGGGCGGCGAGCGCGAGCGCGAGCGCGAGCGCGACAGGCTGCGGCTGCGGCTCATCGAGCGCGAGTCGGCCCGCCTCCTCGGCGAGCGCGACCTCGACGGCGAGCGGCCGCGACGGCGTGTGGGCGGCAGGCTGCGCGAGCGCGAGCGCGAGGCCGACCGGGAGCGCGAGCGAGAGCGCGACGGGCTGCGCGAGTCGTACCGCCGGGGCGGCGGGCGCATCTCGTGCTCGCGCGAGGGGGACCGGCCGCGCGAGGTCGACGCGCCGTACGGGAGGCGGCCCGAGCCCGAGCCCGAGCCGGCGCCGGCGCCACGGTCGAGGTCGCGGTACGAGCGGTCGTCGAGCCCGCCGCGAGGTGCGGCGGCGGCGGCGGGTGGAGGAGGGGGAGGGCGAGTGTCGCGCGCCGCTTGGGCCTTGGCGCGGTCGGCGCGCAGGTCGGCCTCGATGCGGGCGCGCTCCTCGCGGCCGCGCTCGCGCTCGGCCATGCGCTCCTCCTTGAGGCGCTGCTGCAGCTCGCGGTCGAAGGCGGCGCCCTCGGTGTGGTCGGCGCGGATGCCGAGCGCGCGGCGCATGCGCTCGTCCTCGGCCTGCTTGGCGGCGGCGAGCTCGTGGCGCTGGTGCGACTTGATGCCCGAGGCCGAGGCGGCAGGAGCAGCGGCGGCGAGGAGGCGCTGGCGGAGGGCGTCGACCTGCTTGTCGATCTCGTCGGGCGAGACGCCGTCGTCCTCGAGCGAGACCTGGAGCTCGAAGCACTGGGCCTCGACCTTGCGCTTGCGCTCGTGGTCGAGGATGCCCTGGTCGGGGGCGCGGTGGGCGAACGAGCTCTTGAAGTCGGGCGCGGCCTCGCGCTGGTTCTGGCGGGGGCGGATCCTGCAGAGAGAGGGCAAGGTAAGCTTGTGCGCGTGCTGGACTCGTGCTCTGGACGGCGTGGGAGGAAGACGGACGAGGAGCGGTTGGCCTGGATGTGGCCCGAGGTGCCCGAGCCACGAGGGGTCGCGAGACCGATGTTGTTGTCTGCGAGACGGTCACTGGGTCAGTCTGAGCACACGCAGGAGGAGCAGGAAGCTCTGCGCACAAGACATGGTGGTGGAGCCGGGGAGAGCTCGAGGAGGAGGAGCGCGGGGGAGCCAACTCGTCCTCTCGCCTCGGTAGAAGTCCCTGACTGGCTGTGAGTGAGTGCGAGGAGAGTCTTCTGTCGTCCGCGTAGCTAGTCGGACCTACCGAGAGGCGAGAGTGGGACCTCTTCCTCGTCATCACCATCCGGCAACCTCTGCTCCCTCGTCTCGCTCTCCCATATCAGCCAGGCGCTCGACAGCCGCGCGCACTGCTCCGACGATGGACCAGAGCATCGCCATCGCCCAAGAGGCACTCGCCAACCCGCCCGCCGACCTCAAGGACAACCCGCTCCTCGTCGAGGCGCAGGCCAACCTCCCCGACCACCTGCGCAACACCGACGCGACCCAGGCAGGCGCAGCAGCCGGCCTCCAGTCCAACGCAGAAGGCTCTGGTCTCGACGCCAAGCTTCAAGTCGGTGCGTCGCCTCGTCGCCTCTCTCCTCCTCGTGCCCCTCCCCCGCTCCGCCTCAGGCGATCCCTAGACCTCTCACGCTGACTCGTTTACGCTGCCTAACCTGCCTTCGCAGTCGACGAGAACCAGCGCTTCACGTGCGCCGCTCGCTCTCGTCCTCTGAGCCGCGCTCGTGGACCTCCCGCTCACCCAACTCCCCCACGCCCACGCCCCGCAGCACCGCCCTCGATGAGCACATGAAGGGGTGGCGCCTCGCCGACGCCGGCTTCAACTACGACGTCGTCGCCGTCTTTGGCTCCCAGTCGACCGGCAAGAGTGCGTCGAGCCTCGCTCCTCGTCCTGCCCCCACCTAGCTGACCTCTCTCTCTCTCCTCGCGCCCGCAGGCACCCTTCTCAACCGCCTATTCGGCACCAAGTTTGACGTCATGAGCGAGAGCGAGCGCAGGCAGACGACCAAGGGTGCGGCGCGCTCTCCTTTCTAGCGCTCGCGGCGACTCGAGCGCAAGCCGGATCCAGGAGCTGGCTCGCTGACGGCGCGTCCTCTCCACAGGTATCTGGATGTCAAAGGGCCAGGACATGCCCGTCCTCGTCATGGACGTCGAGGGCACTGACGGCCGAGAGCGCGGCGAGGACCAGGTGCGCTCGAGCTTTCCCCGCCGTCCTCCACCCGTCCTCGACTGACGCCCAGCCGCCGCCCGCAGGACTTTGAGCGCAAGTCGGCCCTCTTCAGCATGGCCGTCGCCGAGGTCCTCCTCGTCAACATCTGGGAGCACCAGGTCGGCCTGTACCAGGGCGCCAACATGGGCCTCCTCAAGACCGTCTTCGAGGTCAACCTCGGCCTCTTCCTCGCGGCAAAGCAGAAGGGCAAGGCGAGGGGCGAGTGAGTCGCTTACCTTGTCGCTTCCGAGACCGTCGAGCGTGCCCTGCAGCGCGCCCGACAGTCTCTTTGCGCACGAGAAAGGGCATTGACAACCCTCCCGTGCCCAGCTCGCAGGACAAGACGCTCCTCCTCTTCGTCATCCGCGACCACATCGGCGCCACGCCGCTCGCCAACCTCCGTGCGACGCTCACCGCCGACCTGAACCGCCTGTGGGACGGCCTGAGCAAGCCCGAGGGCCTCGAAAGCTCGAGGATCGACGACTTCTTCGACCTCGACTTTGTCACGCTCCCGCACAAGCTCCTCCAGCCCGAGCTGTTCGAGACGCAAGTCGTCGAGCTTCGTCAGCGGTTCAACAAGTCGGGCGCCCAAGATGCGTCGTCGCCGTCCGTCTTCCAGAGCAAGTACCACAAGCGCATCCCGGCCGACGGCATCAGCACCTACATGGGCACCATCTGGGACGCCGTCGTCTCGAACAAGGACCTCGACCTCCCGACGCAGCAGGAACTCCTCGCCCAGTTCCGCTGCGGCGAGCTCGCCGCCGCCGCCTTCTCGACCTTCGCCGCCCTCGTGTCGGCCTTCCCGCCCGCGCCTCCCGCCGGCCAGCTCGACTCGACCCTCGGCACGCGCATGCTCGACGCCAAGCAGGCCGCCCTCATTGCGTACGACACGGCCGCGAGCCGGTACCACCCGGCCGTGTACGCCCGCCAGCGCACCGAGCTCGTCGACAAGGTGCACAGCGCGCTCGCGCCCCTCTTTGCGACCCAACTCAAGAGCGCGCACAAGGGCCTCTTGCGCGCGTACCGCGTCGAGATCGAGGAGGCGCTCAAGGGCGACGGGTACGACTTCGCGCGCGTCGTCGCCGAGGCCCGAGCGCGGGCCGAGCGCTCGTTCGAGGACGAGGCCAAGCGCGTCACGCTCGAGGAGAGTGGGTGGAGTGCCGAGGAGGAGCGCGTCGCGCTCGGCGAGGACATGGACAGCGTCGCCGAGCTGTTGCGCAAGGAGGAGACGCGCAAGATGGTCGCCGTCATCGAGGTGCGCCTTCGCACCTTGTCTGCGCCCCGTCGTGCCTCTTCTGCGGCATGTGCGAGGCTGGGCCTTCTCGGGCAGTGGCTGACGCCTTTACTTCACTGGCTCGCAGCGCAACATCAAGCGTCAGATGGCCGAGACGGTCGAGCTCGCCCTCGACTCGCCGAGCGTCGACATGTGGGACAAGGTCCTGAGCGCGTTCAAGGCGGCACTCGCCAAGGCCGAGGAGGCCTACGTCCGCAAGGCGACAAGTGCGTCCGCATTTTCTTCCACACTCAAGCCCCTCCCCCTCACCTGGCGTCATCGCGCCCTTCCTGACCCCGCGCTCCCTCTTCCACAGGCTTCAACTGCACCAAGGACGAGGTCGACGCTGCGCTGTCGCTCCTGCGCCGACGGGCGTGGCTCGCGCTTCGCTCCAAGCTCGACGAGCAGACGGCCGAGGCGGCGCTCCTCAACAAGCTCCGGCTCGTCTTCGAGGACAAGTTCCGGTACGACGCCGACGGCGTGCCGCGCGTGTGGAAGCCCGAGGACGACATCGACACGATCTTCCGCAAGGCCAAGGACTCGGTCCTCGAGCTCATCCCGCTCTACGCCCACATCAAGCCCTCGGACGACAAGAACGCGTTCGAGCTCCCGTCGTCGACGGGCTCGTCGAGCCTCGTTGACCCTGCGGCGGCGGCGGCAGACGACGAGTTCGACTTTGCCGAGAGCCTGCAGCTGTTGACGCCGGCGGCGCAGGCGTCGCTCTCGACCCGGTTCCGCCGCGAGACGGACGCCTACTACACCGAGGCCAAGCGCTCCATGGTGTCGAGCACGTCGCAGATCCCCTACTGGATCTACTGCGTCCTCGTCGTCCTTGGGTGGAATGAGTTCGTCGCCGTCATCCGGTCGCCGATCTACTTTACGCTCCTCCTCCTCGGCTTTACGGCGGCATACGTCACGTGGACGCTCAACATGACGGGCCCGGTGCTCGCCGTGTCCAAGGGCGTCACGAACGAGGTCATCCGCACCGTCAACGACCAGCTGCACGGTCCGTCCCCGTCCTCCTCCCCTGCGCACGGACCCCTTCCTCGACCGAGGGCTGACTCTCTCCTCGCGCAGCCTACTTCTCGGCACAGACCCCGGCGGCTCACGCACAGCGCCACCACGCCGCACGGGTTCCTGTCGCCGTTCCCGCCTCGTCGGCGCCGGTCGAGGAGATCGAGCTGTCTGAGAAGGCAGAGCTGAAGCGGGAGAAGGACGAGTAGACGCAGGATCCCTCTCTCGAGCTATCTCTCTTGTATTCGGACCTTCACGATGTGCAGCATGCCGGTCGAGCGCGAGAGGATCGAGAGCGACTGCGATACAGGACCGAGCGAGAGAGGGCTACAGCTTCGTCGACTTCTCGATCTCCTTCTCCTGCGCGTCGAGCGAGACGCCCTCGACGGCCTGCGCGAGCGCATCCACGTCCTTCGAGTCGTCCTTGGTCTCGGCCGTCGCCTCCTTGTCCCCTGCGGCCTCGGCCACTCGCTCGACGACCTCCTCGCGCTTCTCCTCGGCGTCCTTCTTCTCCTCGTCCTCCTGCACGCCCTTCCCCTCAGCCGCATCGAGCTCCCTCCATCCCTCCTCCTTGAGCTTCCTCAGCTCGTCTCGCCACCCGAGAAGGTCGCACAGCTCCTCGACGCCCCGGTCCGCCTCGCCCAGCCACCTGACGTCCCTCGCGCCCTCGCGCTCAAAGTCGAAGCCCTGCGCGCCCGGGCGCTCGGCCTCGCCGACCGACTCGAGGTTGATCAGGACGCGCGGGCACGTCGAGGGGACGCGGTGCACGAGCGAGTTGAACGGGCCCACGCTCAGCGAGGTGCCGAGGACGAGCAGCAAATCGCACGAAGAGAAGTGGTGCATGCGAGAGAAGAACTGCTCGGGAAGGCCCTCGCCTGCGTGCACGAGAGAACGAGGGCGGAGGAAGAGGAGCGGGGAAGAGGGAGAGAGGGAGGGTGCGAGAGGGTCAGTGCGCGAAAGGAGAGAAAGGAGGTCACGACGCCGTCGTTCGGGCCGCCCAACGAGGTGCAAAATAGAGAGAGCAAGTCGACGCACCGAAGAAGACGATGTCGGGCTTGACGAGTGCGTCGCGGCGGCCTTTGCACCGCTTCTCGGCGCAGCGCACGACCTCGCCGCGCATGATGGCCGGCTTGATCTCCTCCTTGGTGTACGGCTTCTTGCAGTGCGTGCACGTTGCGCTCGCGAACGAGCCATGCGCCTCGACGATCAGGTCGTCCTTGATCTGCAGCCGAGGTGAGGAGCATCAGTTCGAGTAGGCGAGAATCGCTCTCCGGCGGGGAGGGTAAAGAGAGGCGGCGAGCGCACGTTGGTCGCCCGCTCGAGCGTGTCCACGTTCTGAGTCCAGCAGCCATGGAGAAAGCCCTTGTCCTGGAGCAGGCGGAAGAAGTAGTGGCTCGTCGTCGGCTTGAAGTTGCCCGGGTAGAGCTCCTTGGCGAGCGTGTAGAACGCCTCGGGCCGCTCTTCGAGAAAGTCGAGGTCGAAAATGGCTTCAGGACTGCAGGTAACGTGTCTCTGGTGAGCACGACGAAGACTGGCGGAAGGGAGAGCGTGGGAGAGACGCACTAAGGGAGGTCGTAGCGCTGGAGGTTGTCGTACAGGCCCGTCCCGGGCGAGCGAAAGTCGGGGCTGCGCGCACGTCGCACAATTCCTTTAGCTCCTCGACCCTCATCGTGCAGGAGGGGCTCGATGGGCGAGGGGACGCACATGCCCGCGGCGGTCGAGATGCCTGCGCCGGCCATGACGATAACGCGCTTGGCCTTGCCGTCCTCGATGAGCCGTGCGACGTCCTTGAGGGTGGGCGTGTCGGCCGGGCTCAGGTGCGGGAAGGCGCGGTTGGGGCGGGCGGTGCCCTTTGCCGAGGCGGGGGAGGAGGACGAGGAGGATGCGCCGGGCATGGCGGTGGCGAGGGCGAGAGCGAGCCGGCGGAGGATGGTGTGCAGCTAGGTGGTGCTGATGCAGTTTCTGTGGCTCTAGAGGCCGTGGTCGAGGCGGGAGCGGGCCGGGGGCTGGAGGACGCTGATGAGGCGGACGAGTGGAACGCGAGGGGGGCGGCGAACGGGAGGTGCTGGGGGGACGGCGGGCGCGCTGCAGCAGTTCAGTGAGCAGCTGTGCGCAGTCACAGCGCAGGCCGAGGTGTTGCGAGTGAGGGCGAACAAGAGGCTGAGCGCCGCCGACCCGAGAGTGCGAGCGAGCAGCGAGTGCCGCAGTCGCACTCGCGCAGCCTGCAGGTCCGCGCACAGGTCCTCTGCAACAACATCTCTCATGCCATGCGCTCGAGAACCGCTTGTGGAGGCCGGACGACGGCAGCGTTACAGCTTCGCCTCCTCGTCGCCTTCCCCCTCCTCGTCCGGCTCCACCCTCGCCGTAGCCTGCTCAGACTCGCCGAGACCCTCGTCCTCCTCCTCCTCGAGCGACCCGCCGACGAGCAACCCCCTCCCCCTCTCCAACCACCACCTGACGCCCTCGCCCCTCTTGACTGCGTCCATGCCCGTCCCGAGCACGGCAAAGCACTCCTGCACGAGCGCCTCGCGCGCGTCGCTGCCCACCGGCTCGTCGCGCACGAGCGCCTCGAGCGATGAGAGGACCGAGGAGAGGAGCGACAGCGAGACGGCGGGGAGGAGCGAGACGAGGACGAGGAGGTGCGCGCCGCGCGGGAGAGCGAGGACGCGCTGCTCGCGAGGCGTGATGGTCGCGTCGTCGTCGTTGGCGGAGGGAACTGCGGCGGCGGTGGTGGTGACCGTGGGGGTGACGAGCTCTGTCGCAGGTGGAGCGGCCCGAGCGTCGTCGTCGGCGAGGTCCCGCAGCGCGACGGTCCGGCTCGACGCCGACGCCTGCTCGGCGTCGAGGCTCGCTGCAGCCGCAGTCGATGGCGGCAGGGCGTCGATGCGCACGAGGAGCTCCTCGACGCACCACGACGCGAGCGCATCGTCGCCCGCCGCCGTGACGCCTGCAACGACGGTCGCGTACGCGAGACGCAGCTGGGTCGGCGAGAGGAGCGACGGGTAGGTCTGCGCGAAGAGAAGGAGCAGAAACAAGAGGGGGGAGAAGGGCGTCAGGGCCGGTCGAGCAGAGGTCGGCTCGTCGAGAAGGAGAGGGGACGCACGCGCAGCAGGAGGTCGATGTACCACGGGGCGACCTCGCACGCACAGCGCTTGGTCGTCGAGAGGACGGCGAGCACGACCGAGTGTGCCGCCTCGAACGAGTCGCGGTAGGTTGCGTCGTCCAGGTACCTGCGGGTGCAAGCTCTGGATCAGCAGCTGCTTCTTCCTCGTGAGCTGCAGGCATGGACAGAGTCAGAGAGAGGACGCACGGCCTGCACCCTCGTAGGACGACCCGCTCGACGTAGTCGTCGCTGAGCGAGCGCATGACCTGCTCGGCCGTGTTGAGCCAGAAGGTCGCGCCCGCCCGCTCGACCGCTCGCTCGTGCGGCCCGGTGCGCTGCGGCTCGAGCGAGCGCACGAGCTCTTCGGCAGGCGAGGGCGCGCTCTCGCCCTCCTCGCCGTCCTCCTCGCCGGTCCACGACGGACCGGTCCGTGCGCCGACGCTCGGTGCCGCGACGACCTCGACGAGCCCGGCGAGGACGGCCCTCCACGCCTCGAACCCGGCCTGGCCGAACCGCAGCGCGACAAAGTACGTCCTCGCGAGCGCCTGGACGGCCTCGCTCGCGAGTGTGCGCTGCAGTGCCGTCGGCGGCGTGCCCGGCTCTGCGCCCGGCGCCGACGAGACGACCTCGAGGAGGGACGAGTAGACGAGCGTCTGGGCAAACAGGAGCGACTTGAGGAGCGTCCACGGCGCCGTCTGGTTGCGCGTGGCCGGCGCGAGGGCTAGCTCGTCCGTGTGGTCGGACCAGGGCGTCGCGGCCCAGTCGGCCGAGAGGGTCGTCGCGACGGCGAGGAGCGACTCGGACAGGCCGTGGATGGCCGAGAGGGACGCCTGGGCGACGAGCGGGTCCGAGCGCGACTGGGCCGTGAGGGCCGTCGCTTCGAGGGCGCGGCCGAGCGCGCGAGAGAGGGGTCCGAGCGAGGTGAAGAGGGGCTGCTGGACGAGGGCCGACAAGTGCGCGTGCGAGGGCGAGGGGACGGCCCACTCGAGGCCAGACGGGGTCGAAGAGAGGTCGGCGGCGAGGGGAGGACGCGAGAAGGCGGTGCCGTGGGCGAACGCGGACGAGAAGGCGGTCGAGAGGGCGGAGAGGAGGGCCTGCACGGTTGCGCAAGGCTAGACGTCAGCATCGCGTACATGTCCAGAGCCTCAGAGAGCCAGGAAGGAGACGCACGGGAGCGTTCCAGCTGGCAGCGAGCTCTTCAACCTTGACGAACGGCACCGTCTGCGCAGCGAGCCACGCCGGGAACGCTTCGAGTTCTGCGACTGCGAGACGGGACATCAGCTCGAGACAGTCATCAAGAGCAGACCGAGTGAGCCGAGGACGCACCTGCAGGCCGTCGTCGTGCGTCGCTCCACTCTGTCCACGCCCGGCCGACCTCGTGCTCTGCGCGGTCGAGCCCGCCCGAGCCGCCGACCCACAGCTTCTCCTTGCGGCGCTTCCACTCCTGGAGCGCTGCGAGTGCGCCCGAGGCGAGCGTGAGGCGCACGAGCGGGTCGACGCCGCCGCCGCCCGGGGTGGTCGAGGTCGGGTCGGCCCAAAGGCCCGCGTAGAGCTCGCGGAGGAAGGTGTGGACGGCGCGGCGGGCCGACCAGCCGGTGTTGGCCTTGGTGACGGTGCTTGTGCTGCTGGACGAGGCCGAGAAGGCGGGCGTGGTCGAGGGCGGGCGGGCGAGCGTGTCGAGGCGGAGGAGGAGGCCCTGCCTCGCGGCGTCGAATGCGAGGCGGTGGCGGTCCCAGGCGTGTTGCGGGTCGAGGTTGGACCAGAGTGCCGGGCTCTGGAGGGTGTAGCGGGCGAGGAGCGAGACGAGGGCGAGGTGCGGCGCCGAGAGGGGAACCGAGCCGAGGTGGAGGGCGACGAGCTGGGCGAGGGTCGCGGGTGGAACGACGTCGGGTGAGGGTGGGCTGAGGAGGTCCTGGAGGACCAAGGTGGCGTCCGTCGAGGCCATGGAGCGGGTGTGGGTCGAGAGAGAGGCGAGGTTCCGGCTCGAGATGAGAAAGGGCCGGGTCGCCGGCCCGCGTCTGCGACACCCTCGTCTTGAGCTCACAGCGGTACAGACAGACTGTGACAGCTATGTGATCTTGCACCCTTGCCGCTCGGCCGCCCCCACGAGCGAGCAGAGACGCACAGAGTCACGTGCCGTGTTTTGCTGCGCGTCAAATCGCAGGCCGACGCGCTCTCGGTCCACTCCTCGCCTCGACCACAACCTCTACAGTGAGCTGCCGCCCCCGCACCTGCTCAGTCGACCTTTCTGACCACGCCGAGCCGCCCGCCCGCAGTGTACCACCCCGAGACGCCCTCGCGGCTGCTCCGGAGGTTGGAGGACTTGGACCGCGCCCTCCCCGACCTCCCCGACCTCCCACAAGAGCTGCCGTCCTTCTCAGAGACCGACGCAGACTCGACCATCGCCCACTCGCCCCACCGCACCCGCACCTCGGCCCGTGCGAGCGACGACGAGGCCGAGAACGCCCCTCCTCCTCCTCCTCCTCGCCGCCAACAACAACACGAGCCTGCCTCGTCTCCCTACACCTCGACCCCGGCACCGTCACACACGGCCCACTACCTCTCGCAGTCGACCGTCCACCCGCCCTCGGCGCGCTCGGCCCTCAGCGGCTACGACTCGACCGCGACCGTCGGCCCCAAGTCGCGCACCCTCGCCAACCTCCCTCCCCCTCGCACCCATGCCACCCTGTCGCCCACCCAGCGCCACAACGACCACCTCGTCCTCAGCGAGACGGACGACGACGACGGGCCGAGCGTGAGCGGCATCGCGCCCGGCGCCAGCCTCGACGACATGGTCGTCCTCAGCGGCAGCGGCGGCGAGGACGACGTGCGCCAGCTCGCGCCTCGACCGCGCCTCGACGAGACGTTCGAGCTGTCCGAGCTCCCGCCGCCGCGGCCCGCGACCGAGGACGAGACGCACGAGCGCACGAGCTTCCAGACCGAGGACGAGTCGGACCGCTCGCGCGAGGAGGACCAGCACCCGCTCGACGCGCTCGGCGGTCTGCCAGAGTCGCCGGCGACGGTCAAGGTGCGCGCAGCCGTCCCTCAAGACCCTACTGCGACTCGCTGACCAGGCTCCTCGCCCGCAGAAACCGACCCTCGCCTCGTCCGCCCGCTCCGACAACATCCTCCCCGACGCGCTCTCGCCGCTCCGCCGTCACGACGCGACCGAGTCGACCCTTCCCTCGATCGAGCTCGGCCGCAACTCGTCCCCTCGGCGCTCGCCGCACGCCTCGTTCGACCTGCACCACCGCGCTGCGACCCCCTCGCGCGCCCTCTCCAAGTCCCCCTCGCCCGCCCTGACGCCCCACAACGCCAAGCTCGACTCGCCGCTCGCACCGCACGACCTCGACGCGACCGCCGCGCTCGACAACCCGGTCACGCCCTCGGTCGACCAGTCGGCCGCCCAGCGCCGCGCGTCGCACCTCCTCATGACGCTGCGCTCGACGGCCAAACCGCGCTTCAACCTGCGCATGACGCCGCACCCGCACCGCTCGGCGGGCAAGGCCCCGGCCTCGTCGTCGCGGCTGACGCCGGGCGGCGCACAGACCGCCGCCGGCGACGACGACGACCAGCACACGGCGTCGTCGTTCGCGTCCGATCGGTCGTCGAACGACCTGACGACGTTCCACAAGGCCAACACGTCGCTGCCCGTCGGGTCGGGCGGCGAGGCGCTCGCGTCGGGCGGGAGCACCGGCGGCGGCGGGCTCGGCGGCGGCGCTGCGGGCGGCTCGCGCTTCAACGGCGCCAAGCTCAACGCGTACCTGCACACGCTCAACTCGCACCTCACGGACGAGAACGCGACACTCGCCAAGGCGGTCCAGCGCACCACGCGCGACAACGAGCGCCTCCTCGAGGACAAGCGCCGGCTCGAGGACACGCTCCGCGAGATGAGCGTCCTCGGGCCTGGCAGCGGCGGCGAGGCGTCGCGCTCCCGAGTGGGTGCGACGTCGCGGTACGGCGGCGGCGAGGACAGCGAGAGCGACGGCGCGAGCGGCGAGACGTCGCGCGTCGAGATGCTCGGCAACGAGCTAGAGGGCCTCGTCGCCGGCCAGCGCCGCATTCGCGGCCTCCAGGACCAGCTCGGCGTCGCCGCCGACGGCACGAGCATCACGGCGGCGCAGCGCATCGCCGAGCTCGAGGCCGAGCTCGACCGCGCTCAGGCCCTCGCGGGCGACAAGGACGCCGAGGTGCGGCGGCTGCGCGACCGCGTCGTCAACGACTCGACTGCCGGCGACGACTCGGAGGCGTCGACGCGCCTGTCGGGCCTGCAGCGCGAGGTGTTCGAGCTCAAGGACTCGCTCGGCGCCGCCGAGGCCGACCGCGACGTCCTGCGGACCGACCTTGCCAAGCTCCAGCGCGACTTTGCGTCGGCCGGCGAGGCGAGTGCCGCCGAGGTCGCCGCGCTGCAGGAGGACCGCGACGCGCTCCTCGTCGCGCTCGAGGACAAGGACCGCGAGCTCGAGGCGGCGCGCCGCCAGCTCGAGGAGCAGGAGACCGAGTTCGCCGACAACAACGCCCAGCTCGAGAAGGAGCTGTGCGCCGTCATGGAGGCGCAGGAGGCCAAGGTCGAGCGCGTGCGCGACGAGGTCGAGCAGCGCCGCCGCGACGACGAGCAGGTTCGCCGCGCCGAGCGCGACAAGCTCGAGCGCGTCGAGCGCGAGCGCGACGACCTCGAGCGGCAGCTCGTCGCCGGTGCGTCCGACGACGCGGCGGCCAAGGACCTCGAGCGCAAGGTGCACGCGCTCCGGGACGAGGTCGCCCAGCTCGAGGAGACGGTCGCCGGGCTGCGCGGCGACGTCGAGGCGCGCGACGACGAGCTCGCGCGCATGCAGGAGGAGCTCGAGGTCGCCGAGCGCAGGGTCGACGAGCTCGAGCGCGGCGAGGGCGGCGGCGACGGCGACGTCGACGAGCTGCGGCAGCTGGTCGCGCAGAAGGACGACGAGCTGCGCCAGCTCGAGGACGCGCTCGACGACTCGGCGCAACAGCTCGTCGACAACGAGACGCTTCTCGCCGACAAGGAGAGCGCGCTCGAGTCGCTGCGGGCGCAGCTCGACGCCGAGCAGGCCAAGACGACCGCGCTCGAGGCGCGCCTGTCGCAGCTCAGCGTGCCCAAGGCCAAGTCGCCGCTCGCCAACGAGGTCTTCAGCGCCGCCCAGGACGACGTCATCTCGTCGCTCGAGGAGGAGCTCGAGGCGGCCCGGCGCGAGTGCGACGACCTGCGCAAGCAGCTCGCGGCGGCGACGCACGAGGACGAGTCGGCGCGCCTGCGCGAGCTCGAGGTGCAGCAGCTCGAGTCGGACAAGGCCAACCTCGAGGACCGCGTCAAGTCGCTCCGCCAGCAGGTGTCGGTCCAGCTGTCGTCGCCGACGGGCAACAAGACGCCCGACAAGTCGTGGTTCCGCCCTCTGCCCTCGTTCTACACGCCCAAGACTCCCGGTCAGCTCTTCGGCAACGTGCGTCCCCTTCTCGGCTTCGCGTGCCGTGCAGCTGCGTCATGAGCGCCTCGACTGACCATCGACGCTCGGACCCCTCCCTCTCGCCGCAGCTTTCGGCCTTCAGCCCCGGCAGCACCGCCAACGAGACGATCTCGCCGCTCCTCGCCCAGATCCACGAGCTCGAGCAGGTCGTCGAGCACCTCCAGAGCCAGCTCTCGGACGCCAACGTGCAGATCGACACCAAGCTCGACAAGCTCGAGGCAGCCGGGTCGGGCACCATCTCGCTCGCGCGCCAGCTCTCGACGGCCCAGTCGCGCATCGCCCAGCTCGAGGGCGACCTCGAGCGTCTTCTCGGCGAGGGCGGCTCGCTCGAGCGCGTGCGAGGTCGGCTCGCCAAGGTGCACTGCCCCGACTGTCAGGCGACGTTCGACGCCAACAAGACGGTTCAGCTCCGCATCGACCGAGACGGCGTCTCGTTCGCCGAGTGCGTTCCTTCTGCTCCTCGTCATCCTCTCGCTGCGGAGAACGCGAGCTGACCTCGCGCGTCAACGTCGTGCGCGCAGAGCCTCCTCCTCGTCGTCCGCCACGCCCAAGGCCGACTCGCTCAAGACGACCCTCGCCAACGTCAACGCCAAGCTCTCCGAGCTGCGCACCGAGAACGACGTCCTCCAGCAGCAGGCGTCTCGGGCCAAGGACCTCGCGGCCGACAAGGCCAAGCTCGCCAAGCAGCACGACGCCATCCAGCGCGAGCTCAAGCAGGCCAAGGGCGACATCGCCGTGCTCGAGACGGATCTGCGCACTGAACGTTCGAGGCTGCGCAACCTCGCGAGCGAGCAGTCGCTCACGGGCAAGGCCAAGGCGGCGCTCGAGGCAAGGTTGGCGTCGGCCGAGTCGGTGCGTCTCTCTCGCTCTCTGCGATACCTCCTGCCTGCTCGAGCGGCTTCCTGACCTTGCCGTGTGTGCCGCAGGAACTCGCCGCCGTCAAGCGGGAGCTGGCCAAGGCGGTCGCCGCCGACGTCGTCGAGCGACTGCGCAAGGAGAAGGACCTGCTCGTCGCCGAGCGCGCCGACCTCATGCGCCAGCTCGCCGACGTCAATGACGTGCGTCGACGCACTGCTCGATCCTCTCAGCACGAGCCCGCTGACTCCATGACACGTGTCTCGCAGCGAGCTTCGCGCACCGACTCGGACCTGTCGACGACCAAGGCCGACCACGACGCCCTGCAGACGCAGCTCGCTCGCCAAGCCGCCGACCTCGACATGCTGCGCGCCTCGCTCACGACCAAGGAGGCCGAGCAGCGTGCGCTCCAGGACGAGCGAGGCGACATCTTGCGCGGCGTCGCCAACCTGCAGGCCGACCTCAACCGCGTGCGCCAGGACGCCATCAGCCTCGGCCTCGACCTCGCCGCCGTACGTCGCGAGCGCGACGAGCTCGGCGCCAAGAAGAGCAGCAGCGACGAGGTCGAGCTTGGGCGTGTGCGGGAGGAGCTCGCGGTCGCCCGGCGCAAGCTCGGCAACCTCGAGGACGAGCTCTCCCAGCACGTCTGCTCGTGCGTCTTCTCGCCTCCCTCTCTCGTGCGCCTTCTCGGGGCTTGTCCTGATCTTCACCTTGCTCTGCAGCTCGACCGGCACCGACTCGACCGCCCTCGCCCAGCTGCAAACCAAGCACAAGTCCGAGGTCAAGGGCCTGCTCGTCCTCCTGCGACAGCTCAAGCTTCGCGTCGAGCGCGAGATGGACTTCCGCATCCAGGCCGGGTCGCAGAAGCGCTATCTCGAGTGCGTCGTCCGCAACAAGCAGGAGACGTGCGTCCTCTCTCCCGCGCTCGGGCCCCTCCCCACTCGCCTTTCCGCCGCAGCCACACCGCTTCACCTGCAGTCGCTGACCCTCGCATGTCGCTACTCCCGCAACAGCATCGACACGATCCTGACGCAGCTGTCGCTGCCCGTCCTGTCGACGCCGCCGACCAAGCCGTCCTCGCTGCGCAGCGTCGCGCTCGCCGTCATCGCCTCGCAGCGCATGCAGCGCCTGTCGCGCGCGTGGAAGGAGCAGAGTGCGCCCAAGAAGCGTCTGCGCGACCAGCTGTACCAGGACGTGCGCGGCAAGCCTTTCCCCGGCTGAGCGCCCGTCACCCTCTCTCCCTCGCGCCTGCCCTCCTCCCCTCTCCATCTGTTCCCTTCGTCTTTCGCTGTCCGTAGACCTTATCCCTGTGGCTCTCCTTCTCGGCTCGCCATCCTGTTGTAACCCGGGCAGTCCTTCGCCGAGCGCTCTGCCTCCGAGCCGCGGCGAGCGGACGAGAGGAGGGAGCAGAAGCTGAACCAGCCGGGAGCAGGGATGTAGCCGAGGCGCAGGGCCAATACGAGCAGCGCACGGCGTCGCTGTGCTGCACCGGCTGCTGCTGTTGTGGACGACGAGAGCCGGTCCGCGTCTCGCGAGCGATGAGAGGAAGAGCCTCTCGCTACACTCGATGGGCGGGCGCGCCGGTTACGGTAGCAAGTGCTAGAGCTACTGAGAGTGCATTGAGCAGGTCACTGCAAGCTCTTGTGCCGGTGGGCGAGTGTGAGAGGAGCAACTCGTCGGCGTCTCATCTCGACCAGGGCTTCCCTCTCCACCGCTCCCCAGCTCGACCAGAGGAGCTGTCTGCTGCGCACGCCCAATTATCAAGCGCCACCTAGATCGACTCGACTAGCTCGCGCCGTCCCGCAGCTCGCCCCCGCCGTCGCCCAGCGCCTCCCCTCCTCCTCGTCAACCTCCCCCACCCGTCGTCAGCCATGGCCTCGATGGACGTCGACTTTGACTCGCTTGAGGCGCGCGACTCGGACATTGCCAGCTCGGCCGCCCACCCAGAAACGGCGCGCCTCCTGTCAGAGCTCGACCGCCGACAGCTCGCCCGCAAGATCGCCCTGCCGACCAACGACGGCGAGGTGCGGGCGCGCCTGCGCGAGCTCGACGAGCCTATCACGCTCTTCGGCGAGGGTCCGGCCGACCGGCGAGACCGCCTGCGCGACCTGATCGCCAAGGCGCGACTCGAGCGCGGCGAGGCGATGGACGTCGAGGAGGAGGAGGAGAGCGAGTCCGAGTCCGAGGAGAGCGAGAAGGAGGAGGAGTTCTACACCGAGGGCCCGACGGCGCTCAAGGCGGCGCGGCGCGACATTGCCGAGTACTCGCTGCCGAGGTGCGTCCTCCTCTCTCTTCCCTCCCTTGCGCTCGCTGCCCCGGCTGACCCTCGCCGCCGCCCCTCGCTCATAGGGCACGGAAACGTCTCGCACGCCAACGCCTCGACGCCGGCGTTCCGCTTGCCCGCCTCATGGACGTCCGCAAGGCCGTCTTCTCCAACCTCTCGACCTTTACCAACCTCGGCTCGCAGATCGGCGACACGCGCGCCGTGTCGGCGGTCCGGTTCTCGCCCGACTCCAAGATGCTCTTGACGGGCTCGTGGACGGGGCAGGCCAAGCTGTGGAGCGTGCCGAGCTGCAAGGAGGTCCGAGTCCTGAGGGGTGCGTGCGCCTCTCTCTCTCCTCTCGCCCTTTGCGCCTGTCCCTGACTCCTCGGGCACTCACTCGCAGCGCACAAGGAGCGGATAGGTGGCGTGGCGTGGCACCCGGAGGCGACGCTGTCGCAGAGCTCGAGCGCGGTGAACTTTGCGACGAGCGGCGCCGACAACGACATCAAGCTGTGGAACCTCGACGAGTGCGTCGCTCCTCCTTCCTCCCACCAGCTGCGAGATCTTCCTCCTGACTCGGTGCACCTGTGCTCGCAGCGACACGTCGATGCGCACCCTGTCGGGCCACGAGTCGCGCGTGTGCCGCGTCAACTTCCACCCCTCGGGTCGGTACCTCGGCTCGGCGTCGTACGACGGCACGTGGCGCCTGTGGGACGTCGAGCGCGGCGACGAGCTCCTCCTCCAGGAGGGGCACAGCAAGGAGGTGTACGCCATCGCGTTCCAGCAGGACGGCGCGCTCGTCGCATCTGGGTGCGTCCCGCTCTCGCTCGCTCTCTGTCCCTCTCGGCGACAGCAACGGCTCTGGACCTCCTCAGCAACATCGTACTGACGACGCCGACGTGTCGTGCAGAGGACTGGACGCCATCGCGCGCGTGTGGGACCTGCGGTCGGGCCGCACGGCCCTCGTCCTCTCGGGCCACAGCCGCGACATCCTCTCGATCGACTTTTCGCCGAACGGGTGCGCCTACCTCTCCCTCTCTCTCTCTCTTCTCTCTCGTCGCTCGCCCTGCGCTCTGACTGACGCCCTCCACCGCGCGCCGTCGCCGTCGCCCGCCCGCAGGTACCAGGTCGCGACGGGCTCGAACGACGACACGATCCGGATCTGGGACCTGCGCATGCACCAGGCGATCGCGACCATCCCGGGCCACAAGAGCGCCATCTCGGACGTCAAGTTCTTCCAGGCGCCGGCCGCGCGCGACGCCGAGCGGTACCCGCTCACCGAGACGCCGAGGGCGTTCGCCGGCATGGACGAGTTCAACGGCGCGAGCGCGGGCGAGGTCAAGAGCGAGGACGAGGTCAAGGGCGAGGAGGGCGAGGGCAGCGTCAAGCGCGACGTCGACGCGGCGCACGACCCGGCGACCCAGGCCGACTTCCCGACGTCGGGCTCGTTCCTCGTCTCGAGCGGGTTCGACGGCTACGTCAAGGTGTGGAGTGCCGACGACTGGCAGCAGGTGCGCGCCATGGCCAACGACCAGGCGGGCAAGGTCATGAGCGTCGACGTGTCGAGCGGTCCGTGCACTCTCTCTTCCCCTCGCGAGCTTGACGAGCCTTCACTGACGACGCCGTCCCTCTCTCTCGCTCGCAGACGCACGCTTCATCGCTGCGGGCCAGTACGACAAGACGTTCAAGCTCTACTCGGACCCCAACGTCGACCTGTCGTAGCTGTCGAGGAGGAGGGCCGTGCGCGCGGTCGAGGGGAGAAAACGAGTCGAGCAAGACGATCACGGCTCTCTCTTCTCTGCAGAGCGACTCTCCGAGAGACTCGAGAGCGTGACAACAAGGGCAGCGTTGCAGGTATAGATGTGAGAAGGGTGCCCGAGCTAGTTACTGCTCTGCGGCAAAGTCGGGCAGCTGGTCGCCCGCGGCGAGGTCGCGCTCGACGACGACCTTCCTCAGCTTGGCGTATGCGCGCTCGAGCTCGTCGTTGACGACGACGACGTCGAACGCGCCGCTCTTTGCGTACTCGAGCTCGCCGACGGCGGCCGCGAGGCGGGCTGCCATCGAGCTCTCGGACTCGGTGCCGCGGCCCGAGAGGCGCGTCTTGAGCGAGGCGAGCGAGGGCGGCGAGATGAAGACGTAGAGCGGGTCGAGGTGCGGGTGGTTGGCCTTGATGAGCTTGACGCCCTGCGAGATGTGCGCTCGAGGAGGATCAGCAAAGCGCTCACGGGCGCGACGAGGACAGAGGGACAGACAGGGCGCACCTGGGTATCAATGTCGAGGATGCACATCTTGCCGCCGCGCTTGACGTCCTCGACGCTCTTGACGCTCGTGCCGTACATGTTGCCGCTGAACTCGGCGTGCTCGATGAAGCCGTCCTGGGCGACGAGCTCGACGAACGACTCGCGCGAGACGTAGTGGTACGAAACGCCGCGCTCCTCGCCTGGTCGCGGCGCGCGCGTCGTGTCTGTGGCCGGGCGAGGGCGAGAGGTCAGCGGGGCAGGAGGAGATGAGGAGGAGGAGGAGAGGGGTGCGCACGCGAGATGGAGAAGCCAAACTTGTCCGGGAACTCGTTGAAGAGCTTCTTGAGGAGCGTGCTCTTGCCCGTGCCAGACGGGCCTGTGTGCCGCACGACGCGTGGCGTCAGCTCTCGCCGCGGAGGGAGATGAGGCTGGGCGGGGGAGCTCGACAGGGCGAGGAACGCACCGCAGATGACGACGGGGCGGATCAGGTTGGCGGCGACGGAGCTCATGTTGGACTCGGGAGACTTGCGCTGCACAGGAGGGGTGGGTGGGCCGACGACGAGGGACACAGAGGCGAGCGCGCTCGTGCGCGGGGAGACCGCGGCGAGGAATCCGCTCACGCTCTCGCTAGGGCTCCTTGTGCGCTGTGCGTGCGCGCAGAGAAGCTCTCGAGTCTCTCGACGCCACTGGGGGACGCGCACAGCGGCTCGACTCGTGCGTGCAGCTCGTCCGCGCTACAAAGGCGTCGCTCACTGCACCCCCCTCTCGTCAACGACAGCCTCGCCGGGCCCACCTGCTCGACCGAACGACCGACCGAGAGCGCCCTCAGGCCTGCGTGGGCGCGTCGAGCGTGATCTCGCCGACGCGAAGGCGGGTAAAGCCGAGCTTTGAGCGCAGGGTGCGGCGGTAGCCCTTGCGGCGCTTGAACTTGTCGACCTCGAACATGGCGCCCTTGGTGTGCTCGGTCACCGTGACGGAGCACTGGACGTGGTCGGGAGCGAGGTAGGGGAGGGCGTCCGGGTGGCGCTGCCAGTCCTTGGGGATGCCGTCGACCGTGACGGCGCGGCTCATGGGCGGGCGCAGGACGGCGTCGAGCGGGGCCGCGTTGGCGCGCAGGGCCGACGAGGTGGCGCTCGCGACGTCGGCGAGCGGGTGCGACGAGGGCTGGGCGGCGCGGAGGGTGTAGTCGCGCGAGCCGACCTCGAGGATGCGGGTGAGGGCGAGGGTAGCGCCGACGTCGAGGCCCTTGAGTTTGGGGACGGTGAGGATGTCGCCGGGGGTCAAGAGGTAGCGGCGACCCATGAAGAGGGCGACGACGTAATGCGACGGCTGCGACTTGAGGAGCGACAGGGCCGAGGGTTCAGAGCTGCGGGCGGGAAGGGGCGAGGGTCAGTCGGGGTTCTGCACAGGGTAGGGAGGAGCGGGACCGAGTGGCTCACGGCGAGGACGAGAGGGCGGGGAGTTGTTGCGGGTCGAGGGCGTTGCGGTGAGCGTGGTGAGGGAGGGGCGGAGGGAGGGAGGTCGAGGACTGGGTGGGTGCTCGGCGGGGCGAGGCTGCTGCCGAGAAGGGCCTGACGGAGGACCATGCTGGTGCTTGTGTTGCTGCTCGAGGTGGGGTGGAGCAGGCGAGGCACGAGGTCGAGGTCGAGGCGATCCAGCGCGACGACGAGGCTGCGCGGGGGAGGAGCAGCGCGTGAGCTGGGTGGGGCGGGTCGGGTGCAGTGTCAGAGGAAGAGTGCGTACCTGCAGTGCGTGCGAGCATGGCTGTGCAGTTCGAGGCGGACGACGAGCGAGGCGATGAGGGAAAAGGCGCCGGACGGCGGACGAGACCGACGAACGACGACGACGAGCTGCTCCTGCTCCCACAGCTCGCTCCTGCCAGCCAGTGCATGCTCACGAGGCTCCTCACTCTCCTCACCCGCCGCACCCCGACCCACGCCCACCCCCTGTCGACCATGGCCTCGTCCTCCCCGCTCCGCCTCTCGCTCTCGACCAACTCGTCCCCCTCGGCCCGCGCCGCCGCCTTGGTCCACGCCGTCTACGGCCAGTTCATCCAGCACCTCGGCCTCTCGCACGCTGACAAGGTGAGCCCCTCCCCTTGCGCCCGCCCTCGTCTCGCGCCCTCTCTCTCCCCGCTCACACCGCCCACTCGCCCCAGCTCTCGCTCGACACCCCCAACGGTAACCTCACCGCCCTCGCCGACATCACCACCGCCCTCCTCGACGCTGCAGGCAAGACCACCGACGCCCTCGGCGCCACTCAGGAGCAGCAGGACGCCGCAAGGGCCTGCCTCGCCAAGGTCGACTCGCCCTCGTTCAACCTCGACAACCCCGACTCGCTCAAGTCGCTCGACGCCGACCTCACCACCAAGACCTACTGCGCCGGCGACTCGTTCACCGCAGCAGACCTCGGCCTCTTTGCCGCCGTCCACCCGCACATCGTCCGTCCTCGTCTCCTTCCTCTCTCTCTCTCCGTCCTCACCGGCCACACCTGCTGACCCCGACGAGCCCTCTCCTCGACAGGCCCAAGCCTCGCACTCGACCCTCCTCTCGCACCCGGCCTTGACCCGCCACTTTGACCACGTCCAGCACCTGCCCCTCGTCGCTTCCGCCCTCGCCCGCAACCCGGACGTCCTCGAGGGCCGCCCCGCCGTCGTCGCCATTGACGTCGACAACGTCCCCGTCGTCGACATCAAGCCCGACGTCAAGGCCAAGAAGCCCAAGGCCGACGCCGCCGCTCCTCCCGCCGCCGCCGCCGCCGACAACCAGCCCAAGCAGCAGAAGCAGGCGCCCGTCGACAAGGTCGTCAGCGACAAGAAGAAGGGCGAGCAGGCCGGCGCACCTGCTGCGGCGGGCGCGCCCAAGGACGGCGGCAAGAAGGGCGACAAGAAGGACAAGCCGGCAAAGGAGAAGAAGGCGCCCGCGCCCGCACCCGTCGCCGAGGCGCCCGCACCGTGGATGGTCGACCTGCGCGTCGGCAAGATCGTCGAGGGTGCGTCTCGCCGCCGCTGCTCTCTCTCTCTCTCTCTCTCTCTCGAGCCGACGAGACCCGGACCGAGACCTGCGCACTGACCCCCTCTCGCCCTCCATCACTCGCCCCTCGCAGTCTCGGTCCACCCAGACGCCGACTCGCTCTACGTCGAGAAGATTGACGTCGGCGAGGCCGAGCCGAGGACGATCCTGTCGGGCCTCGTCAAGTACAAGACGCTCGAGCAGAGTGCGTCCCTGCTCCCTCTCGCTCCGCCTCTCTCGCCCTCGAGGCTTGCGCTCACGCTCTCGGTACCGTGCTCGCAGTGCAGGGCGCCATGGTCATCACGGTGTGCAACCTCAAGCCCGTCAGCAGTGCGTGCCGCTCTCGTCCTCCTCTTGCGCACGGACCTCGGCCCTGACCTGGCTCCTCCCCCTCTCTCTCCCTCGCGCGCGCAGTGCGCGGCATCAAGTCGTTCGGCATGCTGCTCTGCGTGCGTCTCTCGCCCTGCACCTCTCTCCCTGCGTCTCGGACCGAAACCTGACCCCGCTCGGACCCCGTCTTCCCCCCGCAGGCCACCTCGCCCGAGGGCAAGGACGCCGGCGTCGAGTTCGTCGACCCGCCCGCGGGCTCGCAGCCGGGCGACCGCGTCTTCTTCGAGGGCATGCACGACCGCACCCCGCTCGAGCTCCTCAACCCCAAGAAGAAGATCTTCGAGACGGTCCAGCCGGGCTTTACGACGCTCGCCAACCGCGAGGCGGCGTGGGTCGCCGAGGGGGGCAAGGGAGAGACGCACAGGATCGTGACCGACAAGGGCGTGTGCTCGGCGCCGACGTACATCGGCGCGAGCTTGTCGTAGACGGTTCGATGAGAAGCCGTCGGCGCACGAGGCGACGTCCTACCTCCTGTCTCGTCGGGTCTCTGGGCGTGCGGCGTCGCTCACCTAGAGTGTGAGAGCGGCTGCGAAGAGCTAGCTTAAAGAGCTGGCGAGGCGGCGACGCTCGGACCTCTCGCTCGTTCCGCGACTTGGTCTTCCTCGCGCTCGCTCGCAGTTCTCTCGCGGCGCCTCTCGCTTCCTGGTCAAGGCCTGCTCGCCTGCAGCATGCGGACCTCTCTCCCTGACAGAGCAAGCTCTCGGCGGGCGCGCGGGTGGACGGCACGAACCCAAGCTCGAAGTGCACGGCCCCCTCCTCCTCTTCCTCTCGCTCGACCGCGCCTTGCCTCACCCTATCCCGCCACCGCACTCACAGCTACTGGCTCCCTCAGGCCTGCGCCTCGCGCTGCTGGGCGTACCACTCGTCGCGGATGCGGACTGCTCGAGAGGGAGAAAGTGCGAGAGGGAGGAGAGGCCGAGTCAGCTGCGTCGCGCTCGGCGACGACGCGCTCGAGAGCGGTAGGGAAGGCCGCACCGTTGCGCAGGTGGTGCAGGTGCCTGTGAGCCGGGAAGGAGGCGTCAGCGTGCGTGCACATGGAGGGAGGAGCGAGGCGAGGAGATGGAGGACGCCCGGGCGCGCGCTCACCAGAACGAGTAGCCGCCGATGAGGCCCGAGCCGAGGCCGAGCGAGATGTGGAGGAGGGCCTGTAAGTGGGGCGACGAGGCTGAATGAGCGGTGGCGACGAGCACGCAGAGCGAGACGAGGGAGGTGGACGCACAGAGCGGCGCAGGGCGCCTTGGATCGGGGCGATGGCCATGTCTGGTGTTGGGCAGCTCGCGAGGAGAGTGAAGCAGAGGCAGAGCGAGTCGGAGCAAGCAGGGAGAGGTCGAGAAGCTGAGCATGCGGGGTGCCTCGCTCCTTCGCACGAAGGCCCGAGATGGACACCTCCTCTCGTCCGGGGTCGAGTCCTCGAAACAGACATCGCGATTCCCTCCTCCTTGCTCCGCCTGCTCAGTCTACAGCCACCGACGCGCTTATGCCGACTCGGCCTTGAGCTTGGCCTGCTCGAGGTACCTGTGCAAACCGAAGCGACGCTAGGATCAGCGCTCTCGCCCACACGATGGAAGAGAGGCAGAAGAACGCGCGAGGGCGGACGCACCAGTTGTCGCGGTTGCGGACGAGGGGAAGGTGAACGAGCTGCCAGTACGAGTAGCCGGCCTGTGGAGGAGGAAGACGAGGCGAGGTCAGCCGGTGGTGCGAGGAGGAGGGGAGGACGAGGTGAACGGCCGCCTTCGCAGCTGGGCGGGGGAACGGGGCGAGGAGGGAGTGGAACGCACGACGAGGCCGCCACCGATGCCGATGCTAAGGTTGGTGAGGAGCTGCGAGCGCGAGAGCCGGCGGAGGAAGACGGGGAGGAGACGAGGGGCGAGATCAGCCTCGGCTCGACGACACAGCGCGCGACGAGGGCGACAGGAGGGCAGACGCACGTGCTTGCGGAGCGCGCCCTGGATCGGTGCAATGGCCGGCATGCTTGGCTGTGTGGTCGTCGAGGTGCGGTGGGCGGAGAGGACTTGGCCGCGACGAGGCGAGTGGTTGGCTCGGGCGACGGCGCCTCCCTCTCACCTCTCGCAGCCGCTGTGTGCTGGCTCGAAGGTACACTATACTCTGCGGTCTTCCTCAAAGACGCTCCAGAGAGAACCGACCCGCAGGAGGTGTCCTCGCCGAGCCCTCCTCCTCATCTCGCTCCGTCTCGTCGCTCCTCTCTGTCCTCGCGCTCTGCCCGAGGCAGATTTGCACACGTGCATCTCTTCAACGCTCGTCTCTACAAAGCACTGCAATCGCGGCGCATGGCCTTTGCAAAATCTCGCACGCTCTCGCTCTCGCTCTCGTCCTCACCTCTCGGACAGCTCAAAGCTCGCACGAGTCGCGCTAGATAGAATACACGCGCACGTACGCGACCTCCCAGTACGCGTTGTCAAAGTTCTTCGGGTCCTTGACGGCGTCGGAGCACGTCGCGCCGAGCGAAAGGCACTGCTCGGGCCAGACCTGCGCGCACGCGAGAGGGCGGCGTCAGCGGGCGCTCGGTAATAGAGACGGCGAGAGAGGGAAGGAGGGGACGCACTGCGCCGGCCCAGTCGCCGCTGGAAGCGCGAGAGGCGGAAGAGGATGAGGGAGGGTCAGTGCGAGGGTCGAGGACGACGTCGAGGAGGGCCGTGCGCACCATAGCGTGGTGTCTGTCGCCGCAGATCTCGTCAGCCGGAGATGCGTCGTCGAGAGCGAGAGGTAGGGGGAGAGCACGCACCGAAGATGAGGTCCTGGTCCTTGAAGTACTCGTCGATCTTGCACCCGCTCTTTGGCCAGCTCGCGCTCGGCTTGCCCCACGTCTTCCTGTCGGGCGCGCCGTCGACAATGTTCTGCGGCACGTCGGGTCGGCTCCAGAACCACTGCTCGATGGCGTCGGTCGTGAACGACGTGACGAAGACGCCGCCGCCGGCGCCGTTGAAGCCCTCGCCGTAGCTGTTCTTGGCCGTCTCGGCGTACGAGCAGCCCGTGTTGCCGTTGACCTTGGCGTTGCAGTCGTTGCTGCGCGCGTGCGAGAGGTGGAGGCGGTCAGTGGGTACGCGGGCGAGGCAGACGAAGCAGAGACGAGCGGCTCGAGCGCAGGGAGGGGGAGAGGAGGCCCAGGCGGGACGCACTTGGCGGGTACGAGCTCCCCTGTCACGTCGACGCTCTCAGTCATCTTGCAGCCCGAGTCCTTGGTGTGGAGCGTGATCTGGTTGGCAGCGTCGTCGTGCACGCCCTCGAGAACGTCACTGCGGGCGGTCGAGGGGGTCCGAGCGGGGGGTCAGCTCGAGCGCCTCGACGCTCGCCGCAGCCCTGTCGGCGGCTCCACAGAAGAGGCTTGATGACCTGAGAGGACAGTCGACGCACATCTCGCCGCCGTCTGGCCAGTTGGGCCCGTTACTCCAAAAAGCAGGCCAAGCTGCGGCACGCGCTCGTCGTCAGCTCTGCCGCTGATCCCGAGCCGTGCGAGAGTGGAGGGCGCACTCGAGCAGCCCCACGGCATCTTGAGTATGTCGGCGATGACGATCGAGCCAATCTTGACCGCCTCGGTGCTGTGGATGCGGACCGACTTTCTCGCCGCGCCGGCGTCGAGCGTTGTCGTGTTGTCGACCTTCTGCGTGCGGGTTCTCGTCCATCAGTACACGGTCGACGAAGCAGGAGAGCGGCTCAGAGAGGGCGCACCATGAAGATCGAGGTTGCGCTCGTCGAGATAAGCCCGGCGCTTTTGGCGTCGTCGAGGTTGACGTAGTCGACCTGGCCCTGCGCGCGCTTGACATGAGCTCGACTCGACCTGATCGAGAGGCTGAACGGCGTACATGAGTAGGATCTGCTCGACGGTGAGGAGGAACGCGGGCAAGGTCAGGTCCGACCGCTCGAGTTTGGGAAGGTCGGGAGCGCACGGACCTGCATCTGCCCAGAACGTCCACCCGTCGAAGAACGTGTCGCCCTCGTAGCTCGTGACGAGCTTGTACGGCCCGCCGTTGGACGTGGCGGGCGGTGCGGCTGCCCCACCCGAAGAAGGCGATGCGCCGCCGCTCTCACTCGCGGCTGCGCTCGTCTTGGACGGCGAGCTAGACCCGCCGCTCGCCTTGCTCGAGACCTGCACGGCAGTCTATCAGCTCGAGCTCATCGTGCTGGATGACGGACAGGAAGGCGACGCACCTTTGACGGCGACTCCTCTGCCCCGCTCGAGCCCGTCCCTCCTCCCGCCTTTCCCCCTCCTACCGCTCCTGCGCCGGCTCCTGCCGATGACGAGCCCGACGAAGCCGATGTTGGAGCTTCGTCTCGAGTGACGAGGAAGACGAGCACGATGCCCAGGGCGAGAAAGATGACGGCGCCGACGGCGAGCACGGCGTTGCTCTGCGGCCGGGTGCGCCGCTGTCCAGCTCGCCGACGGTGGCGATGATGAGGATGATGAGGTGCCGCATGAACCTGTCGCTCAAGCTGTCAGCTTACGCAGGCCAGGCGGGAGGGAGAGTGCGAGGGAGAAAGAGGAGGAGCTCACCTCGGAAGACGACGAGGAAGAGCCAGAGTCCGAGTCCGAGTCCGAGTCCGAGCGGTCGTGGTACCGGTGTCGACCCTTCTCGCTCAGCTGTCCACTTGGAGGGCCGCTCGACGAGGATGCGGGCGAGTCGAGGCCACTGGAAGAGGTCGAGCCAGCCGAGTCGTCCGAGTCGCTGCGTCGTCGTGCGCGGTGGTGGCGGGCCATGCAGCAACAGCAGGTGCAGCCAGAATGTCGAGGTGTGAAGCGCAGGAGACAGAGAGGCGGCGAGGAGCTCACCGAGCCGGGTGCGCCTCGGACACTCCGGGGCACGGACAGGGGCCCGTCCGTCCGCAACGACTAACTTAGACGGCGCGAGCGTCGCCGGCGACGGGCAGCGTGAGCGCGATCGAGCCGAATAAGGTTTGCGAATGACAACAAGGAGGGGGGGACGACGTCGACGACGGCGAGAAAGAGAGGGAACGACAGACACGGCGCACTCGAGCGAGAGGTTCACTCCTCGCCCTCGACCTCCATCGCCTGGTCCTCCTGCGCCGTCTGCGACATGCGCGCCGACCGTCGAGTGCCCGTCGCCCGGGAAGGAGCTGCGGGCGGCTTGGCCTCGAGCGCGACCGACGGCCGACGAGAAAACGAGGCTGAGGGTCGGCGGGCGACGACGGGCGCGACCTTCTGGTCAAAGTCGAGGTCCTCGTCTGCGAGCGGAAGGAGAAGGGTCAGTCGGGGCGCGAGGAGAGGAGAGAGGGCGAGAGAGGGAGGGCGACGCACAGAACGCGAGGTTGCCCGCCTGCTTCTCCTCCTTGTCGAGGTGGTCGAGGTCGAGGTCGAGTCCTGGCACCTCCTCGTCCTCCTCGCCGAGCTCGGTGATGCCGAGCTGCTGCCGCAGGACGACCATCTGGTCGCGCAGCGCCGAGATGGCCTGGTCGCGGCGCTCGATCCGCTCGCGCAGGATGCCGAGGTACTCGTTGCTCCTCCTGAGCAGCGCCACCTTGCTCACGCCGCGGTTCGGGTTCTCCGGGTCGACCTCGCCGTGGCGCTGCCCGCCGACGTTGCCGTCGCCCGGTCGGCGGTCGCGCTCGTCCGTGTAGGGGAGGATCGGCGGGAGGAGCTTGCGCAGCTCGTCGAAGCACAGCTTGAGCGAGTCGCGCCGCTTCTGCTCGGCGACCTTGTGCGACGAACGACGCGAGTCGACGGGAGGAGCGGCGCCGCCGTTGGCCGACGAGGGGCCCGCCGCCTGCAGCTCGGACTGCATCGACGAGGGGAGGCCGAGGAGGTCGGGGCCGCGGCCGTCGAGGATGTTCTCGTAGTTGCTCTTGGCCGCCAGGCGTGCTTGAGCGTCGGGTGCTGCGTCTGCAGGGAGGACGACGAGGAGCGTGAGTCAGCGAGGTGCTCTCGAGAGAGAGGGTCCGAGCGGCGAGCGGCGGAAGGAGAGAGGGACGCACTGCTCGCGAGTAGAGGGCGGATCTTGGGACTCGGCCCGATCTTGGGACTCGGCGCCACCTTGGTCGCCGCCTTGCCCTTCCTCCCTCCGGCCGCGCCTGCACCGCCAGCACCCGCCGCCGCCTTGCCCTTGCCCTTGACGCTCGCGCCGCCCGTCCCGGCCGCGTCAACGGGCTTGAGCGCCGGCGACGCTCGCACCGAGGCGCCCTTGCGCCGAGGAGCCGCCTTGCTCGTCGACGGCGGCGGCGGGGCGACGAACGTCTCCTCCTCCTCCTCCTCGCCCTCGCCGGCTGCGGCGGTCGCGGTCGCCGAAGCCGCGCTCGCTGGCACGCTCGAGTCGGCGAGCGACTGCGCGGCGACGCCGATGTCCATCGCGGCGGGGAGGAAGGCGGCGTCGGGCTGAGGGAGGAGGGCGGGACTGTTGCTGAGCGACGACAGGGCCGAGTCGATGTCGTGCGCCTGCAGCGCACCGAGGGCGGGCGACAGCGACGACAGGCCGTTAACGTCAAAGTCGCTCGAGAAGTTCATGAACGAGGCGGGCGTGACGGGGTTGAAGCCGGCGGACGGCGGCGGCGGCGGGCCCATGGGCTCGAGCTGGTACGGCTGCTGGTGCTGCTGCTGCTGCTGTGCGTGCTGCTGAGGAGGGAGCATCGACGGGGGCTGCATCGCCAGGATCTGCGGGTCGACCGACGGCGACGAGACGGCGACGCCCTCGACAACGCCGGGCAAGCTCGGCTGGTGCGCGTAGCTCGAGCTCGGCAGCTGGTAGTGCTGCTGCGCCTGCGGCGACGGGTACGTCGACTGCGTGCCGTAGCCCGACGAGGCGAGGTCGACCGGGCTCGGCGTGTCGAAGCTCGCGAACCCGCCGCCGCCGCCGAGACCGTGCTGCTGCGCCTGCGCGTGCGGCCCGCCCTGCTCGGCAGGCGACGCCTTGCTCGACGACGAACCGCTCGCCGACATGACGCTGCCCGCCCGCCCTTGACCGCCCGACGAGCCGCCCATCGTCGGCCCGAGGAACGGGCTGCTCGTCGCGCTCTTGCTGCCCGCTCGCCTCTCGCCGTGCGCGCCCGCCGACACCGTCTTGGTGCGCCCTCGCCGCCGCTCGAGCGCCGAGTCGGGCGTCGGCTTGATGAGCGGGCTCGGGCGCGTCTTCTTCGCCGCGCTGCTCGCGCCGCGCCGACCGGCTGCCGCGCCGGCGCCAGTCGAGGTCCCGACGTCGGTCGGGCCGAGTCGGGGCGAGTAGTACGACCCGGCGGGTGAGCCGGGTGCACCGCCGGGTAGCTGGGTCGAGAGGGCGCCAACGCCGTCGACGAGCCCTTGGAGCGAGTTGCGCTGCGGGTTGATGCGGCCGTTCGAGGCCGAGCTCGTTGCGCCGTCCGTGTTGTACAGCTGCGGACCGAGGGCGGGCGAGGTGAGGGGAGGGAACAGGTCGGCGGGCGAGACGAGCGGAACGGCGCTCGGGCCGACCGAGGGAGGGAGGGACGAGGCGTTGGTGAAGGTCGAGTGGGGCGTCATGGCGGGCGACATCATCGGGCTGAAGAGGTACTGCGAGCGGTAAAGGAGAGCGTCAGGCCAGACTCGGGACGGGAGGTGCAGAGAGAGAGGCCGCGCACCTCGTTCTCGCGGTACGAACCGTCGAGGCTAACGGTCCCGCTGCTCATGCCGTGCGAGTGCTGCTGCTGCTGCTGCCCGTGCGCGTGGCCGTTGTGCTGCTGATGCTGCTGGTGCTGTTGATGATGGTGCTGCTGCTGCTGCTGGTACATCTGGGCTTGCTGCGCTTGGACCTGCGCCTGGACCTGCGCCTGCATCTGGGCGCCCATGAGCAGCTGCAGTGCCGCGACCTGCGCCGGGAACGGCGCGTTCTGCAGCTGCTGCGCGAGGAAGCTCTGGTTCGGGTCGGCGCCGGCGGCCGCGCCGGGCTGAAAGGACCCGAGCATCTGCTGGAACAGCTGCGGCAGGGCGAACCCGCTCGTGGGCGCGCCGTACGTCGCCCGGCTCGGCGTCGACGAGCCCGAGTGCTGCTGCTGCTGCTGCTGAGGCTGCTGGTGCGGGTGGTGCTGCTGGAAGGACGAGCCGTAGGTCGGCATCGGGCTCGGCTGGTGCGAGGACGAGGGGTGCGGCGAGTAGGCCGAGGGGGAGGGCGGCGCATAGGGGTTGGGCGCGGTGCCGCTGTGCTGAGGCGAGTGCTGGGCGTGCGGCGGCGGCGGCATGAACAAGTGCGACGCGGCGGCAGAGCCGAGAGTCGGCGTCGGCGTCTCGCTCGCGGGCATGCCGCCGGCGAGGAGCTGGTGGAGCTGGGCCTGCAGGTCCGGCTGGGGCTGCGGCGGCGACTGCGCTGCGGTTGCGGGCGAGTCGAGCGTCGGGTACAGGAGCCGGAGCTGCTCCATGAGGGCCTCGTGCCCGGCTGCCGCACCGCCCGGGAGCTCGACGCCGGTCATGCCCTCGCCGCCCGTCGCGCCCGCCGCACCGTGCCGGCCCTGCGCGTCGGGGCTGAGCGCGTTGGGCTGGAGCGTGAACTCGGCAAGGAGGTCGGCGAAGTTGGCGGCCGACGAGGGGAACGCGTCGACGGCCGCCGAGTCGAGGCCGCGGAAAGCCGACGGCGGGGACAAAACCGCTGCTCCAGGGCTTGGTGCGCCGCGCGCCGAGTCGGCGGTGCCCTTGCCGGCGTGCTGGGACGAGTTGACGGGGCTGGGTGCGGTGCCGGAGAGGAACGAGTGGAGGGCGGCGAGCGAGGGGTCGAGGAAGCGCGGGCTCGCGCTCGTCTGGAAGGGCGGCGTCGTGGCCGACGAGGACGGGTCTGAGCCCATGGCGCGTGCTGTGCGGCGGGTTGCGAGGGTACGAGGGTCGCCGGGTCGAGACGGGTCGAGAGAGGAGGAGGAGGAGGGGAGCGCTACAATGGGCGGGGACGGCGACGAGGGGCGGCAGGCGCGGGCGCGGTAGGCTGGATGCCCAGCGAGCTGCACAGTGGACGCAGGTGCAGTCGGCGTGGTCGAGTGAGCGGGCGAGAGCTTGTCCTCCCCTGCGACAGCCGGCGCGCTTTCCTCGCGAGGCCGTCGACGGCAAGGCACGCTCAACTCGACCCACGCTGTGCAGCTGTGCTTGCCCACCTCTCTCGGACAGCTAGCTGTACAGCGCCTCTCAAGCTCGAGACGCTCTCGCGCTTGCCCGCGGCCTGAGCCAGCTCGCCGTGGTCAACCTCCTCGCGTGAGCATTTCGCAACCCCGCGCTCCCCCCTCGCTCGCTCCCCGCTCCAGTCTTTTTCCCTCCCCTCGCACCGCACCCGTCGAGGCCGACGCCGCGCGCGCGAGAGCGCCGAGAGGCGGCGCTCAGGAGCGCGACGAGCGCGAGGCGACGACCTTCTTGCGCAGGAGGCCCTCCTTGAGCTCCGACTCGCGCCGCGAGAGGTCCTGCGAGCAGAGGAGAGCGTCAGCGAGCTGCCCATGTCCATCTCGGGCAGGGCGGAGGGCCGTCGGCGCAGCACCGCCGGCTGCACGTGCCGCCGCTCGGGCCGCCGATGAGACGACGACGGCGAGGGAAGGAGGACAGTCACGCACCTCGTCCTGCTCCTGCTTGACCTCGACCGGATCCTCCTCGTCCTGCTCCCACCGCGAGCGCTTTGCGCCGTCGCCCGCCGCAGGCTCGCCGCGCCCAGCCGGCGACGGCGACCGCCTCCTCGGCGGCGACGGCGAGAAGGCGTCCCTCGCCGGGCGCCGCCTCGCTGCGGCACCTGCGCCGCGCTCGTCGTCGTCGGGGCGGCGCCTCGGCGGCGGCGACCTGCTCCTGCTCCTGCTCGGCGAGCGCCTCCTGCGCGGCGGCGGCGGGCTGCGACTCCTGCTGCGGCTGCGACTCGCGCTGCGGCGCACGCGGCGCTTGCTCGGGCCGGGCGACCGACTGCCGGAGCGAGAAGGCGAGCGGATGCGGCGGCGAGGAGGGGGGGAGCGCGACCGAGAGCGCGAGCGCGAGTAGGAGCGTCGACGGCGGGGAGGTGGGCCAGGAGGGGTACGGGATCGGGAGCGACCTCGCTGGAACTGCGGACAAGGAGTGAGGTCAGCTCGACGTGAACGTCTCGTAGAGAGCGAGCGAGAGAGCCCGTACCGCGCCGCCGCCGCCTCCTCCTCGTCCGCCTCGAGGTCCAGCGTCGTCGCCGTACCCTCCCCTCCCACCGCCGCCGGGTCCACCACGCGGTCCGTACCCGCCGTACCCGCCGTCGCGCTCGCTCCTAAACCCGCCGTCGCCTCCTCGTGGCACGGACCCTCCCTCGCGCCCGCGGTCGTCGACCCTCCCGCCGTACCCGCCCCTGCCCGGCGGCGGTCCCCCAAAGCCGCCCCTCCCTCCTCGACCGCCACCGGGGCCGCCACGCCCCTCGCGCTCCCGCCTGCGCACCTCGTCGAGGTGCTCCGCCTCCCTGCGCCGCAGCGCCTCCTGCTCCTCGCGCGCGCGCATCTCGCGCTTCTTCTCCTCGAGGAGGGCGGTCGGTACGCGCAGCGGGTTCGACTGGGCGCTGAGGAGGAGGTCCCACAATGCCGACATGAAGGCGGGCGTCTTGGACTCGAGGAAGCCGGTGAGGAGGAGCTGCATCTGCTTGCCGTCGACGACCTGCGCCGTGGACGAGTGTCAGCTCGAATATATCTACTCGCTAGCCCGCCATCTCAGCAGAAAGGCTGGGCACGGCGGGCGAGAGGTAGATGAAGCACGCACCGGGTTGTCGTTGTCCTCGAGGAGAGAGTAGATGTACTCGAGGAGGACGTCGTCCTCGAAGCCGAGGAGCTCGATGACCTTCTTGGTGATCCACGGCTTCATGACGGCCATCTCGACCTTGCGGATGTCGACCTGCGAGGCGCGGGCGGCGGTCAGCACCTGGCGAGGGTCGGAGACGGGGGAGCGTGGGAGGAGAGGGCAGGGAGGACAGCAGCGGACGGACCTTGGTGTTGAGCGAGGCGGGGAAAGAGGTTTTGGCGAGGAGCGCAGACTGCTTGTCCTTGAAGCGCGGGTCCTGCGGGGCGTGCGGGCGAGGGGCAACGAGTGCGGGTGGGAGATGAGGAGGACGACGGGACGAGGTGAGCGCAGCTCGGCATGGGAGAAGGACGGGAGGGCGCACCTGGTCGAGTGAGATGCCCCTGAAGCTCGTCATGCTGAGCAGCTGGCAGTCTGGACGAGAGGGAAGGGGCAGAGCGAGGAGCTCGTTGACCTCGCCTCGGCTCGCGAGCTGCTCGTCGCACCGCTCCTCCACCCGCTCCTGCTTGGTCCCTCCGGTCAGCTCCTGGACCATGCCGTGTGCTCCTGTCGCTCCCGGCGCCAGCAGCGCTCGCATCCGCGCTTCCCCCGCCGGCCACCTCGCACCCCCCGCCGTCGGGTCCTCAGCTCTGCCGCGAGCTCCCACCTGACCGCGCGCACCGCCTGGTCGTACGTCGTCTTGCTGACAAGCAAGAGTGGCAACGAGTGCGTCTCCCGCCCTCTCGTCCGTGCTTCTCTCTTCTCGGCGCGGCGAGCGCGCGCTGACCCTCCTCAACCTCGTCCCTCCTCGCGTCGCAGGCACGTCTCGGTCAAGCTCTTTCTCGCCGTCCAGGACAAGATGGCGCTCAAGGGTCAGGGCAAGGCGTCGTCGGCGCTCACCTCGACCTAGACGACCACCGCCGCCGCTCGGTTCGACTCGCAGGAGCTCGTCTGCGGCATCATGGGCGCGTTCTCATGCTGGGCGGGCCACTCCAAGGTCGACGGCGTCCAGCAGGTGCTCGAGCGTGTCGGTCCGGCCCTACGCGTCGACCTCGTCATCCAGTGCGCCCGCCCTCCTTCCTCCTCGCCCTCGGCCGAGCTTGCTCGCTGATCTTGCTCTCCTCGCTTCTCTTGCAGGTGCAGCGTCATCATCGGCGGCACCCTCGACACGCATGGCTCGGCGCCCGACCCGACCGACACCGCATCATTCCTCAGCCAGTGCGCCGTCGCGGGCGGCGTGACGCCGACTGCGCTGCGCCAGGCTCTGCTCGCGCTCGTCGTGCGTCAGTCGGCGGCCAGCTTCGCCGAGGTCTGCGTGGGCGAGAGCGCTTGGCGAGGTCGAGGATCGAGACGAGGCCCTTGGCGCGCCCGCCGTCGAGGTGCGCCGCTCTCTCCCTCTCCCTCCCTCGCTCTCTCCCTCTCCCTCGCTCCCTCCTCTATCGCCTGCTCGTCCGCCTCGAGCGCACGACGCTGACGATCTCGTGCCTCGCCTGCAGCGCTCGTCGTCGCCGACGTGCCGCTCGCGCGCCGGGCCGGGCCCGCCGCTCGAGCTCTCGCGCCTCCACACCTCCTCGTACCTCCTCACGTCGCCTCATACGTCCATGCACCGCTCCCGCATTGTTACACGGAGACTATGCCATTCATCCCACCGTCAAAGATCCTTTCTTCCGCTCGGCGTCGCCGAAACCGTCCCTCGTCGAGCGACCTTCGCAAGCGGGCTCGTGCACCGCCCTGCCTCGGTGTGCGACCCGCCTCGATCGACTGCTCGTTCACCTGCGCACACGCGCACGACGACACAGCTTGCGAGACGGCGTCTGTCCTCGCCGTCGAGAGCCGAAAGTGCGAGAGTGCGCGCTCGACCCTCTTTCGGCGGCGGACCGGCTTCTCCGCGTCGCCCTTCGCCCGGCCCTCCTGATCCTCAAACTCTCTCTCGGACGCCGAGATTGCGAACAAGGAGCCACACTCGAGCATTAGTCGGGAGAGGAGGGCGAGCGCGAGGTTGCTCGAGGCGCGTCGGCGCTCAGGTCGCGCGCCGCCAGCTCTGCCTCACCAGCTCGTCCAGAGAGCGCCTTTGCGAGCCGAAACTGCTAGAGCTCACACCTGCACTTGCTCGACACGCTGCTAGCTGTCGCAGAGCGCGACTCGCCCCGAGCGAGAGGGGCGCCGAGTGGAACTCGCTCAACTCGGGCGCCGCGCTCCTCCTTTCCCTCTTTCTCCTCACTCGCTCACGTCGACTCCGCTCGACAAGGCTCGACATCACCTGAAGCTCAATCCAGGTACGCCTCGGACCCCCTCTGCCAGCACTACACCCTCCCTGGACCCTCTCGTCCTCCCCCTCCCGCTCCTCGAAGCACGCGCCTCCCCGTCCTCCTCGCTCGCTCTCTCGTCCCCACCACCACGCTCGGCTTGTGTCGCGCTCGACCGAGAGCTCCTGAGCCGACCTATCGCGTTCTTGCGCCGCCCGCAGCCTTCCAGATGCCGCCCGTGACCCGCGCCCAAGCCAAGGCCCAAGCCGCCGCCGCCGCCGCCGCCGCCGCGCTCGCGCTCGCGCCCGCGCCACCGCCCGCGCCACCGCCCGCGCCTACGCCCTCCGGCAAGCGCAGAAGCGGCGCTCAAAGGCGCAGGGCCAAGAAGGAGAGAATCGCGGCTGAGCTCGCGAACGGTGCGTCCTCCTTTCCTTCTGCTCCCTCGTGTCCTCCTCCCTTCTCCTGCGCGCACTGACGCCCGTGCACCTTGCAGCTTCGCAGGCCGGCAGCGGCGTCCAAGGCTAGGCATCAAGCCTCCTCCGCGCGGCCCCCTTTCGCTCCCTCGCCTCCTCCCCCCTGCCGCTCCCCTCCCCGCCCCGCCATGTTCCCGAGTAGTGCCGTCCCCCAGAGCATTGCGAAGCATTCGCTGCCTCTGGCGACGAGCAAGAGCGACGCCGACGAGAGCGAGAGCGTCTTCGAGAGCCGAAGAGCGAGTTCTCGAGCGGCAGCCTGCCTACGGGACAAGGCGGCGAGTAGATCGGGGTCTGCGAGAGCGTGCACAGAAGCCCGCGAGCACAGCGAGAAGCGCAGGGAGCGAGGTGCGGCGAGAGGACGAGGGCAGAGAGAGCGAGGATCGTCAGCGAGGAGGAAGCAGCTCTCGCTCTCCTCACCACCGCCATGAGCTCCTTCGACCAGTCTCGAGGCTTCCCGGTGCCATCTGGCTTTGCGCGGCAAGACTCGTACACGAGCGCAGACCCCTGGGGGTCTCTCCCTCCGCCTCCTCCCCCACCCGCCGCACCCCTCGCCGACCACCACATCCCGCCCCTCTCCGGCTTCGCAGCCAGCACCAGCAGCACCGCGACTCGGCAGCTCGACTACAGCATCGTCGACGAGAACGACTCGGTGGGAGGGGCGGGCGCGAGCGGCGGAGCGGGCGGGGGATTCGGCGACAACCTGCTCGAGGGCCAGGGGAGGGACGGGCCATGGCAGCTCGAGCGACAGCAGAGGGTCGAGATCGTCCTCCAGGGCGACCTCGAGGGGTGGATGGTCAAGCACCACGTGTACACCGTCATCCAGCCCGAGGCGAGTCCCCGCTCTCGCTCGACCCTCTTCCCCTGCTCTCGTACACGGTCTTCCCTGCGCGTGCGACACATCCTCACGACCCTCCTTCGTCCCGCTCGCAGAAGGGCACGTCCGTCCCGCGGCGCTACTCCGACTTTGTCTGGCTCCTCGACTGCCTCACGCGCCGGTACCCCTTCCGCTCCCTCCCCTCCCTCCCGCCCAAGCGCCTACAACTTTCGGGTCACTACCTCGCGACCGACGAGCTCTTCCTCGACCGCCGCCGCCGCGGCCTCGAGCGCGCCCTCACGGCCCTCGTCGCGCACCCCGTCCTCCGCCACGACGCCCTCCTCACCCACTTCCTCTCGGCGCCCGACGACCTCGCCACATACCGCAAGAGCAGCGCCGGCGTCGTCTCGCTCGACGAGGAGAGCTCGCAGCGCGTCCTCACGCCGCGCGAGGAAGGGTCCCTCCCGGCCGACGTCGAGGCGCGCCTCGCGAGCCTGCGGCAGCGCCTCCCCGCCCTCGTCGAGGCCTGGACCCGCATCACGACCGTCGCCGATCGACTCGCGCACCGCCGCATGAACCAGGGCAAGGAGTACGAGGCGCTGCACGACGCGCTCGGGCGCGCAGTCGAGGTCGAGGGGCAAGGGTGGCGGCCCAAGGAGGTCGAGCAGACCGAGCGCGAGGTCCGGGCGACGAGCGGCGTCGCGAGCGATGTCGCCGAGACGGAGGGTGCGAGCGCGAGGAGGAGCCTCGAGACGGTGGTCGAGGAGCTCAAGCGGGTGCGTCTCCCTCCTCTTCATCCTCCCGCTCGGGCGCTCCTCGGTCTCAGCAGCTCTGACGGTCGCCAGTCGCACGCAGCATCGCGAGATCTACACGAGCCTGCGCGACCTCTTCGGGCGACAAGCGGCGCTCGGCGGCGACAACGTCGATAAGCTGCAAAAGCGCGTCGAGACGAACCTGGGCAAGGTGCGCCCTCTCTCTCGCACTTCTTTCGCTGCGCATGCACAAGCTGACCTCTCCCTCCCTACACTCACCGTCGTTCACGTCCCACACAGCTCAACCTCCTCCGCTCGCTCAACCCGCGCCCGCCCTCGTTCGACGCCGACGCCGACAAGCTCTCGTCCCTCCTCGCGGCCGACCAGCGTTCGATCGACGCCGCCCTGCGCCGACGCAGCTTCATCCGGTGGTGCGTGTGGGAGGAGGTCCGCTGGGCGTGGCGGTGCAGTGCGTCCGCTTTCCTCTCCCTCTGCAGCCTATCTTCCTCTCGAGCGCTCGAGCCGCTCGCCGCGACGGTCAAGCTGACCCAGCTCTTGCGCACTGCCCGCAGCGAGCCTCGTCAACCTCACGCTGCGCGACTACGCGGCGCACGAGACGTCGTACGCGCGCAGGCTGGCGGAGCAGTGGAACTCGCTCGCAGAGGCGCTCGGACCTGCGGCGGCGTAGCTGTGCTCGGGCGAGATGAGGGAGCAAGGATGCGATTGCGGTACTACTATGCGGTCTACTATCACGAGGGTGCACGGCTTGAGAGAGAGGAAAGGGAGGGGCAGGTGCGACGACAACAGGATGAGGAACTGCGAGGAGAGACGGCGAGGGAGAGGACATCCAGGAGCTCAAAGGCGGTGGTGCAGGTTGGCAAAATAGGCCGCGACGACGGCGAGGACTGCGACGAGGATGAGCGTGAAACCTGGGAGAGGCTACGTCAGCAGGGCGAGGCGCGAGAGAGGGAGAGAGAGGAGAGAGGACGGACCGGTGAGCCAGCTGAGCCAGCTCTCTGCGCGCTCGAGCGCCGCCTCCTTGTCCTTGAACTGGCGCTGCAGCTCGTCGAGCTGCGTCACGTCAAAGGGTCAGCTCGGGTACTCAGTCCTCACAGCGAGGAAGAGAGGGCCGACGCACGGTGAGGCGGGCGCGCTCGACGTTGCCGATGCTCTTGTCGAGGAGGGCGTCGCTCTCCTCGACCCGCGCCTGCGACTCGCCGACCGCCGTGCGTGCTTGAGCGACTTGGGGCCCTGCTGCGCTGCGCAGGGCGGCGAGTTGAGCCGTGAGCTGAGCCGTGAGTTGCTTTGCGCGCTCGTCGACCGAGGTCAGGGCCGCGAGGTGGTCGTCCCACTGCGAGATGCGGGCGTCGACGTCGTGCTGCAGGAGGTGCAGAAGTCAGGTACGACGTCGGGAGAGGGACAGGGAGGGAGGCCGGACCCACCTCGAGGCGGGTGAGCGAGTGCTCGAGAGCGGCGCAGCGGTGCGAGGAAGCGAGGCAGTAGGTCTCGAGGCGTCTGCAGAAGCTCGAGTCAGTTCGAGGCGACTGACAGAGCTGAGCAGGGAGCAGGGAGCGGACCTGAGGTCGGCCGCAGCGAGTGGAGATGAGGCGGACGACGCGGAGACGGCTGCAGGTCGCGCAAAGGCTCGGGGCGGGCGGCGCGAGCTCGTGTGGCCGCTCAGGCGCCGTGTGAGAGCCTGGGGCTGGTCAGCCATGACCCAGAGCAGCGAGGAGAGAGGGAGTTGACGAGGACTCGGAGATCGAGCCGTGCGAGCCACGACGAGGAGGGCGACCAAGGGGCCAAGGCCGGCCTCTCCTCCTCCACCCACGACGAGTGCTCTAGACGACCGTCAGACCACTCAGTCACCCTCTCCACCCACCCATAGCCCGCCCACACCCAGGCGGCACCCTCCCCCGACCCGCCAGAGGCCTCTCTTCGCCCCGTCGGCCCTCCACTCTCAGCGACTCGGACCAAGCCGCGCTCCCCCCTCGACAGCTGCCTCCGATATCGCTAGGCCAGAGGGGTTACCAGCGCCAGCTCGTCACTCGCCAACCACCCGCCGCGACCGACCCCCCGTGCGTCGTCGCCACCGCCGTGAGTCGTCGGCTCCCCCCTCGCGCGCGCGCTGCCCACTTCTCCGCGTCGCTCTGAGCTCACCGCCTCCGTCCCTCGCCCGCAGTGAGCTCAGCTAGCCCAAGCCCACCACCTCGAGCAGCCAGTCTCGTCGAGTTCTTCAAGCAGAACCAGCACCCCGGCCTCTGAGCGCGTCCGACATCGCTGTGCGTCCTCACCTCTCTTCCCCTTGCCCTTCCCCGGGCCTCGCCCCCTTCGTCGACCTTCGCATCTTCGGCTGCGTTCTGCCTGCGCCGGACCCGGGAGGCATCGAGCCGCCTCGTACCCGCAGAAAGCTGACCTCGTCCGTCGCCCCCTCGCTCGCAGACGCCTGCCGCGGTCTAACCTCCTCGAAGCACCCGACCCGACTCGCCTCAGCACCGACTCGTCCTCGACCAGTCGTTCTTCCCTCTAGGGACCTCTTGATCAAGCGCGTCCGATAATCGCTGTGCGCTCCCTCTTCCTCCTCGAGACGTCGCCGTCGCCGAGCGTCCAACTGACCTCGCCTCGCCGCTCGCAGACGCCGATCAAGAGCCATCCCTCCTCTTCGCCAACTTCTACAGCTTCGACAGCACCACCACCACCACCTTCCTTCCTTCACCATGCAGTACTCTCAGATGTACGCCTCCTACGGCGAGCCGTACGGCGAGCAGCAGCACCAGCACCCTCCCCCTCCGCCTCAACCCCCTCCTCCTTCGTCCGCCTACGAGGGCTCGATCAACGCCGGCTCGCCGCCCATGCACTCGCCCGGCGGCTTCTACTCGGCCGGCGCCAGCATCAACGACCCGATGCTGTCGCAGATGTACTCGTCCAACGCGGCCCTCGACCCGATCGACGGCGCGTACGGCCCGCAGGCCCTCTCGACCGCCTCGCCGCCCGTCTACGCCGACTACGACCAGCCCATGCGCGACGCCGAGCACGACATGCTCCAGTCGAGCGGCCTCAACGCGTTTGACGAGGTCGCGTCGTCGTCGTCGGCGCGCGGGTTCGCCGCCGAGCCGCCCGCCGCCGCCGTCGTCCCGCGCAGCTACAGCTACAATGCGCCGAGTGCAGGTGCGGCCATGCCGCCCCCGGCGCAGCAGCAGCAGCAGCAGCAGCGCTACGGCCAGGGCGAGGGCGTTTCGCCGTCGTCCATGTCGAACGCCGTCGCCGGTCCGAGCGGCAACGGCGCGTTTGACGCCTACGCCCGCCTGCGCGCCGGCAGCACGCTGTCGATCACGCCTGGCGGCCCGTCGAGCGCCATGCAGCAGGCGCTCAAGGCGCGCCTCTCGGGCCCGTCAAGGACGGCGAGCTCGCCCGCCATCACGTCGTACCGCCAGTCGTTTTCGCCGCAGCTCCAGCAGCGCCAGCAGCAGCAGCAGGCGCAGCAGGTCCAGCAGCAGCAGCAGGTCCAGTTCCAGCAGTCGTACGAGCCGTTCCCGGGCTACGCCTCGGCCAACCCGGTCTACGACCTGTACGGCTCGGGCCACGTCTACGAGCCGCAGCCGCAGCCGCAGCACGTCGTGCAGCCGCACACGCCGCAGCGCAGCAGCAAGCTCGCGGCGTCGTCGCTGTCGCGCAACCCGACGGCGCCCTCGGACCCGTTCGACCCCAAGGCGCTCGGCCTGCCCATGCCGCCGCCTCGAGTCGACACGATGGGCGGTGGGACCCAGACGAGCAACTCGTACCAGAACATCTACTCGTCGAGCGGGTTCGACCTGGGTAAGGTGCTCGCGCACGTCGTCAACCGCAAGAACCCGACGATCGAGATTGGCGCCGTCGACATGAGCTGCTCGTTCGTCGTCGTCGACGCGCGCAAGTTCGACCAGCCCATCGTCTACGCGAGCGAGACGTTCTCGAGGTTGACGGGCTACGCCAACGAGGAGATCGTCGGCCGCAACTGTGCGTCCCCTCGTCCTCGTCTCCTCGCCGTCTCTCCTCGCCGAGCTCTCACTGACCCGCCCTCCCTCTCCTTCCCCGCTCGCAGGTCGCTTCCTCCAAGCTCCCGGCGACCAGACGGTCGTGCAGGGCGAGAAGCGGCGGTATACGGACGGCAACGCGGCGCACCACCTGCGGCGCCACATCGTCGAGGGCCAGGAGACGCAGGTGTCGCTCATCAACTACCACAAGGGCGGCAAGCCGTTCATCAACCTCGTCACCTGCGTCCCCATCCCGCTCGGCGACTCGCCCGAGATCGCCTTCTTCGTCGGCTTCCAGGTCGACCTCGTCGACCAGCCGGCGGCCATCCTCGACAAGATGCAGAACGGCTCGTACGTCGTCAACTACTCGGCGGTCCACGCGACGATCGCGAGGAACCCGAGCGTCATTTCGTTCGACCCGAGCTACTCGCTCGACCAGCTCGAGGAGGCGGCGCACCAGGCCCAAGCGCACGCCGCGCACGCGAGCGCCAAGGCCGGCGAGGCGGCGTCGCTCGTCCAGCAGGCACGCGACCAGATCCGCGCCGACGACCCTGCCGAAGTGCTCGACGCGGTCGCCGCCAACGGCCAGGGCGCGCTCGCCAACGAGACGATGCGGCGCCAGTTCATGCGCCTCCTCGTCGACGAGTGCGACGACTTTATCCACGTCCTGTCGCTCAAGGGCGCGCTCCTGTACGTGAGCGGCGCCTCTCGCCGCCTCCTCGAGTACGAGCCGAACGAGCTCCTCGGCAAGACGCTGTCGTCGTTCTGCCACCCGAGCGACATCGTCTCGGTCCAGCGCGAGCTCAAGGACGCCGGCGTCTCGACGCACCCGACCGTGTCGCTCGTGTACCGCATCCGCCGCAAGAACAGCGGCTACGTCTGGTTCGAGGCCCAAGGTCGCCTCCACCTCGAGCCGGGCAAGGGCCGCAAGTGCGTCATCCTCACGGGCCGCCCTCGCGAGGTGTACAAGATGTCTTGGCGCGACCTCGAGCTCGCCGGCGGCGTCGGCAGCAGCGCGCACGAGTTCTGGGCCAAGGTGTGCGTCGACGGCATCTTCCTCGCCGCGACGGCCGGCGCCGAGAAGGTCCTCGGCGTCAAGAACGTCGCCGAGAGCGTCATCGGCAAGTCGATTGGCGACCTGAGCCGCAAGGCGATGGACGACGCGCCCAGGTTCATGGACGCCCTCATGGAGGCGAGCCGCGGCAACCCGTCGCAGGTGCAGCACTTTATGGCGCCGACGCCCGGCGCGGCCCTCGTCGAGGTCGTCACGCGCTTCTACCCGGCGCGCTCGTCGACCGACTCGGCGCAGAACACGACGGCGCAGAGCTCGGCGACGCAGCCCATCGGCGGCAAGCAGGTCGCCATCATCGCCCAGGTCAGCCTCGCCGAGCAGGAGCCCGAGCGCTCGCACCGCGCCGCGTCGGCCGCAGCCAACGGCGGCTCGCTCACGCGCCCGTCGATGCGCGCCCACAACTACGGCAACGGCGACGGCGCCATCGCGTCGTCGTCGCTCTCGGCCTCGGTCGGCGGCCGCAGCAGCGCCGACACGCGCTCGCGCTCGTCGCTCCTCGGCAGCTCGCTCGCCGGCCACACGTCGACCGACGCCGCCGTCTCGGCCGCGACGTCGTCGCCTACGGGCATGCCTGCCGGCGCGCCTGCGACCGTCGCCGCCGCCGTGCCGGGCACGGGCCCGCCCGGCTTGACGAGCTTCTCGGCCGTCCCGAGCACGTTCAAGGCGCTCGCCGCGCCGTCGAGCACGTCGGACAACGTCTTCGACGAGCTCAACGTGACTCGAGGAACGAGCTGGCAGTTCGAGCTGCACCAGAGTGCGTCCTCCTCCCTCTCCCTCCCCCCTTCTCGAGCTCGTGCTGACCTCGTCTCTCTCGCTCTCCCTCTCTCTCTCGCTCGCAGTGCGCCTGACCAACAAGAAGCTCCGCGAGGAGCGCGAGGCGCTCGAGGCGCTGCGCAAGAAGAAGGCGCTTCTCGCCAAGGCGCCCGTCCTCAACAAGGCTGGCCCGTCGCAGCGCGCATGCGCCAACTGCGGCCGGACCCAGTCTGCCGAGTGGCGCTCGGGCCCGACCGGCCCCAAGACGCTCTGCAACGCGTGCGGGCTGCGGTGGAGCAAGGCCAAGAGCCAGGCCAACCAGGCGGCCAAGCAGCGCAAGGAGGACGAGGACAAGGTCAAGGGCTCGACGGCCTCGCCGTCGGCGCAGCTCGTCGCGAGCCCGTCGCAGTCGAGGTCCAACTCGCGCGACTCGTCGGGCTCGGGCTCGGGCTCGGGCGGCGCGAGCCGCGAGTCGTCCAACTCGACCAACCCGACGACGGTCGTCCCCTCGAGCTACGGCGGCTCGCCCTCGGCGCAGCCCATGACGCAGTCGATGAGCGGCTACGGCAACGTGTACAACTGCGCGACGTCGCCGCTCGCGCTGTACCCGTCGGGCCCGGCGACGGCGGCGCCCATGTCGCGACCCGGGCTCGTCCACCAGCCCTCGTCGTCGCTCCAGTTCGGGTTTGCGCCACCTCCTCCTCACGGCGCGCAGGTGATGCCTGCGTACCACGGCCTCGACGCGCCCGGCCCGCCGCCGCCGCCGCATGGCCTCTAGACGCCCTCCTCGCCCGCTCCTCCTTCCTCTCGCCTCGCCTCGTTCTCCCCCTGCTGTCGTCCTCGACCACCTTGCACACACACGCCACGCATAGGTCCCGGTACCTTGTTGTCTCCCCTCTCGTCGTCGTTCGTTGCCCTCCTTGCTCCTTCCTCCTTCTTCGCCCTCCTCCCCCTCATCCCGGGTTGCTAGCGCTTCTCTCTCCTCGCCCAGTCGAGTCGTAGCTGTCTGTACTTGAGACTCTCCTTACTGCCTGTCCTTGTCCCGAGCCTGGTAAGAGAGCAGAGCGAGAGGGAGCACGGCGCGCTGGAGCGGTCCGTGCGCACGGTCGCGTCGGGAGCGAAGGACCGGTCGAGGGCACTCAATTCTGCTTACCCTGCACGCGGGCAGCACTCTGAGCACGATCTGACTCCTTTGGGGCGACGAGTTGAGCCGAGAGAGCAGGAGGAAGCGGCCGTAGGAGAGGGTCCGAGCGGGCCTTCTCAAGGCGACGGCTCCTAAGGTCAACTCGCTCGTTTGCTACTCTTTCGCTTGCGGTTCTAAGCAGACCTGTCGAGCAGTACTCTAGAGCCTAGGCGAGGAGCTTGGCCGCGAGGGAAGAGCGAAAGTAGGAGCGAGTCGACCTGCACCTCGAGCCACTTCCTTCGGCCAGGCGCTCCGCTCACGTGCTCACTCCTCGCTCCTCCGCACTCGAGCAGGTGCGTGTGAGAGGTGCGAGCGCACGAGAGGAGGGAGTCGGCGCAATGGGCGACCCCGAGCTGGAAGAGCGAGGCGAAGGAGCACGGCCGAGCGAGCTGCTAATGGCGGATTAGCAAAAGTGCCTAAGGAAAAAGTCAAGCGATTTTCGAGCGCCGCAACAAAAGAGTAGGGAGGGCGTGCGGCGCGGCCGGGGTGCGCTCGGATCTTTCCGAGGGCATGCCGGCGGCGTGGCTACGCGCTAGCCTAAGTCTTTTTCAGCTGAGTGTTCTGCGCCCCTGGAGTAGAGGTGGTCCTTGGCTGATGCTGAGAGAGACCCGCTGACCCACTGCACGCGACAAAGGAATGTCCCGTTTTGCAAACACACGCAGCACGCATTCGGTTCACCTCCTCGTCGGTCCTCCCTCTCGCTCCTCGACACGCCTCGGCTTGGGAAGGCCACCATCGTCTCGGGCATAATCTGCTGCACACCTGGGTGCGCGACACGAGCCCCCTTGGGTGAGTTGACGAGCGAGGAGAGAGGGAAAAGGCCGGACGAGGAGGGCGCGCGCGCCGGTTCGGCTCGCCACTTCCCCACACTCGCGCTCGTCCAGCCTCTTCTCGCGCTGCCACTGAGCCCAGCTTCGTTCAGGAGGCAGCTCTGATCGGTACTCGACTTGAAGCGAGGCCTCGCGAGCCGAGAGCGAGCGAACAGAGGGACGACTCGAGCTCGAGACGAGGCTGGGCTGACTGCTCGCTCGAGTTGTGCTCCTCCTGTTGCTGCTGCGCTTCCGAGACTAGCGCGAGGGCACGGTAGAGTCTAGCTCGTCAGCCTCGCCTAACGCAGGCTCGGCGTTCGAGCGGTCCGTGCGTCCTCGGCTTCGAGTGAGGGAGAGAGGGTGCGCTCGTGAGCTTGTTGTTCTCCTCCTCTTGACTCAGAGTGCGCGCTATCGACGTCAGCAACAGCGTCTTGAGCTGGAGCAGCTGCAGCCAGAAGGAGAAGAGAGAGGCACTGGATTTCGAGGTCCGAGCGCCCCCGCATCTTCAGCAGTGTCGTCGCCGAACCGCTCGAGCGATCAAGGAGGGACGTCGGCGGGAGCAGCAGGAGCCTCCAGTGCGGCGAGTGCATGCTCAGGCGCTGCGACCAGATCGAGCTGGGTGGACACCCAGAGTTGCAGATGCCGTGCTCTCACACAGGGGCTCGAGGCCGACGGGAACTGGGGGAGGGGATGCTATTACGAGAGAGGAGGGGGAGCAACAAGGAACAGATACTCGAAGGATGACTGAGAGCGAGAAGGCGTGCGCCGTCTACTTGATCCGCCAGCTCAGAACAAAGCCGAAGAAGCACAAGGCCTGTGAGCGAGTCGGGCACGGACGAGTCAGCTGGTGCAGTGCGAGCAGGAGGGTAGTGCGAGGGACAGGCTCACGGCGATGAGGTGAAAGCCTGCGGAAGGATGGGCGTTGGCTGGGTCGGCGATCGAGGCCGCAAAGACGGATCCTCCAAGGAGCGGACCTGCGCAGGTCCGAGCGTGTCAGCGGCTGCCAGGCGAGACGAGCAGGCGAGGGACGCACCGATGAAGCGCGCGAGCGAGATGCACGACTGGGCGAGGCCGTTGGCAAGCGGCACGAGCTCTGGCGGAGTCATCACGTTGATGAGGACCATCTGCAGGTCACGAGCCGTCAGCTGCGCCGCTCTGACAGTAGGAAAGGGAGGCCGACGCACAACCGCAGTGTAGGCGCACGCGTTGGCGAGGTAGCGGATGGCGGACAGGACGATCATGCCGAGCATGACGAGGCCGACCTTGTCGCCGTCGCCGACGAGTCCACGCAGCTCGGGAAAGAGGAGGTACACCTGGAGCGTCCTCGGGGTCAGCACATGCACGTAATCGAGTGCGAGTGAGAGACGCACCGGTACGTAGAGGATCAGGCCGAGGCGGAACCTGCGCAAGACCGTCGTCAGTAGAGAGGCCTCGAGAGGGCGAGAGAGGGGACGTGCACGCACATCGAGAGGTGGCTCAGCGAGCCGTTCGGCGGCCCGACGGCGCTGTAGAAGCGGAACTGCCAGATGAGGGAAAAGAAGAACATGGTCGCGACGAGGGCGGCGTAGTGGTCGGCCGACAGGCCGAGTCCGCCGCTCGCGATGGGCGTCACGAGGAACGACGTGAACATCTGGTCGCACGCCGTGCCGTGCATGCCGACGCAGAGGTACTGGGCGATCATGGCGAGCGGCAGCTGCCACACGACCGAGTTGGCGCCCGAGCCGAGCTCGCCCGCAGCGCTCGGACCGCCGCCGGCGACGCCGCCGCCGTAGTCGATGACGGTCGAGGCGTCGTCGTCCGAGTGCTCGATGATGCTCGCCGCCCTCGTCTCGGGGATGGCCGCCATGGGCGAGAAGCGCGACTCGTCGGGCGTCGTTGGCGCCGAGAGCTGCTGCTGATGCTGAGCGACGAGCTGGCCTGCCGCCGAGGCGATCGTCTCAGGCGCGAGGCCCGAGTTGTCGTAGATCGACATGGGCCTGACCGAGGACGAGGTCGAGACGCGGCGTTGGCGAGACGGGTTCGTCGCGTGCGAGACGACGCGGTCCCGGCTCGGCGAAAGGAGGGTGCCACGACGAGGAGCACGCTGCTGCTGCAGCTGCTGCGGCGCGAGCGAGTGTGACGGCGAGCCGGGTCGAGCGAAGGGAGGCTCGGACGCCTGCGCCGCCTGCCGAGCCGCCTCGCCCCGCAGATCGTCCATCGACGGCGGCGCCGTGCCGAACCCGACGCCGTCGTACTCCGAGTTGGCGCCGTCGTGGTCGACGCCCTCGATGCGCGACTCCTCGTCGTCGTCGCGTTCAAAGACCGAGCCGTCGTACTCGACGGCGTGAAAGTCGTCGTCGGCCGCCGCCTTGGCGAGGAAGACGTCGCTGAGCGAGAAGACGGCCTGGTTCTGCGCGAGCAGGAGCCGCTCGGCGAACGAGTGCGGCACCTCGCTGTCGGCGTCGTACCGGCTCGTGGTCGCCATCGACGCCGAGCGGAACCCTCGCCGCCGCATCGACGGGATCCGCAGTCCCGAGTCGCGCTCAAAGTTGACCTGGCTCGCTCGGCGACTGCTCGCGTAGCCGTAGGCCGAGCCTTGTTGGCGAGATGGCTCGCGGCCTCGGCCCAGGTCGTCGATGACCTCGGGCGACTGGGCGGGGGAAGGGAGCGGCGGCACGTCGGCGGAGGAAGGGTGGAGCGAGACGGCGCCCGAGCTGTGCGCGAGGTGGATAGGGGGACGGTGCGGTAGGCGGTTGAGGAGGGACGAGGTGCGGGCGAGGAACCAGTCCTTGAGCCGGGCGATGGTGCCGGCGGCGACCTCGACGTCCTTCTCGGTCGGGAGGTGGATGCCGCCCTCTCGCTGCCCGCCGTCGCGGTTCAGGCCGAGCGAGATGACGCCGCCGAAGAGCGTGACGGACCCGGCGACCATGCACGGCAGGAGGTACGGGTAGTCGGCGAACAGCTGGGAGTCGCCAAAGTAGCGCGGGTACTTGTCGACGGGGTGCTCGAGCGTGCCGCCGAGGACCGAGCCGACGATGCCGCCCATGCCCCAGAGGAGGCCGAGGATCTGTGTGAGAAGGTCAGAGAGCAGGAGAGTCAGCTCGGGCGCGGGGAGAGCAGGAATGCGGAGCGCGATCCAGAGCTCACGGTGTAGGCGGTTGACCGGTTTGACTCGTCCGTGACGTCCTGCACCGCACTCCTCGCGACGCCGACGGCACCGTTGAACAAGCCCATGGCGAGGCGGGTGCAGATGGCCGTGCCGAGGTTCCTCGACGTGCCGAACGCCATGACGGTCAGGCCGTTGCCGAGGAGCGAGGCGCACAGGACGGCGCGCCGGCCGTGCTTGTCGGCGACCGAGACCCAGATCATGGCCGTGAGGAACTGCGACAGGAAGAAGACGGCCGCGACGACGCCGGTCCACAGGCTGACGGCCGACTCGCCGCCGCCGTTCTCGCCGACGCCGAAGCTCTCGACCATGCTACGCGCACGAACGAGGAGAGGTCGTCAGCTCTGACCATCACGTCGAGACTCGCTCGACAAGGCATGGGGCGCGAGCGGGAGGAGAGGGACGCACAAGAAGAGGAACGGCGAGCACACGGACGCCGAGAGGAACTCGCCGAGCATGCAGATGCTGAGCACGAAGATGGGGATCTTGGGCAGCGGCGTGACGACGACGGGCCCTGCGTCGCCCAGGAGCGCGTCGTCTCCTCCGTCGCCGCCGCCGGCACCGCCTCTCGCGCTCGGCGAGTAGCGCGGCGACAGCATGCCGGGCTCCTTCGACGGCGAGAGGAACGCGCTCGCGCCCGTTGATCGTCGCGATCTCGACCCTGCGCCTCCTGCGCCTGCTCCCACCGCTCCTGCGCCCGCCGAGAGCATGCGCCGCTGCGCCGCCGCGCTCGGCAAGCGTCTCCTCGAGCCCTTTCCGCCGAGCGCGCCTCCCGCGCCCGGCGACAGCTCGTCGTCGTCCTCGTCGTCGCTCGCTGCTGCGCGGCGGTGCGCTGCCGAGCCGCCGACGTGCGAGCCGGGCGGGAGCGCGATGTGCGAGGGCGCGTCGGGTCGGCGGAGGGCCGGCGGATTCGGCACCATGTCGGGCTGGCCGTCATCGTCGTGCGAGCGCGACAGGATGCTGCCGAGGATGCCGCCGCGAGTGCTCTTGTCGCGTGCCGAGCGGGCCTGGGCGGCGCGGCGCTTGAACGAGAGCGGGCCGGACGAGGTGGATGGCGGCGAGTGGGGGGACGAGGAGAGGGGGGCGAGGGGAGCGTCTGAGAGGTCGTGGGTAGTGCCGGGACCGGGACCGAGTGGGCCTGGCTCGGTCAGGATCGAGCGCGCGACCGGCGTCGACATGTTGCGGTCGAGAGGGCGCGCCGTTGCTCGCAGGGGACGAGGCGAGGGAGCGATGACACGGCTCGACGCTGGCCGGCTGGGCGGCGTGCTGGCGGGCTGGAGGTTGCTCTGGCTGGCTAGTCGTGCTGTGCACTAAGTCGCAGCAGTCGATCTGGGCGAGAGGCGGTGTGTGAGCAGCAAGGGCGAGCCAGCCAAGGCAGCGCGCCGGAACCGACCTCAGCCTCTCTCCGTCGCGCTCTCTAGATGCGGTGCGAAGCAGTGCGTTGCAGATGCGAGGAGAAGAACAACAAGGTGGAGCCGAGAGGCGCAGCCGAGATAGACAGGGGACCCGCAGCACGAACCGCTCGCTCACCGCAGCTCCTTGGGCCACTCGCGCCGCATCCTCCACTCGCCCTTGGCGCTGAACCTCGGGTTCGGCAAGTAGCTGAGACCGTCGTCGCCGTGCGGCCTTGCCGGGACAGGTACTGCGAGGCGAGGAGGACAGAGAGGAAGGAGAGTCAGCGGTGCTCGAGCAAGGAGGACGACGACGACGGGTCCGGGAGCACAGAAAGGGACGAGGCGAGACGCACAGAACCACCCGAGCTTGTGCGTGCCCATGACCATCTCCCAGTTGGCGCGCTTGGACCCGAGCCACCACAGGTTGCCCTCGGTCGCGAGGTGGCCCCACTGCTTGTCCCACTCGCGGCGGTTGGCCCGCTTGGCCCTGTGCGCACGCGCTCGACTCGTCAGCTACGGGCTCATGCACACGAGAAGAGAGAGGAAAAGAGAGCCTGGCGACGCACCGCCACTGCCAGAACCCGTAGTGCTGGTTGAGCGCCGCCCGCTCGCGCTGCTTCGTGCGGTTCATGCCGATCTCCTCGATCGTTGTCATGTTGCGCAGGACGAGCCTCGTGTGCGCGGCAAAGAGGGCGCCCGTGAAGAGCCAGAAGAGGATCGCGAGCGCGATGATGGCGACCTGCTGCCCATCGACGCCGGGGTAGGGTCGGCCGGTTGAGGGCGAGAAGGTGCCGAGCGGGAGGGTTTGCGCGATGAGGAGTGTGAGCCACACGAAGAGGGTGTAGGTCGACGAGTACTGGAGGAAGTTGTAGACTGCGAGCGGCGCCAGGATGACGAGGGCGGGTCAGCGAGAGGGAGACGCAGGTGCAGCACGTCGACGACGACGAAGGAGCCGCTCACAATACTTGTAGTTGTGCGCACCGACGCAGGTGCCGACCCAAGGGCAGTGGTGGTCCATCTCTGCGAGCGAGCGGGATGCGTGAGCTCGAGAGCGCCGACGAGGGGAGACAGGAAAGGAGGCCTGAGCGCACTGAGGACGGCGGCGGCGCAGTGCCGGCAGCGATGGCTGCGGTACGGCCGCAAGATGCCCTCGCGCGCGTCGTACCGGTACTGCTCAGTCAGGATGGGCGCGTTGCGCGGGATGCGCTCGACCGGAAGACGCTTGGGCGGCTCGTAGTCGTCGGGCGGTTCAGGGAAGGCGAGGTACGAGGGGGCGCCGGACGAGCGAGAGGGTCGAGGTGCAGTGGCGTCGGGCGAGGGTGAAGGAGGTGCTGAGGAGCGGGTGCGCAGGTGCGCTTTGCGCGGGGAGGTGAGGGCTGAGCGGTCCGAGGACGGGCCGAGGGTCGTCGATGCGGTCGACTGGCTGCGGTTGCGCTCGTCATGGGCGAGAGGCGGCATGGCGGCGGCGCTCGTCTCGGCGCCCGCGGATGTCGAGCGGGTGCGGTTGAGGATGGCCGACGCGATGTCGGGCCCGAGCGCAGCGGTCGCGCCGTTCTCCTCGGCGAGGTGGTCCTCCTCGTCGGCGGCGCTCGGCGCAAAGGAGCGCCGCCTGCGCTCACGCATCTCAATCGTGTCCCCCTCCGGTTCGACCTCGCCCTCGTCCGCGTCGACGGCGCTGTCCTCCTCGAGCGAGTCGCGATGGCCTCGCCGAGTGTGGTAGAAGGTGCGGTCGTCCTGCTGCTGCTGCTCGAAGGGCTGGCCGGCGACGACGCCGATGTAGTGCTCTTCTGCTTGAGGCGGGTCGGTCTTGGGCACATACTGCGAGCGGTGAGCGTCACGTCAGCTTGCGAGAGAGGCGGGGACGGGGTGGGGAGGGACGCACGTCACGAGCAAAGCCTGGCTGGGTCCAGACGGCGACGACGTACGACCAGACGAACATTACGAAGAGAAAGTGGTAGACGACGAGGTAGGCGACTGCAGAGGCGAGGGCAGGTCAGCGCCGGCAGGAAGAGCGAGAGGAGGCGGAAGGCAGACGCACGGCCCTGAGCTCGTGCGCCGAGGCGCGAGTCCTCCATGCGGATCATCGGGATGCACAGGCGGACGACGTAGACGTAGTACGAGTACGCGAAGATGGCGGCGACGATGCCGACGGCGAACTGTGAGAGGTGAGGGAAGAGGTCAGCGCGCCTGGCTCGGCGAGCGGGGAGGCAGCCCGACCTGAGGGAGGGGGAGGGCGGCGCACCTTGCGGACGAACCAGCTGTCGGGGCCTTGCTTGTCGAGCTGCTTGACGCGCTGGATCTCGAGGTGCTCGCGGAAGCCCTTGATGCGCACGCGCTCCTTGGTGCGGGCGGGCTTGGGGTTGCCCTCGTCGTCGAGCTGGCAGTCGAGCATGGTCGACGCCACTCTGTGGTGCTAGTCGTGCACCAAGGGCTGTGGTGCGTGCCGGTGGTGGCTGTCGAGAGGGCCGAGGGCGAGGCGGTGCCGTCAACAGGCGAGCCGAGCGAGGGGAGGGAGAGATGGCGAGGGGGAGCGGCGGGTCGGGCAGGGGCGGGCTCGCAGCCTGTCGCAGGGACTGTGCGGCTCAGCTAGAGCTCGAACGAGGCGGGCTTGGGGTCGAGGTTGAGCGAGAGCGAGGGTTGGTCGGCGATGAGGACGAGTCGGGCTCCGGCTCTCGCTGTCGCCCTCTCTCCGCTCAGGCTGCATGCCAGGGTCAGTCTGCCGCACCGGACAGCTCACTGATGGCCCCCACGCACCACCCGCTGACCGCACACCTCGTCCCCGCCTCGCAGCCTGACCAACTCGCCTCACATCGACGCCATCAAGGAAACGGCCGCCCTCTTGCGCGACAACCTCGACTCCTGGATCCGCGACCACTACATCTTCGTCGCCTGCCAACTCGTCGTGCGTCACTCTTCCTCCCGCTCCTCGTCGAGGTCCCCTTCCCCCGATGAGGTCGCCGTCCCCTCCCCCACTCTTCCTTCCCTCCTCCGCTGACGCACCTGTCCCTCCCTTCCCTCCAGATCCTCTCGTCCATCTTCCTCTGGTACCTCCAGGTCGCCTTCCCCACCCCGCAAGACCTCCGCGACACGGCCGATACAAAGCACCGCACCGCCACCATGACCGACAACCTCAAGGCCTCGGCCGCCGACAAGCTCGTCAAGACGGCAGACGCCGTCGCTCAAGCCCCCGCAGGCGACAAGACCGAGCTCGACCCGCCCAAGGACACGCCCTTCACCAAGGACGAGCTCGCAAAGTACGACGGCAAGGACGACCACACGCCCATCTACGTCGGCATCAAGGGCCGCATCTACGACGGTGCGCTCCCTCCTCGCTCCCTCACTCCTGTCCCTCGAGCACTCGGAGCTGACGAGCCTGCCTGTACGTCCACAGTGTCGGCCAAGCGCGACATGTACGGCCCGGGCTGCGGCTACCACGTCTTCGTCGGCAAGGACGCCTCGCGGTGCGTCTCTCTCCACATGACGCCGCCGTCTCGGCGTCGCGTACCTCTCTAGAGTGGCGCGACGTCGAGTGGGTGCGGGGAGCCATCGTGGAGAGACTTGCACTGACGCGTCGAGCGCTCGTTCCTCGCAGCGGTCTCGGCAAGTCGTCGCTCAAGCCTGAAGACGCCGTCGCCGACTACTCGGTCCTCACCGACGAGGAGAAGAAGGTGCTCGACGACTGGGAGAAGTACTTCCAGAAGCGGTACAACATCATCGGCCGCGTCGCCGAGTGAGCGAGGGGCGAGCTCTCGCGGCGAGCTGCGGCGGCGGGGGTCCGTCTCCGAGGGCAGGCGTGCGACAGGAGGTCTCTCGAGCTGGGCCGGCCGGCAATGAAGCGTCTGCAGTTGACTTTGTTTGCGCTCGTCGCGGGCGCGAGAGAGCAAGAGCACGTCGTCTTCCTTCCCGAGCGAGCCTTTCCCTCGAGCCGAGCCTGTGTGCTGTGGATCATCCTTGCTCGGTAGCGTCGCCTCTTGCCCCGACTGTCCTGGACGAGGCTCGTCGAGGAGCCTGGCTCGCGGTCGGGCCTCGAGCGAAATGGCTCAGGGGAGGCCGGAGAAGGCGGTGCCGGATCCGGACTTGGGCGGTGCAGCTTTCGTTTCGAGCTTCACGCGCTCACACGCTCTCTTCGACAGACCAAGCCGCCTGAGCAGCCGCACAGAGCTACTGCGCCGACAGCTCGCTCTCGCACCCGCCGCCTCGACCGACCCGCCGTTCCTCGACCACCCGCTCCGACCCCACCTCGCGCTACCACCAGCCCTCGGCTCTGCAGCTCTCGCGGTCCGTCTCATGGGCAAGGCAAAGTCCGGCAAGAAGCAGGACAACAGCAAGGCGGTGCGCCCTCGCCCTTCTCACCTCTCGACCTCCTCCCCCGTCGTCCTCATCAACGCGAGGTCAAGCTCACCCTCTTCGTCGCTCTGCAGGCTGCAAAGGCCGCCAAGAAGGCCAAGCAGGAGTCCAAGGCCGCAAAGACCGACACGAAGCAGATCAAGAAGAAGAAGGGCAAGGCGCAGGACAAGGAGGAGGAGTGGGAGGAGGGCGACTTCCTGCGCTCGCTCGAGGAGCACCGCCAGAAGTGGGCCGAGGAGCACAAGGTCACCGGTGCGTCCTTCTCCCGCGCCTCATGCAGACGAGCGCAGAAGAGCTGACGCCTAGCCCTCGTCGCAGAGGACATTGTCGAGGGCCCGCCGTCTCGACGAGCCAATGCGACGCTCACGGCCTCGCCCGTGTCCGACCACCTGTACCTGTTCGGCGGCGAGTACTACGACGGTCAGCGTGTCGAGCTCTTCGCAGACGTGCGCCCTGCCCGCTTCCCTCTCGACGACCGGCAGGAGCGCTGACCCGCTCGCTCCTCGCCCGACCCGCAGCTGTACCGCTACGACCCGAGCAAGAACGAGTGGCGCAGGTTCACGTCGCCGACGCAGCCGAGTCCGAGGGCGGCGCATGCGGCGGCGGTCACGGTCGCAGGAGGAGGACGGCTCTGGGTCCACGGCGGCGAGTACTGTGCGTCGTCCCTCTCGCCCAACTCGAGCGCTCAGCAGGACTAACCCGGCGCGCGACATATGCAGCGGCACCGAACCAGAACTCGTTCTACCACTACCACGACCTGTGGAGCTTCTCGTTCGACACCAACTCGTGGGAGCGCTGGGAGGTCAAGACGCGCCCGTCGGCGCGCTCGGGCCACCGCATGGCCGTCTACAAGAACTTTATCTTCCTCTTCGGCGTGCGTCTCGTCGTTCCTCTCGGTCTCACTTCTCGCCCTCGCTGCTCGTGCTGACGACTCTCGTCAACTGCAGGGCTTCCAAGACACCGGCGTCCGCACGACCTACTTGAACGATCTCTGGGCCTGGTCCTTGACCGAGTGCGTCGTCGACTCTCTCGAGCCGCTCTCTTCTCCTGTGCTGACGTGCGCCGCCTCTGCTCGCAGCTACCGCTGGTACAAGGTCGAGTTCAGCGAGGTCGACCGCAAGCCGCCGTGCGTCTTCCTCGTCGATCCTCGTCCTCCCCTCTCCCTCGCTGACGCTCCTCCGCCTCTCCCTCCCAGCGCACGAAGCGGCTTCTCGTTCCTGCCGACGGCCGACGGCCTCGTCCTGCACGGCGGCTACACCAAGACGTACGAGAACCGCCGCACGACGGGCGTCGCGCTCAACGACACGTGGCAGCTCAAGATCCCGCCCATCAACGAGGACGGCGTGTGCGACTTCAAGAAGTTCAAGTGGGAGAAGCGCAAGAACCCGGGCTTGCCGCCCAACCCGACTCGATCCGGTGCGCCGCTCGGTCCTCCTCTCTCTGCTTCCCGCACGGCCTCGCCCGCTCTGCAGCAGAATGTCGCTGATGACCTCTCCTTTTTGTGCAGGCTGCACGATGGCGTACTGGGCCAACAAGCAGTTCGGCGTTCTCTTCGGCGGCGTCAGCGACGACGACAAGGACGAGGAGACGCTCGACTCGACCTTCTACAACGAGTTGTACGGCTACAGTACGGCGGGCAACGGCCGGTGGGTCCGCCTCATGCTCAAGCAGCGCAAGAAGATGGGCGGCGGCGGCGGCGCGAGCAAGAAGAAGGAGAAGCGCAAGGCGGCCGCAGAGGCGGTCCGTGCGCTCGCGGCGGCGGCGGCCAAGGCCGAGGGCAGGGAGGACGCGCCGATGAAGGACGGCGACGAGGGCAGTGACGGCGCGAGCGACGACGAGTACGACTCGAGCGACGACGACACGCCCAAGCCGTGGGAGGTCGCTCGCGCCCGCCGCGAGATGGAGCTCGCCGCCGCCGCCGCCGGCATCGGCTCGTCCTCGTCGGGCGCCGCACCCGGCGACGATGCGTCTGGCGTCGCAGGCTCGTCGTCCGCCCTGAGCGCCGCCGCCGCCGCCGCCGCCTCGCTCGACCCGGACGACGACGCGGAGAAGACGGTCCCCGGCCCGCGGTACAACCCGATGTGCGCCGTCTTGCGCAACACGCTGTACCTCTACGGCGGCATCCTCGAGGCCGGCAACAAGGAGTACACGCTGTGCGACTTCCACACGCTCGACCTGTCCAAGATGGACCGCTACACCTGCCTGCGCGAGGACCGCATGTGCGTCCTCTCCTCCCTCTCGCTCGTCCTCCCCGGCTCGACAGCTCCCGCTGACCTTCTGCACTTCTTCCTCGCAGCGACGCCGCCGAGTGGCACGGGTCCGACTCGGAGAACGACGACGAGGACAGCGACTCGGACGACGAGGACGGCTCGCAGGCAGGAGAGGGCGAGGACGGCGAGCGCATGGAGGACGAGGAGGACGACGGCATGGCGCCCGTTGAGGACGAGCCGATGGAGGTCGAGATCGACGAGCTGGTGCTCACCGAGGTCGAGGTGGCGGCGAAAAAGGCCGAGAAGAAGCGGCTCGAGGTGCGTCTCTCTTCCCCTGCTCGCTCTCGCTCACTCACCTGACGATGCTGACGCCTGATGCTCCCCTTTGCAGCAAGAAGAGCTCACGAAGAAGGCGCAGGCCTTCATGGGCGTCTCGACCGACGCCGCACGGACCGCCGAGGACGTCCTCTCGACGCCTCAGCCGGGCGAGTCGCTCGCCGCCTTCTTTGCGCGGTCCAAGGACCTGTGGACGGCCAAGGCGCACGAGTCGAGTGGCGGTGCGCGCGGCAAGGAGCTGCGCAGGGACGGCTTTGCCCTCGCCGAGCAGCGCTACGGTCCGTCTTGGTCTCGCTCTTCACTCTCCCTCGCTCAGCCAGGGGCTCGGCTGACGTTCTTGTCGACACCTTGCAGAGGAGTACAAGCCCATCCTCGAGGAGATTGCGCGGCTGCAGGAGGCGGCGGGCGCCGAGGCGGTCGCTGCGAGGGCGTCGGCGCGGGCTGGTCTCGGCGCAGACTCGCGCAACCGGCGCTAGCTCCCGTACTCTCTTTCTCTCCCTGCAACGACGAACCTTGCACGAGTCGAGCTCCTCACGAGAGCGAGAGCAGGGCGAGGCGGATGCAGCACTGCGAGTTGGTTCTGCTTCTCAGGGTAAGGGGACTCGACGACGAGGCCGGTGCGAGGGAGGATCTACTCAAAAAGACGAAGCAGGGAAGACAAGTACAAGGACGAGAGAGAGAGGGCGAGAGGGCGAGAGGGCGAGTCCTTGCTTAGGTTTGCTAAGAATTTGCGGGCGAGAAAGACGAAGCGGGACCTCCCTCCTGCCGCCTTCGCTCCGGCGCCGCCACACCGCCGAGCGAGCAAGGCTCAACGACGACCCTTCTTCTTCTTGCTGCTGCTCTTGGACGACTGGAGCTGCGAGCCGATCATGCTCCCGCTCGTCGACCCGCCGGACGACGAGCTCAGGCCGCCGTTCGTCGGCGCCGCGAGCGACTGCGCCGCCGTCGCGCCGAGGATGCTCAGGCCCGACATGGCCGAGCTAGGGCGGTCGAGGAGCTGACGGTGCGCGACGGCGGCGCTGCCGCTGCCCATAATAGCGGTCGGGTCGAACCCGCTCGGGCTGCCCGGCGAGGTCGACGGCGAGACGCTGTCGTCGAGACTCGTCGCAAAGACCGACACGGGCGGTGCGAGGTGGCGCTCGACGACTGCGGCGGGCGTAGCCGGCTCGGCGTCGACGGGCTCGAGCGCGAGTGGGGAGGGAACGGCGAGCGAGACGACGGCGGCGGCTTTGTGCGCGACGGCTACCGACGGCGACGGCGCCAGACCGAGGTCGAGGTCGTCAAAGTCCTCGTCGAAGGGCGCGATCTCGCGCAGGGAAGCGAGAGCCCCGCTCGAGTCGGAGCGGCGAGCTCCTGCTCCTGCGGGCGGCTCGTCCTCGTCGACGCGGTCGTCCCAGCCCCAGTCCTCCTCGTCTGCGTCCTCGGCGCCGACGCTGCTCCTGCGCGCAACGCCCTTGCCGCCGCCATCGCCGAGCTCAGACGTGCACGCCGTCGACAGGCTGCCCTCGAGGCGGTCGGCGAAGACGGCGTCCTCGTCGTCGAACGAGATCGAGCTCGAGTAAGTCGCCGCCGCGACGACGCCGGCCGGCACCGGCTGCTCGCCCGTGGCGGCGACGCTCGAGCGGCGCCGGCCGACCGAGCCAGGGAGCGCGATGCCGCTCGGCACCTTGACGCGCCCGAGTCCTTGCCGAACGCGCCCGAGCGACTCGATGGCGGCGGGACCGACGCTGCGCGGGATGGCGATCGAGTCGCGCCACGAGCCGTGCTTGCCGGGAACGCCGTTGGGGAAGGTTGGCGGAGGGAGCTGAGGCGAGCCGGGCGCGACCTGGTCAAAGTCGAGGAGGGCGTGCATGGCCGTCTTGATCGGCTGGTCGAAGGACGCCGGCTCGAATGACGAGCTGGTCGAGGCGCCACCGTGGCTGCCGAGGTACCGTGCGCCGCTGGAGGACGACGGCGACGAGGAGGGCCCGGCGTCGGACGAGGTCGAGCCGTCGCCCTGGCGGACCTGGACCTCTGACCGCATCTCGAGGCGACGAAGAGGAAGAGCTGACGACCCCTTGATGGTGTACCAGGCGTGGTCGGGCGGGAGGGCGTAGAAGACGAACTGCTGCGACTGGTAGATCGAGCGGGGGAGGACGAGCGGCGAGCGGCTGCACGTCTCGATCTCGGCGAACGCCGAAAACCTGCAGGGCGAGCCCGATGTCAGCTCACAGGGCAACGTTGAGCGAGAGGAGGGACTGCGGAGACGCACCGTACGCCCTTAAGCGCGGGCTGGTCGACCTTCTCAAGCGCACGGACCTCCTCCCTGACCTCGCTCGCGCCTGCCCCATGCTCCCTTCCGACGGCCCACTCAGCAATCCCGACGCACCGCACGCTCCATGCGCCGTTGCCCTCCTGTCCTGGAGCACCCGCACCGACGCCGGCACGTGCGCTCGAGCCCGGCGGTCCGTGCGCACCTGCGCCGCCGCCCATCGTCGAGCCGAGCAGTGCGCCGCCGCGGCTGCGCATGAGCTGCGACAAGCCGCTCACGGCCGTGCTCGCGAGGCGACCGACGTCGCCTGAGCGGACGAGGTCGGCTGCGGCACTCGGCGTCGTAGTCGGCGGCGGCGAGCGCTGCGCCGTGAGGCGGTGGAGCGTCGCCGAGCCAGTCGAGGGGCGAAGGACGAGGACGTCTTGGAACGAGGGAGGGGAGCGTTCGCGGGTAAAAGGGGGCTGGAGGGAGGAGGCCGCTGAGCCGGACTTGGGGAGGAAGATGACGGCGACGGGCATGGGCGCATACGCCGACGCTCGAGGGCGGCTGCTCGACGACGAGGCGACGTTGACGCGTGGCTGTCGCACGCGAGCGACGCTGCCGAGCCCGACGCTGAGGGGCGCGAGCTCCTCGGCGTTATTGACCTGCGGCGCAAAGTGCGACTCGATGCGCGGCGTGCCGCCGCCTGGCTGGACGGCCCACACGTGCGCCGTGCCCTTGATCGTCGAGACGGCGACGAAGCGGCCGTCGAGGGACCATGACGCCGAAGCCGCGAGCGCCGAGGTGTAGCCTCGCTGCAGGCGGTAGCGGTGCCAGACCTGGGCCTCGAGGCCGTCGCCGCCGACAGCGCCCATCGAGGTCGACGACGACGTCGCTGAGACGCCGATGGGCACGGCCGGCTTGAGCTCGAAGATGTCGAACGAGTGGCCCGCCGCCGACGCGACGAGGATCATGGTCGACGACGGCGCGAGCGAGACGAGCGCGACCTGCTGCGCGTACGGCCGAAAGTGCGCGGCGACTCTGAGCGCAGGAGGTGCAGTAGAGCGGGACCTGCTCGTCGTGTGCGGTGCGGGAGCGCGCGTGCTCGTGACGAGGTCGACGACCTTGACGGTCCCGACGGCCGGGCTCGCCTCAGCGGCGGCGCTTGGCCCGCTCGTACCCTGGCGGGACGACATCGACGACAAGCCGCCCATGCCGAGCTGCGGGGCGCTCTTCGAGTAGGCGCCGCCCGCCGTCGACGATGCCGCCCCGGGCTCGGCCGACCCGCCGCCACCGCCGCCTCGCAGCCATGAGCCTCCTCGCTCCCTCAGCGCCGCCATGCCGCTCCTGACGCCCTCGCCAACGCGGCGTGCCACCTCCTCGGCGTCATGAACCGAGAAGCCGGCGCCCGGACCGTCTGCCGAGCCGAACGCCGAGAGCGCGTCAGCGTCAAACTGGCCGCGGTGGGCTAGGATGCCCACGCCTGGGCGAGCCGGCGCGCGCGACAGCGTCGCCGACGGGACCGACGACGACGAGGCGTAAGCGAGGAGGCGACCGCCTGCGCCGAGGTCAAACACGGGCGCGGCCGCCTCGAGCGAGTGGGTCGAGGTGGGCGCCGCGAGGACGTCCGTGATGGGCGAGAACGGCGCCGGTGCGTACCCACTCGTCGATGCGGTGGGCTGGTAGACGTGCAGGGCGAGGGGCGAGGTCGTCGAGACGACGAGGAAGCGCCGGTTGGCGACGATGCGGTGCGCGATGCCCGGGACGGCGAGGGTCGAGACGATGCGGTGGGCGCGGAGCGAGTAGAGGAGGATGACCGAAGACGACGACTGGTGCGACTTGGGGCGGGCGACGACGGCGAGGAGCGGTCGGTGCGCTTCGAGAGGATCGAGAGCCGACCTGGACGAGGAAGGCGGGAGGACGGCGGCGCCGACGACTCGATCCACGCCGTGGCGGAAGAGCTTGCGGACCTTGTCGTCGAGGGCGCAGTCGAGGGTCGGCAGGTTGAGGAGCTCGAGCCAGCAGTCGAGGTCCGAGCAGTCCCACACGGCGAGGCCACCCGACGAGTAGCCGAGGATGAGGATGCGGCTGCAAAAAGCAGGACCTCGTCAGCTGTCCGTCCTGGGCGTCTGCATCTGAGCTCGAAGACGCACCGAGGCTCGTTGGTGCCGTCGAGCAGAGCGTCCCACCTTGCCCAGGCGACCCTCTCTCCCAGCTCTGGCAGCGGCGGCTCGCCCGTCGACGCCCTCGCCTCGTGCGGCGGCCCTGCATCTCCCTCGGCGTCGTCGTCGTCGTCCTCGCCGAGCATGAGCGCGCCCGCCGACCTCGCCGCACCGCCTCCACCAGCCGCCCCCACACCCGCAGCAGGGAGCCGAGCCGAGGTCGAGCTGTCGGGGCTGTGCGCGTTGGCCTGGGTCCAGGGCGGCGCGTCGAACGGGGACCAGGTGCGGAGGGTGGTCGCGAGCGACTCGAAGGCCGAAGGATCTCTGCGCGGCGGAAGAGGCAAGCGGGAGGCCGGTGGACGGACGCGCGTCAGTGAGGGGTGGCGGCGGGCCTCGCTCTTGCTCGCGCAGGCTCTGGAGAGGGACAGGAGCGCGCACCTGATGAGCTCTGGCACAACGAGGCGCGCCTCTGCGCTGCGGGTCGCCGAGGGCGGGCGGGTGACGAGAGGTGCGGGCGGGGCCGACGACGACGACGAGGGTCGCCTCAGGCGGGGCGAGGGTGCATGGCTGGGCGAGGGCGGTGCTGGCATGCAGGGGATGACCCGGTGCGCTGGTAGGGGCGTGCACGCTCTCCTTTGGCCGTCTGCTGGGAGAGGGGCGTGATGAGGGGAGATAGACGAGGGGGTGGGGGAGCGGCTGGGTCGATGGGCTGGCTGGCTGGGGGCGTGTGCTCGTAGCTGGGCGGTGCTCGGGTGCACTGCGCGTGTGTGCGAGGGTGCGGCGGTGCGGCGTGTCGAGGGAGAGAGCCAAGCCGGCGCGTCCTCCTCCTCCTCCCCTTCCGGCTCCGCCGATAGAGCCTCACTCCCAACCCGAATCGGGACTTGGCCGGCTCCTCACACTCGCTCACGCACGCTCGCCCAGAGCCATATGTACTCGTCTATGCAGAGCCCGCCGTTCTTCTACTGCCCGCCGAGCAAGCTGCTCGCACCCTTGTTCCCCAGCCCGGGCACGCCCAGCTTGGCTCCGCCCGCGCCCATGGCCGCCGCTCCGACAGCGTCGTCCGTCATGAGCGGCTTGTGCGCCTGCGCCGGGAGCGGCTTAGCGCCATCGGCGTTGGGCGCAGTCGTCGCGCGCGCGACCGACGACGAGACGGCCGCGCCGGCGCTCGAGGGCGCCTCCTTGACCATGGCGAGCTGCAGGCGGCACAGTGCGATGCGTAAGTCGTTGTTCAGCGAGTCTCGCGCGTCGTCTCGACCAGGGGGAGCTTGCTAAGTCGAAGAGGGAGCGGACGCACCATGTTCCTCTCCTCGCTCAGCGTCGCGTGGCGGTACTCGGCGCGCAGGTTGGGCATGTTGGTCTTGTGGATGAGGTTGCCGGCCTGCCCCTCGCGGTACCACTCGGGCCCGAGCCAGTGTCGCTTGACGGCCATCTCGAACCCGGACTGGACGCACGAGTTGCGCGCGAGCTCGCACATGTCGGCCGGCGAGAGCTTGTAGATCTGCGCCGCGACCGAGTACTCCTCGAGGAGCGGCTCCTGCAGGCGGCGAGAGGGCGAGCGTCAGCTGGGCGACTGGCGACGAGAAGAAGCTCGGAAGGGGCCCGAGCGGGGCGACGGACCTTGGTAAAGTGGAACTGCAGCGGGTCGTCGGTGCTGAGGCTGACGTTGAGGCCGGTGCGGAAGAAGGTCGGGAACGGGTTGCGCTCGTAGGCGAGGAAGAGGGCGTTGTTCGAGAGCGGCGACATGGCGATCTGCGAGTCCGCCTCGAGCGTCAGCCTGCGGCCGAGCAGCACAGAACGGGAGGCAAGGCGAGACGCACGCCGATCTGCTTGAGGTAGAAGAGGTACTGGAGGGCGGGCACCTTGCGCAGGAGGATGCCGTGCGAGATCGAGTGCGAGGTGAGGAACGCCGACGTGAGGTGGTCCGTGTCGCCCGCCTCGCCGGCGTGAGGCCGCAGCCAGAACGTGTCTGCATGAAGGGAATCGTCAGCTCGACGTGCGGAGGAGGAGAGACGAGCAGAGACGCACTAAAGCCGCGCTCGTGCCGCCAGTTGTTGAGCGAGGTGATGTTGGCGTAGAGGAAGTAGAGCCAGTAGGCGTACGGCGCTGCGTGAGCATCGTCCTCGTCGTCAGCATCGACTTGTCGGGAGAGTGAGAGCGGGAGAGGGAGAGAGGGCGCACGGTTCTGGGTCGTGTTCCAGTCGCGAGGGACCGGGAACTTGCGGTACAGGCGGCGCTCGGCCTTGGACTCGTCGTCGACCGAGTCGAAGCCGATGACGCGCTGCAGGAAGACGTGCAGCTCTGGGTGCGACGACGGGTCGGCCGTCACCTCGAAGAGCGGCTCGAAGATATCTGCGAGCGAGAGAGAGGGAGGGGGCTCGAGCGGGGTCAGCTCGCGCCCGAGTCGGTGATCAGAGCACGAAGAGGAGGGAGGACGCACTGCGCACGACCTCCTCAAAGTCCTTGACGCCGCCGCTCTTCTTGAAGACGTCGTACAGGCGCGGGATCTGGATGAGCCACCGGACATTGTCGCTGAAGAGCTCGTTCTTGATGACCCACTTGGCGAGCTTGTCCCACTCGTCCGTGTTCCTGCGCACTCGAGTCGTCAGCACGGTTCGAGGAGGGAGCGCTCGAGGCGGAAGAGCGACGCACCGGCCGTAGATGCTGATCCGGTACTCGGCCATCTGGTACTTGCTCGCCTGCAGGTCGGTGAAGACCTCCTTGGTCATCTCGGCGAGGTAGCGACCCTCGATGTAGCTGCACGAAGAACGAGTAGTCAGTGTGCGGCGCTGAGGAGAGAGGCCGAGAGACGGCCGCAACTTGTCGGTCTTGAGGAAGATCTCGCGCAGGCGCGACTCGCCGAGCGGGTTGTACTTGAGGTTGAACTTGTCGAAGCCTGCTCAGGGTAGCGTCGAGAGGGTCAGGACGGGAGGAAGAGGCGTCGAGGCAGGAGGGCAAGGAGGACGACGCACGGTGGAACGAGTCCTGGTGGGCGTGCATGTCGAGCGTGTCGATTGAGAGGTCGTACGCCGTCATATTGAGCGACTCGAAGACCTGCCGCAGCGTCAAGTGCTGGCCGTCGCGGAAGATGACGACCTCCTGTGGACGAGGGACGAGGAGGAAGGGGCCGAAGGAGGGTCAGCTCGCTCCGCCCGCTCTCGACGACCATCACGAGGACGCACATCTGCAGAGCGCCTCATCTTCATCTTGACAAACCTGAGGAGATGTTTCTGGTTCGCCGACGCCGAGTGGTGCACGTGGGTGTCGACTTTGCGGACGTTGTAGAAGTCGCGGTGCGGGACGCGCTGCGCACGGACCTCGGAGGTCAGTTCTACGACCGCCAATGCGCGAGGAGGACGGCGAGGACGTACCTTCATCTCAGCCATCTCCTTGTACTCGTTGAGGAGCACGTACAGGTTCCACTTGCTCTCGAGGTAGCGCAGACGGCGGTACGCGAACGACTTGGCGGGCCCGTCCGAGATGACCGACAGCACGTCGTCGAGGTCCTGGAAATACTCCTTGAGGGTCGGCACGGCGCACAGGGGCTCGGGCGAGTCGATCGAGGTCACAGAGTCGGCTGCGGGGCGGATCGAGGTCAGCTCGTGCTTGAGGTCGGCGACGGAGGACGGGTTGACGAGGACGCACCGTCATCGTAGACCTGGTACACGCCGTTGTCGTCGAGCGCGAACCTCCTCCTCTTGGCCTCGGGCTCCTGCTGCGGGATGTCGCACGCGCTCCACTCGAACTTCCTCCTCGCCTCCTCGCGCGCCGCAATCTCCTCGGTCGTCTCGCCGGGCGCCTCGCCGAGCGGGTCGACCTCCTTCCAGTGCGGCTCGGGCGGCGGCGGGTAGATCTTCCAGTGGTCGAAGCCGGGAGGGAGGTTGACGGGGAGGAGGGACGAGGTCGAGGCGTACGAGGGCGACGACGACGGGTCGAACGCGCCATCGTAGTTGGCCGGGTTGTCCTCGAGACGCTGGCGGGAGAGCGTCATGTACTTGTCGCGCAGGTCGAGGCACCGCTGGAAGGAGCCGTACAGCGCGCGCAGCTCGGCCGTGAGGACCTCGTTCGGGTTCTCTGTGAGGAGGGACCGACGTCAGCGCTCGCCCGCTCGTCAACATGGATGGAGAGATCGACGCACGCGCAGCAAAGCCCTCGTCGATGGCCTCGGCGTCCTCCACGTGCTCGTCGAGCACGGGCGGGCCGTGCTCCTGCTTGCCGTTCCACACCTCGTCGGCCAGACCGAGCCCGTCGGCGTCCTCCTCGCCGTCGAGCTGCGCCATGGGTCGCACGGCGTCCTGCTGCGCGAGCGAGAGGCGTCGCAGGCCGAGGCTGGCGATGCGGGGCGACGTCAAGTCGCCCTTGGCCCGGCTCGAGACCGAGTCGGACCTGCCACGAGCGCGGGACGAGGTGGCGGACGCGCTTGGCGACGACGGCGCCGTACCGAGCGACAGGTTGCCGAGGGCGAGGTGCTCGACGGAAGGCTGGCCCGTGAGGGTGTGCGAGCCAGACTGGCCAGGGAGGATGGGTGGAGGGAGAGCTGTCGGCAGCTCGGCGTGGAACGCGCCCTTGTCCTGCGCGGGCAAGGAGTCAGCTCTGTAGATCGGTCTGGGCGGGCAGGACGCACCGTAAGATGCGCTCGCTCGTCGCGGAAGCTAAAGATGGCGGCCTCAGGTTTGGGCGAGGGCGGAGCGGATGCGCCGGGCGTTGACGGGGCGCTCGAGCCTTCAGAGCGCAGGTGCGCGTGTCCAGAGCACATGGCGGCTAACAGCGGCGGCGGCTGGAGCTGTGCGAGACGAGCGAGGCCAGCGCAAGTTGGCCGCGAGCGATGAGAGCAAGTCCGAGACAGCTCTCGTCGACGCCTCTCTGGCCGACTCGAGCCCGTCCAGACCTTTTGCAACGCTCTGGATTACACAGTGAGTTAGCTCGCATCCTGCACAGAGCCGTGCAGAGGGAGGGATGAGCGATCGCATTCATCCGGGGTCGGCGGGCAAGCTGCGAGGAGAGGTCGCGCCGCTTTGCTCTGCTCCTGCGACTCGCTGAGCCTTGCGCCACTTCGTACCTGCTCGAGCCTGGTCCAGGGAATTGCGCTGTGGCAGTGCGCCCTTGGGCTCGCGCTCGGCGGCCGCGCTCCGTTTGCCAAGAGATCTGGCTCCGCTCGCGCTGGCCCCCCCCGCCCCTGGCCCTCTCTCTCTCTCTCCTCGCCACAGGCTCTGCTCTGCTTCACGCACCTCCCGCCTGTCGAGTCGCAGCCTCTCCACCTCGCCCGCCAACCCGCCCGTCGATCCACCGAGATGCTCCAGCTCGCCCCCGTCCTCGCGGTGGCCGCACTCGCCGGCTCTGCCGTCGCCCAGTCGACGCCTCTCGCCGCAAAGCGCTTCCAGTGGGACAACCTTGTGCGTGGCTCCTCATACCCTGCCAGCCCTGCCCGCACAGCGAGTTGACGCCGTATCTCCCTCGTCCCCCCCTCGCCTCCCCCCTCGTCCAACATGCGCCGCCACCCTCGCTCTCGCACCCGCAGCCCTACAAGGCCGACACCGACAACGGCGTTCGCGGTCCTCAGGCCGGGTACAACCGGTGCGCTCGCCCATCCTTTCCTCGCCGCCACACGGAGCTTCCGGAGCCCGGCTTGCGATCCTGCTTGGCGCCGCGCCTCTCGAGGGTCCGCCCTCCTCTCACAGATCGGTGACTGACTCGCGACGCTCTCCTACCGTTTCCACAGCTGCAATGAGACGACGCAGGGCCCCGAGTCGATGTGCCAGACTGGTGCGCCGACGCTCTCGCTCTCCTCGAGCTCGATCTCTCTCGTAACCCCGCTCATTGCTGACCCCGCACGCTCCTCCAACCTTGCCCCGCTCTGTTTGGCTCTGTCGTCCTCCTCATCAGCCGTCATCAACAGGTGCGCGAGCGCGTCGTCGTGTGCGTCGCCGAGGCGAGCGCAGAGCTGACCTTCCCCTCGCACGTTCCCGCACTCGCAGCATCGACGACTTCTGCCTCTGGGTGCGCCCTCGTCCTCCGTACCTCGTCCTGCTACGGTCCTGACGGTCATTCTTCCTGCAGGCGCCGCCCGAGTATGGCGAGGAGGTCGGCAACATCGAGGGTGCGTCGTCCCTCGCGCTCGACGTCTTCTCGCTCTCGTGCCTCGTACTGACTCTCGCTCACTCTCTCTGCAGGCGAGATGGTCGCTTGGTGCACCAAGGAGGGATACGGCACGCGCATCATCCCCGAGGGTGCGCTCCAGGGCGTCCAGTTCACCCGGGTCCGTCCCCGCCTCCTTCTCATCGTCGTACTCTTTCGCTGACCTCGCCTCACTCGCTCGCAGACGCCCCACTACATCCAGGTCGTCGGCTTCATCGACCAGGTCAAGATCAACATGCTCCCGGAGGACTACGGCGGCGAGATGGTGCGTCGACCTCTCGCTCCCTGAGGAGACCCGCTCTCCTCTCCTGGCCTCTCCTGACCCTCTCTCTCTCTTCCTGCAGGACCCGCACGGTGCCGATCAGCGCGGCAACCCGCTCGGTGGTGCGTCCTGGCTCCTCCTCGTCGTCACGTCTCGCTCGACCTGGGCGTCGAGCTGACCTAGACTTTCCTCCCTCGCCCCGCAGGCCTCGTCTTCTCGAACCAGTTCGCCGGCAACAGCTCGACCAACGGCACCTCGGGCGGCCAGCAGTTCTCGCAGGTCATCCAGGTGCGTCGTCGTCGTCGTCGTCGCCATATTGGCCTAGAGGTCCGAGCGCTGACTTTCCTCCCTCTCTCTCCCTCGCGCACAGTGGCACAACTTCATGGGCGCGTCGCAGTTCTGCCTGAAGGCGTGCGACCCGTCGTGGGACCAGGGGTGGCGCATGTGCGAGGTGCGTCGTCGTCGTCATCCTCTTCCCCTTCTCTCAGCAGGAGGCTCACCCGCCCCTCTCTCGCTCTGCAGCACATCTATGACCGCATCGGCTGCCAGTACAATGCGCCTGCCGACTACGGGAGCATCAACGGGACTTTTACGTCGTGCGACAGCGAGGATCAGCTGCCTCCCGGCATCTATCTTGAGGGTTCTGCCACCCGGGTCTATACCCAGCCCCCCGAGTCGCTCGGCGTCATCAGCACGATCCCCTACACTCCTTACACTCCGAGCACGTCAAACTGTGAATCGTTTACGTCGGCCAATCTCTACACGGCCGCCGCCGCCGTCGCGACGACCTCCTCTTCAGCCGCCGAGTCCTCGGCCACGTCTTCCGCCTCGAGCGCGAGCGAGACGTCGTCGGGTGCGTCGAGCGCGTCGGGCTCGTCGTCGCGTTCGGGCTCGGCGTCGGGTTCCGCCCCCTCGGCGACCGGCTCGGCGGGTGGCAACGCGGCCGCGCAGGGCGGCAACTCGGGCGCCGAGGGCCTCAAGGTGGCGGGCGTCATGGCGGCGGGCGTCGCGGGCCTCATCGGCGCGCTCGTCGCGCTGTGAGCGGCGTCGCTCGGACCCCTTCTTTCCTCCTCCCCCTCGTACCTCCCGCATCGCCTCTCCTTCCGTCCCTCTCGGCCTCCCACAGCGTGTCACACTCCTATCCAGTCTCTCCCCTCATCCTACTCGTCGCACTCACTTTTCTCGCCGTCCCTCGCACAGACACTCGAGCCTCTAGCTCCGTAGCATGTCCTCCTCTTTACCTTAGTCTCCCTGGAATGCCCCTCTCGTTCGCGCTTCCGATATCGTGTCGCTTCGCGAGGTGAGAGAGCGAGAGCTGCGCCGCTGAGCTGAGGAGGAACAGCGACACGTCGTCGTCAGGTCGGGGCTCGAGCGCTAGACTCGGTCGCCGAGGACGAGCTTCTCGCGAGCCTCGAGCGTTTTTCCGCGGGCCAGTCTCGCTCTCTGTGCTCCGTGAGGCCGTCTGAGAGTGCGTGAGAAGCGCTGCCTGCGCCGTCCACGACGAATGGCGAGCAACCCGAGCTTGAGAAGGTCAACTTGCCGGCGCACGAGCCTCTCCAGCGGCGCTCGGTCGTTACGAGCGAGTCGAGGCGCTGCTCCTGCTGCGGAACGAGCTCGAGCAGTGGGCGAGCAATAGCAGCAGCGGCACGAGGGCACGTGAAAGGGGCGCAGCGGTGAGCGTCAACGAGGTTTCTGGGCGATTGTGCGGCGCAATGGGCGTGACGTTGGTCGAGCGTGGAGCGAGCGCGTCGACGGCAATCGCTGCGGCAAGCATGTCTTGGTTTAGGCGAGAAAAGGCGGGGAGGGAAGGGGTCGAGAGCGTCGACGAGGAGGCTTGGGAGCGGAGCGACGGCCGGGAACTTCTCGCTTGCTCTCCCTCCTCTCTCGCCGCACCGCCCTTGCTGCAGCAGGGCACGACAAGCTCACCATGGCGTCTACCGGCAACCTGGAGAACCAGGATGTCAGTGCGTCGCCCCTCTCTCCCGCTTGCTCCCCCGCTCCGACAGCGTCAGCTCGAAGACGCACGCGCTAACTCGCCTCGCTCTCCCACCTGGCAGCGAACAAGTCGGTGCGTGCACACAGCCCATCCACAAGCTCTCTGCGCACCTCGCACAGCGCGCTGGCCCCTCCCGGTCGAGGTGGACGAGCTCTGACGCGGGCTCGCTCTTCTCCGTCAACAGACGCAGACCTTCATCACGGCGCTCGTGACGGGCCTGATCATCGCAGGTGCAGAGGTGCGCACCACTCTCTCCATGTCCTCCTGCGCTGAGCGCTGGCGCGAGAGTCGAGAGCTGACCCGCCCTCCTCGTCTGGCTCCACTTCCCGCAGCTCCTCGCCTTCATCATCCTCAAGAACCGCTTCCGCCAGATCTACAACCCTCGCTCGTACCGCGTCCCTCCCAGGTGCGTCCTCGATCCTGCCTCGAGCCTCGCCATCGAGCAGGCGCGAGCGGGAATGTGCACCGCTCGACCCTCCTCGTCCTCCTCGATGGCGGTGTGCCCTCGCTCTGCAGAGCTGACCTCGCCTCGTTGGCTTCTCCTCCTCACAGGCAGCGCGTCGACCCGCTCCCTCGCTCATTCTTGGGATGGATACCACACGTCATCCGCACGCCGGCCAAGGAGATCATGCACAAGAACGGCCTCGACGCCTACGTCTTCGTCCGCTTCCTCTTCCTCATGATGGAGATCTTCCTTCCCTTGTACGTCGTAACGTCGCCGAGCGTCTCTCAGGTGAGGGCATGTCGCGAGGAGGACGGTCGCTGACCCCGTGTCTCTCTCGAACCGTGCAGCATGGCCGTCACCTGGATCATCCTCCTGCCCGTCGACGCCGCCGGGTCCAAGGGCACGCAGACCGGCATCACGCGCTTCACGTTCGGCAACGTCGGCCAGTCGGAGCAGCCTCGCTACGCCGCCCACCTCATCCTCACCTGGTTCCTCACGTTCTGGGTCTTCTACCTCGTCAAGCGCGAGTACTCGACCTACATCGTCCTCCGCCAGGACTTCCTCATGTCCAAGGAGCACACGCGCCTCGCCCAGTCCAAGACGGTCCTCGTCACGGGCGTCCCCAAGGAGTTCCTCAACCAGAGCAGCATGTCGAGGTTCTGCAGCGTCCTCCCCGGCGGCTCGAAGCGCATCTGGTTTGCTCGGTGCGGCCTCGTTCATCTACTCGAGCCCCTCTCGACTGTGCGTGTCGCTGACCTGCTCGTCCTCGACCGTGCCCAGTGACCTCAAGGAGCTCCCCGACCTGTACGACCGCCGCGAGAAGGCCTGCAAGAAGCTCGAGAGCGCCGAGACCAAGCTCCTCAAGCTCGCCACCAAGCAGATCGCCAAGAACAACAAGAAGAACCAGTCGGCGCCAGAGCTCGACGCCGAGGCGAGCAAGGGCGAGATCACGCGCTACGTCCCCTCGAAGAAGCGCCCGACGCACAAGCTCGGCCTGCTCGGCCTCTTCGGCAAGAAGGTCGACACGATCGACTGGGCCCGCGAGGAGATCGCGACGACGACCAAGGAGCTCGACGCCGAGCGCGAGATCCTCCTCGGCAGCAACGGCTCGGCCAAGTACCCGCCCGAGTCGTCTGCCTTCATCCAGTTCCACACCCAGATGGCGGCGCACATGTTTGCCCAGTGCGTCCTCTCTCGCTGCGTCGAGCGCGCCTCGGCATCGTGAGCTGACTCGTCCCTCGCTCGCTCGTGCAGGTGCCTCAACCACCACGCGCCGCTCCGCATGTCGGCTCGCTACCTCGAGGTCGCGCAGGACGACGTCATCTGGGGCAACCTCAACATCAACCCGTACCAGCAGCGTGCGCGCTACGCCATCTCGTGGGCCATGACGATCGGCCTCATCATCCTCTGGTCGTTCCCGGGTGCGCTCCGTCTCTCGCTCTTCTCACTTGCCCTCGCTCAGAGCTGACACGATGACGTCCTCGCAGTGGCTTTCGTCGGTCTCATCTCGAACGTGAGCGCTCTGTGCGAGCAGGTGTCGTGGCTCGCGTGGCTGTGCACGCTCCCCGTCCGTGCGTCGCCTCCTCCCTGCTCTCCTGCACGTCGCGCTCGAGCTGATCGTCGTTCCTGCCACAGCGATCAACGGCATCATCCAGGGCTCGCTGCCGCCCATCGCGCTCGCCGTGCTCTTCCTCCTCCTGCCGATCGTCCTGCGCCGTGCGTCCTCTCCTTCTCGACGTCGTCAGCCCGTCGCCCTGCCGCTCACCCTTCCTCCCTCGCGACAGTCTTTGCGCGCTTCGAGGGCATCCCGCTGCGCACGGGCATCGAGCTGTCGCTCATGACGCGGTACTTCCTGTTCCAGGTCATTCACGGCTTCCTCATCGTCACGCTCGCGTCGGGCCTCGTCAACGCCATCCCCGACATCGCCAACAACCCGTCGAGCGCCGTCACACTCCTCGCGACCCAGCTCCCCGCCGCGTCGACCTTCTTCCTCACCTACTTTGTCACGACCTCGTTCGCCGGTGCCGCCGGTTCGCTCCTCCAGATCGCCAAGCTCATCGTCTACTACGTCAAGCTCGTCCTCCTCGGCTCGACGCCGCGCTCGGTCTTCAACATCAAGTACACGATGGCGACCGTCGCCTGGGGCACGCTCGTGCGTCCTCGACCCTCTCTCTCACTCTGTCGAGCACGAGGCTGACTCGCTTCCCTCGCAGTGGCCCTCGATGACGCTCCTCACCGTCATCGGCCTCACGTACTCGGTCATCGCGCCGCTCGTCTGCGGCTTTGCGCTCGTCGCGTTCGCCCTGTTCTGGTTCGTGTACAAGGTGCGCCTTGTCTCGCTCCTCCCCCTCGGCTCCTCGCCGAGCCCTCGCTCACGACCAGCTCTCCGCGGACGCAGTACCTGTTCCTCCTCGTCATCGACACGCCGCCGGCGACCGAGACGGGCGGGCGCTTCTACCCCAAGGCGATCACGCACATCTTCGTCGGGCTCTACATCGAGGAGCTGTGCCTGTGCGGCCTCTTCTTCCTCGCGCAGAACGAGAACGGCAAGCAGTCGGCCATCCCCGAGGGTGCCATCATGGTCGTCCTCATCGTCATCACGGCCCTGTACCACATCGTCCTCACCAAGGGGTACCACCCGCTCGTCGACTACCTCCCGCTCTCGGTCGCGCCCAAGATTGCCGAACAGCAGGGCCTCACCAACGGCTACCAGGCCAACAACGGCACCGGCCACGAGAACGGCGAGGCGCCGGCTCTCGGCGCGTCGACCACGTCGAGGACTACCCCTCGCGAGAAGGAGCAGTCGAGTGCGTCCTCTCTCTCTCCTCGCCGTCGTTGCTGTCGAATCCCGAAGAGCTGCACGAGGGCTGACCCGTCGTTGCCGCTCGTCCGCAGCGTTCCCTCCTCCAGCGCGCTCGTCGTTCGACGACCACCGCAAGCCGCTGCGCGAGGTCGAGTCGAACCGCACCGACCAGGACAACAACACGCTCCCCGGCGACGAGCACCTCGACGTCAACGCGTTCGACCACCCGGCCATCTACAAGGACTACCCGACCGTGTGGATCCCCAAGGACCCGGCGGGCCTGTACCGCGACGAGCTCGAGGGCTCGCAGGCGGCCGGCGTCGACATTTCTGCCGAGGGCGCACGCATGGACGAGAAGGCCAAGGTCGACATCGACCGCTCGCCGCCCGACGAGGAGTGGGACGACTCGCAGGACATCTGAGCGCGCCCTTCGACCTTCGCGCTTTGACCCCTTTCCCTTTTCCCCCTCGACCTCTCTCTCTCGCTCGCGCTCACGTCCATATCCCTACCATACCCGGCTCCTCGTCGTCGCGTGCTGCTTGTAGTCACTGCCTCCACGACGTTGTCGTCGCTGCTGAATTCCTAGCCGTTAATCCTCTCGCGCACGGGCCCCTCTGCCTCGCCGCCTGCCCGCCCTTCCCCATCTTGCTCCATCGAGAGCCTGCACTGTGAGCAGTGTAGAGCTGGCTCGCCCGAGAGCATTCGTGCGCCGTGCGAGGGCAAATTGACGGGGCGGCGGGTCCACCTTCCCAAGGCGTCGTCCTCAGACAGCTCTCGCGCTCGTTCTCGACCGAGATGAGAAGGGCGCAATCGCCTGCGTCTGCTGCCTCTGGAAGGTGCTCACGCTCCGCGAGCGTCGCCCTGGCACACCCAGGCCCGAGTCGCCCGTCCCGCCTCCCCCATCTCGGAGCCTCGAGGGCAAAAGCCTGACGACGGGGCCAGGACAAGGGCTGCACGGGCGTCGAGCCGGCCTAGAAGGCGATCCAAGCCCACTCGCACGCCGCTCTTCGGCGCACCTGCTTCCGAGCGACGTCGACCTCGCCTCCCCTCCTCCTCCTCCTCCCCCTCCTCGCCCTCGCCCTCGCCGGCCTCTCGCCGCACTAGCCTGCGCACCAGCTCGCTCCAGACCGACAGCGCACTACTGCCTCGCCCTGCGACAACCCTCGAGTAGCCACTCGTCGGCGGTGACGACCTCCTCCTCCTCGTCCCGACTCGCTCCCTCGACCGCCTCGCCCACCATGGCCGCCACCGCCCCGCCTCGAGGCGACTTGCACGCCTTCTCGAACCCGTTCGCCCAGGGCGCACCCGTGCAGCCGCTGTACAGCAAGGGCAAGAGCGCCTTCTCCGGCCAGCACCACCACCTCGAGCAGGACGACGGCCTCGCCATCAGCTACGAGCGCCTCGACGACCGCCCATCGTACCGTCCAGACGTGCAGCTCGACTGGAACCAGGTCCGTCGCAGCTCCTTGTTCTCTCGCGCTTGCGGTGGAGCCTCTCGAGGCTGACTCGCCCCTCTCGTTTCCCGCCTCGCAGAGCAACCCGCCGCACAGCAAGCGCACGTCGAGCTCGCCGCAAACTCGCATGGAGCGCGTCGACAGCGTCTTTGACGTCTACGCCGAGCTGTACGCCGACGAGGACGCGGGCGAGGACTATGCCGAGGAGGAGGAGGCGCTCGGCGAGCTGCAGCGCGGGTCGAGCGGCTGGGGCGTGCAGCCACACGTCGTTCCCGAGTCGCCACTCGAGGAGGAGGAGGCCGAGGCCGAGGACGAGGACGAGCCGGTGCAGCCGTGGGACGAGCGCGGCAAGACGGGCCTGTACGGCGGCGGCGGCCGCGGCGCCGACGACCGCGAGACGGGCTGGGTCAGCGACTTCACCTTCGCCCTCATCGCGCCCGTCTCGGGTCAGGAGGAGGACCTGCGCTTCGACGCCGACGACGTCGAGCAGGGCGAGACGCCGCAGAACCGCCAGTTCTCGTCACGCTCGGCGCAGGGCTTCCACCCCGGTGAGCCTACGCGCCGCGACTCGCTCGAGACGGCGCCTTCGTCCGCCGGGCCAGCGACGCCCCCAGACGTCGGCGCCACCGCCGCGGCAGTGCCGGCGTCGGCCCGCGAGAACGTCCGTCCCTTCCACCCCTCGCCCGCCCTCGCGTCCCCTCCCATCCACACCGTCGACGCCGCCCGCATCAAGAAGAGCAACCTGAGCCCGAGGATCCCGACGCCGTCTGCGCCCATGCAGGCTGGGCGCGTCGCAGGCCCGCTCGACCGCTCGGCGCGCCCGCGCCCCAAGGCGAGTGGGTTCAAGTGGCCCGCCCGCACCAAGAAGCCGCCGACGATCTCGGCGCCGATCCTGCCCGAGGGCTTTGTCGAGTCGCTCGGCATGGAGACGTTCCCGCTCTACGCCGGCGCCAAGCTCCCGCAGCGCGCGAGCGTCTCGGCCCCGGCCGGCCAGTCGCGCGCCTCGCCGCGCGACGCTGCGTCGCCCAACCCGCAGCAGCCGCGCACGGCGCCGACGAGGAAGGCGGCGCCGCCCGTCTCGCGCACGCCGCCTCGAGCCGTTCCCGCGCCGGCGCTCGCTTCCGAGGCCGAGCGCGGCAGCAGCACGCTCGTCCGCGCTGTGTCGACCTCGCCGCCGCCGCCGGCTCGCCTCGACGCCGTCCGCGAGGAAGGCGACTCGCCGTCGTCGAGCGCCACGCCGATCGTCAAGCGCTCGCAGCACGAGCGCACGGCGTCCAACATGACGGCGGGCAGCGGGTTCCGCGACCCGTGGTCGGCGGCGCCGGCGAGCGTCGGCTCGAGCTCGTCCGTGCACTCGCAGCAGACTCGGAGGGTGCACCGTGGCAGCTCGTACCAGGGCGGCAGCGCTCGGGCCTCGGTCGCGAGCACCGTCGGCGGGCTCGACCCGCGGCACTTTGGCTCGTCGGCGCCAGTCGCCCTCCCGAACCAGTACTCGCCCGTCGACGCCGACTCGCCTGGCCCTACCTCGCCCGTCATGCCCGACGTCCGCCACGACTCGCTCTCGTCGCACTACTCGGAGGTGTCCGAGGCGCACGAGCAACCGGCCGCCGCCTTCCACCCGTCGACTCGCGCGCCGTCCGACGGCTTCCGCCAGGACTTTACCCCGTTCAGCACAACGGCGCACCTGCGCGGCGCGAGCGCAGCGACGCTCGGTTCGACGAGTCGCGGCGCTCGGCCGTTCGAGCCCGTTCGGCCGCTCAACGTCCACCGCCGCACGTCCAGCACGATCCACCCTGGCGCCTGCGGGTCGGGCGACGAGTCGAAGCGCAGCACGCTCGCGGGCGACGTCGTGTGGGGCGGCGCCGGCGCCGGCGGGCCGAGGGACGTCTCGACGCCGGTCCCGAGCAGGGCCGAGTCGCCTTTCGCTCGCGCTGCGTCGCCGTTCGCTCAGCATGCGCCGACGATCGGCACGACGGGCTTCCGCAACCCGTTCGGCTGAGCGTCTCTGCACACTCGACGAGGGCGTCGGGTCCGTGCGCGCTCGGGATGGAGGAGTCGAGGTCGACGTCGCTGGACGACTAGAGGGCCTGTCGAGGCCGGAGCTGTAGCTCCTCCCCATGCCTGTATCCGCAACGAGCACTATCCTATGCATCGCTGGTCCCTGCGACGGCGTCGACGCCGGGCGAGAAGCAGGCGTCGTCGCGTTTGCGAAGGTCGTCCGCCCTGCTCGGCCGACTCGCTATCTCTCGACTCCTCGCCCTTCTCCACGCTCACAGCTCTCTCTCTCCTTCCTCTCTTCCTGCTGCTAGTGCTGCGAGAATGGCTGCGCACGCCTCGCCCATCCCGATCATCGACCTCACGACGGCTCTCTCGGTCGACGAGCTGGGCGAGCAGGTCCTCAAGGCGGCGTCGACGATCGGGTTCCTGTTCCTCCGCCTGCCACAGGACGGCAAGCTGCGACAGGAGAGCGTGAACGGCATGTTCGCCATCGTGCGTGGCCGCTTCCTCGCTCAAGCCGCCGCGACGAGGTCCGTGCGCTTCTCCCTCGGCCCGCTCACGCCCTCTTCCTCGTCCTGCGCAGGCCAAGGAGCTGTTCGACGGACCTCTCGAGGACCGACAAGCTTGCTCGAACGACGACGACCGCAATGGCTACATCGGGTACCGCAGAAACCGTCTCGCAGAGTCGGCCGGTGCCGGCGACCTCAAGGAGGTGCGTTCGCTCGCGTCGCTCTCGCAAGCCACTCCTCGCAGATCGTGCTGTCGCTTACTCTGGTCACGCAGAACTTTACCTACGGCCGCCACCCAGAGCACCTCGCCGAGACGAGGCAGCCGCTCCCTCCTTCCCTGCGAGCGCACCGAGACGAGCTTGACGATTTCCACGGCGCCTGCTGGGACTTGACGTGCCAGCTCCTCGACGCCTTCTCCGTCGCTCTCAAGGTGCGTGTGCACGTTCTCGCGAGGAGGACTGACGAGGGAGCGAAGCTGACGCACGGACCGGCGATTGCGCTCTCGACGTCGGCGGCTGGTGCAGCTTCCGCAGAGCTACCTCCGGGACCGCCACGCTCAGGGCTGCAACGGCTTGACCCTCATCAACTACCCTGCGATCCTGCCGGGAAGGGCGGCGGCCGAGGCGGCCGCAGCTGCGACGAGTCGAGCGTCGGAGCACAAGGACTGGGTGCGTGCGCTCGCTCTCTCTCTCTCCTCGCCATCATGACCATGCAGCTGACGAGCACCGACGACGTGCAGGGCTCACTGACTCTGCTGTTCCAGGAGGAGCACGGCACGCCTGGGCTCGAGGTCTTCCTCCCCGACGAGGCGGTCCGAGCGAGCAAGGCCGACAAGGCGCTCGAGCTCATGGCCGACGTCGACCTGACGCAAGGCGCGTCCTCCTCGAGCTCTGCTCGACGCTGCTCGACGCACGCTGACGTCGACGAGGCGCACCGCAGGAACGTGGCACGCTGCGCCCGTCCTTCCCGGCACGGTCCTCGTCAACCTCGGGCTCGCCGTCGAAGCCTGGACGTCGGGCGTCCTCCGTGCGACGCTGCACCGCGTCATCGTCCAGCCCGACGCCGACGGCGGCTTTCGAGCGCGCAGGAGCATGCCGTACTTTGTCCAGCCTCGCGACCAGGTGCGCTCGCACCTCTTCGAGCGAGGCGGTTCGGCGAGAGCGAGCGAGATCCGCAGCGAGTTAACTCGCAGCGAGCGTGCGCAGGTCGTGCTGAACCCGATCAAGATGGACGGGACCGTCGACGAGAGCGAGCGCGCCGTGACGAGCGTCGAGTTCTTCCGGCAGAGGATCGGGGCGTCGTTCCGGGCGACGCAGGCGCACGAGGCGGCTGCGATTGCGGCGAGTAGCTGAGGCTCGAGACCTGGACTCTGTGTAGCTTGGGCAGCCGCGCAAAGCGAGGAGTACCGGTGCGCGGGCGCCTCGGCGACCGACCGTGCGAGTGACTGCGCCGCGAGGAGAGCGTCGCCTGGGCGAGGTGCGCGGCCGGTAAGAGCGAGGACCGCCTCGCTGCAGCCCGTAGACGACGGCAGGAAGGTGCCCACGACGCGGCAGGAGCAGATCGGGAGGCTGGGAGGCTCGCGAGGAGAGCGAGGGGCGAGGACGACGCGGGCGCGAGCAGGGTGCGGCCGCACGACCCCGGGCGGGCTCGAGGATGGGAGCAAGGAGAAGCTCGAGCCAGTCTGAGCGGTTTGAGTGGTCTGGAGGAGCGAGGGCCGTCACTGTGAGAGGCTCCGAGTCGCGACGGCGGCGACGACGAGGAGACGAGCTCGACCGCCTCGCCTCCGCTCCCCACCACCCGAGTGCTCTCGTGCGTTGCACCCAGCAAGCACCACCCACCGCACCCACCACCCACCGCCGCCCAGCCCGCCCGAGCGCGCACCCAGGCCTCGCCCATCGCCCCCTCCACCGCCTAATCTGCGTGTCGCTCCTCCGGCCCACCTCTCCAACCGCTAGAGCCGCGTGAGTCTAGCTCGATCCAGCACTGTCCCTCTCTCGCACTCTCTCGACCGATCGCGCAACTCTCGGCGAGCCTCAGGAGGCGGCGGGTGGTCGGGGCTCTGCCACCTCGGACGACGGTCAACAGCGACTCGGCCTGCGTCGGCCAAGCAGCGCGCGCGACGAGCACGGCAGGACACACACTGACCTCTGCGATCCGCACACTGCGTCGCCTCCTTCCCCTGTGCGCAGCTCGCCCTCGTCTCGCGCGTCGCCCACCGCCTCCCCCCGCGCTCCACCCCCTCGCCGCCTCCCGACCACCACCATGGCAGCAGAAGGCCAGGACATCGACCTCGACTCGATCATCGACCGCCTCCTCGAAGGTGAGCAGCGTCTCTCGGCCCCAGAGCGCGTCGACGCCCATCTCGGCTCGTCCCCTTCCTCCTCGGCCCCGGGGGAGCTCTCGGCGCGCGCTCCCACCTCGGCGTCTGGCTCGTCGCTGCCCTGCAAAGCGGATTCAGACGAGCGGCTCGACAGATCTGCTCGAGCCGTCATCGCGGCGGGCCATGCACGAGCGCGCGGCGCGTCGATTCCGCCGGCCTCGTCGGGGTGCCACCGCCTCGCCGGCGTGATGGCACGGGCTCGACGCGCCAGCAGCCTTGTGCCCGGCATGGCGACCGACGAGTCGTCTACCGAGGGGCGACGAGTGGTACCGCAGTCGTGGCGTCGTCTCGCAGGAGCACCAGCAGCGTCAGGACCACCTCGCCGACCCGATGACTGACTCTCCCCCTCCTCCTCCTCCCGCAGTGCGAGGCAACCGCCCCGGCAAGCAGGTTCAGCTCCAGGAGTACGAGATCAAGTTCCTGTGCACCAAGGCGCGCGAGATCTTCATCAACCAGCCCATCCTCCTCGAGCTCGAGGCGCCCATCAAGATCTGCGGTGCGTCCTCGCTCTCCGGTCGCTCCTCGCCCTCGCCCTCGATGCTGACGACGCTCATGCTCGCGCAGGTGACATCCACGGCCAGTACTACGACCTCCTGCGCCTGTTCGAGTACGGCGGCTTCCCGCCCGAAGCCAACTACCTGTTCCTCGGCGACTACGTCGACCGGGGCAAGCAGTCGCTCGAGACCATCTGCCTCCTCCTCGCGTACAAGATCAAGTACCCGGAGAACTTCTTCATCCTGCGCGGCAACCACGAGTGCGCGTCCATCAACCGCATCTACGGCTTCTATGACGAGTGTGCGTCCTCCTTTTCTCCCGCGCAGGTCGTGCGCGCTCTCTCCAAAGCGTGTACGGCACGTTGCCCGAGTGCCTTGTGAGCCCGACCGCTCACGCTCTCGTCGTGCACGCTCGCAGGCAAGCGGCGGTACAACATCAAGCTGTGGAAGACGTTCACCGACTGCTTCAACTGCCTGCCCATCGCCGCCATCATCGACGAGAAGATCTTTACGATGCACGGCGGCCTGAGCCCCGACCTGCAGAGCATGGAGCAGATCAGGAGGGTCATGCGGCCAACCGACGTTCCCGACACGGGTGCGCTCTCGCTCTCTCGCTCTCTCGCCCTCGTCCTCCCCTGCTCTCGATCCTGACTCTCTCCCTCTGCCCTCTCCCTCTCCTTCTCTTTGCTGCAGGCCTCCTCTGCGACCTCCTGTGGTCCGACCCGGACAAGGACATCACGGGCTGGAGCGAGAACGACCGCGGCGTGTCCTTCACCTTCGGGCCAGACGTCGTGTCCAGGTTCCTCCAGAAGCACGACATGGACCTCATCTGCCGCGCGCACCAGGTCGTCGAGGACGGGTACGAGTTCTTCGCCAAGCGCCAGCTCGTCACGCTCTTCTCGGCACCGAATTACTGCGGTGCGTCCTCTCTCTGCGACGCCCGAGCGAGCCCCGAGGACTGACGAGCTTTCTCACGACGCAGGCGAGTTCGACAACGCGGGCGCGATGATGAGCGTGGACGAGACGCTGCTGTGCTCCTTCCAGGTGCGGCCCTCTCTCTCGCCCTTCCTCTCGCTCTCGAGCACTCCTGCTTACGCTCTCGTTGCGCCTCGCCCGCAGATCCTCAAGCCGGCCGAGAAGAAGAAGACGTTCGCGTACGGCGGCGCGGGCCAGGGCCGGCCGGTCACGCCGCCTCGCAAGGCCAAGGGCGGCAAGAAGTAGAGCGCGCCCCAGCTCCACCCTCGACCTCGCCCTCCTCTCGACCGCTCCACCTCCCTCGCCCTATCACCCTCTCCCTCCTCGACTTTCTCTCGGCACGATCACGACCCCGGACGACGCGCTGTACCTCCCTCTCCTCTCGACCTCATCCTCGCCTTCCACCTTTCCCTCCTCCCGCGCCTCGACCGTCTCTCGCCCACCGTCTCGACCGCCCTCGTCAAAGCGCCCGCGCGACGACGTGCGCTCGCATGAGGGCCGACGACGGCGCAGACAGGCGCTCGAGGACGCTCTCCCCCTCCTCCCGCTCTGTGCCTCTCCTTCTCCTGCACCTTTAGTCAGCTGTCCCCCTACACCCCTTTTACCGTCCGTCTTGCTCTCCCCTCCTCGCTCGATATCCCCCCTCCCCGCCGACCCTACTCGCCTTTGCCTTCTCGCTCGCGCCCCCTCTCCCCTCCTCCTCTTTCTCCCCTCTGCCACCCTCTGCGTCGTCCAAAAGTCCTTCCCGTCTCCGGTGTATTCCTACCTCGCGCTTCCCTCGACTTTGTGCGAGCACGAGAGCGTAGAGCCGACGAGAGCGAGAGCACGAGAAGCGGGAAGAGGAAGGGGAAGAACGAGGGGAACGTGGTTTCAACAACAAGGAGGGACGACAGAGAGCGCGACCATGACGATGAGGTGAGCGAGGGCTACGAGTTGACCTGCTGGTACACCTCCCAGTACGCCTGCGAGCGAGAGACGAGTGTCAGTCGCCGACGAGGAGGACGAGGAAGCGGGGAGAGGGACGCACGCTGTACTCGTCGGCCGTCTGCGTGCGAGGGAGCATGAGGGTCAGTCAGGCTCAGGCTCTCGAGCGAGACGGCAAGAGAGGAGGAGGGAGAGCGCACCATGTCGCCCGTCATGTCCTCGGTCACCTCGGAGAACGGCATCTCCTTGCCGTTGACCGAGATGAGCTGGTTCGGGTCGCCACCGCCCTCGCCGCCCTCGTTCAGATCGAACTCGTCGTCGTCGTCGTCCTCGTCGTCCTGCTCCACCCCGCCGCCGAGCTCGCCCGCCGCTGCAGCGCCAACGACCTCCTCGGCCGAGTGCGCACGGACCTCCTCCTCGCGACGCGCCCGTTTGCTCGCCGCCGCGCCCAGCTCGTCGGCATCCTCGTCCTCGCCGCCACGGTCCCGCTTGCCCGACGCAACAGCCGTAGCGGCGCTCGACGTGCCCTCGCCCGCGTCCGCCTCGAGCCCAAGTTGCCGCTCTTCCGACGTTCCTGCTCGGCCGCTCGACACGCCCGGCCCCGGCGAGTCGAGCAGCGGGCTCCCCTCGAGCTCCTCGTCGAGGTCGTAAGCATCGTCGCCGTCGCCGTCGAGCGCAGGCGTCGCTGCGCCCTCGTCCGCCCCCTCGCCCGCCGCGCCCGCCGCGCCGCTCTCGAGGCTCGCGTAGTACGCATCGAGGTCGGCGTCGCCCGTCCCTGCGCCCGCCGGGTCCGACCCTGCGTGCGCGCCCGAGAGGACGGGCTTGCGCTCGCCGCCGCCGGCGCTGTCGCCGTCGCCCATGCGCAACGTCGCGCCGCCGATGCGCGCCGCGCTCGACGCGCCCTGGACGCCGTCGCGGGCCACGCCCTGCGCCACTCCTCCTCCTCCTCCTCCAGATGCTGCGCCCGCCGCTGCGCCGCTCTGCTCGGGCGCGCTCGAGATGGTCGACTGGGCGATCCAGCTCGGGAGCGCGTTCTGGTTGCGCTTGTCCTCGATCTCCTGCGCGCGGCGGCGCAGCTCGTTGGCCTCGTCGTCGTCGCCGGCGATCTGGACCGTGACGACGGCGGCTTGGGCGGGGAGCGAGCCCGAGGCGGACGCGGCGGCGTGCGCGGTCGCGCCGAGGGCGGGGCCGTGGACGGCGAGGTAGGCCTCGATGTTGAAGCTGTGCGCGAAGGAGGATCGTCGACGTCAGAGTGAGGACGAGAGAGGGAGGGAGAGATGGAGGGGAGAGAGAGAGAGAGGACGCACCGAGGGAGCGTCACCTTGTCCATCTTTTTGAGCAGGTCGACGATGCCCTTGGTCTGGACGATGAGGCGCTGCATGCGGTCCTTGTTGCCGCGCACGTCGTCCTCGTTCTCCTTGTTGGTGACCTCGGTGTGGCACACGCTGCACCGCAAGAGGTTGGTCGTCGGGTCGAAGAGGGATGCCGCGTCGAGGTGCGAGTAGGACGCCTTGCACAGCGGGCAGACGTAGCCTTGCGCGTCGAGCTCCTGCACGTTGTCGACGAGAGAGAGAGAGTCAGCGACGGGCACGAGCGGCGGCGAGCCAGGAGGGAGAGGACGAGATGCACGTTGCGCAGCTTGACGTCGATCGTCTGCTGGATGCGCCACATGCGCCACTTGATGACGTCGGTCGCCTTGCTGTAGTCGAGAAAGTAGTAGGCACGCTGCTGGGCCTTCATCATGCCGTTGTCGCGCATCTCGGAGCGGCGGTGACTGCGAACGGCGGGGACAAGGGGGTCAGGGCGAGCGCGAGGGTCGCGACTGCCGGCGAGAGCGACGCACACTTGGACGACCTGGTCCTCGACGAGGCGATGAGCGATCTTGGTGATGTCCTTGATCTGCATGCCGAGGCGGCGGGCAATCTCCTCGTCGCGGAAGCTGTGGGCGGGGTCGAGGCGAAGAGGGAGCGTGGGAGGGCGGCGGTGCGGGGAGACAGGGGCAGGTGAATCAAAAATGTGCGCCTGTGGTGGAGAGAGCTGGCGCGCGGCGAGCGGGCGGGCGAGAGGCGGCGAGGACGAGGTCGAGGAGGGGAGGAGGAAAGGGAGGGCTGCGCTCACCACTCTCGCTGGACGAGTTGGTCGACGAGGATGGCGGCGCGGTTGCCGTAGAAGGTGCGGGAGATCTTCTGGACGAGGACCTTTGCCGTGTCGAGGCCGTCCGAGGTGGACGACGAGGAGGCGGAGGGCGGTGCAGCCGAGGCCATGGTGGTCGCCGGGGGCAAGAGGTGCGCTGTCGGTGGGTGTGCGGTGCAGACGAGTCCAGCCAAGGACTGCCCTGATTCCTCGCAGCAGCAAGTGCCGAGGTGAGTGAGGACCAGAGCTGGCTCGCCCCGGACGACGACGACGACGACGAGGCGGTCGCTCTCCCCTCACACGCTTGGCTGGCTCGAGACTGCACTAGACCCCGACTAGACTAGACAGTGAGCTCACCCGTCCTCCCTCTACCTCGCCTCGTCCCCCTCGCCTCTCCCCCTCGTCACCCCACCGCCTCATCGCCTCGACTCGACCGTTCCGCCTCGCGCACCCTCACCACCGCACCCTAAGCGTTTCAGTCACCCCGATCGTGCACGATGCAGCACCCAGCACCCCTCTGCAAGCCAACACCGCCGCCCGCCGCCTCGCGCCCCTCGCACAGGCCACCTCGCTGACCCGCCCGACCGAGCCCGTTCGTCCTCCTCGGCAGCACCGCCACCTCGCTTAGCCGGCAGCAGCCGCACCTCGCAGCGCACCCAGCAGCCTCCAGTGCGACCTGCACCGCAGGAAAACTCGTCGCTGACCACCTCTCCCCTTTGCCTCCCCACCACCAGTCATGGCCGCCGACCTTCCTCACGCCTCGGCGCCTTTCATCATCTTCTCCGACTTTGACGGCACCATCACCACCAGGGTGAGTGTTCACGCATCCTCCCTGCCCCATCCCGCTGAGCGGCAGCTGACTCGCCTCGACCGCGCAGGATTCGAACGACACGGCGACCGACGAGGTCCGTCCACTGACCTCTCGTCTCCCTCATCCAAAGCCAGCGCTGACCCCCTCTCGGCGCACAGCTCGGCTTTGGAGTCGCCCGTCGTCGCGAGCTCAACGTCGAGATCCTCAACGGCCAGAAGAGCTTCCGGTGCGCCCCTCCTCCTCGTCGCTCGGCCCTCTTTTCCAGCAACAGGCTGACCCTGGGCCCCCTCTTCCGTCCGCAGCGATGCCTTCGCCGAGATGCTCGCGAGCGTGTACGAGGCCGGGCACAAGTTTGACGCCGTCAAGGACTACCTCGTCAAGCGTGCGTCCTCTTTCTCCGTCTGCGTCCTCGGCATCGGCGATACCGTCGTGCGAAGGTGCTACGGGCCAGGACCCAGCTCACCCGCTCCTCCGCACGCAGACATCACGCTCGACACGGGCTTCAAGGCGTGCTTCGACTGGTGCGAGGCCAACAACGTGCCGCTCGTCATCGTCTCGTCGGGCATGAAGCCCATCATCGAGGCCATCCTGGCCAACCTGATCGGCCCCGCCGAGGCGGCCAAGATCGACATCATCGCCAACGACGTCGACATTGCGGCCGACGGCAGCTGGAAGATCGTGTACCGCCACCCGGAGAGCCACTTTGGACACGACAAGAGCCGCGCGACGGCGCCGTACCGCGACCTCGCGCACAAGCCGACCTTATTCTTCTGCGGCGACGGCGTGTCGGACCTCTCGGCCGCCAAGGCGTCCGACCTGCTCTTCGTCAAGGTCATCGAGGGGTGCGTCGTCCTCTCTCTCTCGCACTTTGCCCAGGACCAGAGCTGACGGCTCGATGCTCGTCTCGCAGCCACACGAACGACCTGGCGGTGCACTGCGACCGCGAGAAGATCCCCTACGTCGCCTTCAGCAACGTGAGCCTCTTTCGCGCTTTGACCTCCTGCCTTACTCCCGCTCGAGCGCACGCTGACCTGGCCCGTCCCTCTCTCTCTTCGCCCTGCTCGCAGTTCACCGAGGTGCGCGACGTCGTTGCGCGCGTCGTCGACGGCAAGGCGACGGTCGAGCAGGAGCTCGCCGTCGGCAAGCAGTAGAGCTGGCCGGCCTCTCTCGCGCTCCCCTCACCATGTCTATAGCTATAGCACCTTGCCGCACCACCTACCTGGCGACGTCAGCGAGCGCAGAGAGCAGAGAGCGGAGCCCGCCGAATTTAGTCTCATCTCGCACGGAGGGTCGGGCGGAAGCGAGAGCGAGGGAAGGCTGCACGCGCGAGTTTCGCTCGCCGTCCTCACCCGCTCTCCTCTCGACGGGCATGAGCTACTACCCATCGCCAGGCGGGCACCCGCTTGCTTCACTGTCTGCAGCTGCCACCGCTGCGCACTCGCGGTCCAACGGCGGCGGCCCTTCGTCCGGCTCGACCTCATCACCCGCCTTCCCTCCGTCGTCCAGCATGCCGCACCCTGGGCCCAGCACCGGCTCAGCAGCACACCCACACCCACACCCGCACCCGCACCACCAGCACGCCTACCTCGCCGGGCACCACCAGCTCACGCACAGCCCCGAGTCGACCACCTCGCCCGAGCACTACCACCACCCCGCCGGCGGCGGCGCCGCCAAGCGCAGGAGGACCGACATGGACGGCGGCGACAGCCCGGGCACGGCGCACGGCGGCGGCGGCGGCAAGAAGAGCAAGAGCAAGACGGTCAGCTGCACCGAGTGCAAGGTGCGCTCCCTGGCTCTCTCCTGCGCGCGCGAGCAGACAGGGACGAGACGCTGACGCTCTGTGTTGCTCTCTGTGCGCAGCGGAGGAAGATCAAGGTGCGCAGAGCTGTCGCCCTCCTTCCCCTGCGCGCCCTCGCTGACTTCCCCGCTCGTGCTCGCAGTGCGACCGCCGTGTCCGTCTCTCCGCCCTCCTGTGCACCTCGTGATGCGCCCGCTGACTCAAGACCTTCCCGCACCGCCCGCAGATGCCCTGCCTCGCGTGCTGCAAGCGCGGCGAGCCCGAGGCGTGCAAGTGGACCGAGGAGGCCGCCGCGCCCGTCGTCGACGTGCAGCCTTTTGCGCTCACGACCGACCTGGTGCGCCTCGCGGCGCGCCTCGAGGCGCTCGAAGCCTGGACGCGAGGCCTTCCGCCCGAGCTGAGGCGCGACGCGCCGCGGCCGTCGGCGTTCGTGCCCGAGGTGTATGGGAGCAAGGTCAAGGCGCCGGCGGGCGGGGCGGGCGCGAGGGAGAGGGAGAGGGGCTCGCACGGGCATGGGACGGGCAAGCTGAGCAGGAGCGGGACCGTCGACATGGACGAGGACCAGCTCGAGGCGGCGGCGAGCAGGGAGGTCAGCGACGTGCGTGTCCTTCCTCCTCCTCCTCCCTCCTCCTCCCCCTCCTTCTCTCGCTCTCGCCCTCGACCTTGCCCTCGCCATCTCGCTCGATCGACCGCCGAGCAGGAGCTGACGGCGCTGTCCCCGCAGACCGAGGACGCCGCCATCAAGCTCGAGTCGATGGCGTTCAACGCGCGCGCGCCCAACTCGCAGTACCGCCCGCAGGACAGCATCCCCTTCCTCGACACGACGGGCACGGCCGCTCCGAGCGCCCGCGCCACCTCGGTCGCCTATCCCGCCGAGCTCACGGCCTGGCGCACGAGCATTCTCGCGCCGCCGCTCGTGTACGAGGGCCCATGGAGCGCGTCGGCGATCGGCCTCGACTTCTGCTCGAACCTCGACGAGATGAGGGCGGCCAAGGAGCGCGCGCTCGGCACCGTATGGCCGTTCATGCCCGACAAGCCGCTCTCGTTCAAGCTCGTGCGCGCCTACTTTGACGAGGTGCGCGCGCTCCTTCCTCGGTCGACCCCGACCTGCATGCACGACGTGGCTGACTAGCTCGTGCGCTCCCACAGATCGACTGGCTCCACATGGTCCTGCACCGCCAGAGCTTCGAGGCCGAGCACGAGCGCGCCTGGGAGATGCTCGAGGCAGGGCGCGGCAACGACATCGACCCGATGTGGCTCGCGTGCTACTTTATGGTGCGTCGCTCGAGCCCTCCTCGCCCTCGCAGACGTCGCAGGGTCGGCGAGAGCGCTGACCCCGACCCTCCCTCTTCCAGGTCTGCGCCCTCGCCATCGACGGCCTGCGCTGCCAGGCGACGCAGCTCGTGCTCACGCCCGACGAGCGCAAGCGCTGCGTCGCGCACACGTGGTTCGCCCTCTCGCAGCGCTTGCTCCAGCTCGGCGACGGCACGGGTCGGCCCCAGGTCCGCTACATCCAGTGCGTCCCTCTCCCTCACGCCTCGCTCGTCGTCCTCAGGCTCGAGAAGCTGACGTCTCGCACAGGTCGACGATCCTCGTCGGGCAGTGGCTGCAAGGCTGCAGCGTCGGCGGGCAGGCGAGCCGCTTCCTGTCGCTCATGGCGACGGCAATCCGCACCGCTCAGGTGCGTCGCGCTCCTCCTCGCTCGGCGCGCCGACACCGAGCTGACCTCTTCCTCGTCCTGCAGCTTCTCGGCATCCATCGGCTCACCGACGACCCGCAAGTCATGCCGCCCGCCGACCCGGCCTGGCCGCCCAACGCGTGCTCGCTCCGTCGAGAGCTCGCCTTGCGCCTCTTTGGCCTCCTCAGCTTCCTCGACTGTGCATCCTTCTCCAACTCTGCCAGTGCACGAGCCCTCGCTGACGCGCCCCGCCTGCAGTCATCAGCGCCTCCACCCGCCTGCGCTCGTACCTCCTCGACCCCGAGCAGTGTGCGCCCTCCTCTCGCCTCCTCTCGAGCCTCTCGACCTCGTGTCGAGCCTCTCGACCTCGTGTTAACGACGATGCACCCACAGGTACTACCCCGCCGTGCTCCAACATCAACATGGACGAGCTCTCGATCACGACGTGCGACCTGCCGAACCGCCCGCGCGACATCTACACCGACAGCAGCTTCGAGTACGCCAAGTACCGCCTCGCTCGAGCGTGCGTCAGCTCTTCCTTCCTTCAGCCCGAGAGGATCGTGCTGACCCTGCTGCGCGCATGCACAGGTCGCGCGAGGTCGTCAACAAGCTCGTCTCGGACTCGACGACCTTCACCTACGACACGGTCGTCGCCCTCGACCGCAAGTACCGCGACGTGCTGCAGGACTGCACGGTCGCGCACATGAAGCGCGACATCTCGACGCGCGCGAGCCCGTCGAGGACGTGGAAGGAGGCCATCGCCGAGGAGGGCCTCCACTCGAGGCTCGTGCGGCTGCACCGGCCCTTCATGGCCAAGCACGCCTACTCGCGCTCGTCGTGCCTCGAGAGCGCCGAGAAGCTTATCCGCAGCCACATCGTCATCACGGCGTCGACCAAGAGCGTGCGCTCGCGCCCCTCTTCCTCCTCCTCATCGTCTCCGGAGCTGACCTCGCGCTCTCGCTTTTCGCAGGTCTACTTCGTCTACTCGCACTGCCTCACCGCCTCGATCTGCCTCTTTGTCGACCTCTTCCAGTGCGTCGAGCCGTCTCTCTCCCTCGTCGCTCCCCTCTCGCTGTGCTGACCCGCCCTCCGCTCCCAGGTCGGTCGACCACGATCTCGCCGAGCCCGAGGTCGAGAAGAAGAAGGAGGTCCTCCTCATCGCGACCGAGATCTTCAGCTGCGCCGACGAGATCTCGTCGCCGTCGCTGCGCCAGATTGTCATCATGGGCAGCAAGATCCTCGGCGGGCTCTTCGCCGCCCTCGAGAAGCGCCGAGTCGCTCGTGCGGCGTCGGCCCTCGTCCCCGGCGCCAAGAAGAACGACACGCCGCCCGAGTCGTTCGCCATCGTCCTGCAGCGCCTCACGCAAGAGCTCGACCTCGCCGGCAACCCGGCTGCGCCGCACCTCTCGCCCGCCCCGCCGAACAAGCCCGCCCTCCCGTCCTCCTCGGCGCCACCAGCTCCCGCCTCCTACACCACCGACGGCTCGTACCTCGTCCCACCAGCCATCGGCAGCGGCGGCCTCGCCGCGCCCGCGCTCACCGGCGCCGCGTCGGCCTACCCGCCCGAGCAGCCGTACGGGCCCGGCGGCGGCCTCCCGTACGACCTCAACGTCGTCGACCTCAACTCGGACGCGTTCCTGTCGGGCGACTTCTTCCGCGACGTCGGCCTCACGGCGCCCAACGGCGCGCTCGCGTCGTTCGACTTCCTCCAGGGCACGGCGACGCCCGCGCCGCTGCGGCAGCAGCCTGCGACGGCGCCACCGTACGGCAGCGTCGACGGGTACTATGGCGGCGGTGGTGCTGGTGCGGGAGGGGCGGCGCTCGGGTGGGACTTTGGCGCGGGCGGTGCGACGGGAGGTGCGTTCGCGCCCGGCGAGGGAGGAGGTCAGGGCGGCAGGATGGCGGCGACCGCCTTGATGGACCAGCTCACGACGGGAGGAGGAGTGTGGTAGTGCCCTTGGTGAGACGAGCTGTCTGTCACGAGCCCGGGTGCGCGACGAGACGAGCATTAGCGAGCAGTTGTAATCGAGTAAGGAATCTGCGACTTGGCTCGATTACGCGGCTCGTCCCCTCGTCCTCCACCTCACTTCCTCAACCCACCACACGCACCATGGTGCGCCTGCAGTGCCCGCCTCTGCTGCGAGAGCACCCCGCTGACCCTCTCACCCTGTTCCGCAACAGGGCCAAGCAGCGAGCAACCCGGGAGGAGCTGGCAACGACCCGAACAAGGACAAGGTGCGCTCTCCCTCGCTCTCGCGCCCCCCTGGGCCAGGAATGAGTGGTGCTGACCTGCCCTGGGGGCCCTCTACAGAAGCAGGAGAAGGTCCGTCTCGCCTCTCGCTGCCGACGCCGCCGTCTCCCCTCCTCATCGCCCTCCGCTGACGCACTCCCTCCCCTCCTCTCGCACACCTCGCCTGCTGCCCGCCTGCATCTCCTCGACCGACTCTTGACACCTGCAGAAGAAGTGGGAGCCGCCTCTGCCCACCCGCGTCGGCAAGAAGAAGAAGCGCGGCCCCGACCCGAGCCAGAAGCGTGCGCTCTCCCTTCCCGCTCGCCCTCCTGCGCCGAGACGAGTCGCTGACCGGCATACTACCGTGCGCAGTCCCGGCGGTGTACCCGACGACGCGGTGCAAGCTCAAGCTGCTCAAGATGGAGCGCATCCACGACCACCTGAAACTCGAAGAGGAGTTTGTCGAGAACCAGGAGCGCCTCAAGCCGACCTTGACCGAGGACAAGTCGGTCGAGGAGCGGACACGCGTCGACGACCTGCGCGGCTCGCCCATGTCGGTCGGCACGCTCGAGGAGATCATCGACGACGACCACGCCCTCGTCTCGAGCTCGAGCGGGCCCGAGTACTACGTCTCAATCATGAGCTTCGTCGACAAGGACCTCCTCGAGCCAGGGTGCGCCGTCCTCCTCCACCACAAGACGCACGCCATCGTCGGCGTCCTCCAGGACGACACGGACCCGATGGTCAACATGATGAAGGTCGACAAGGCGCCGACCGAGAGCTACGCCGACATTGGTGGTGCGTGACGTCCCCCGTGCGCATGTTCGGCTCGTGTCGGTGCTGACGCCGCCCTCATGCTCGCAGGTCTCGAGCAGCAGATCCAGGAGATCAAGGAGTCGGTCGAGCTGCCCTTGACGCACCCCGAGCTGTACGAGGAGATGGGCATCAAGCCGCCTAAAGGTGCGTATCGCCTCGACGAGCGTCATGGCGTCCTGTCGCAGAAGCTGACGCTGATGACGTCGCTCGTGCGCAGGTGTCATCCTGTACGGCGTCCCCGGCACGGGCAAGACGCTCCTCGCCAAGGCCGTCGCCAACCAGACGTCGGCGACGTTCCTGCGCATCGTCGGCTCCGAGCTCATCCAGAAGTACCTCGGCGACGGCCCCAAGCTCGTGCGCGAGTTGTTCAAGGTCGCGTCCGAGAACGCGCCGAGCATCGTTTTCATCGACGAGATCGACGCCGTCGGCACGAAGCGGTGCGTCCTCCTACTCCTGCCCCTCTCGAGCACGCACAAAGCTGACGCCCCGAGCCCTCGACTGCAGCTACGACTCGACCTCGGGCGGCGAGCGCGAGATCCAGCGCACCATGCTCGAGCTCCTCAACCAGCTCGACGGCTTTGACGACCGCGGCGACATCAAGGTCATCATGGCGACGAACAAGATCGAGTCGCTCGACCCGGCCTTGATCCGGCCAGGCCGCATTGACCGCAAGATCGAGTTCCCGTGCGTCCCCCTCCTCCACTCTGTCTCGCTCTTCGCTCTCTCGCAGTCTCTCGCCTCGTGCTGACTCTCGACGACATGCACAGGCTGCCCGACATCAAGACCAAGCGCTACATCTTCAAGATCCACACGTCGCGCATGAGCCTCGCCGACGACGTCGACCTCGAGGAGTTTGTCCACGCCAAGGACGAGCTGTCGGGCGCCGACATCAAGGCCGTCTGCACCGAGGCGGGCCTGCTCGCGCTTCGCGAGCGCCGCATGCGCGTCACGATGGCCGACCTGCGCGCCGCGAGGGAGAAGACGATGTTCGCCAAGAAGGACAACGGGCCCGAGGGACTGTGTGCGTCGCCCTCCTCCTTCCCTCCTCCTCTCTCCTCTCTTCCTCGTCGTCCAGCGCTGACTCGAGCCTCTCCTCGCAGACCTGTGAAGCGCTCCTCGTGCTCCCCTCTGTACAGCTGCCGTCTCTGCAACCCGCACCCGTTCCTTTCGACTACCTGCGCCTCGCCATCTTCTCGTTTTGCTCTCGCACATGCGGCTGTGACCGCCTCTCTCGACGAGAGCGAGGAGAGGGAGCGCTCGCCGCGCCAGGCGGTACGCGGGCTGCTCGACGCTCTCGCAGCGATCCGCACCGGCCTGGAGCTCTCGGCCAAGTTGAGTTCCGCCGAGCTTCTAGACACGCTTAATGCGCACCGAGAGGGACGCGCTCTCTCCCGCTTTGACCGTTTGCGCTCTGGCTCGAGCAGCTTGAAGCAGGGCGAGGACTCGGAGCGCTCGAGGACGTTGACGAGGGGACCGGCCTCTTTGCTGCGCCGCTGTCGCCCCGAGGCCGCAGCTGCACCGCAGAGCCGGGAGGGCAGAAGGTGGCCAGGTCTCGCGAAGCGGCGAGCCAGCGCCAGCTCACCGCAGCAGCACCGCGGCGTCCGGCGTCCGTGCGGAGCTCCTTGTGCGGCGGAGTCCGACGGAGCGGAGAGGCTCGAGCCACCCGAGCGAGCGGCTGCGTCCGTGGAACTGCAATCGCAAGGTACGGCGTGGGCCGTACAGAGTCTCCAGATGCTCACAGACCTTGCTCGAGAGAGGGAGAGGCCGCACACGCTCGGTCTCCGGGTCACGGCCGGCTTACGAGGACGGCGACGGCGGCGTTTCTTGCTGCGGAAGGTGGACCCACGATCGGCAGACGGCGTGGCTCCTCTGTGCCTGGGCCCAGGGCAGGAAACGCTCGGCTCCCTGGAGCAAGACCGGTCATCGTCCGCCGCCCGCTCGTCTTCGTTTCCCGACCCGCCCTCTCGCCGCCGCCTCGCACTTGCTGCACGCCAGCGATCCACAGTCCGAGTCTCTCGACTGCGAGCACACAGTCCGACCTCGCCTCACGCTCGAGCACCGCCCGCCAGCCGCCGCCCCGTTCTCCTCTCGACCCACTTCCTCCGAGTCCTCCCCGCGTCGCCCTCCTCGACCTCGACTCGCACGACCATGGCCATCCCCGACGTGCCCGCCGCACAGCCTGCGCCCTCCAAGGCCGACCGCGCAAAGGTCCTCCTCCCGCCCAAGGGCCGGTACCGCCTCGGCGCCCTCCTCCGCGCACCAAACCGCGTCCTTCACCCGGGCCAGCTCATCGAGAAGGAGCTCGAGAAGACGGCCAGCTCGACCAAGGCCGTCAAGGAGCCCAACGACCAGTTCAAGGGCACGACTGCCGGCATCGTGCGTATCCTTCTCCTCCTCCCGTGCGCCCGCAGCTTGCCAAGACGAGGCCGACGACTTGCTCGACCTCGTCTCGAGCCGCTTCATGTTGGGCCAGTGCAGCGAGCTGATATCTACCACGCACTCTCGCAGGTCCGCGGGCTGCAGCGCGTCAAGCTGTGCGACGTGCAGCTGGAGGACGTCGTCGCAGGCCGGCACACCCCGCCGCTCACCCTGCGCGACTTTGAGGACTTCCTCTGCTTCCGCGAGAAGTCGGCCGAGAACCTCTACTTCCACCTGTGGCTCGACGAGTACCGCCGCCTGTACGACCGCGCGCCGGCGTCCAAGCGCACGCCCGAGGAGGTCATGACGCTCGGCCAGGCGTTCAAGACGGCGTGCGACACGTTCTTCGCCCAGTCGTCGCCCCTCGAGCTCAACGTGCCGTCCGACATGCGCCGCGAGATCGACTCGCGCATCGCCGGCGTCGAGCAGGCGTCGGCCGCCGCGCCGTCCAACGAGGCCTACCTCCCGCCGCAGGCGTTCGACAAGGTGCACGACCACACGTACGAGCTCCTCGCCATGTCGTTCCGCTCGTTCCGCAAGCAGGTCGTCCGCAACGCCGACCGCAACCGCGGCTGGTTCGCCATGTTCCTGGGCATCCTCACCTGGGCCCTCGGCCTCATCCCGACCATCGTCTGCTGCGTCCTCGACAAGAGCCGTGGCTGGAGGGCGTTCGGCCTCCCGCTCTGGTGGTTCGGCACCGTCGTCGCCGTCGGCGGCTTTGGCAAGGTGCGCTCCCCTCTCGTCCTCGCTCCCGCTCCTCTTGACCTCGATCTGACCTTTTCCTGCTCGCTCGCAGACCTGCCTCGTCATCTGTGCGCCTCTCGTCGACCTCAACCTGTCCTTCACCAAGTTACTGACCTTGCACTATGCCCCTGTCTCCCTCGCGCACAGACCTCTTCGGTGCGTTCTCCTCTCTCTTCTACTCGTCAGTCGTCGCTCAGCTCGCTGATCTTCGTCCATCCTCCTCTCCCTTCCACCTTTCGCAGGCGACAACCGTCAGCTCTACCCTTGGTGCGTCTCGCTCCCGTTCCGCAAGTCTTGCGAGCCGCGCACTGACCTCCTTCGTCCTCTCGAGCAGGGAGCGCCAGGAGTACAACGACGCCGCCACCATGTCGTCCTCGTCCGAGCACAGCTCGGTCGACCCGTGGAACGCGTCGGCGGCGAGCGAGGACGGCAGATCGTCGTTCGCCGTCGCTAATGAGAAGCGCGAGCGCAGCCCGCCCGGCACGCCCGCCTTTACCTCGACCCTCCCCGAGGCGGCGTCGCGCCGCAGCTCGCAGCACTCGCCCCTCTCTGACCTCGGCTACTTCCCGCTTCGGCCGGCGTCGGCGTCGGAGAGGTCGGGCTCTGGCAGCAGGTCGGGCTCGGGGAGCAGGTCGCCGACGAGCCGCTCGTCGACGACGCCGGGCGGGCTCTACTTTGCACCCGCCGCCATGGAGCTCCCCAAGTCGTCGCCGACCTGGGAGTCGTTCACCAAGGTGCGTTCATCTCTCGCTCGGGCCTAGCCATCTCGCTCGAGCCGGCGAAACTGACCGCTCGGACCTCCAGATGCTCTCTCCGATCGTCGCTCGGGCGCAGCGCGACCTCGTCCTGACGGCCGCTCTCTATGGGCTCGTCGTCATGGTCGTCACAGGCGCTATCTGCCTCGCCGTGCCGAACCGCAACCGTTGAGCACATCGCGCTCGAGCCTCTTCCCGTCTCCCGCCTCGTCGCACCCTTCCTCCTCATCGCGGTCCTCGTTGTGTACCTGCGCCACCTTGTCATTCTCTCGTAGCCTTAGCCTGCATCTCTCGGTCTGTATGTGCTCCTAGGAGTGTGCGTGCGTGCGGGTGCGAGTTGCGAGCGAGAGGAAGAGAGGCGGACGACGAGTGGACAGGCCTCTCGCCCTTCTTTCTACACCTGCCGTTGTTCCCTGGAGGCTCTCTACCGACCTCTCGAGACGGTTACTCGACGATGGAGATGGCTCGAAGACCCGCTCGAGAGGTTCGCCACCCAACTCTGTGCTTGAGGAGGCCCGAGCAAGGAGGAGGAGGTAGCTCTCGGGCTCGCCTTTCTGCACTTCCTGTCCTCGAGATGCTCTCTAGCGGCCTTTCAAGACGGCTACTCGACGATGGAGGCGGCGCGAACCGCCGCTCGAGAGGTTCGCCACCCGACTCTGTGCTTGAGGAGGCCCGAGCAAGGAGGAGGAGGTAGCTCTCGGGCTCGCCTTTCTGCACTTCCTGTCCTCGAGATGCTCTCTAGCGGCCTCTCAAGACGGCTACTCGACGATGGAGGCGGCGCGAACCGCCGCTCGAGAGGTTCGCCACCCGACTCTGAGCTTGAGAAGGCCCGAGCGAGGAGGGAGACGTCGCTCGAGAGCTCGCCCTTCTACACGTCCTGTTCCCTGGAGGCTCTCTAGCGACCTCTCAAGACGATTACTCGACGATAGAGGCGGCGCGAACCGCCGCTCGAGAGGTTCGCCACCCGGCTCTGTGCTTGAGAAGGCCCGAGCGAGGAGGACGACGTCGCTCGAGAGCTCGCCCTTCTACACGTCCTGTTCCCTGGAGGCTCTCTAGCGACCTCTCAAGACGATTACTCGACGATAGAGGCGGCGCGAACCGCCGCTCGAGAGGTTCGCCACCCGGCTCTGTGCTTGAGAAGGCCCGAGCGAGGAGGACGACGTCGCTTGAGAGCTCGCCTTTCTGCACTTCCTGATCTCGGGGGGCTCTCTAGCGTCCATAGCTGCAGGCAATGGCGAGCTCACGTGCAGCAAGCCATGGTGGAGACGGCGAGGGAGTTGAGAGGTGAGGTCGACAGGCGGTGCCGACGAGGCGGCGAGCCAGGGTCCAGACTCTGGATTGCGGGGTCTACCCCGCGGCGGCCGCGGAGACAAGCTCGGGTCGCCCAGTCTCTCGTGCAGTGGACCAGGCAGGCTTGCGACTTTCGGTCTGTACATGCTCCCAGATCCGAGCGTGCGTGCGATGCAGAGGTGCGAGTTGCGCGAGCGAGAGGAGAGGAAGAGAGTCAAACGACGAGGGGACAGGCTCGAGAGCGGGTATCGAGACAGGGGTACTAGCGTGGTGGAACGAGGGAGAGGTAGTACACAGAGCGAGACGACTAGATGCGCTCGAGGAATCCGACTGCGAGGTCGCCAAAGCGCCGCTTTGAGGGCGGGTAGACGAGGGTGCTGGCCCGCAGCAGCTCGTCGACGCGCTCGAGGACTGAGCGAGGGTATGCGACGCGCTCGTTCTTGGCTTGGATGAAGGGAATGCTGCGCGGGAAGAGAGGGTGAGAGCAAGTCAGTCAAGGAGAGGGCGAGGAGGAGGACGACAGCCGGACACGACGCACCAGGCTGGATCGGCGTCGCCCTGGACGGCCGTGTAGAAGACCTTGACGGCGTTGAGCGACCTCGACGTCGACTTGATGACCGTAGTAGAGCGACGGCGCGAGTCGTCGGGCGAGGAAGATGCCGAGGCGGACGGGGAGGACGAAGTTGGGGGCTCGAGCGCTGAGGCAGCGGCGGCGGTCGACGAGAAGGCGACCCGGATCGCAGGGTTGAAGAACCAGAGCTGCGAGAGGGGAAGACCTGAGAGTCAGCCTCGTTGCGCCTGAAAGTAGAGAAGAGGAGAAGGGGAGCCGAAGACGCACGAGCAGCTTTGCCTGCTCAGTCTCGGCGTCCTCGAGCACGAAGCGGTGGCAGGCATGCGCCTGGCCCGTCTCGAGTAGCTCGGCCGTGACGTAGCTCGCGAGGCTGTGCCGAGTCGCAGGCGTGTCGATCGAGGACGAGACGGGGTAGGTCGCGAACTTGAGAAGGCGGAAGGCGGACTGCTCCTCGGCGGCCGAGTCGGCGGGTCGGACGTGCGAGCCAACGAGGCTGGAGCAGGAGGTGCAGTGTGCAGGGTAGATGAGGTCGCCGTTGTCGGCCTTGGTCGGCTGCGCGAGCGGTGCGGACGGGAGAGAGTCAGCAGCGGCTCGACGACGACGACGACGACGACGATGCTCTGTCCCCTCGTATGTAGCCCTCGAAGCGGGAGCTCCAGCTCGAGAGTTGTTTAGAAGGGTGGTTCATCTTGGACTCGGGTATCGGTCTGGCGTCCCTGAGGAGCGTCCTCGACGAACCGCGGTTCCGCACGGCGACGAGCCGAGGGGACACGGCGGCAGCCGATGGCGGACGAGGAGCCAGTCCTTCTTGTGAGTCCGGGAAGGGTGAGGGGGAGGAGAGGGGGAGGAGGGAAGGGAAGAGGAGACGAGAGGAGGAAGAACGGTGGAAGGAGGGAGGGACGCACCTCGGCCTCAGGCGTCGCCCAGTTGCTCGTCACCGCCTGCGGCAGGAGGATGTAGCTCGTGCCGACCAAGCCCTCGTCTCTGCGCGGCTTGATGCCCTTGCCCTTGGCGATGAGGTCGTCCGAGAGCGTCTGGTCCTGGTGGCACATCCACGCGTCGAGCAGCTCGGCCCAGTGCTCGCTCGGCAGGGCGTTGTAGCGCTTGATCGGCGACGCGTCGACGAGCTCGGCGTCGCAGGTTGCGCAGTGGAAGGAGGCGGGAGCCGTCGCACGAAGCTCGTCGGTCGAGAGCGGCGTGTGCACCTCGAGGTCGGCACGGCTCTTGGTCGGCGACGACAGGCCCGCCGTGACGAGCTTGATCTCGTACGAGGAGCCGGCCGAGGTGACGGTGGCCTTCTGCGGGATGACCGGGCAAGGCAGGCTGAGGCGCGAGGCTGGACCGCCCCGACTCGACGAGACGAGGACCGAGTCCGACTCGACGGCGACGACGTACTCGTCGACGGCGCGCTTGCCCGATGACGAAGATCTTGGCCAGAAGGTGACGACGAGCGTGCCGAGGTTGCGCGACTCCTCGGTGACCCAGTCGAAGGCGGGAATCTCGAGAACTGCGACAGGCAGGGACCCGAGTCAGCTACGTGGTCGACTCGAGCAGAGAGAGGGGACGAGCAGCGCACCCTCGATGCCAGTCGCAGACGGCGTGCGTGACAAGCTCGCGCCAAAGACGCCGAGCCCAGTCATGACGCTCGCGTCGCACGAGCCGCGCCGACCCGCAATGGCGAGCGCCGCCGGCTTCTTGAAGAGGCCCGAGCGCAGCGACGAGCCGTTCTTGCTCGTCGACGCCGTCGACGCCGTCGACGCCGTCAGCTCGTCGGCCGCCGCGAGCTTGGCCCGGAAGAGGGCCGGGCTCGAGAATTTCTTGCGCAGGACGGGCAGCGACTGGCTGCGCTGCGCCGCGAGGTCGTCGGCGTCGCCGGCGTCGTGCCGAGGCTGCTCGCCGGCGAAGAACTCGTTGATCGTGACGGGCTCGTCGTTGTCGAGGATAGGCGAGGACGAGAGCGAGACGGCGCTGCGGGTCTGGAGCTTGGCGTCCTGCGACTCGAAGCGGCCCTTGCCCGTGTGCTCGAGGATGTAGGTGCGCCGGCGCGTCTCGTACTTGTCGTCGAGCGGCTCGAGCTGCATGGAGGATGAAGAGTCAGCGCGAGTGGGCGTGGCGAGAGGGAGAGGGCTGCGCACCTCGAGGTTGACCGGGTCGAGGTTGACCATCTTGCGCTTGCCGCTGCAGGTGCAGGTCTGGGGTCAGCTGGAGCACAGAGAGTGAGTGGGATGCAGGGGAGCCAAGAGGGAGACGCACTTGAGCTCGACGCGCTGGTCGGCGAGAGTCCTCGAGGCCGCCCGGTCAATCTGGTCGAGCATGCGGTCCATGGCCCTCTGCTCCCGCTCGACCGTCTGCGCCCTCCTCTTCTCCTGCCCCACCTCGCCCTCCTCCTCGTCGTCCTCGACCTCGGCCGGCAGCGCGACGGCGCGCTGGTCCTCGAGCCGGCCCTGGCTGAGCCGCTCGATCGCGTTGCCGAGCTTGACGAGCTGACGCTCGCGCACCTTGCGGCGGTCGGGCTCGACGCGCTGGTTGGCGAGCTGCGGGCTGACGACGTACAGCCGCTCGATCGCCTCGCTGACCGAGTCGAGGTCGCGCTGCATCTTCTCGCTGTTGGCGGACGACACCTTGCGGATGCGGGCGGTCGTGCGTGTCGAGGTGCCGGCGACCGGGTCGAGGAGGGACGGCGAGCGGGGCGGAGCAGGCTTGACGTCCGAGAAGGCGTCGCTCTTCTTGTCGTCGGCGAGAATGGCGCCGTCGCCGTAGTAAGCCGGCGGGAGGTGCGACTGGCCCGCCGCCTCGCCGTCGTACGAGTAGCTCGGCAGCTCGCCGTACTCGTTCTGGTGCAGGTGGGGCGCCTGCTCGAGCGCCTCGATGCCCTCGGCGCGCCGCCGCGACAGGAGCTTGACCCGCTCGGACAGGTCGTCGACCCGGCCCCAGAGCAGGTCCCGCTCGGCCTGCTCGACCTGGCGAGCGGCGCCGACAACGACCTCGGGCGACGTCGAGGGCTGATCCCGGCCCGACTGGATGAGGGCGGCCGCCTCGCGCTCGAGCGCCTCGTAGACGTTCGACGAGGGCTGGACGGGCGACGCAGGGCGCGACGCTCTCGGCGGGTGGTCCTGCGGCTCGCCGGAGCGCGAGATGACGGCGAGGCGCTCGATGCAGACGAGGAGCGACGCGAGCGTGCGGGCAAGCTCGGCCTCGGTTGGCGGGAGGACCTCGACGGCCGTCACCTCCACGCGGCCCTGCAGCTCCTCGAGGAGGGCGCCGTCGGCGCTCGCGCTCGACTGCGCAGAGCGAGGGCTGCCGACGAGCGGCGAGACACGCTCGACGGAGCGCATGGCGGGCAGCGGGGCGGAGAGGTTGGTCGCAGATTGTCGGCGGAGCGTGTCGACGAGGGTGGCGAGGAGGATGTCGGGAGGGTTCTGGCGCGGCGAGGCCGAGCCCTGCTCGTCTGCTGCGGTCGGTCGGTGCGGCAAGGTCGGCTCAAAGTCGGCGGAGGACGAGTCGGCGAAAGGGTTCGGCGGAGGAGAGGACGAGGACAAGGTGGGGCCCGCCTGGAAACCGTCGACGACCGCGGAAGCGGGCCGAGAGGCGGTGCCGAGGTACTCGTGCAGTAAGCTGCTGAGCGCCGAGAGGAAGACGTGCTTGGCGGCGCCGAGAGAGCCGAGGAGCTCCTGCGAGATGACAGAGGCGAGGTCAGCGACGGCGCCGCGTGAGGCGTCGGGAAGGACGAGGGGCGCACCTGAGAGCCCTCTACTGCTCGCTCCCGAGCTGCCACGCTCCCATCTGCGCTGCCGGCCTGCAGCACGACCCGCTCCTGGTCCCGTGCGGTAGCTCCGCTCGCCCTCGCGCCCGAGAACAGCTGCTCCTGCCCGAGCTGCACCAGGTCGTCGGCGATGGCGTGGCCCTGCTGCTGGTGCCCGTGGCTGGCTACGAGGTTGGCGAGCGCGCTGGGGCCGAGAGGGACGGCGGCCGGGTCGAAGGACGACGAGGAGGCGGGATGCGCGACCTGCGGCTCTGCGCTTGCGGGCAGGGGACGCTCGAGGGTCGCCATGCCACGGTGGTGGTGGGCTGCAGCACGCAGAGTCGGTATGCGCGTTGTCGAGGCTGGCGAGGGGTCGAGAGCCGGGCCATTGTCCTCGCTCCCTCGGTCGTCGTCGCCAAGTCCGGCGTCGCACTTCCCTTTCTCCCTCTCGTTTGACGCTCTCGACAGGGACGACGCGCTCGAGAGATCACTACATTTTGGCAAATGCACAGAGCTCCTTGGAGCGGGATACTGCGACCGAGTGCACGACGACGAGCGAGGGAGGAACGATAAAAACGAGAGGGGGGGGGGGGGGGGGGTATCGCGAACGAGTGTGTGGAATGAGCGACGAGCTGACGATGCAGCGAGGGTATGCACGACGAGGGACGGCGGAGGGTGGTATCGAGAGGGGGAGGGAGGGAGGGAGAGGACCGAGCGCCGGCGCCCGCTCAGATGAAGGCGTACGCGCGAGGCTGCGCCGCGAACGTGTCCGTGTCGACCTTGACCTCCTTGTACGAGTGGCCGAACGTCGGTCGGCTGCGGAGCGTCGGGCTCTGCACCGGGCTCGGCGGGAACGACCCGCTCGTGTCGACCGTCGACGCGCTCTCGGCGAACGACGGCAGCGAGTCGTTGGTGCGCGGGCGCGACGAGCACTCGCTCGACGCCGACGAGTCGAGCAGACTCGCGACCGACCCGGACCGCCCGCGCAGGTCGAGCGCAAACGCCGGCTCGAGCACGTCGCGCGACAGGCTGCGCTTGTGCGCGTGCCCGTGCGCCGCCGCCGCCGTCGACGGGCCCATGTTGAGGCGCTCGATGGCGTGCGCGATCGAGTGCGGCGTCAAGGTCGCCTGGTCGGCCTGGGCGGCGGTGCTCGACCGGGACGAGCGGCGCGCGTGCGAGCTCGAGAGCGTGTAGTCGAGCGCGGCGGCGGCGGCGAGTTCTGCCTCGCGCTGTCGCTCGAGGCGGCGGATCTCCTCGACGGTGAGGGCGGCGTCGAGCGGGAAGGCGAAAGGTGCGGCGGGTCGACGAGGTGCGCGCGGCGTGGGCGTGCGGGTGTGGGTGCTCAATGAGGCGGCGGCGAGGGACTGCGCGACGAGGAGGGCGAAGGTCAGCTGCGCTCGTGCGAGGGACAGTGGGAGCTCGTTGCACGCACAGGGAGAGCCTGGGTCGGCTCGTCTGCGCTAGGGACGCGCTCGGCCTCCTCCTCGGTCGTCCCCCACAGCTCGTCGTCGTCGCCGGCGGCCGTGTTGACGCCCCGGAAGCGCGCGAACAGCTTCTGCTTGGCGAGGCGCAGGTCGGCGAGCGAGCTGGCTTTGGCGAGTCGGGGCTTGGTCGTGGTGGCCGTGCCCGGCGGCGGCGAGGCCGGGTGAGAGCGAGAGGCGAGGGGACCCGACGTTGGATGACCGGGCGCGGAGGGCGAGAGGATGGACGAGATCGAGCTGCTCCTGGGCATGGCGGCTGGCGCGGTGCTGGTGGCAGGTGGTGGCTGGTGGGAAGGAAGAGGGTGCGCGCGCCGAGTCCGAGGGCGGGCCGGATTGTCCGATCTGGGCGCAAAGAAAGGAGAGGCGGACGGCGGACGGCGGACAAAGGGGGCGCGGCGACCGGACCGAGAGGGAGCGTGCGGTCTGCGCGGCTTTTCTGGGGTGGCTCTGCTGCTAGAGTCGCTGCAGGGAGAGAGTGGTGGAAGGAGAGAGGAAGGTCGTTGCAGCACAGAGCCGGTGAGATCGCAAAGTGAGGGCGCGCGCTCACGCGTCGTTCCCGAGGCGGTGAACGGCTCTCGCAACGGCTGAGCACTCGCCGGCATCTCTACCGCGCTCGCTCTCGTCACACTCGAGCCGTGCAGCTCGTCACTGGCCTTCCCGAGCACCGTGCTTGCAGCAGAGGACGAGCTACGATGCGCCGATCACAGCTCCTTCTTGCCCGCGCCGGTCGAGCCGCTCACGACCGCCTCTTCCTGCTTGGGCTCCCACGTCGTCCCGCTCGAACCACCGCCCTCGCCAATCATCTCGAGGTACTCGCGGTGCAGGTCGGCGCAGTAGCGGGCGACGGGCAGGTCGTTCCTGCGCGTCGAGAGGGCCGGGTCGAGGAAAGAGGAGCGAAGGAGGGTCACACCGTCAGCACGCGCTCATCTCGAGGCTCGAGAGGAGCTCAGGACGGAGAGAAAGAGGGGACGCACGGCTCGGCGCCGAAAGGGTCGCTCAGCTCCTCGGCGGCGGCGTTGAGCCCGAAGAAGACGGCGGCGGCGATGGCCGTCGCCGGGACGCACCACACGCCGATGGCGCGCACGAGCTGAAGCGGGACGGCGCCGACGTAGACGAAGAGGAGGAGCTGAAGGTGGATGTTGAGGATGAGGGGGATCGGCGCTGCGCAGAGAGAGCGAGACGAGGTCAGCGCACGGCCCTCCTACAGCACCTCGCCGCGCCCAACTGCCAGGCCGGGAGCGAGAGGAGTGCAGAGCGGATCGACTCACTGTCGCGGATGCGCTCGAGGGCCGTGAGCTGGTCCGTGTAGTCCTTCATGGCGTTGGTGCACGCCGCCCAGGTCGCTCCGTCGAGCACGGCGCTGTTCTCGTCGGGCGCGTCCCGGCTCGGCAGCTTGGTCTCGTGCCACGCCGTCAGGTAGGCGTGCGTCGCGCGGATGAGCGACAGCGGGAGATTGCTCGGCTCGCCCGTCGGGAGGGCGTGCGGGCGGATGCGGAGCGGCGACGGCGCCGTGTTGAGCCCGGCGAGGGCGCGCTCCGACTCGCCGGCGACCGAGTGCTCGACGAACGACGCCGAGCTCTCGCTCGAGATGGACGGGCGGCGGGCCGACATGGGCGTCGCGGCGTACGCCTCGAGGAGGGTCGAGGGGAGGAGCTGGCGCAGCTCGGGGTGCGTGAGGCCGGGCATGTCGCGCAGGCGGTACATGCACGCGTAGGGGAAGGCGCAGATGAGGGAGCACAGCTCCTTGACGGCCTCGGTGCGGGGCGCGTCGTGCGGCGACTTGGACGGCGGCGGGAGCGCGAAGACGAGGAGGCGGAGGAGCGTGCGGGTCGTGCCGGTGACGGCGGCCCAGGTGCGGCGGCCCTCGTACCATCTGCACCGAGGGGAGTAGATCTGGGTCAGCTTCTAAAACAGCAGGCTGCGGACGGGCGGGAGCTGTGGCTCGCGCGAGGGGAAGATGAGGAGGACGCACCGATCGTAGCTCGAGCTGACCCGGAACGAGACGAGCATGCCGACCAGCATCGACAGGATCCCGACGAGGCTGCCTGCGCTCGAGACCATGGGCATCAAGCCCTGGCGGTTGAGGAGCCAGACGAGGGCGGCCCAGAGGCTGTAGGCGACGACGCGGTCTTGCGAGGCGCGCCAGGCCGAGAAGTCTGCTCGTAGGACCATATCAGCCATGATCTGAGAGGGTGAGCTCGCCGCCTACACACACGAGCCGTCCCTCGCAGGATGAGCCTGTAGGAACGCGCCCGAGTGATGAGGACGCGGAGCAGAGACTCACGGACGAGGGTGAGCTTGTGCATGCCTCGCGTTGAGCGCACGCGGTTCTTGAAGGTGCTGGCCATGCTGTGCGGCCGGTCTCGAGCGTCGACGAGGCGCGAGGAGGTGTGGGAGAGAGGGAGACCGTCATCGAGCCTGCGGAAGGCGGGGTCGCCTCGCCGCCCGCACCGCCTCTTCGCTCGATAACTCGTTCTCGCGGGCAGACAGGCCAGCTCGCTCATGGAAGAACCTCGACGGTCCTTGTTGCTCAGAATCTAGACAGCTCTACGTCTGCTCGACCGCCTCGCCGCGCTCCCTCGCCTCGCGCACGGCCCTCTGCGCCTTGTCGAGCGCCTCTTCGAACCACTCGCGCAGCATGTCCGGGTCCTCCAGGCCCGTCGAGATGCGCACCAGGCCCTTCTCGACCCCCCACTCCTTGGCCCACTCGAGCTCGGTGTAGTGCGCGAGGATCGTGTACGGGCACGCGAGCGTAAAGTTGGTCCCGAGCGACGGGCCCTTGTAGCACGGCAGCGCGTCGAAGAAGGTGCTCGATGCGAGGATGGACGAGAAGGTGAGGCTGAACAGGGCGCCGTACCCGCCGCCGGCTCGGAGCGACGCCTCGTAGTGCTCGGGCGTCATGAACTTGGGGTAGTAGACCTCGCGCACGACGAGCTCGTCGACGTCGACGCCGGGTGCAGGCGGTGCCGCCGGGATGACGCCCTCGGCTGGCGGGCCCGGGATGCGGCGAGAGCGCAGCAGGTCGCACAGCATCTCGGTGTTCGAGTTCTCCTGGGCGATGCGCGCCTTGAAGTCGCGCGAATTGCGCTCCATGTAGATGACGTCCTCGTCAAAGTAGGCGTCCTCGTACGACGCTTCTTGTGCGGCCTTGAGCGAGGCGTAGTGCGGGCCGCTCGGGTTGAGGACGAGGCTGCGGGCGAGAGGGAGAGAGGGTCAGGGTCCGTGCGCACGAACGAGGTCGCGGATCGAGGGAGAGAGAGAGAGGCGCACCTGCCGCCCATGACGTTGCTGTCGCCGCTGAAGACCTTTGTGAGGCTGCTGACGACGATGTCGGCGAGCGGGAGCACCTCGACGTTGACGAACCCGGCGATCGTCTCGTCGACGACGATCATGAACCCAAACTCGTCGGCGAGCTGGCGCAGGTCGTGTAGGGGCGGCGAGCGCAGGAGCGGGTTGGACGGGAACTCGCAGAAGAGGGCAAGGACGGGAGGCGAGGCGGCCTCGAGCGTCTGTCGCAGGGCGGCGAGGTCGGTCGTGAGGCCCTTGCCGAAGAAGTGGCACCCTGGCCCCCACTTCTGCAAGATCTTGAGCGTGTCGGTGTACGGGAAGCTGCGCGGGCGAGGCGAGGCGTCAGCATGGAGGAGGAGGAGGAGGACGGGAGGGGGCGCACCCGAAGCAGACGCTCTTGCCGACGTCTTTGCCGTCCTTCTTCCTCGCCGCCATGGCGAGCTGGTGCGCGTGGAAGATGGCGTTCATGCCGCACGGGTACAGCCACACGTCGTCCTCGGTGAGGCCGACGACGCCGCGCGTGCTCTCCTCGCGCGCCTCGTCGGCGTGCATCTTCTCGACGGGGATGGCCTCGCCCGGCTGCTCGCACAGGACGCCGGCGATGCGGCGGCGCATGGCGAGCTTGGCGAGGGGCGCGAGCGACAGGTCGAGGTTGCGGCCGTAGCGCTCTTCGACGTACCGCGCGAGGACGTCCTCGTCCTGCTCGGCGACCTTGGCGTCGGGCGCCGCCGCGAGCGTCGGCGGCGGGAGCTGGTCGGCCGAGGCGGCGAGCGAGCTCGGCTCGGACCCGCTCGCGTCGCTGCTCGCCTCGGTCGTGGGCGTCGCCGTGCCGCTGCTGCTCGTCGGGACGCGCGCCTTGGACGTCGAGTAGCGCAGCTTGGACGAGACGACGGGGCGTGCGAGGTTGGGGACCGAGTCGGGCGTCGCCGTGCCCTTGGCGACCTGGTAGCGGCCCTTGGAGCCGTAGCGCGCGCTCGGGCCGGCGACGGGCGGAGGAGCGGGCGCGCCGCTGCCGCCATCGACGAAGAAGCGGGTGGCGCCCTCCTGGCCCTCGCCGACGGTCGGGGTGGCGTGGGTCGGCGACGAAGCGGCGCCGTCGTGGCCGTCGGCGTCGATGTCGCCGAGGAGGATGAGGCAGCGCTCGGCGACGCGGGACGAGACGCCCTCGCCCGTGTGCTGCCAGTACTGCTTGGCGGCCGAGAAGTCGTCGGCGGGGAAGAAGCAGGCGTGGACGGTGATGGTGCGGTTGCGGGCTGCCGTCTCGGTGTCGGACGACGAGGACGAGGCCGACGAGGGTGCGGTCGAGTGGATGGACCAGGGGACGACGCGCGAGGCGACAGGTGGGGAGAGCGAGGCGAGGAAGGTCGAGCAGCCGTGGGCGGTCGTGTTGGTCGGCAGGAGGATGCACAGCTCGCCGTCTTGGCCGAAGCGGGCGCAGGCGAGGTCGGCGAGCTGTAGGACCGTCGGCGAGATGTCAGTCGCGGCGAGTCAAACGAGGAGGTGGCGCGAGGGCGTGAGGGGCAGGGACGCACTCGCTGGATGCGGTGGTGGATGAAGAAGCGCGGGTAGCCCGAGGTCATGGCGTCCTTGATGCGCTGGGCGCCCTCCTCGTAGTCGACGTTGTCCTGCCAGGTCGGGAGCGAGACCGAGACGGCGTGGGGCGTGAGGGCGGGCACGAGGGCGCCGAGGGGCGAGTCGCCGGGTGGAGGCTGCACGCGGAAGCCTGGCATGGTGGGCCTGTAGCTCGGGCGGGTGGATCGAGCGTGAGAGGAGCGAGGACGACGACGCGGCGACGACGACGAGCCGACGGCACCTCCGAGTCGGACGGTGGGGAGCTGTCTCCCACCGCAGCCATGGCCCTCATGAGCGTGTGGATCTCGTCGCCAGACACCCACTCGGAGCGCAGAATCGCACCACACCTCTCCGTCTCGCAGCTCAAGGTGTGCCCGCCCCCCTCCTCCTCCTCCGCCTCGCTCAACCCAGCCAGCTCACCTCGCACCCTCGCTCTGCCCGCAGTTCAAGCTCGAGCCCATCACCGGCATCCCCGCCTCGACCCAGCTGCTCACCCTGCGCCGGACCGGCGCCGACGCCGGCCACAGCGGCTCGTCCTCGAGCGTCGCAGGAGGAGACGTCCTCGCCGTCCTCGGCAATGACAACAAGACGCTCGACAGCTATGGCCTACGCGAGTACATGACCATCCGCGTGCGCACCCAGTCCTCCCAGCCTCGCCCCGCCCGTACTCGTCGAGCTGACCTTGCACCGCCTCCTCCTCTCCCTCCTCGCGCGCAGGTCGACTCGAACGACCCGCACGCCCGTGGGCTCGCAGGACAGTACACCGACGACTCGCAGGTCGACAAGTTTGAGCTCACCGAGGAGGAGTACGCCGCGCGAAGAGGTGCGCCGCCCTTTCCTCCTCGCGCCCGGTCCTCGTTCTCTCCTCCGCTCCGGCCTGAGCTGACTCGCACACTCCCTCTCCTTCTCGCACACCTCGTCCCCTCGCACAGACACCGTCCTCCAGTTCAAGAAGCGCAACCAGCTCGGCCGCTTCGCGCCTCCTCCACCATCCTCCTCGGCTCCCCCCTCGGCCCTCCCCGCCGACCTCGCGCCCGGCGCCCGCTGCGAGGTCGCCCTCTCGCCCGAGCTGAGCCGCAGGGGCACGGTGCGCTTCGTCGGGCCGACCGAGTTTGGCGCCAAGGACGACAGCGTGTGGGTCGGCGTAGAGTGGGACGAGCCCGTCGGCAAGGGCGACGGCCCGTGCGTCCTCGCGCTCTCTCTTTCTCTCGGCTCCCTCCCTGCCTCGACATGGCGGCCCGCACTCCTCGCCCTTGAGCTCGACTGACTCTCGCCCTGCTCGCCCGCCCGCAGCGTCGACGGCAAGCGCTACTTCGAGACGGCGCCGCTCCGAGCGTCGTTCGTCCGGCCCGACAAGGTCAAGGTCGGCGACTACCCCGAGCTCGACCCGTTCGCCGAGCTCGAGGACGACGAGGACGACGAGATGGAGATGTAGAGGGGCGGCAGGAGCGGGTCGCAGAAGAGGGGCTCGAGCGCAATCGACCTTGTTGTTCTTCCTCTCTCTCGCTCTCCTCTTCGAGGACTCTTTCTCGCTCTCTCGGTCGCTCCCGTCCTGCTCGAGAGGCCATATACGATGCTGGGATATAGATGATATGGCGCTGCTCTCAAGGCGGGCTCCGAGCCCGTCCTCGTCGCGCGCCGCTCGGCCCTCGTCTCGCCGCTCCACCCTTCCCCCGCCTCGCCATCCTCCTCGGCATCTCCTCGCTGCTCAGGATCGTCTCCTCGTTCCATCGGCGAGTGCTGCGGCGGGCTCGTACAGATGCAGGCGTCGAGCGCAGCGGCGAGCTCGACGCCGTCGGCTCAGCTGCGCGGCGACGAGCTGAGCGAGCGGCGCGTATGCGTCAAGGGGGGCTCGCCGGAAAGGGAGATGGAGCGTGCGAGGCGCCGAAGTCCGAGGAGGGGGGACGAGTGGCGAGAGGCGGGCGTGTGAGCGCTCGACGGGGCCTGAGCGGCGGGACCTCGGTTTGAGAAGGTCGACTGCGAGCGAGTCTCTCTCGAGCGGGTGCAGTGCAGGTCCCTCGTGCGCTCTGGATACTGCGTCTCGAGAGAGAGCGAGAGGGCGGAGCGCGAAGGAAGTGCTCGGACGAGCGCAAGAGAGAGAGAGGCTCTTCGTCACCCACCTTCTCAGCTTAGGTTTGTGAGATACGCCCGTCGATTGGACTTCCACGAGGGCCTCGGGCTCGAGCACACGTCTCGACATGTCGAGCGAGCGCTCGTCGGGTCCAAGGGCAGCAGAACTGAGAACTTACGAGTGACCCTCTCCTCCTCGCCACCCTCGCAGAGCTGCGCGACCACTCTGTCCAGCGCATCGCCGAGACGGTCTCCCTCTCTCAAGCACGTATCGAGACGTCGATCGACAGCTTACCGAGCCTACAAAGCGCAGAAAGGGGAGCGCGCGAGCGACCTGCGCCTCCTCGTCCTCCTGCCGCGCACGGACCTGTGCAGCGAACCTCTCCAGCTCTCCGCCCCTAGGGCGCCCGGCTCTCGAGCGCACGTCTCAAGATGTCGATCGTGAGCGGGCGCGGCCGAGATTGGTAGTCGGAGGAGCGCAGTGGACACGAGGGGCTCGAGCGGGACCGTCTCGGGGGCGCCCGAGAAGGTGCGGCGCGGGCGCCGGTTGGCTCGGCGAGCTCTGAGCGTCGAGACTAGCACCTGAAGAGTGTGTAGAGCGTGCCCGCAGTACAGAAGAGGAGCGATGAAGGTCCCGAGAGCAAGGCGTCCGTCGACAGACGTGTCGCCGGACCATCCGCGGACTTTCCGCCCTACGTTCCCACGGTCGCAGGATGCAAAAGGGAACGCCCGAGGGTTACGTAGGGCGTCTCGGAGCCAAAAGAGGAGGTACGACAGGGATTTGAACCCTGGAGCCCGAGGGGCAGTGGCAGACTTAGGAGACGAGCTCCAGTAGTAAACCGCCGGAATAACCACTATCCGACCGTACCGGATGCACCATCCGACCAGATTGATGCTGAGAGGCGAGCTGCAAGCGCACACACCGCGTACTAGCGTCCGTGAGGTCCGTGCGCCGTTCGTACGTCCGAGGAAGGCTTTCTCGTCGTTTCTGGTCGAGCCTGCAAGCCGGCCTGCGTCGTTGGACGACGTGCGGAGGTCGTGCGTAAGGGGGTAGGGTGCGTCGCGCAGCCGGCGAAGGCACATGCTAGTTGGCGCCCTCCTCCTTCCCCAGCCTTTTCCTCCTCCTCGTTGTCCTCCCGCTACACTTGCGCTTCGAGCCTGGAACTTGGCGGGCCGTGTTGAGCGCGAGTCACTGTCGTGACCTGTCGTACTCGCGCTCGACATTCCTCTGGCGGGCACGGTCGTCGCGACGTCTGCTTTTAGGCGGTCCGGCAGGCCGCCCCGCTCAACGTACGTGAGCTGTCTCTCACGAGCTTTGTTTCGAGAGCCTAGCGAGACGTGCAAACCAGGCGTAGGCGCCGGTTTCGCGGAGCCCGGAGCAACGAGAGAGCGAGCGAGCGCGAGAGGGGGCGACTTGGGAAGGCCAACCTCGCTCGCCTCGCGCGCGTTCGCAATTCTCGCTCTTTGCCTCGCACACGGCGCTCGCCGACGGACTCATCACGCCAGGAGAGCCTCGGACCGTGCCCGTCGCCGAGCACTGCAGCACTCGCGGCCCGTGGCGTCCGCGCTCACGCGCTCGGGCCTCCTCCTCCGCCTCGCCGTGCGCCGCAGAGCGCTGCGCCCCGTCCGCAGACCGATATAAGCCTCGTGCTCGTTGACCTCCGAGCGAGCCAGGTGTACGTCTGCGACGAGCCTCGAGGCCCGAGAGTGCGACAGCCGCTCCCCGACTCGCTGCGCACGAGCCTCTCCTCTTCGTCGTGCTGCAAGGCCGCCCGCCCTCGCCCTCTCTCGACCACTCTTTTCGCGCAGCGCGCACACTGCTCTCAGAAGCGCTTTCGAGCCTGGTCGACAGCACAGCGCGCTTCGCTTTTCTCTCGCTCCAGACCGCTCTCCTCCTCAGCTGGTTCGTCCAGCTCGCTCGCGGCCGCAGTTTCTCGGGCTCTCCCCTCGCAGCGTGCGCTCACGGAGACGACGGGGAGACTAGGACGAGCCCGCGGCTCGCCAAACGCTCGCAGCTCCGAGCACAAGCTGGTCAGGCTCGGACCTCTCGAGCCACTTGTCCCCGCCGAGTGCGGACGCGCGTGTTGAAGTCTATGCTCATTGCAAAGGTCGCCGCACGCTCGCAAAGTAGTTGACGAGCTGGCCGATCCCGCCGACCTCGCCGAGGCCGAGCAACCGCCACTTGCCCGTGAGCGGGTCGTACGGACAGCCCCTCGTCTCGAATCCGACCCAGCCCTTTTCGGCGAAGAAGTCGGCGAGGTCCTGCGGCTTGATGTACTTGTGGTAGGTGTGGGTGCCCGGCGTGACGAGTCGGAGGACGTCCTCGGCGAGCGTGATGGTGAGGAGGCGAGCGAGAGGGGTGCGCGAGATGGTCGAGAGGAGGAGGTGCCCGCCGGGCTGCAGAGTTGTCCAGACCGTCAGCTCGAGTCGCGCACGAAGCATGGAGAGGGAACGAGCGCGCTGCGCACCTTGGTGAGCTGCATGAGGCACTCGAGGAAACCTCGCGGATCCTCCACGTGCTCAACGACCTCCATAGCGCACACGACGTCGAACTGCTTGCCCTCGCGCACCAAGTCCTCGGCGGCGCAGTGGCGGTACTCGAGCGTGTTGCGCAGCGACGAGGGGGAGCGAGAGGAGCGAGATGGGATGGGCGAGTTGAGGACGTGGAGGGACGGGTCGAGAGCGGCGTGCGTCTGCGCCATGACGATGTTCTGGCCGGCTGCATCGATAGCTGTCGTGTCCGCGCCTAGGCGAGTGAGGGACTGTATGGTCGCAGCAGAGACGATTAGGTTGGTCCGCGGCATGAGTGGGGCGAGAGGGAGGAGCGGGACGCACCTCGGCAAAGATGCCGCCACCGCAGCCGACGTCGAGGACCTTGCGACCTTGGAGCCACCGTGCGCCGTCGAGCTCTTGGACCCTGAGGAGCTCGTCGCGGAGGAAGTCGATGCGGGCCGGGTTCATGCGGTGCAAGAGGCCGAACTCGCCCGTCGGGTCCCACCAGTTTGCGGCGAGGGCCGAGAAGTGGTCGATCTCGGCCTGCGAGATCGTGTTGGTGCTGCTCGAGGCGGCTGGTGAGGCTGGGGACGAGGTGGGCGCGAGTTGGTGATGAGCCGAGGAGGAGAAGGAGGGGAAGGTCGGGGCGGCCGCTGGGCGTGCGCGAGGACGGGGGGCCGCTGCTACCGGCGTGAAGGAGCACTTAATCGCCTTGGTCGCTGCAGATCGGAGCATGGCGAGGTGGTGGACAGCGGGCGACCTCCCGCCGTCCTCCTCTCGCCCTTCGCCCTCCCACATCACGCCCTCGACTCGCCAGGACCACTGCAGGACCAGCACGTGTCCTTGTCGTGGGCTCACGCGCCTACTCACAGCCGGCTGCGCTTGACTGGGCAGGAGCGGGTGCGTCCTCGTCCTCCCCGCCTCGTCATCCTCGCGACCCTCTGTGTCCTCGTGTCGCGCGCACAGGCTCCGCGGGACGCCTCGACGACGCGACCATGGGCTGACCTGACTCTCTCACTGGCAGGCCGGGGGCGCTTGACGGCTGAACAGGCGCCTGGGGTGGTGCAGGAGCGGGTACCCGACCTCGAGTGGTCTCTCTCGGTCCTTGTGCGTCTCTCCCGCTCTCTCTACTCGTCCCAAAAGCTCTAGCGCAGACCTACACAGCTCGGTGAGCCGCGTGCTGACGCTCTCGTGCCCGCCTCGCAGATGAGCAGCGCCCTCGATGGCACCGGCCCCCTTCTCCGTCCCGAAAGCTGCATCTTCCCGCTCGCCGGCGGCCTGCATACGGCGCCGGTCGATGCGTGCGAGGTATCTGGTACGATCCTGCCTGCGTAAGCTGTCCGTCTTGTCCGTCTCGTCGTCCCCTACTCGTCCCGGCGACCGACCGAGTCGAGCCGTCGCGGACGAGTCCCCTTCGAGGCCGCGCCCGCCCTCACGTGCTCCTGTGAGCAGCGGGCGCCTCTGGTGAGCCGCGCGCATCGACACCGCCCCTGTGGCGCGACCTAGCGGCCGGCCACCTCTTAAAAACAGGGGGACCCTACGCACCCTCTGTCAATCGCTCACTCTTGATCCAGCGGGGTTGGCGGCTTCTCGATGGGCAGGATCTCACGAGCAGGTCTCTGCGGTGCCGTCGAGCGCGTCTGGACGCCGGCACCTGTTGTAGAACGCGAGTTGGCCCGCGCCCGTCCTCCTCTGCAACGGCGACGACCAGCGAGGCGAGAGCGAGCTCTTCCTGTTGGCTCTCTTTCTCTCGGAGAGCGCTTCTGAGAGCAGTGTGCGCGCTGCGCGAAAAGAGTGGTCGAGAGAGGGCGAGGGCGGGCGGCCTTGCAGCACGACGAAGAGGAGAGGCTCGTGCGCAGCGAGTCGGGGAGCGGCTGTCGCACTCTCGGGCCTCGAGGCTCGTCGCAGACGTACACCTGGCTCGCTCGGAGGTCAACGAGCACGAGGCTTATATCGGTCTGCGGACGGGGCGCAGCGCTCTGCGGCGCACGGCGAGGCGGAGGAGGAGGCCCGAGCGCGTGAGCGCGGACGCCACGGGCCGCGAGTGCTGCAGTGCTCGGCGACGGGCACGGTCCGAGGCTCTCCTGGCGTGATGAGTCCGTCGGCGAGCGCCGTGTGCGAGGCAAAGAGCGAGAATTGCGAACGCGCGCGAGGCGAGCGAGGTTGGCCTTCCCAAGTCGCCCCCTCTCGCGCTCGCTCGCTCTCTCGTTGCTCCGGGCTCCGCGAAACCGGCGCCTACGCCTGGTTTGCACGTCTCGCTAGGCTCTCGAAACAAAGCTCGTGAGAGACAGCTCACGTACGTTGAGCGGGGCGGCCTGCCGGACCGCCTAAAAGCAGACGTCGCGACGACCGTGCCCGCCAGAGGAATGTCGAGCGCGAGTACGACAGGTCACGACAGTGACTCGCGCTCAACACGGCCCGCCAAGTTCCAGGCTCGAAGCGCAAGTGTAGCGGGAGGACAACGAGGAGGAGGAAAAGGCTGGGGAAGGAGGAGGGCGCCAACTAGCATGTGCCTTCGCCGGCTGCGCGACGCACCCTACCCCCTTACGCACGACCTCCGCACGTCGTCCAACGACGCAGGCCGGCTTGCAGGCTCGACCAGAAACGACGAGAAAGCCTTCCTCGGACGTACGAACGGCGCACGGACCTCACGGACGCTAGTACGCGGTGTGTGCGCTTGCAGCTCGCCTCTCAGCATCAATCTGGTCGGATGGTGCATCCGGTACGGTCGGATAGTGGTTATTCCGGCGGTTTACTACTGGAGCTCGTCTCCTAAGTCTGCCACTGCCCCTCGGGCTCCAGGGTTCAAATCCCTGTCGTACCTCCTCTTTTGGCTCCGAGACGCCCTACGTAACCCTCGGGCGTTCCCTTTTGCATCCTGCGACCGTGGGAACGTAGGGCGGAAAGTCCGCGGATGGTCCGGCGACACGTCTGTCGACGGACGCCTTGCTCTCGGGACCTTCATCGCTCCTCTTCTGTACTGCGGGCACGCTCTACACACTCTTCAGGTGCTAGTCTCGACGCTCAGAGCTCGCCGAGCCAACCGGCGCCCGCGCCGCACCTTCTCGGGCGCCCCCGAGACGGTCCCGCTCGAGCCCCTCGTGTCCACTGCGCTCCTCCGACTACCAATCTCGGCCGCGCCCGCTCACGATCGACATCTTGAGACGTGCGCTCGAGAGCCGGGCGCCCTAGGGGCGGAGAGCTGGAGAGGTTCGCTGCACAGGTCCGTGCGCGGCAGGAGGACGAGGAGGCGCAGGTCGCTCGCGCGCTCCCCTTTCTGCGCTTTGTAGGCTCGGTAAGCTGTCGATCGACGTCTCGATACGTGCTTGAGAGAGGGAGACCGTCTCGGCGATGCGCTGGACAGAGTGGTCGCGCAGCTCTGCGAGGGTGGCGAGGAGGAGAGGGTCACTCGTAAGTTCTCAGTTCTGCTGCCCTTGGACCCGACGAGCGCTCGCTCGACATGTCGAGACGTGTGCTCGAGCCCGAGGCCCTCGTGGAAGTCCAATCGACGGGCGTATCTCACAAACCTAAGCTGAGAAGGTGGGTGACGAAGAGCCTCTCTCTCTCTTGCGCTCGTCCGAGCACTTCCTTCGCGCTCCGCCCTCTCGCTCTCTCTCGAGACGCAGTATCCAGAGCGCACGAGGGACCTGCACTGCACCCGCTCGAGAGAGACTCGCTCGCAGTCGACCTTCTCAAACCGAGGTCCCGCCGCTCAGGCCCCGTCGAGCGCTCACACGCCCGCCTCTCGCCACTCGTCCCCCCTCCTCGGACTTCGGCGCCTCGCACGCTCCATCTCCCTTTCCGGCGAGCCCCCCTTGACGCATACGCGCCGCTCGCTCTCAGCTCGTCGCCGCGCAGCTGAGCCGACGGCGTCGAGCTCGCCGCTGCGCTCGACGCCTGCATCTGTACGAGCCCGCCGCAGCACTCGCCGATGGAACGAGGAGACGATCCTGAGCAGCGAGGAGATGCCGAGGAGGATGGCGAGGCGGGGGAAGGGTGGAGCGGCGAGACGAGGGCCGAGCGGCGCGCGACGAGGACGGGCTCGGAGCCCGCCTTGAGAGCAGCGCCATATCATCTATATCCCAGCATCGTATATGGCCTCTCGAGCAGGACGGGAGCGACCGAGAGAGCGAGAAAGAGTCCTCGAAGAGGAGAGCGAGAGAGAGGAAGAACAACAAGGTCGATTGCGCTCGAGCCCCTCTTCTGCGACCCGCTCCTGCCGCCCCTCTACATCTCCATCTCGTCGTCCTCGTCGTCCTCGAGCTCGGCGAACGGGTCGAGCTCGGGGTAGTCGCCGACCTTGACCTTGTCGGGCCGGACGAACGACGCTCGGAGCGGCGCCGTCTCGAAGTAGCGCTTGCCGTCGACGCTGCGGGCGGGCGAGCAGGGCGAGAGTCAGTCGAGCTCAAGGGCGAGGAGTGCGGGCCGCCATGTCGAGGCAGGGAGGGAGCCGAGAGAAAGAGAGAGCGCGAGGACGCACGCGCCCGCTCGTCCCGCATTGTCGAGCCTCGACATGTACTTGTCGAGAAGATGACGGTAGTGAGGAGGATGACCAGGGACGGGGACGAGGGCGAGCTGTCGGCGCGAGACGGGCGTAGTCTGGTCGACCCAGGGAAGCGCGAGGTCGCTGATCGGGAAGCTTGCTGCGGGGTACAGAAGGAGAGCAGAGTCAGCAGAGTCATCCCCTGCTCAAGACGAGGGTCGAGCGCATCCAAGCTGTTCTCGAGGGCACGTCCGCGGACCGCTGCGTCCAGCTGCCTGCCCGCCCTGCTCCGCCTGCTCCTGCGCTCGACGCACGCGGCTCGTCTCCCCTCAGCGGATCGACCGGGCCGTCCGTGCGCGAGCTTGCTGACCTGGTCGCTGCGGCGCCGTCGCCGTCGACCGTCAGCTCGAGGAAGCAGCTCGAACGAGCAACGTTGGGCGGGTAACACCTCGAGGCGCTCGTCCAGGACCGAGAGATCATGACAAGCGCCTGGCTGCGCAGCTCCTGACGCTCAAGCAGCGCAGAGCAGGTCGCGCGATGAGCCGGAGGAGGGTTGCAGACGCCGACTCGGCGTGGGGCACAGGTGACGAGCCGTTTGAGAGCATGGACACGCCACTGGGAGTCCCTGTGAGCATGTTGCAGTGCGCAGCGTGCACTGCTCAGGTACGGGTGGAGCGAGAGAGGGCGAGCCGCGAGCACGAGAGTCCGCTCCTCCTCCTCGACGTGCGCCACCTCCCGCAGCTCGTCGACAGCCGGGCAGAGCAGTTCAGCAACTCGACAGCCACCTCCCCTTGCCATCCGACCGGCCCTCAGTTCTCCCCAGCGCTCCCGCTCACCCCCTCCTCCTCACCTCACTCAACCCCGCCCTCGCCCACTCCGCTCCACCATGCGGCGCTTCCCGGCTCCGCCATCGCAAGCAGGCCCTTCGACACCCTCATCGAGCCGCTCAGCCGAGGCCCCGATGCAGTACGAGTGGGAGCGGCCGCGCCAGTTCCCGGCTTCACCTTTCGCGACTGCAGCACCGGGCGAGGAGGACGAGCCTGCTCGCAAGCGTGCGTGGCCTTGCTCAAGAATGTTCCTGATCCCTTCTGACGCGCTCTCATGGACGCAGGCGCGCACTACGAGGCCATGGACGTCGACACCCCTCCTCGCCCCGCCGTCTCGTTCCCTCCCTCGGCCACTGCTCCCGCGAGCGACACCTTCCGCTTCGCCCCGCCCACACCATCGACGCTCGGCGAGCCGCCGCACGAGCCCGCGTTCGACGCCGAGGCGTTCAAGCCCAAGGAGGCGTTCGGCCTCCAGGACGACGAGGGCGAGGGCGACGTGTCGATGGCCGCGGGCGACGCCGACGAGGGCAGCGAGCCTTTGGTCAGGGAGGCGGACCTACCCGTCGCCGTGCTCGGCGGCGCGGGAGCTCGCCGGCGCAAGGGCGCGAGGAGCGCGCGCCGGCGCAGCGTCGACGACTCGGGCGCGAGCGATGATGACGATGGGCGGCACGGGCACGAGCAGGAGAACCAGGGCGGGTTCCTCGGCGTGCTCCAGAGCACAGCGGGGCGGCGCACGGGCGACACGCAGTTCAGCTTCCAGGTGCACCACCACCACGGAGGTGCGGCACCGGCCGTCGGCGGGTACGGCTCGAGCGAGGGGCAGCAGCCCGAGCGTTGGATGCGCAAGAGCACGCCCTACGTCCTCCTTGGGTGTGCCCTCTTCTCCTCGCCCTTTCCTGCTGGATGGCCTCGCTGACGCCGACTCGTGGCCCGCGCAGGTACCTCCAGTTCGGCTCGCTCGCCATCCTCGCCATCCTCATCCTATCGCTCCTCGCCCTGTTCCTCTTCACGCTCAAGGGCGACATCGAGGCGCGGTTCGACGCGGCCACGTTCGAGCTCCGGCGCGACAACATCGAGTGCGCCAAGAAGTTCATGGAGAACGGGTGCTCGGCCGCGACGAGGTTCCCGGCGCTCGAGCAGAGCTGCAACGAGTGGGAGGAGTGCATGCAGCGCGAGGTCGTCGTGCACGGCAAGGCGCGCATCATCGTCGAGACGATCGCGGACCTCGTCAACGGCTTCTTCGAGGTCGTCAGCTTCAAGACCATGGTGCGCTCGCGCCTCCTCTCTCGGTCGGCGACGCACGCTGACATCCGCTCCCGCCCCTCCTCCCACAGTTCTTCATCCTCTTGTCTCTCGCCCTCACGGTCTACGCATCAACGGCGGCGCTGTCGCTCCTCGCGGCTCGAGCGTCGGCCGCCTCCCGCTCGGCCGCCTCGTCATCGGCGCCGCCGCACTACCCCGGTTACGGTGGCCCTCCTCCTCCTCCGGGCTACGGGTACGGGCTGCCGTACGGCGGCGGCGGGCAGGGCGCGCCGTGGGTGATTGAGAGCGGAGGGTGCGAGCGGAACGAGCGGCAGCTTGGGTTGGGTGCGGGTCCGGCGGGGACGAGGGACGGGCGCAAGTCGTCGTGAGGCGAGACTGTCGGTGACATGCAGTGCCAGTCGTTGAGCCATAGTACACGCCTGTGCGAGACGAGGGCGAGGGAGGAGCGGGTTCCGGCTCGAGGTGGGGCCAGACTTCGCGACGAGCAGAGGCCCAAGTCCGCCGCCGGCCTGCCCGCGGCCCCTCCTCCAACACCGCACCCAGGCAGCACCGACTGCTGCTCAGCACCACCAGCAGCACCTGTACACGCCCGCCAGCTGCTCCTGTACCGCCACAGAGCCGCCGCGTCAACAGCACGAGGCGAGCTCTCCTCCCCCTCCTCGTCTCGGTGAGCCCCTCTCCCTCCTGTCACACGCCGTGGGGCGGTCAAGGCATGACAGAGCAGGCGTCTCATGAGCTTCAGGGTGCTGCACGAGCTTGCGGCACTCGCTCAGACGGCGAGTGGGCGGCTGCCTCGTCTGGGCGGGCGAGGTCACGGCGACCATCACTCGGCTGCAGCCCTCTGGAGGAGACGATGACGGCTCGAAGCTGACTCCAGTCCCTACATCGACTCTCTGCAGCACCCGTGCGAGCTCTCGCTGTGCGACAAGCCCTGCCGCCTCTTGGGCCAACAGCTCCAACTCGCTCCGCCGCCAGCCGACCCGCGCCCGCGCTCGCCGCACCCACCAGCGCGCTCCTGCACCGCCCAGCCCGCCTCGAAAAGGCTCGACACGGCTCAGCGAGCAACTAGCACGCCGCCTGTACGCCGCCTCGATCTCGCACCCGCCTCGCCGCCGCCGGTGCGAACGAGCATTCACTCACGGTGCGTCAACCTCGCCTCCCGCTCTTCAGGAGCTGCGCATGGTACACGAGCTGACGACCTGCCCTCACACCTCCCCCGCCGTCCCACAGACCATCTCGACTTCCCCTTCCTCTCGTCCGCGCCCCGTCATGGACTCTCCTCTCTCGGAACCCGACTCGCTCTCGTCTCCCGGGGCCACCACCGAGCCCCTGCCCAACTCCGAGGCCGACGACCTTCAGCTCTCGTCCTCGCCGCCGCCCACCCGCAGGCGGTCCCGCTCGCGTTCGCTCCACGGGCCAGAGCCTCGAGCCAGCACAGGCGCCGGCGGTGGGGCCGAGAGCGACTCGAGCCTCACCGAGCAGAGCGACAGCGAGGTCGAGCCCTCGGCGCTCGACACGGTCGAGGACGACGACGACCAGATGGAGGAGGCGCCAGGCGGCGCGGCGAGCGAGCTCGGCGACGACGAGCAGGAGGAGGACGACGAGGACGAGCCCGTGCAGCGCACGCCTCGGGGCAACAAGCGCCCGCGCCCGATCGCGCTCGGCGAGGAGTACGAGGACGGCGTCGACGGCGAGCTGAGCCGGCCCGCCCGCAAGCGCGTCGGCTCGCACTCGGCCAGCGACGACGAGCTGTCGCTGTCGTCCGCCTCGTGCCCGCACGGCACCGCCGCGGCGGCCAAGACCGCCTCGCCGTCGCCGACGACCAAGCGCACACGCCCAGCCGAGGACGGCAGCGTCGCCTCGAGCTCGGCCTCGACCGTCGGCGCCCCTGCGGCTCCTCGACCCGCGCCCGCCGTCCCCGCCGCCGACGCGCAGCTGAGCGCTGACTCGCTCTCCGAGCTCGACGATGACGACGACGAGCCGCAGGCGCCGCGACCGGCGCAGAAGCTCGGCGCCGCCCTCGTCGGCGCACCAGCCTCGGACGAGGAGGACGGCGACGACGCGCCCGTGCCGTCCGCCTCGCCCAAGAGCAAGAAGGCCGCTCCTCGAGGGCGCGGCGCCAACGGCCGGCCTCGCGGGCTCGGCGCGCGCGGGCGCCCGCGAGCGGTCGCGACCAAGCCGTCGGCGGCGGCGAGGAGCGAGAGCCCGCTGTCGACGGTCGGGTCGTCGGCGGGCGAGGACAAGGTCGAGGACACGGCCGAGGCGGACGTCGAGATGGTCAACGCGCTGCCCGGCGGCGGCGGGCTCTCGGTTGCGGGTGCCGGCGCCGGCGAGGTCGGCGACGAGGCGGCGGTCAAGGAGCTCGAGGTGGAGGCTAGCGCGGTCGAGGCGCTCGCTGCGGCGGCGGCGGACGCGAGCGCGACTACGACTGCGCGTCCGGCTGCGGCGAAGGGGCGGGCCAAGGTCAAGGGCAAGAGCAAGGGCAAGGCGGCGGTCAAGTCGGCGAGCGAGGCGATGCGCAGGTCAACCTCGGTGCGCCTCCTTCTCCTCGCCTGAACGGCTCTTTGAGCTTCTGCTGACGTTGGTGCATCCTGCAGAACGAGTCGTCCGGCGACGCGCCCAAGCACCTCGGCAACGGCACCTCGCCCTCGAACAGCGCCTTCTCGGCCCTCCCCGCTCTGCCTGCACCCTCGGGCCTCGTCGAGCTCGAGACCGCTCCCGACGCCGTCGCCCACCAGCTCGCCGAGCTCGCAGAAGCAGAAGCAGACGTCGCGGCCGACGCAGCAGCAGCGTCCGCCTCAGGCTCGGGCTCGGGCTCGGCTGCAGCGCCAGACGACTCGTCGGCGCCGATGGACGGCGTCGAGGCGGGCGACTCGCAGCTCACGGGCGGCGACGGCCTCGACGAGGACCGCGCCGATGCCGTCGTTGAGGAGGTCGAGGAGGAGGAGCGGCCGGCGCCGCCGCCGAGCGCCAAGAAGGGCGCGATCAGCAAGAAGGGCAGCAAGAAGGGCAAGGGCAAGGAGAAGGCGGCGCCGGCTCCTGCCGAGGACGTGCACGGCGACGAGGACGAGGCTGTCGAGGGCGAGGAGGAGGAGGGTGCGTCCTCTCGCCGCCGTCGTCTCGGCTCCCTCTGCCGAACCCGAGCTGACCCTCTCTGTCCTCTCACCGCCGCAGACACGTCGGACGACGCCTTCATGCGCAAGCGCGCCGAGGCGATGGAGGCCCTGACCAAGATCGAGATCTCGTTCGCCCGCCTGCGCGACCTCCTCTACCTCGAGCGCCTCGCCGACGTCGAGAAGGAGCGCCTCGCCATCGAGACGGGCGCCCACCCCGAGCTCGTCCACCTGACGCAGCTCATCGAGCTGCGGCGCAACCGCAAGCTCGAGCTCGCGCGCCTGTGGCTCGACGGCCTCGAGAACGCCTACGACATCCAGTTCACCGACCGCGAGCACGCCAACTGGAACAGCTGGCAGGACGACCGGGCGCGCGAGCGCACCCGCATGCTCGACGAGGCCAACTCGAAGCGTCGCCGCCTCGAGAGGGAGAAGCGCGCTCTCGAACGGCCAAAAGACGGTGCGCCGCTCTCTCTCCCTCTCCTCGCGCCTCGTCCTCGCGCCTCGTGCTGACACTCTCCCGTCTGCAGACTCGCTCGCCAGCATGCTCGCTCCTCGACCGCCGCCGGTCGTCCCGCTCCACCACCGCCGACGAGTCGGCTTCGACGCCGACCCGCTCGACGACAACGAGATCGCGTGGTCCCTACGGCATCCAGACGTCCGAGTCGACGCGAGTGTGCGAGGGCTGGACGACGAGGCGACGTACGGCGACCTCGAGCGCATGGGCGTGCGTCCTGCTTCTCCTCGATCTCGCTCGTCGTCCCGAGCTGACCTTGCCTCCTTCTTCCACAGCTCCGCGAGCCGATCCGGCATCCCCTCTTTCCCTACGATGCCGTCTACGCCCACGCCACCGGCCTCGGCGGCCCGACCTACGGCGACTCGCGCACCGCCCACCTCGGCTACCCCTACGGCGGCGGCGGCTACGACGGCTCGGCCCACGCCATGCCGCAGCAGCACCAGCACCCGGGCTTCGCGAGCGCCTTCAGCTCGCTGCCACCGCTCCCTCAGCATCAGCGAGTCGAGTCTGGCCCGCCTCGACCGCCCTCGAACCCTCGACTCGCGCAGGGCTTCCCCGCCGAGCTCGGCGGCGGGCAGCCAGGTTACCCGGCGGCGTCGCGCGCCCACGGCAACGGCCACTACCCGCAGACGTACGCCGAGATCGAGGCGTGGCAGCAGCAGCAGCAGCAGCCGCGGCACGGCGGGTTTGACGACGAGCGGCGGCGCAGGACCCTGAGCGCCGGTGGCTCGCTCGGCCCGCCTCGCAGCCACGAGTCGCTCGATGCCGTCGCCGCGCACCGCCAGAACGGCTACACGCCGGCCGTGTCGAGCGCCGCCGGGCAGGACGGCGACCCGACCGGCGGTCGCACGACGCCGACGCACGCGGGCGCGGCGGCCAAGGCGCGCTTCACGCTCGACGAGCACATGAGCACGCGCTCGCCCAAGGGCCCCGCGAGCGTCAGCTCGGTCGCCTCGTCGGCGAGCAAGGCGCCCGCGACGCCCGCCGTCAGCGTCGCCTCGGCATCGACAGCCGCCGCCGCCGCCGCCGCAGCACGCAGCAACCCTCCCGCCTTCATGGCCATCCCGGCCATCCCTCCCTTCGACCGCAACCGGCACGAGCAGACGATCCGGGCGCGAGCGGCGGCAGCTGCGACGGGGACCAACTCGGGCGGGAGCAGTCCGGCGCCGCCCGTCCTTCCTCCGCTCAAGCAGCACCCGACGCCGACCTCGACGCCGCTCTTCCCGCCTCAGCAGCAGCAGCAGGCCAAGCAGCAGCAGGCGCCGACGCAGGCGCAGGGCCAGGGCTCGTTCTCGGCTTACCCTGTTCCGCAGCGAGCGGCCTGAGCGCACGCTCTCGCCGGCGATACCCCCTCGTCTTCCTCTCCTAGTTATGGTCGCCTTGCTGTAGACGCACTTGTTGTACTCTGGCCGCCCTGGAGGGTAGGCCGCGGATGCACTGCACCTCATTCTCCGAGCCGCGCCAACCGGCGTTCCCCACTCCGACTTCGTCTCGATCCCTCGCTTCGCCCATGTCCCCTCGTCCTTCTTCGACCTCTGCCACCACCGCCTTGCACCATGATCTACGAGTCGCCGCACCCTCCTGTCGACCTGCCCGAGTGCTCTGTGTGGGACAAGGGTGCGCTCCTCCCTCGCCGGCCTGTTCCCCACCTCCACCCGGCCTCTCGAGCTGACCCTCCCCTCTCGTCGTGCTGCAGTGTGGGCCAACCCGACGGGCGCGAGCGACAGCAAAGACGCCGTCATTGATGGACCGACGGGCCGCAAGCTCAGGTGCGTCTCGCTTCCTCTGAGGAGGAGCGGGTGAGGAGGAGCGAGCTGTCGTCTCGCGTCGCGCACTCTCTCGAGGGCCGCCCCGACTCGTCAAGAGCCCAAGCTGACACGCTGCATGCTCCTGCAGCCGAGGAGAGCTGCGCTCGCACGCCCAGCGGCTAGCTCAAGGTCTGCGCACGACCGCCTCGCTCTCGCAGGGCGACGTCCTCTGCGTCGTGTCGCCCAACTCGCTCTACTACCACATGCTCGTCCTCGCCAGCCAGTGCGCCGGCATCGTCTTCTCGGGCGCCAACGCGTCGTACACGCCGAGCGAGCTCGCCCACCAGCTCGAGGACTCGAGCGCCAAACTGGTGCGTCTATCTTACGCTCGCTCTCTCCTTCTCGAGCCTCGTCAGCTGATGCACTACACGATCGTCGACGACAGGTCCTCGCCCACCCGCAAGTTCTCGAGACGGTCCTCGCCGCGACCAAGCAGCTCGGCTGGTCCACCTCGGAGCAGCAGCGCCGCATCATCCTCGCCGTCCGCTCCGACGAGGCCGGCCCGGCATCTGCACAGCACAAGAACCTCGACTACCTGCTCGCCGACAAGGAGATGGAGCCCGTCAAGGTGCGCGACCCGAAGAACACGGTCGCCTACCTCGGCTACTCGAGCGGGACGAGCGGCAAGGCCAAGGGCGTGCGCACGAGCGCCTACAACATGACGGTGCGCTCGCTCATCCTTCCACGAGCCTGCATCGAGAGCGCAGGCTGACCTCAAGCTCGGATCGTGCGTGCGCAGTCGGTCCTCTCGATTCTCGCGCCGGTCAAGACGTACGAGAACGACGTCCAGCTTGCGGTCCTTCCCCTCAACCGTGCGTCACAGTCGCTCTCTTGAGTACTTCCTGCTTCACAAGCCGTCGAAGGAGGAGGGTGCGAGCCGCCGCCGAGCAGGACGCTGACGAACTCCTTCTCGACCTCGCCCGCAGACATCTACGGCTTGACCAAGGTGGGCCGCTCGCTCTCGCCCTCCTCTCGTGCTCGACCTCTGAGAGAGAGCTGACGTGCATCCTCCCGCAGCTCGTGCACTGGCCCGTCCTCTGGGGCAACCCGGTCGTCGTCATGCCCAAGTTCGAGATCCAGGCGCTGTGCTCCCTCGTCGAGCGGTACCGCGGCACCTTCCTCATGCTTGTCCCGCCCATCGCCCTCCAACTCGCTCGCGACCCCATCGTCGACAAGTTCGACGTCTCGAGCCTGCGCATCATCATCTCGGGTGCGGCGCCGCTCGGACCCGAACTCGAGCAGGAGCTCGCGACGAGGTTGCCCAAGGCGACGGTCCTCCAGGCGGTGCGTCGTGCTTCTCTCTCGATGTCCAGATCCTCTCGAGGAGAACGGCGGCGGCCTCCCGAGATTGCCGCCCCGTCGCCCTCTGTGTCGACCTTCTCAAACTGACTCGGGCTCTCCCCGCGCGCAGTACGGCCTCACCGAGAGCTCGCCGACGACGCACATGGGCATCATCCCCAAGCGCGGCTCGATCGGCCCGCTCTTGCCGATGATGCGAGGGAGGATTGTCGACCCCGAGACCAACAAGGACGTCAAGCAGGGCGAGGTCGGCGAGATGCTCCTCGCAGGGCCCAACATCATGATGGGCTACCTCAATCGCCCCGAGGCGACGGCCGAGACGCTCGTCAAGGACGCGCAGGGCACGACGTGGCTCAAGACGGGCGACATTGCTCGGGTCGACGAGCAGGGTGCGTCCTCGTTCCCCTCTTTCCTCCTCCTCCACCCTCACGAGCTCACTCTCCTCGTTCATGCGCACAGGCCTCTTCTACATCACAGACCGCCTCAAGGAGCTGATCAAGGTCAAGGGCTTCCAGGTGCCGCCCGCCGAGCTCGAGGCGGTCCTTCTCGAGTGCCCGTACGTCGCCGACTGCGCCGTCATCGGCGTGTGGAACGACGACCAGCAGACCGAGTACCCTCGAGCATACAGTGCGTCGACTCTTGCTCTCGTCCTCATCGTGCCGAGCTGACGATGAGGGGTCCGTGCGCTCGCAGTCGTTCCGTCCGCCAAGGGCAAGGCCGAGTCGGACCCGTCGGCGACGATCCAGGCGTGGATGAAGAACAAGGTCGCGCACTACAAGCAGCTCAAGGGGTGCGTCGGCGCGCTCTCGCTCTCCTCGATTCGAGCGCTCGCTGACCTCGACGAGGTCCGTGCGCAGGGGGATCAAGCTCGTCGACTCGGTGCCCAAGTCGCCCTCGGGCAAGCTCCTGCGACGAAGTGAGCCTCTCTTGACGCTCTCGCTCTTCTCGGCGTGCTCACGCTCACTCTCGCTCTCCCGCTCGCAGTCCTGCGCGAGGAGGCCAAGGCCGAGATCGAGGCGGCGAAGAAGGCGGCGGGCTCGCAGCGGGCGTCGCTCTGAGGGGTGCACAACGGGCCCTGTATTGTACAGATACAGACTGCAACTATGCGAGGTACACGACTAAGAACGACAGGAGGGAGAGAGGGAGAGAGGCGAGGCAAGAAGGAGGGAGAGGAGGGACGACGACGACGACTAGAACTCCATCGAGTGCGCCTTCTCGGCTGCGAGCGGGCATCGAGAGCGTCAGCATGTACCCGCAGATGTGAAGGAGTGCTCGAGAGCTGTCTCTCGCCCGGGCTGAGAGCGCGAGAAGAGAGAGAGAAAGACGAGCAGCTCACCCTTGACCTCCCTCGCCCTCTCCTTGGCGACGCCCTCGGCATGTCGCTCAAACAGCTCGACGTACGGTTTGAGGCTCGTCTTGCCCCAGTCGGCCTGCAGGTCGCCCCGGCGCGAGAGCTGCTCGAGCTCGAGGAGGAGCTTGCCGACCGTCGGGACCGTGTCGGGGTCGAACGCGTCGATCTGCGAGGCGAGGAGCGGGACACAGACCTTGCCTGCGTGCAGGGGAGAGCTGGGTCAGCAGCTGCTGGTCGGCGGCTGAAGGCGAGGGCAAGGGAGGGAGGGTGAGAGGAAGGCGTGCACGGACCGGTGCCAGGGTGGATGCAGAAGGGCGCCTTGAGCAAGTGGTTGAGCTTGCGCGACACCTCCGTGTCGATGCGAGGGTACGTGTACTGGATGATGAGGTCGGTGATGGCCTCCTGGTGCTTCTCCCTCGTCTGTGGCGCGGCGAGAAGGGCGTCGAGAGCGACATCAGCTCGCGCTCCCTGGGCTCTCGAGCGAGGGTGCTGCTGCACGCTCGAGGGAGAGCGAGAGACGCACACGCTTCTTGGTCAGGTCGTTGGCCGACGGCGCAGACGCAGGGATCTTGACGACGTTCTTCCAGCGCTCGGCCGACGACGAGTCCGAGTCGGGCGAGAACTGCTTGAGCAGCGACGCGGCGTTCTCTGCGTACGTCGACGCAAGCACGTGCGCATCAGCTCGTGCACTGCGTGAGGCGCGCAAGAGGCGATGGCGGGTGGCTCGACGCACCTTTGTCGGGCAGCATCGAGAGGACATTCTCCCACTGCTGCGGGTCGGTGCGGAACACGTCCTGGTCGCTCAGGACGACGCTCGAGAAGGCCTGCTTGAGCGAGTCGTCGTAGGCGCGCCTGCAGGAGCGGGATCGGCGTCAGCTGACGAGTCGCTTCCGGGCACGCACCCCTCGGTCCGTCAGGAGGAGGAGGACGAGGAACGAGGGCTCGCCGACGCACTTGATGCTCGGGTGCATGGGCTTGATGGTCGTCAGGCGCTTGTCCATGGCCGTGTAGCCCTTGACGACGTCGATGTAGCGCACGATGGCGCTGCGCTGCTCGTCCGTGAGGTTGAGCGCCGCCGAGTCGCTGATCCAGGCGTGAATGCCGCGACGACCCGAGTAGACCCACAGGATGTGGACGAAGCCAAAGTCGGCTGCGGGCGAGCAAGGGCAGCCGGATCAGGCGCGTCCTGCACGGGTTCGAGAGGGAGCGGGACGCACTGCGCAGGATCTCGTCGAGGACCTTGACGGCGACCGTGATGAAGCGCCAGCACCGCTTGCACATCTTCTTGTCCTTGCAGCAGGTGCGGATCGAGTCGTCTGCGAGCGCGACACGAGTCAGCCTTGCGCGACGAGGAAGAGCGGAAGAGGACTCGCAGTCGGTCATGTCGATGTCGAAGACGAGCTCGCGGGTCAGAGGACGGAAGGCGCTCTTCATGAGGGCCTTGCGGTCCTTTGGCTGTTGTCGGGCAAGGGCGAGAGGTCAGCACGTGAGCGAGAGGGAGACGAGAGCTGCTCGAGGACGCACCCGGCCAGAGTACATGGGCCCGATCTCGAACCGGCTCGGGTTGAGGCGCAGGACCTCGCGCTTGAGGTCGTCGGCGGTGGCGAACGACTGGTAGCGGAGGTAGGCCTCGTTCTGGAGCGTGAAGGCGAACTCGCGGTGGGTGAACTGGCGGGTCGGAGCTGCGGGTGGGTGGGCGAGGGTCAGCATGTGCGGCCTCGGGCAGGAGTTTGGGGCGCGGAGAGCACACCGTGGGACTGGTTGAGCCAGAGGAACATGGCCTTCCAGGGGAGGAGGCGGCTGTAGTAGGTGCGCATGACCATGGGGTTGCTGAGGTCGCCCATGCTCTCCTCTGTGGCGTTGTCGAGCTGGGGGAGCATGGCGGCGAGCTTGTCGTCCTTGAAGAGGTCGTCGAGAGCTGTTGCGCGGGTCCGCAGAGGGTGAGGGAGATGAGCGAGATCGGGGGGAGGGGAGGGACGAGGAGAGGGAGAGGGTGGGACGGACCAGGGCCTGCGAGGGCGGCTGCACTGGATGGTGGTGCGGCGTCGAGGTCCATGTTGACCATGGTGGGCGTGCTAGCCAGGCAGAGCGGTGCACAGAGCGAGGGCGCACGAGCGACGAGAGAGCGAGCGCGCACCTCGACGCGACCCGCCACATTCGCTCGCTCCCAACTCGTCTGCAGGCCAAGAGGGCTGCTTGTAGGACTCGAGTACCGCTTCGAACGCGTGTCTGTCCACTCAGTCCTCCCCGAGAGGCCGAGGGCGAGTTTCCGTCGCCATCGCTCTCCCTCGTCGGGGCCTCCTCGCCTCCCCTCCTCCGTCGTCTCCTCACGCCGCTCAAGGCGGGCCACGTGCACCCAGGTTCACCTCTAGCACCCGCCAGGTGCGCCCTCGCCCACCCCGTCCACGCACCCACGCCCGCACTGATCCCTCCTTGTCCTCCTCCCCCTCGTCCTTCAACCCCTCCCCTCCCCGCTCTCCCCTCGACCCTGGGACCACCACTGAGCAGTGCAGTCTATCCAGCACACCCTCCACAGCGGCCCTCGCCACCCGCCCGCACCACCACCCTCCGCCTCACTCGGCAAAAACAATCGCTTGCACCCCCTGCCGACCTCGACCCCGACATCGCCTCACCCTCTCCTTCTGCGCCTGCGCTAGTCGCCGCCAGAGCTGCACGGCATCCTCTAGATCGGTCGTCTACCACTCGGGCAAGACTTTGAGGCCGTTCGGTCAGTCTCGCGCTGTCAACACGCCGCCCTCGCTCGAGAACTCGTGCGCGGGCGGCTGCGCTTCCTGGGGCTGGCTTGACTGACGACGACCCGCCACCGTCTCGCAGCATCGCGTCAGCCGCCAACATGACGACCCGGAACGGCGAGCCGCCAGCATCGCCATCCGCCTCGATCCACTCGTTCCTCACCGAGGACCCGTACCACTCGGGCTCGCCTCGCACCTCGTCCCGCATGTCGTCCCTCCCGCCGCACCTGGCTGGCGTCGACGCCAACAGCGACGACGCCCACCTCACCCAGTCGTCCCTCCTCAACCGCCTCGAGTCGCTCCTGCGCGCCAAGGCCGAGGAGGTCCAGCTCGCCGGCCAGCTCGGCCAGGCCCTCCTCTCGCAGCAGCAAGAGCTCGAGAGCCGCATCCGCGACATCGCCGAGGTCGCGACCCGCTTCGCCGACCGCCAGTCGTCGTCGAGCTCGTCGGCCGCGGCGCGCAGCACCGGCGGTGGCGGCGGCGGCGAGAGCAGCGACGAGAGCGAGGCGCGCGAGGTCGGCGAGGAGACCAAGCAGAGCCTGCGCGCCCTCGAGGAGGAGCTCGAGCGGTGGGAGAACGGCAACCAGGACCTGTACCAGGTCGTCGGCACGGCCGCCGCGCGCGGCGTCCCGACCCTCAACGACGCCGCCGTCCTCGCCGACCCGCACTCGACCTCGTCGTCGGGTCGTCCTCGCGCACCGAGCCTGTCGCTCGGCAAGCGGCCCTCGATGGCCGACCTCGCCGCGTCGACCTCGAACGCGTCGCTCGCGTCGGCCTCGTCGACGACGCCCGCCCTCGACGCGTCGTCGTCCCGCCGCGCGCGCAACACGGCGCAGCACCGCACCAACGACATCGAGCTCGCGACCGAGATCGGCCAGAGCCTCCTCGTCGAGGTGAGGCGCCTCCAGGCGCTCCTCCAGGAGAAGGACGAGCACGTCCGCGCCGTCGAGCGCGAGCGCGACGCCATGGCGCACGAGGCCGAGCAGGCTATGGCGCAGAAGAAGCAGGTCGAGGAGGCGTCTGGTGCGTCGACCCCCTCTCGCTCGCCATCCGCCTCCCGAACGAGAGCTCGTCGCTGACTCGCCTCGTCTTTCGCAGAGCACTTCAAGGAGGTCAACTGGGAGCTCGAGCTCGCGTCGCAGGACCTGCGCACCGCCCTCTCGACCGCGCAGTCGTCGCTCCAGAAGGCCGAGGTCGAACGCGCCCGCCACGCCAAGGACCTCGCCTCGACTCGCGACGCCCTCGACCTGCAGCGCCTCGAGTCGGAGCGCATCGCCAAGGAGCTCGACAACCTCAAGAGCAAGCACGAGACCGACATGGCCAACATGCGCAAGGCCCAGGCCGGCCTCCAGCGCGACAAGAGCGACCTCCAGGGCTCGCTCGAGGGCCTCAAGAGCGAGCTCGCGACCCGCGCGCGCGCCATCCGCCGCGGCGCAGGCGGCTCGCCCGCCCCGGGCACGCCTGGCTACCGCGGGCCCGGCGCGACGGGCGACGACGACGACGGCGGCTTTGCGCCGCTCGACGACGACGACGTCTTCCGCTCGACGGCGCGCCGCCGCACGGGCGAGGGCTTCCCCTCGTCGGCCATGGCCGGCGACAACCACGACCCGTTCGGCGCGGGCGACTCGCCGTCGGCGTCGCCGATCCAGCGCACCGGCTTCGCGACCGAGGGCGACGCGCTCCGGGCGAGCCTCGCGCACGCGCAGCGCCAGCTCTCGACGCTCCGCACAAGCCTGCAGCGCGAGAAGCAGGCCAAGATGGAGCTGCGCCGCCAGCTCGTCGGCGGCGAGGCGGCAAAGGGCGGTGCGCGCGGCGACAAGGTGTGGGGCGACGACCCGCTCGACGGGAGCGACTCGGACGACGACGATGCCGACGTGCTCGGCGGTCGTGCCGTCGCCGGCGACGACAGCTTCGCGACCGACGAGGGCGACTCGGACGCGCTCGCCGTCCCGGGCACCGGCCGCACGCCCGCTCGGCAGCAGGTCGTCGCCGGCTGGCCGAGGTCGGCGCGCGGATCTGCGCGCGGCTCGGCTCGCGGTCGTGGCTCGGCCATGCGTCGCGGCGGCGGCGGCGGCGGCGGCGTGCGCGTCCCCTCGCGCCTCGCTCGGGCCTTTGCCGACGGCGACGGCTCGGACGTCTCGACCGACGAGGCCGCTTCCCCTGCCGCCCTCGGCGCCTCGCACGGCACCGCCGACGACTCGCTCGACGGCCACGACGATGCCTCGATCTTCGAGCACCGGTTCGGCCAGCCCGGCCTGCACTCGGACGGCGACGCGTCGTTCGAGGTCGACTCGCCGACGCGCAACCTCGGCTCGAGCATCCTCGGGCGCTCGCACGCCTCGACGGCCTCTCGTCGCGAGCGCGCCATGTCGGCCGAGACGGACGACAGCCGCACCTCGTTCGACGGCGGCGTGCCGACGAGCCTCGGCGACATGCTCGGCGACGACCACCACTCGCTCCTCGCCTCGTCGCAGCGCAACCACCGCCCGGGCAGCATCGGCTCGCTCGCGTCGATCCTCGGGCGCTCGCGCGCGCAGAGCGACCGCTTCGACGCCGTCTCGGAGGAGGGTCACGACCGCAGCGCCTACCTCGACGACGAGACGCGCACGCCCGCTCCGGGCTCGCCGACCTCGACCTCGACCTCGACTCGCCCCGCCACCGCGGCGCCCGCTCCCGCGCCCGCCCCTGTCGTCAGCTGGAGCGACAAGGCGACGACGACCGACTTCCCCGAGCCCGAGCCGCGCGAGCGCGTCGTCGAGCGCGAGGTGCGCGTCGAGGTGCCCGTCGAGCGCATCGTCGAGCGCGAGGTGCGAGTCGAGGTGCCCGTCGACCGCGTCGTCGAGCGCGAGGTGCGCGTCGAGGTGCCTGTCGACCGCATCGTCGAGCGCGAGGTGCGCGTCGAGGTGCCTGTCGAGCGCACCGTCGAGGTGCCCGTCGAGCGCGTCGTCGAGCGCGAGGTGCGCGTCGAGGTGCCCGTCGACCGCATCGTCGAGCGCGAGGTGCGAGTCGAGGTGCCTGTCGAGCGCATCGTCGAGCGCATCGTCGAGCGCGAGGTCCCTGTCGACCGCGTCGTCGAGCGCGAGGTCCGCGTTGAGGTGCCCGTCGACCGCATCGTCGAGGTGCCCGTCGACCGCGTCGTCGAGCGCGAGGTGCGCGTTGAGGTACCGGTCCTCAAGGAGGTCCGAGTGCCCGCCCCTCGACCCGCCATGGCCGACGCCGGCGTCCAAGCCGCCTTCGATCCCGCGCCGCCGACCCCTGTGCCCGGCGCCGTCGCCCGCATGGAGGCCCGAGCGCTCCCGCACCAGGCCTCACTGTCCAACCTGACCGAGCGCGGCGCGTTTGCACACCCCGAGCGCGACCAGACCATCTCGTCGTTCGCCCAGCTGCAGGGTCTGCGCTCGCCGGCTCGCGCTCGAGGCGCACCAAGCGAGTCGTCCGACGACGACGCCCGCTCCGAGGCGACCGACCGAGGCGCACCGAGCCGCCAGACCTTCTACACCGACACCGAGCTCGACTACGAGGACGCGCGCGAGTCGCTCGGCGGCGCCACCTCGTCTCTCGGCGGCGGCCGTCCCTCCTTCGCCACCGCACCTCGCGCCTCGTTCTCCGACAGCAGCAACCCGTCGCGCTCGACCTCGATCAACGACTTCGTCTCGGTCCGCTCGGGCCGCACGACCGCCTTTGGCGACGAGGCCGACAGCGAGGCCGAGCGCCTGTCGGGCACGGACGGCGAGCAGGACGGCGACGACGACGACGACGCCGACGACACGAGGGCGTTCCGCAGGACTTTGCGCGGCCGTCCCGCCGACTTTGCGCTCGCACCGCCTGCGCCCGAGGTCGCCGAGATGGAGACGCAGACGGAGCAGTGGGCGCCCGAGCCTCGCGTCGTCACCGTCTACGTCGACAAGATCGTTCACGTGGACCGCCCGACCGAGCGCATCGTCTACGTCGACAAGCCGTACGAGGTCGAGGTCGAGAAGGTCGTGTATCGCGACCGCCCCGTCTTCACCGAGAAGATCGTGCGCGTCGAGGTGGACCGGCCCGTCGTCGTCGAGAAGGTCGTTGAGAAGGTCGTCGAGAAGGTCGTCGAGAAGGTCATCTACGTCGACCGCCCCGCTCCGGCAGCGGCTCGTGCGCCCCAAGCCGACCGCCGCCCGGCCGACCGCGACGATCACGACCACGACGACGACGACGAGCTCGACATCTCGGCCGCGACGGCGACGGCGTTCCTCGGCGACGGCGACGAGTCGAGGCCGGTCACACCGTCGCCCATCGGCAACAGCGGCTCGACCTCGTTCTTCCCGCCCTCGGCGCCGTCGACCGTCGCCAAGGACAGCAAGGGCAAGAGCAAGGAGGTCCTCATGGGTCCGCCGCCGCTCCCGAGCGCGCGCAGGACGCCCGCGAGCCGCAAGAGCGCCTCGATCGCCTCGACCAAGTCGCTGCGCCAGGCTCCCCCTTCTCGCCCGACCTCGCCTCCTCCCGCCGACCTCCTCATCCGCGCCCAGTCGCCCGCGTTTGACGCCGAGTACTCGCGCCGCACGTCGACCTTCCTCGCACCACCTATCCCGTCGTCCGCCGCACCGACCCTCCGCTCGCAGGCGTCGGGTCTCTCGTCGGCCCCCGCCGCGACGCCGCGCAGCGCGCGCCTCTCGCGCCAGCAGCTGTCGCAGCAGTCGACGTCGGCGCGCTCCGTCTCGGAGCTGAGCCTGCGCAGCGACGCCTCGCGCCGCCTCTCGATGGCGAGCGAGGCGACGAGCGACGGCGGGTACGACCTCGCCGGCGCGCCGCCCGTCCCCGGCTCGACTGGGGCGGCAGCAGGCGCAGGTGCAGGAGGCGCAGGGCCGGCGTCGACCGACCCCGAGGTGATCCACTCGATCACGCAGACGATGATCGGCGAGTTCCTGCACAAGTACACGCGCCGCCGGGTCGGCAAGGGCATGTCGGACAAGCGGCACAAGCGCTTTGTCTGGCTCCACCCGTACTCGCGCACGCTGCACTGGTCGTCGTCGGAGCCGGGCGTGCTCGGCACCAACCACGCTTCGGCCAAGAGCGGTGCGTGCCTCTTCTCCCTCTTTCTCTCACCGCTCAGCCCTCTCCTTGCCCTCCTCTGCCGCTCTCGCTCATCCAGTCATGCCGACGCTGACGCTCTCCTTCTCGCCGCCTTGCTCGTCCCCCTGCAGCTCACATCGTCGGCGTTCGCCAGGTCCTCGACCCGAACCCGATGCCGCCTGGCCTGCACCAGCACTCGCTCGTCATCAAGACTCGCGACCGCGACATCGCCTTTACCGCCTCGAGTAAGGAGCGCCACGACCTGTGGTACAACGCGGTCCAGTACCTCCTCTCGCGCCCCGACAGCGCCGACTCGACCTCGTCGACGGCAGCGATCGAGGCCAGCGCGACGCCGACCGCACGCCGCACGCGCTCGAGGACGCTCGCCGGCGACGAGCCGAGCAGCAGCTTCTTCGGCCTGGCGGGCGCGAGCGCGTCCGACTCGCGCCTGACGCCGAGGGCGCGCCAGCCGTACTCGTCGCACACCCTCCCGGCCAAGAGCTCGCGGCCTCTCGCTGCAGCCAACTCGGACGAGGCGCAGTACGGCCGCCGGGCGAGCGGCCTCCTCCTCGGCACGCCGCGCTCTTTGCGCTCGTTCGGCGGGCGTCCGCTCGACGATGAAGACGGCAGCCTCGAGGTCGTCGACCGCGACGACGTCCCGCACGACTACGAGCACCACCACGATGACGTCGAGGGCTTCGAGGGCCTCGAGAACCTGCGCTCGTGCTGCGACGGCGCTCACGACGGTGCGTCGTGCACGGACCCCTTCTTTCTCCAAGCCTTCTCTCGACGCTCGCTGACTCTCTCACTCTCTCCTCAACTCGCAGTCGGCTCCCTCTCTCGACACCGTCACCACGGCCACTCGCGCTCGCAGCGCTCGAGGTCGGACGGCGGCGACTCGACCCGCTCGTCGACGCCCGCTCCTCGCCCCAAGTCGTCGAGCAACACGCTCGGCTCGCTCTCCCGCAAGATGGGTCGTCTCACGACGCCCCGCAAGTCGATCTCGTCGACGTCGGCGCCGTCCACGGCGCGCCCGCTGTCGCCCATCGAGAACAGGGGCGCCGGTCGTCGTTGATCCCCCTTGTGCACTCCCTCTCCTCCCTCTCCCCCCTCTTGCTCTCTCCCTGTCTTCCCTTTCGCTTTCTCGCCTTCGATCATGGTCCCCTTTCTCTGCGGCGCCCTTGTGGCTGCCCGTTTTTGCGCTGGACTCTTTTATCTCGGCCGTGTAGACCTCCTCTCTCGCTGCTCGCAAACGCCTCGTTTCTCGGTCTCTCTCTCTCGCGAGCGCGCTCTCGAGCTATCCGTGCACAGCGGGGGGAGGCGCGAGCTGCGGAAACGCAGGAGCACAGCTCGAGCAAGGAGCGAGCCTCTGCTCCTCCCGAGCCCGTGTCGTCCCTCTGTTCGCTCGCTCTCGGCTCGCGAGGCCTCGCTTCGAGTCGAGGACCGATCAGAGCTGCCTCCTGACCAAAGCTGGGCTCAGTGGCAGCGCGAGAAGAGGCTGGACGAGCGCGAGTGTGGGGAAGTGGCGAGCCGAACTGGCGCGCGCGCCCTCCTCGTCCGGCCTTTTTCCTCTCTCCTCGCTCGTCATCTCGCTCAAGGGGGCTCGTGTCGCGCACCCAGGTGTGCAGCAGATTATGCCCAAGACGATGGTGGCCTTCCCAAGCCGAGGCGTGTCGAGGAGCGAGAGGGAGGACCGACGAGGAGGTGAACCGAATGCGTGTTGCGTGTGTTTGCAAAACAGTACATTCCTGTGTCGCGTGCAGTGGGTCATCGGGTCTCTCTCAGCATCAGCCAAGGACCACCTCTATTCCAGGGGCGCAGAACACTCCGCTGAAAAAGACTTAGGCTAGCGCGTAGCCACGCCGCCGGCATGCCCTCGGAAAGATCCGAGCGCACCCCGGCCGCGCCGCACGCCCTCCCTACTCTTTTGTTGCGGCGCTCGAAAATCGCTTGACTTTTTCCTTAGGCACTTTTACTAATCCGCTATTAGCAGCTCGCTCGGCCGTGCTCCTTCGCCTCGCTCTTCCAGCTCGGGGTCGCCCATTGCGCCGACTCCCTCCTCTCGTGCGCTCGCACCTCTCACACGCACCTGCTCGAGTGCGGAGGAGCGAGAAGGAAGCGAGTGGGCGCGACGTTGGCTGGAGGAAGTGGCCCGAGGTGTAGGTCGACTCGCTGCCTTTTCTCAGCTCCTCCGTCTCGGCTGAGCTGCTCGCCTAGAGCTCAGGGCTCTGCTCGACAGGTCTGCTTAGAATCGCAAGCGAAAGAGTAGCAAACGAGCGAGTTGACCTTAGGAGCCGTCGCCTTGAGAAGGCCCGCTCGGACCCTCTCCACGGCCGCTGTCTCCTGCTCTCTCGACCGGGCTCGAGCTCGAACAGATCCGAACAGTACTCGGAGCGCTTCCCGGGTCCCGGCAGAGGAGTACTGCAGACCTCTCGACCGGACCCTCTGCTCCTTGCCGCACCTTCTCAAGCTCAAAGTCGTGTCGGGAAACCTTTCCAGATCGTCGCCGAGAAGGTCTCGTCCTCGCCTACACATCTCGAGACGTCGAGCGAATGCTCCTCGGGTCTGATACGAGCAGAACTGCGAGCTCGCGGGCGCACCTTCTTCTCCTCACTCGAGCAGACGCACGGACCGCTCGAGAATTGTCCGCTCGCCATAGACGAGGCTCTCGGGCTGCACTCTCGCATGCCCTCGGAAAGGACGAGCGAGCGAGAGACTCAAGGTCATTTTTCGCAATCGAGGAGAGAAGGCGGAGCTACAAAGGGGGCGGGGCCCGGCACGAAGGGTGAAAGAGGCTCTGTACACGGAGAGGGGCGAGACGAGAAGATGCTAGAGAGCGCGAGAGTCGAGCTCGTCGACGTCGAGCCGCTCGAGCGCGCCTCAAGCGGCCGACATGCGCGCAAGGAGCTTGCCGACCTTCTTGGCCTCGGCCTTGGAGAAGCCAAAGCCCGACGCCTCGGCGAGCGCGCGCAGGTGCTTGTCGTGCGAGGGCGGCGGCGGAAGGAGGAACTGGGTGCCGAGAACCTGCGAGCGTCGAGCGCGAGAGGGAGAACGAGAGGAAGGCGGGGAAGGGGTCCGTGCGTCAGCGGGTGGGGAAGGGGTCCGTGCGTCAGTTGCAGATTCACATTGAGCGGCGCCAGTGCGCCTCAAGAGCGGGTGCATCTGGTCGGGGATGAAGAGGGAGAAGTGGGACGCACGTGCACAGCGCCGGCGCGCACGGGCAGGTCCGTGTAGGCGACCTTGACCGGGTGCGGCCTCGGCGGGCCGTCGTGCTCGTGGCCGCAGCCAAAGCGGCGGTACGGCGCCGAGATGTGCTCGTCGTGGTCATAGTCGTGGTCATGGTCGTGCTTGTGGTCGCCATCGTGGTGGCCGTGGTGCGGCGGGAGCGAGGGGAAGATGATGATCTCGCGCCTGCAGGAAGCCGGTTCACAGACGAGTCAGCCTCGACGACTCGATGGGGCTTGCTTAACGCATTCAGGTGGACGAGAGAGAGAGGCTGGAGGAGGAGCGCCGCACCTGACCGGGCCCTTGCCGAGGAAGCGGTGCGAGATGACGGCGACCTTGAGCGTCGCGTTCGGGTTGATCTCGGTGAGGAGGGTCGGGAGGACGTAGTGCGTCACGTTGGCGCGCCCGTACGACGGGTGCTCGGGCGTGTGAGGCGGCGGGTGCGGGTGCGGGTGCGAGTGCGGGCCCTCGAAGCCGCCGAGCTCGGCGGGAGCGACCCACGACAGGGGCACCTCGACGTCGACCTCGGTCTTGACGGCGTAGCGCGCGACAACGTCGGCCGACGAGCCGTTCTTGACGTAGTCGCTGAAGAAGACGAGGTCGGGCACGACGTGGTAGCCGAGGAGGTACTTGAGGACCCGCTTGGCGAACGGGAACGGCGAGTGGAGGAAGGCGGCGACCTTGAGCGGCAGGCGCGCGAACGCAAAGTTGGAAGGGACGAAGACGGTAAAGTCCTTGTCCTTGTGCTCGTCGGTGAGCTCGGCGAGGACGTCGTCAAAGTCGAGGTCCGACAGGTCGCCCGAGAGGAGCGCGTCGTCGACCGAGGCCTGCGCGAGGAGCGAGTCGTCGCCCTTGTGCGTCATCTCGACCTTCTGCGCCGCATTGGTGAACAGGCCGAAGAACTTGGGCGCGAGGAAGAGCTGGTTGACCGGGCCGAACGGCGGCAGGAGCGGCTCGCCGATGAGGTGGATGACGCCGTTGCGGGCGAGGATGGTCGGGCCGCGCTTGTGGGCGTACGAGTTGAACTTGAGCGACGGGTGCGGGTACGGGAACAGGTCGAGGGTCGGCTCGACGCGGACGCGGCTCTCGTCGATCAGGGTCGGGAGGGTCGAGCGGTCGGCGAGCTCGTGCGCGTGCCACTTGCCCTTGAGGACATGGTCTGCGGGGAGCGCAGAGCGTCAGTGACGTGCGCAGGGAGGGTAGACAAGGAAGGAGAGGAGAGGAGGGCGACGCACACTTGCCGACGTAGGTGATGATCTTCTCGAGGATGCGCTTCTTCTCCTCGTCGTCCTCATCGTCGCTCTCGGCGAGCTTGGCGAGCTTCTTGGGCGACAGCTCGCGTGAGTGGAACGGGTGCGGCGCCGCCGCCGAGTCGAACGCGGACGACGGGCCGGCGACGTGATGCTCGCGAGCGGCGTCGCCGAGGTTGGCGAACTTGCCGCCCGGGTCCTTGCGCTTGTGCGGGTTCTGGAGCGCGTGGTTGTCCGGCGCGAGGAGCGTGATATCTGCGAGGAGGACGAGGATGCGCAGTCCGCAGCGTCAGCGTGGGCGCAGCACAGGATCCGAGGAGAGGGCGGGTCGGACGCACCGTCCTTCTCGAGCAGAGCGGCCGCCTCGGGGCTGAAGTTGAAGAGCCACGCGAGGTGGTTGAGCGGGAGGTGCTCGGGCGAAGGGTGGTGCTCGCCGTCGTCGCCCTTGTCGCCGCCGAGTCCGAGGCCCTTGCGGAGCTTGCGAGCGAAACCGCCGGCGCCAAAGTGTTCGGGCTCGTGGTGGGGCTTCTTGTAGGTCGCGTTGACGATCTCGAGGATGGTGTACTTGGTAAAGTCGAGGACCGGGGGCGGAAGCGGGTGGTGAGGAGGGTGAGGGAGGGTCGTCGCCGAGTCCGAGTCCGAGTCCGAGGCGAGGTCGACGAGGTGAGCGACCTGGCCGGCGGCGTGCTTGAGCGAGTCGGTGATGGACTGCTCGACGGCGAGGAAGTCGTCGACGGTGAGCTCGGGGATATCGTGCTGCTGGTGGTGCTGCTGCGAAGGCTCGAGTGGGGCGGCGAGGCGGTCGCCCGAGGGCTGGAGGACGAAGGGGGGCGCGGCGAGGGCGGCTGTCGCGAGGAGCGAGAGGGCCGAGACGATGCTGGCCTTCATGGTGGCTGCTTGTCGAGGCAGCGAGTGGTGGGAGGGAGAGAGGGCGGGACCCTTTGGCCGGTTCCCGAGGTCGACGTCGTCGCAGCTTCGGCACCTCGGTCGTCTCGCGCGGATCGCACCTCGCTCCTTGTGCGCTCGGCACTTGGGCCACACACCGATCTGCGAGCCCGCCCTCGCAGCTGCTCGTGAGCCAGCTGCGCCCGCACGAGGGCGCTCTTCCCCGCGGGCCAATTGCACCGCCTCATCATCTCGTCGCCAACTCTTCACTCCTCAGCTCCAGCACACGGTCAGAACTTGCTGCCGAGTCTGTCCAGGCGCAGGCATGCTCTGCTCGCTCGGTACCGCCCTCCTGGACGAGTTCCGCTGGCTCGACGACGGTCTCGAATCCTCCAGGCCGTGCGAGGTCAGGTTCGGCGGCGGCGGGACTTACGGTTCGTGCAGCTTGCCCTCATCCTCTCCTATGCTCGACTGACTCCCCGACGCGCAGCCGCAATCGGTGCTCGGGTGTGGTCGCGCGACGTGGGCCTCCTCGTTGACCGCGGACCCGACTTTCCGCCGGCCGTACAGCGGCAACTCGACTCGTTCGGCCCCATGTGGTACTATACAGACACTCCTACACCGACGCCGAGGGTATGCGTCCCCAGGCCCCGCCGTCTCACGAGCTGCATGACGCTGACGCCCTCGACGAGCTCTCGCGCGCAGGCTCTCAACGTCTTTCGCCCGCCCTCTTCGACGCGAGAGTTCAGCTACCTCGCCCCTCATCCAGCACGACATCTCTCCGACCTCGCTATGATCACGAGCCCCGACAAGCTCTCGTATCTGCACCTGTGCTGCCCGCCCTCGTCCCTCGCCGTCCTCCTCCCCTCGCTCGCCCGCCTTTCGCCCGCGCCCCAGCTCATCTACGAGCCAATTCCCTTCGCCTGTAACCCCGCCCAGCTGCCTCAGCTCGTCGCCCTCCTCCCGCACGTGCGCGTCTTCTCGCCCAACGACGACGAGGCCGCCGCCCTTCTCGGCGTGCACGGACCCGCAAGCGCGAGCGGCGCCTCGATCGAGGTCGAGGAGCTCGCGCAGCGCTTCCGCGACCTCGGAGCGCGCGATGTCGTCGTACGGGCGGGCGAGCGCGGCGCGTTCGTGCTGCCCGAGATGGCGCTCGAGGGCAGCTGGGTGCCGGCGTTTCACTCGAGCGCGGACGAGGTCAAGGACACGGTCGGCGCGGGCAACGCTTTCCTCGTGCGTCTCTCTGTCACTCTCTTCTCTCGCTACTGCTGCGCGAGCCGAGCCTCGAGCGCTGACCGACGGGCTCGAGCGCTCGCAGGGAGGCCTCATGGCCGCCCTCGCGCTCTCGCACGGCGTCGCGCACGCAGCTCGGTACGGCGCCGTCTCGGCGGGCATCGTCGTCGAGTCGGTCGGCTTGCCGGTGCACACGACGAGCGAGCGCGAGGGAGAAGAGCTGTGGAACGGGCGCTCGGCGCGGGCGAGGCTCGAGGAGATGGACCGCAAGAAGGAGAGGTGAAGGAGGGGATGATCGTGCATTGCAGGCATGCATCGTTTGAGCCGTGCTCAGGAGAGGCGAACGGAGAGGAAGAAGGAGAATGGGAGGAAGGGCGTGAGGAGATGGAGGAGAGAGCGAAGGACGAGGATGCAGCTCGCTGGGCGAGGGGCCGCGGGTCGTCTGAGGCGGCGATGGCGACTGCTCTGGCACGTGTGGCGAGTTTGGCGAGCCGCGCGAGGTCGAGCTGCGGACGGTGCGGCGGTGTGGGTGCGAGAGGAGGAGGAGTGGTGGAGCGACGACGGCGTATCGAGGCGGCGGCTCTTGCAGGGGCGACCGGTTGACCGGGTGGGTGCACATAGCCCGCGCAGGTACGCTAGAGCAGCAGTCGAGCATAGAGGCCAGGAGCGAGACGGTGGAGGCTCGTCCCCGTCTTCATCAGCTCGTGCACCCCCACCTCGACTAGCTCACCTCTCGACGCTCAAGAGGGCCAGGGTGCATGGAGTGGTGCAGGGCATGGACCATGGCTATCTCGGACGCGACCCTCTCGTCCCCCAGCCTCGACGCTCGCTGAACATCGCGTGCGTTCCCCTCCGCCTTCCTCCTCTCGAGCTCTCGTGCGCCCCACCCTGGCCAGGCTGACCTCTTCGTGCCTCGCCATGCAGCCTCGTGTCCGACTACTTCTATCCAAAGGCCGGCGGCGTCGAGAGCCACATCTATGCCGTCGCTCAGTCCCTCGCCAAGCGCAACCACCGCGTGCGCCCCCTCTCTCCCTCGCTCAGCCCAGCTCGAGCCTACCGAGCTGACTGTTAGCACCTTCCGACAGATCATCGTTATCACGCACGCGTACCCGCCTCGCAACGGCGTACGCTGGCTCACCAACGGCGTCAAGGTCTACTACATCCCCGTCCAGCCGCTCCCTCCCACCCACGTCCACGCGACCCTGCCCAACTTCTTTACCGCCCTCCCGCACCTGCGCTCGATCTTTGTGCGCGAGTCGATCGACATCGTGCACGCGCACGCCTCGCTGAGCGCCCTCGGCATGGAGGCCGTCATGCACGCGCGCGCCATGGGCATCCGCGCCGTCTTCACCGACCACTCGCTGTTCGGGCTCGGCAACATGGCCGAGATCTGGGGCAACAAGATGCTCAAGGGCTGCCTCAGTGACGTCGAGGCCGTCATCTGCGTCTCGCACACTGGGCCCGTCCCCCTTCTCTCTTTCTCGGCCTCTCTCTCGCCGCCAATTCTGCCTCTGACGCTCCTTCCGCGCACGCTCATAGCAAGGAGAACACGGTACTGCGAGGGGCACTCAACCCGTCGATCGTGCACGTGATCCCCAACGCCGTCGTCGCTTCGCAGTTCCGCCCCGCCGAGCCCGTCCCTCCAGTGCCCGAGATCCGTGCGCCCCTCTCGTCATCTCGAAGCACCTCTCACAGCTCGAGCTGACGCTCGAGACCTCCCGCAGTCAACATCGTGTGCATCACGCGCCTCGTGTACCGCAAGGGCATCGACCTCCTCATCGCGGCGCTGCCCAAAGTCTGCGCGCTGCATCCCGACGTGCGCTTCCTCATCGGTGCGTCACGCTCTCCTTCTCGTTTCCCTCAGTCTCCCACACGCTCGCAGGCTGACCCCGTCGGCCCGCAGGAGGAGACGGCCCCAAAATCGTCGAGCTTGACCAGATGCGCGACAAGTACCAGACGCTCCTGCGCGATCGAGTCGACCTGCTCGGCCCCGTCAAGCACGAGCACGTCCGCGGCGTGCGTCGCTCTCCTCTCTCCCGTTCCTCGCAAAGGAGCGAGTGCTGACGCCCTACTCGACCGCCTTGCAGCTCCTCGGCCGCGCCCAGATCTTCCTCAACCCGTCGCTCACCGAGGCGTTCGGGATCGGCATCCTCGAGGCGGCGTGTGCGGGCTTGTTCGTCGTGTCGACACGTGTCGGTGGCGTGCCCGAGGTGCTGCCGCCAGGGCTCGTCGAGTTTGCCGAGCCGGACGTCGATGGTGCGTTGCTCCCTCTGGTCCTCCTCGGTGCCCGATGACGCTCTCGCTGTCGTCGCAGTGCTGATCGTTGTGACCGATGCCCTCGCGCAGACCTCGTGCGGGCCATCTCGCGCGCCATCACGCACGTGCGCTCGGGCGCGCACGACCCGCTCGCGGCGCACGCCCAGCTCGGCGCCGTCTACTCGTGGAACGACGTCGCCGAGCGCACCGAGCGCGTGTACCGCAGCGCCATGGACGTGCCGAGGGTACCCGTCGTCGAGCGGCTGCGCAGGTGCGTCTCTCTGCTCGAGTTGCGCTCAGGCCTCGGCTGACTTTTCGCGCTCGCTCGACAGGTACTACGGCACGGGCGCCGTCTTCGGCAAGATCATGTGCATCATCATCATGGTCGACTACATCCTCCTCGCCCTGCTCGACTACTTCTCGCCTCGGGACCGGCTCGAGCGCGCACCCAAGTTCGACCTCGAACGGTGGAAGAAGGTGCGGCCCCTTTCCGCCACAGTCGCTCCACTCTCTCTTTTACAGAAAGGGACTGACTTGGAACGTGCACGGCGGCCGCTCGCAGATCTGCCGAGACGAGCTCGCCGAGGAAGCTGTCGTTGACGCTGCTCTCGCGGACGGGGATGAAGAGGAGGCAGGGCGAGACGATGGCAGTGCAAAGCTAGACTTTTAGCAACATGGGTCACAGAGAGACTGAGAGACGGCGACGAGATCTATCGAGGGCACTGTTAGAGGGAGAGAGAGCGAGGGACGAACGACCGGCACGAGGAGGGTCACCTCAGGAAGCGGTTCTTGTCGCGCTCCTCCTTCTTCCTCCGCCACTCCTCGTCCTCCTCCTCGCGCTCGAGCTGCTCGGGCGTGGGCGGCAGCTTGAGCGTCTCGCCGTCGTGCAGGTCGAGCTGCTGCGGGTCCTCCCAGTCGAGCTCCTCGAAGAACTCGTTCTCGAGGCCGTGCGCGCGCTGTGCGGCGCCCGACTCGGCGTCGTCGATCGCCTGGAAGAGGACCTCGGCTTCTCGAGGGGCGCGGGTGCGGCCGCTGAGCTGCAGAGAGGGGAAGGGCGAGCGAGGGGTCAGCTCACGAACGCATCGAGCGAGTCAGGGAGAGACTCGACGACGACGCACGATGTCCTTCTGCGTGATGCCGGGCCAGAAGTAGACGCGCTCGGCCTCGTCGAAGCGGTACAGGATGGCCTGCCCGACGAGCTCGACGCCGGCATCTGCGAGCGCAGGTTGATCGTCAGCGAACAGCTCGACGTCGAGCCGAGGGGAGCGAGGACGCACAGAGACCGCGAGTCTTGACGTAGCTCATGACAGGCTGACGGTCGATGCCCATCTCGATGCTCGTGCCGCCGCCGTACACGCCCGCCGCGACCGAGATCTCGGAGCCGATCGTCACCTTGTGCGACGCGAACGAGTCGACCGCTTCTTGCGTGCGCAGGATGAGGACGCAGTCGAACAGGTCGAGGCCGGCCATGAGGCCGACCGCGAGGTTGTTGGGCGAGATGAACGAGGGAGCAGACCAGCCTGCGCGAGCGACAAGGTCAGCGTTCGTCCTCGCTCGTTGAGGGCGGGAGAGGAGGACGCACTGCCGTCTTCGAGCCTGGCCAAGATGACGCCCGTCCCGCCTGCACCGCCGAAGGGCGCGATGCCGTTGCGCAGCGACGAGAAGACAACGAGGCCTTTGGCCTGGCGAAAGACGCGGGCCGGGATCTTGCGCTGGATGCGCCGCTGGATCTTCTTGCCCGTCTTCTCATCCTTCTTCTCGACTTTGGCGCCGACGCCGTCGACCGTGAAGGCTGCAGGTGCGAGGCGGAAGGGGGGAAGGTCAGCTCGAGGGAGAGAAGCCGAGGAGGCGAGGGGGGGAGAAGCGAGCGAAGCGCACCTTTGATGATGCGCGCAGCCTTCTCCATCTCCTGCACTCCATCGTTGCTCGTGGGCCAGAACCGCTCGGCACCGACCTGCGAGGCGAGCGAGAGAACGAGGTCAACACCGCCTCCTCGTCCTCATCACGGAGAGGGAGGAGAGAGAGGGAGGGACGCACGCCCTCTGCCCAGCCGTTGACCCTCGTGCCGAGGTTGTCCGAGATGGCGATGCCCTTGTACATGGCCGACTCGCCCCAGCTGTTCCACTGCCGCTTCCACCAGCCCTGCTTCTCGGGAGGGAGGAGCGGGTCGGCGGGCGGCTTTGCCGGCACGAGGCGCTTGGGCGGAGGCGGGTGCGACGCGACTGGGTCCATGGTGCGGCGAGGAGCGCGGGCGTGAGCGTCGCGAGCGGGTTGCGAGACGAGCGGGCTTCGCAGCGAGGTCGCGCTCGTTCGGCGAAGGTGGCTCACAAACGCGCTTCCCCTGAAGCCGAGAGCCTTGTAATCTCGGTTGTGATCCAAGGTGGAGGCGGTGCTTACCCTCGCCGTCAAGCGGAAGTGGAGGTGCCGCGGTCCCGAGCCAGCGCGGAAGTGCACGGTCCGCTCGCCGGCTTCGCCTCGTCGCTGAAGCTCAGAGGGATGCACGCAAGCTCTCGAGCACTCACCAAACTCTCATCGAGCTCGACTGTTGTAGCTCTCGTAGCAAGCGCTGCCGGCCGTCCTCGCTTCCCTCGAGAAAGGCTCTCTCGGCCTCCTCCTCTCGAGCGAGCGCGACGCGGGAACGCAGATAAGTCGCAGCTGGATACATGGCGACGCCGTCCTCTCGCTCTACGGCACCTGCGGCTTCTCGTCGACGCCCGTCGGGCCCTGATCCCGGTCGTGCTCGCCCACCGCGAGCTGGTCCTCCATGGCGGCGGCGAGCAGGTCCTCGCGCTGCTCCTCGGTCGACGACGCGGGTGCAGATCGAGGTGGAAGCGTGGGAGGAAGGGTCGAGGGCGGTGCGCGGGCGGGGAGAGGTGGCGGAGGAGGGAGGGAGGCCGGCTTCGAGTCGGATGGCAGTGCGGGTAGGGCAGGCTCGGCGGCGACGGCGGGCGTGGCGGGCGAGGCTGGGTCGACGGCAGTCAGAGGAGCAGAAGAGGTAGGGTCGCCGGAGGTGGTGGTGGTGGTGATAGAAGGGGAAGCGCCGTCGTGCGGCTGCTTGTACTCGGGCGGATCCTCGAGCTCGTTCTCGGGCGTGCCGGTCCCGGGCGTCGCGCCGCTGTGCGCCGAGTCCTTGGTCTCGAACGGCTGCACAAACTCGAACTCGGCGCCGTGCAGGCGCTGAGCGTAGCCCGTCTCGGCGTCTCGCAGGGCGACGAAGAGCGGCGCGGCGGCCGACGTCGGCTTGAAGTGGCCGGTGAGCTGCGCGCGGGAGAGAAGAGGAGCGGAATGGTCAGCGCGACGAATATAAGGCTCTCGACGAGGATACTAGAGAGGAGGGGACGCACGATCTCGCGCTGCGTGACGCCCTTGCACGAGTAGATGCGCTCGTTCTCGTCGAACCTCGTCAGATAGGCCTGCGCGACCGCCTCGGCACCAGCATAGAGGCCCCGCGAGCGCAGGTAGCTGTAGACCGGGCTGCGGTCGGTGCCGGCCTCGGCGATTGCGCCGGCGCCGTACGTGCCCGCCGCGACGCCGATCTCGGCGCCGAGCGTGACCTTGTGGCCGTAGAACGTGTCGAGCGCGGCGTCGGTCATGATGGTGAGGATCGCGTCGAAGATGTCGCTGCAGGAGTACGGGCCCTCGTCAGCTGTGCGCTCGTGCTCGAGAGCAGGAAGGGGGCCCGAGAGCAGGAGGGACGCACACGCCGAGCATAAGTCCCGCAGCGAAGTTGCCCGGGGCGACGACCGACGGCGCCGACCAGCTGCCGTCGGGCAGGCGTGCGACGATGACGCCGCTCCCGCCGGCGCCGCCGAACGGCGCGACGCCCGTGCGGAACGACGTGTAGACGACGATGCCCTTGGCGTTGCGGATGACCTCGGCGGGAATCTTCTTGAAGACCTTGCGCTTCTTGGTCATGCCCTTGTCGTCCTTGTCGGTGACCTCCTTCTCGATGCCGTCGACGGTGAACGCGCGCAGGATACGGACGCACTTGGCGACCTCGGCGGGAAAGTCGTCGGTCGTCGGCCACCACCGCTCGCCGCCGACCTTGGCCGTCATGTTGTTGGCGTGCACGCCGACGGCGTCCGAGACGACGAGGGCCTGTCGAGACTCGAGCGGGCGTGAGCGAGCCAGCTCGCCGCACTCACCTCGGCCTTGGTGGGGGCGGAGGAGGACAAGGCGAGGGAGCCAGGACGCACCTTGTCGAGCGCCTTCATGCCCCAGACTGCGCTCTTGGCCTTTGCGCGCTCCTTCCACGTCTGCTTGGCCGGGTCGGGCGGCGGTGCGGGTGCTGGAGCGGGAGCTGTTCGGCGAGGCGGTGGAGCGGACATGGCGAGGTGGCAGGTGGTGCGGCGGTGAAGGGGCAGAGCTGTAGACTGCTGAAGGAGAGCTGCAGAGCCGTGCGTGTAGTCGATAGCAGCGGCGCAGAGGAGGAGGAGCGAGCTGCTCCACCTCCGACACCTCGGCGCTCGCGAGCTGGCTGGAAATCTGAGACCGCCTTTTCACGCTCGCGCTCTCACGCCAGCTGGAGCAGAGGGTATACAGAACGACGGTCAAAGGGCGAGCGCTGCTGCGCCCGAGAATCAGGGTCACCTCGACCTCGATCGCCTCGACCACAAGCATGGGTCGGCGCAAGAAGGTCGTCGACCGCTCGTCTCGACAGTGAAAGAGCACGAGCTTGAATCACCGAGTCTACGTCTGCTCTACGCCTCCCTCGCCGCCCTCGCCGCCGTCCCATACGCCGTCCGTCTCGCCGACGCCGGCCCCGAACAGCTCGAGCGCCGTCCGCGTCGTGACCCTCGCGACCTCGTCGAGCGCGACGCCCTTGAGCTTGGCGACGCACCACGCGACCTGGCCCGTCGTGCACGGCTCGTTGCGGCCCTTGACGGCCTTGCCCGGCGCCCACCGCTCCTTCTTGACCGCCGCGGGCACGTAGCGCGCTTTGGCCTCGGCGTGCGCGGCGTCGTCGCGCAGGTCGCCGAGGAGGGCGTACGCGGCGTACGACGCGCCGATCGAGCACCAGGGGCAGTCGGACTCGAGGAGGAGGCGGTCGAGCGGCAGCGCACGGACCGTGTCGAGGTTCTCGGGCGTCTTGAGCGAGCAGCCGTTGATGCCGATCAGGAAGCCGGCGGCGATGAGCTCGAGCGCCTCGTCGGTCTCGCCGGTGAACGAATGGACGACGCCTCGAAGCGGCTTGCCGTGCGCGCGCAGGGCGGCGATAAAGTCGGGGTGACAGGCGCGCGAGTGGAGGAAGAGGGGAAGGCCGTGCTTCGAGGCCAGCTCGAGCTGCGGCGGAAAGGCTCTGCGAGAGTGAACGTGCGCTCGAGTCAGGATATGTCGCAGACGTCGAGAAGAAGGCAAACAGGCGGGAGGTCCACGCACTTGAGCTGAGCCTCCTTTGACGCCAAGTGGAGACGGTCATAGTCGAGGCCGCACTCGCCGATGAAGAGGGCCTTGCCCTTGCCCTTGTTGTCGACGATCAGCTTGTCGAGCGCGTCAAAGTAGGCCGTTGCGCCGCCTGGGAACGAGTCGGGCTCGGTTGCTCGACAGGGATGGCAGCCGACGGTCGCGTACAAGCCCGCTGTGAGGGCGAGAGGTGCCGCATCAGCTCGACGAGCTCGAGAGTGGACGTCTGCCAAGGAGAGAGAGGGCGAGCGCACCGTGCCGCTGTGCGAGAGCGAGCACCTCCTTGCTGCCGTCGAGGCAGTCGCCCGTCAGGAGCTGCATGCCGACGCCTGCTCGCCGCGCTCGTCCCAGGATGTCGTCAAAGTCGTCTGTAGAGGTGTGAGAGGTCAGCTTGAGCACTGGAAGGAGGACCGACGCTCTCGAGGCTCGAGGGAGGACGGACCTGCGTGAGCCTGCTTGCCGTGGTAGCTGCCGCGGAAGACGGGGTCGCCCAGGTTTGAGCCGATGTCTGTACGTGCAGGCTGTCAGTACCCGCTTGACCGCACGGGCTGTGAGCCGGGAGTAGGAGGACTTGCCGATGAGGCGGGGTGGGGAGGAGGACGACGACGACGACGAGGTCGCGGGAGCTGCCATGGCGCGGGCGAGTCGGGGTAGGACAGCGGGCACGAGTCTAGCAGCACGCAGAGCCACCTTGTAGCTGGGCGAGTGGCTGGCGCGACGTCGAGCCGGCTCTCGTCTTGCTCTCCTCCACTCGTCAGCGATGACGACTCGCACGACCGGCCTGCTCCCTGCAGAGCTGTGGGACCACGTACTGTCTCTCCTGCCGCCCCACGACCAGCAGCACACGACCCTCGCCCTCTCGCGTGCCTTGCCCCATTCCGACCCTTCGCCGACCTCGCTCGTCCGACACCTGCGCATTACTCGCCCTCGCCAGGCCATCCAGGCCGCCCAAGCCCTCCGCCGAACCCTCCACGACTCGGCCCAGGCCATCCGCACCGTCACCGTCGAGGTGTGGCGAGACGACCAGCAGCTCGTCGTCAACCTCCTCCTCGCCATCCCTCGCCCGACCAGCGTCAACCTCACCGTCGGGCCTCTCGCCGCGCCAGAACACCTCGAGGACCTCGTCGACCCAGCCTCGATCCACCGCTCGGGCAGGTGGCGCCACCTCGAGCAGCTCTCGTTCCGCTTCAACCCGTATTCGGTGCAGAAGTCGTACCACACGTTCCTCAAGGTGCGCTCTCGTTCCTTCACGCTCGAGAGACGCTCACTGACCGACAAGGTGCACCTGCAGGGCGCCTACTACGATACGGCACCGCTGTCGCTCGCCCGCTGCGACCCGCAAGACGTTCCCCTCCTGCGCCGCCTCTCGTTCATCCAGGACCTCCCGCCGACCTACGGCGTCGTGCGCAAGGAGACGCCCGCTTTCGGTCTCGCCGACCTCGACGAGGCGCTCGACGAGGTGGCGGCGGAAGGCCCGTCGAGCGACGCCCCCCGAGAGCCCGAGCCCGTCGTCTACGCGTCCGTCGGCGGCAAGTTCGGGCGCGTCCTCAAGCACGACAAGATGGACTTTGCGCAGCCCATCGTCTTCTTTCAGCTCGGCTGCATCACGCACCTCGCCATGTCGCCCCTCGCCGCCCAGCTCTCGCACCTCACTCTCCGCATTCCCCGCCGCGCCCTCCTTCCCGCCCTCGTCGACCTCGCGCCGACTGAGAAGCGCGCGCCGTTCCCCGCTCTGCGACACCTCGACCTGTCGACGACGCACGTCGCCGACGATGCGCGCGTGCCGACCCTCTTGAGGCTGTATCCGTCCCTCGAGAGCCTCGTCCTCGATCGGTGCAGCGGGCTCGTCGGGCAGGACGCCGTCGACGAGGCGACAGCGCATGCGACGCTCAAGTGGCTCGGTGCGTGCTTCGGCTTCTCTGCATCCTCTCGCTGTCCGGGACTCGGCTAACTCTCGTCGACGTCCTCGTCCGCAGGCAAGTGCTGCGGCGGCAGCGGCCTCTCTCGCGCCGACGAGGCCCTGCGCGTCTGGCGCCGCATCTCCAAGGCGCGCCCGACCGACTCGCCCTCGACCTCGACCTCGACCGACGCGCCCATTGCGCCCGTGCGCGACCTCGTCGTCCTCCCGCCTATCCCAGCCCTGCGCACGCTCGGCCTCGGGCTCCACTCGCGCCTCGGCAAGCGCACCGTGCGCGCATGGGAGTCGGCCTTCGACGAGGGGTACGGCGAGGCGGTGCGGCGCGCGGGCGAGCGCGCAGAGGACGGCGCAGAGCGGTGGGCGAGGTGGGAGAGGAGCGGCCGCCTCGACCGCGATCGCGACGCGAGGGTCGCCGTCTTTGCCGACCAGCTCGAGCTCGGCAAGGAAGGAGGCCTCCCTGTCGAGCTCGTCGAGGCGCTGCGCGACGCCGCCGGCGCCGGCGTTGTCCGAGGAGCGGGCGCGGCAGCGAGGCCCGACGCAGCGCACGAGCCCGACCCGGTCTTCCGCCGCTTCTGCGCGCAGCGCAACCTCGTCCCGCTGTCGCCGTCGGCGTGCCCCTCGGCCCTCATCTCGTCGGGCGCGCGCGCCCTCTCGCTCGCCTACTCGACGGCCCAGTCGGGCTTTGCGCTGTGCCTCACGCCCGACTGCTCGGACCGCCCTGGGCGGGCGCACCTCGTCGTTGGGCCGGGCGGAGGAGCGGCGCCTGAGGACGCAGAGACGAGGGCGGAGCGCGAGCGCAGGGCGTGGAGCGAGGAGCGGGAGGAGGAGTGGGGGGTTGGCGGGTGGAGGCGGGGCAGGGAGGAGCACAAGGAGCGGTGCGCGCACCTCGAGGGCAGGAGGGCGTGGTCGCTCAGCGATGGTGAGGGCGGCTAGACGAGTTGACGTGGCGAGTAGAGGAGCTGTAGAGGCGGCGAAAGAGCATCCCAAGGGCTTATCTTCTCTCGCACAGTCTCGTGACTGCTATCCTCCTATCCAGCTAGGCTTGCTGACCGCAGTGTGTGCAGCAAACCGCAGCCACAGCGCGTGAGCGAGGCGACAGCTCGGCGGGGAAGTGGGTGCGTCTCCTCTTGACCTCCTCGCCAGCCCGTCGTCCGCAACCTCGACCTCGAGCGCACAGACAGGGCTGCGCCCCGACAGCCAAGGGCCTCTGGCACCCCCTCGGCCTGCACCCGCGCCTCGCAGCGCCCTCGCCGCAGCCTGAACCGCCCGCCCGACCTCATCAGCAACGACTCCTCTCCCGACTCGCCACAGCCTCGCGGGCGCGCCGAGACGACTTTCCAGGACATCAAGCACCGCCATGGTGGCGCCCAACCCGTTCAAGGTGCGCCACGCTCTTACTCTCGTGCTCGCTCCCCCTCCCCGCACCGCCTCGCTCCCCCTAACCGACAGACGACGCCGCAGAGCTGACCTTTGCCGGCCCTCCCTGCAGACGACTTGGTCCTCGGGGAACATCAAGCCTTCGTCCACGGCCGAGCAACTCGTGCAGACGAGGTGCGCTGCGCCTCCTCGCACGGGCCGTCGCTCCTGGGCTGACCCGTCCCGCCTTTTCTGCTTGCCACAGCCCTCGTCCTGCGCCCGTCGGCGGCCCTATCGCTGCGCCTACCTCTACGGCATCGACGAGCTCCATACCCGAGCCCCTCGTCGCGACCCTCGCCGCCGAGATGCCGCGCCGCGCGCCGTTCGAGCCCATCTGCCCTCCTGCCGATCGCCCGTCCTCCTCCGCGTCCCCCAAGCAGGCCGCCGCACACAAGAAGGTTTCGGCATCGCTCGCCGACGGCGAGACGCCCGTGCGTCGCTCGGCGCGCATCGCCGCCCTGCGCTCGCAGTCGCACGTCGAGCAGGACGAGGACGGCCCGACCGACTCGCCGACGTGGCGTCCGCATCATGCCGGGCGCGAGGCGCAGCAGCAGGGCGAGCAGGGCGCCGTCGCAGGAGGGCAAGCGCCGAGAAGCCGGTCGGCCAAGGCCGTCATCGACTCGGACGAGGACGAGGACGATGGGCAGCAGGTCGCGCCAGCGGCCAAGGCCGAGGTCGAGGTCATCACGCTCTCGGACTCGTCGCCCGAGTCGGTCACGCTCGCAGCGTCGAGCGCGCGCCACGGCTCGTCGTCCGACCGTGGCAGCCCGAGCAGCATCGACACCCTCCCCTCGCCGGCCCGCGCGTTCGGGCTCCGCGTGAGCGCTTCGAGGGCCTCGGCCGCTCTCTCGAGATCAGCGGCACGCGCGATGGCCGACGTTCGGGCCGACGACGCCGTCGAGGTCGGCGAGCTCGCCCAGCCGAGCGACGCCGAGTCGCCCTGTCGCGCTCGCGAGGCCGTCGAGGCCGAGCCCGACGTGTACGGGCCCGACGAGGTCGACGAGGAGCGCCCGGTGCAGCCGCTCGAGGCGGACGGCGACGCGGGCATGGTGGGCGAGATCGAGCGCGAGGAGAACGGCGTCGTCGTCGACGTCCAGGAGGAGGCGGAGCCGGACGAGCGCCTCGTCCCGCTCGGGTGGCGCTACGCGCTCCTCAGCCCGTCCGATTACGTCTCGCTCACGCCGCCGGCGTCGGCCTCGAGGTCCGCATTCGCCGTCAAGCCCGAGGAGGTCGACTCGCTCGCACCGCTCGGCCCTCCTCCTTCGACCAACGTCCCGTCCTCGCCTCAGCACGGCGCGATCGCCGGTCCCACCTCGTCATCGACCTCTCCGCACGACGTCAAGCAGGAGGACGACGAGACGGCGCTGACGACGCGTCCTGCCGTCGTCCCTCTTCCCCTCGAGGGCGTCTCGCCCGATCCCGCCCCGCCGACGCCTGAGCGCCTCGCCTCCCCTTTGCGCGCCCAGCCCGAGCCATCGTCAACGCCTCAGGAGCGCCTCGGCTGCGCTGCGTACGGCGCGGCGTCCTCGTCATCGATCGCCGGACCCGGCAAGGTTCTCGTCGCACCAGCCGCCGACGCGGCGTCGCAGCTCGAGCTCAGCTCGAACTTGGGCGTCGTCGACGTCGACGAGGACGATGGCGAGGTCGTCGGGCAGCAGCAGGAGCCGTCGAGCTCGGCAGCGCGGGCCGTCGACGTCGAGGAGGAGAAGGGCGTCGAGCGCACGGACCTCGCCCTTGTGGACGAGCTGGAGCAGATCGCGGCCGAGGTGCTGCTGGAGTTCCGTCGTCAGACTGCGGCGAGCTGGTGCGCCGTCTCGTGACGGGCTCGGGTGCGGCGTGGCGGTGCGCGGGACCGAGGGAGGAGGAGGAGGGGGAGGGCCGTCTTGTCGTCTGCTTGGTCTCGTTCTCGCCGTGTCTCTCTCTCTGTGTCGTCTCTATCAACGCAATCCATCCCTCTTTGCCCGCGAGAATGAGCAGCTCGGCGCGTGCACGCTCGCTTGCGCCATCCTCCGCTCGAGCGAGAGCAAAGCTAATCAGGGTAACGAAAAGTCAAGCGAAAGTCGCTCGAGCTTGTAGCTTATGGCCGAATAATCGCGCGATTTTTCGGCGCCGAAACTCGGTCGGATCCGCGGAGAAGCTCTCTGCTCGCCCCTCACGACCGGGCGCTCGCCGTGCGCGTCGCCTGGCCAGCCGTAGCTCTCGACAGCAGCCTTGTGCACCGGCTGCACTGCTACGCGCGCCCACTCGCGGCGCAGAGCCACCCCGGCGCGTCCTCATCAGCGACTCGTGTCCACCCACCTCGCTCTACACCGGCGACGACTTCCAGGCTGGCGCACGCAGTTCATCGAGGTGAGATAAGGTACAAGACGCGCTCGGTGCAGGGCAGACGGGCTCTGCGGCAGAGGAGAGCGGGTGCGTCCTCGTCCTCCCCACCTCCTCCTCCCGGTGCCCATCTCCATCGTCCCCTCGCCCTCGCCAGCCCAGCTCGACTATGCAGCGACGCGATATCGGGCTGACTGTGTCTTCTGGCAGGCAGCACGGTCGAGCAGGACGGCGTGAGAGGCCGGTCGAGCGGTGCAGGAGCTGGGGGTCGACCTCAAGCGGCTCATCAAGGTCCTTGTGCGTCTCTCCCGCTCTCTCTGTTCATCTGCGAGCTCAGGCACAGTCTTGTGCTACTCCCCGAGCGGAGCGCTGACACTCGCCCTCGTTGCGCAGGTTAGACGAGCCCACGATGGCTCCCTCCTTCCTCGGTTCTCGAAAGCACGTCTTCCCGCTCGCCGGCGGCCTGCAAACGGCGCCGGTCGATGCATGCGGCGTCTCTGGCTCGGTTCTGCGTGTTCACCCTCTCCGGAAAGCGTGTCTCGTTGTCCCCTTCTCGTCCCGGCGGCCGACCGAGTCGAGCCGTCGCGGACGGGCATTTTCGAGGCCGCGCCCCCCTCGCGTGCTCCTGTGAGCAGCGGGCGCACCGGATGAGCCGCTCAGCATGGTCGCCGCCGCTCCGGCGCGACTGTGCGCCGGCTCACCACCCAAAAAACAGGGGAGGCTGCGCACCCTCTCTCAATCGACAACTCTTGATCTAGCGGGGTTGGCGGCTTCTCGATGGGCGGGATCTCACGAGCAGGTCTCTACGGTCATCTCGAGCGCGCCTGGGCGCCGACACCTGTTGTAACGCGCGAGTTGAGTCGATCCCCTCCCTCTCTGCGTCGGCGTCGACCAGCGAGGCGAGCGCGACCTCTTCCTGCTGGCTCTCTTTCTCTCGCGAGCCTTTACTGGACCTCCTCGAGAGCTTCACGAGCGACCCGAGGCGCGCCGACGCTTGTGGGCGGCGCTGTCGTCGTTGCTCGCCTTTCATCGAAAGTCTCGCCGCGCGCGGACCGAGAATCGAAGGAAGCCGCCCACGACCTTCTCCTCAACTTCCTCGCGGCGGACACGTCTGAATCAGTCACCTTCTGCGCCCAGCATGACCCAGGCGCTTCTGTAGAGACCCTACGTGCGCGCTCGAGCTCCGCGCTAGTAGAGCGAGCTGCCTGAGCCGAGGCCCGAGCGGCGTCGCGCGGTTTTCTCACGCTAGCTCGTCGCTGTGGGGTCCGTCAGCAGCTCTCAGCGACTCCTTGACTCTTTGAAAAGGCAGCAGCAGCGACGCAAAGGCGAGAAAGGACGGCGCGCGGTGAGGCGGAGAAGGAGGTCCGAGCGCGCCGGGGAGGACGCCCCGGACAGCGAGCACGGCGGCGTTCGTCGACGGGGTGGCTGGATGCTCTACTATTGTACTCAGCCCGTCGACAAGAGCCGTCTGCGAGGCAGAGAGCGCGAGTTGCGTACGCGAGCGGGGCGAGCGAGGTTGACCTTCTCAAGTCGCTTCCCCTCACTCTCGCTCGCTCTCTTGTGCTTCGGGCTCAGCGGGGACACGGACAGTAGCTGCATTGCACTTTTCCTTAGCGCTCAGAGCTCGTAAATGTGGGGACGGGGCCCGAGCGGGGTTATGCGGTTCGGGTTGATCTGCGGGTGGCTCTTGGTGTCTGCGCTCGTCGCCCACAGTCAGCGAGCGGCCCGGGCGTAGAGGCAGACGGAGCGAGGGACAGAGAGGATGAGGGCGAAGGACGCACAGTGCGTCTTGATGTGCTCAAAGTTGGTCGTCGACTTGAAGGCGTCGTTCTGCCAGTAGAGCTCGCGCAGCCAGCGGTGGAGGTTCGGGTAGTCGTGGCGGATCATGCCGAGGTTCGTACGAAAATGGGAGTGGTAGCATCTCCGGCACCGACAAGGCGTCAGGCGGTGCAAGGAAGAAGACGAGAGAGAGCGGGAATGCTTACGGGTCGAAGCGGACCTGCAGGACGTCGACGAGGTCAGCTCACGTCCTCTGCAGCGACGATCAGGCCGCAAGATGACGCACGATAGTCGTGTACAGGCGCACGTCGGCCTCGGAGATGTTGTCGGTCCCGGCGACGTACTTGCGGTCGGCGAGGAGCTTGTCGAGGCGCTCGAGGCTGTCGAACAGCGGGCCCATGTTGGACTCGTACGCCTTCTGGGTCGTCGCAAAGCCGCACTTGTAGACGCCGTTGTTGACGTTGTTGTCTGGAGGCGGGAGAGGGAGAGAAAGGAGAGCGGGAGGGAGGAGAGGGAGGGGGAGGGGTCCGAGCGCACGAGGGCGTCAGCACTCGATCTGCGCACCGTCACAGGCACAAAGAGAGAGAGAGAGAAGGAGGACGCACAGACCCAGTCGGCCTGGTCGTCAATCTCGGCGCGGCCCGACTCGGGGTACAGGTCGATGTTGGCGTGCTCGTCGTCGAGGAGCGAGTTGAACTCGGAGTTGCAGAAGCGGATGATCTCGGAGCTCTCGTTGTTGACGATCTGCTCCGTCTTCTTGTCCCACAGGACGGGGACGGTGAAGCGGCCCTCGTAGTCCGGGTTGACCTTGAAGTAGAGCTCGCGGATGTGCTTGGCGCCGTACTGCGGGTCGCGGTCGACGCCGGCGATGCCGTCGTCGTCGTACGTGACCTCCTTCTCGTCCTGGTCGTAGCTGCCCTCGCTGTTGCGCTTAGGGGCGCCGAGGGCCCAGCCCTGCGAGAGCATGACCGGGTGGACGGTGACGACGTCGATGAAGCGCTCGAGGCCCTTGAGCTTGCGGACGATCAAGGTGCGGTGGGCCCACGGGCACGCGAGCGAGACGTAGAGGAGGTAGCGGCCCTCCTCGGGCGGGAACTGGCCGCCGACCTTGATCGAGTCGCGGAAGGTGGACGCCTGGCGGCGAAACTGGCCGTCCTCCTTGGAGGCCCACGAGGTGATGTCGGCGGGCATGGTGGCAAAGGTGCGGGTGGTCGTCTGCGTGGTATCGGGCTAGTCAGCGAGGTGTGCGAGGCAGAAGCGAGGAGGAGCGACGACGGACAGGGTGCTGTGGGGCACGAGGAGGAGAAGGGCGAAGGAAGCAGCGGGCGGTGGTCGAGATGGTGCGGCTGAGTGAGCTGGTTGTGCAGAGTCGAGTGCAGGCTCTGGCAAGCATGCACTGGTCGAGGGGAGAGAGAGCGAGGGACTCGCCGCCTCATCATCGTCCTCGGCCGGGGCAGAAGGGGCAGGCCGTTACATCAGCGTCGCTTGCTGTCGAGGCTCGACCCAGCAGCTCGTTCCTGCCCCTCTGGGCACCGCCAGCCATGCTCCTCCCTCCCCCGATCCCCGCCCCGGTCGCCCTCGCCCAGCTCCTCGCCGACCCCTCGTCGTCCCACACCCACGACCTCACACACGCAGAGGCGGCTCGCGCTAGGGTCCGCACCGCCCTCAAGGCCACCCGTACCGACTCGCAAGCCGCAGACTGGGCTGGAACCGCGAGGGTGCGCCCTCTCCTCCTCCTCCTCCTCCTCGTCCCCCACTCGGAGCCTTGGCAGCTCACCCTGTCCTCGCCTCGCACCGCCAGGCCATCGCAGACTACCTCCCGCACCTGTACGCCATCCTCGCCTGCGTCGAGGCAGACGATCTCCTCTTGCGCACCGATCCAGGTGCGCCCTCCTCGCTCTCGTTCTCCCACGATCCGCTGCTGACCCTCCCTCGCGCAGTCTTCTTCGCATGGCGAGCATCTCTCTCGTCGCAGGCGCTCAAGAAGGCCAGCAAGCGCATCCTCTTGCCGTCGCTGTCCGTCCCTGCGCTCCTCCCTCCCGCAGCTCCAAACCCGCTGACCCTGCCCGCTGCTGCAGCCACGCCGAGCTCACCGCCACGCTCCTCTCGTACGCCCTATGCCTCGCCAATCAGGCCTCGAGCCTCGTCACCTCGCTCGGCTCGTACGAGATCGCGTCGTCCGTCACGACCACGGCCCTCAAGGTGCACGACGAGACGATCAACCAGGCCGCCGACACGCTGTGCCGCGCGAGCGGCATCCTCATGCACCTCGCCGAGGTCGTCATTCCGCGGTGGGAGGCGGCTGTCGGGCTTGACGCGCTGCGAGCGAGGCCCGTCGAGATGAGTCGCGAGGTGACGACCGCACTCGCCAAGTGCGCCCTCTCCTTGCCGCCGCCCCCTTCCTTCCTCGCTCGACCGCAGCACTGATCCTTCTCTCACACTGCAGAACCTGCCTCGCCGACGCCAACCTGCTCGCCATTCGCCGCCTCCTCTCGCGCTCGCTCCAGGTCGCCCACTCGACCACGACCCCGGGCCCTCCCCTCCCGCCCTCGCACCCCTCGCCCGCCCTCCTCGCAAAGCTTCACCTCCAGGTCTACACGCTGTACGACGAGGCGCGAGCAGCCGCCAAGACCGTCTCGTCGTCGTCCTCGGGCGCCGGCGCCGCTGGGACCGGCTCGGGCGAGCTCTCGCCCGCCCTGCGCCGCTACCTCTCGGACGGGCGCACGCTCGCGCTCGCCCTGTCGTACAAGTGGCTCGGCGTCGACGCGGGCGAGCGCGGCGAGACGGGCGACGCGCTCGGGTTCCTCGGCATGGCGCAGTGCGAGCTCGAGGCGCTCGTCGGCAAGGACAAGGGGTTGAGGGCGCTCAAGGGGTTCGGCAAGGCGAGGAGCGGCGGCAAGGCGAGGAAGGGTAAGGTCGGCGAGGAGGTCGAGAGCACCGAGGCGTTCAAGAACGCGTACAGGAGGGTCAACGATTCGGTGCGTCGGCAGGTTCTCGCCTCTCTGCTGCACCGCCTGGCTCGACACGTCGATCCGACGGTGTGGCTTGGTGCGGTAGTTCATGGTTGACGCTCTCGCTCGCCCGCAGGTGCACTTCCACCCCGTCCCCTCCGCTCAGACCCTCCAATCCCGCCTCCCCTCCGGCCGCGCCGCCCTAGCCCTCAAGCCCTTCCCGCCTCCCCCTCCCGCTTTCCGCCCTCGCTCGACGGGCGCGCCACCGCCATCTCGCATCCCGCCGCCGCCGCCGACGGCGGCGTTCGCGGCCATGGCGCTTGGCGGACCCGGAGCGGGAGGAGGAGGAGCGGCGGCGGGAGGGGACAGCTCGGACGAGGAGGAGGAGGGCGACGAGGCGCTCGGGAACTACTTTGGGGCGGGGCAGTACTTCTGAGGGCGGGCGAGGGCGGGCGAGGAATGTCAAAACGAGCGGGGACGAGCCGTGGCTCTCCTCCGCTCTGGATCTCTTCCTCTCACGCACGAGCCTCATCCCGCGAGAGCGAGCTTGTACGCATCGAGCACGAACTGCTCGCCCTGCCGTACAGTAGCTGCTGCGTCTTCTCGATGTCGCTCGCGCTCGAGCCGGCCCTGCTCTTCCGCGGCTCGGCACGCCGCCACCTTTCGGCACTCTGCGCCGCGATGCTCGCGTGGCCTGACAAGCGCAAATGACAAGCTCGAGCGGCCGAGCTCGATGAACGAGGGCAAGCACCGAGGAGCAGCTGAGGGCCGGCCGAGAACGAGGAGGAGCTCCCCCGAGGCGGTGCGAGCGCTCGTGCGGCTCATTCGCCTCGGCGGCGTCAATGGGCGATCCCGGGCTGCGCACGCTCGCGACGCAACGTGCTTGTGCGCTCCTTGGCGGGCGCAAACGTGCGGCAGACGAGGAGCTCGATCGGCTCCCTTTGTTCTCCCTCCCCTCGTGCGCGACGCCCTTGTTCCTCCTCGTTCCTTCATGGAGGACGGCGAGCCGCTTCCCGCTAGAGCTACTGTACCTGGCGGACTTCTTCGAAGCAGGCACAGCGAGCGAGAGCCGCCCTCCTCGCGCCCGCACGGACCCTCGATTCGGCCTTCCCAAGTTGACCGTCGCGGCCGTCTTTCGCCTCGTCCTCCTGATCCCCGCAAGCGTGCGCCCTTTGGCGCGCACAGGCATCCACCGAGAGCAGACTAGAGCAGTTGCGGCGCTGCACAAAGGCTCGTCGTCGCTCTCTTTGCTCGTCATTCATGCTCGCCGCCTTGTCTCGGCGGCGGGCGCGCCGTCGTCCCCGGACCCCGCCGAGCGCTAAGCTATCGCTTTGCCGGCCCGGGTCCTTGTTCTGTGCAGCGCTGATCGACTTGAGCATGGCGCACAAGGAGCAATGAACGCTCGAGCGGATTGTCGACCCGCGTGGACGGGGAGCCGGGTCGCCCGAAAGAGGGCAAGCTTCTGTCGCTCGCTCGTCGTTGTTCGTCGAGGTCGCACGCCACAAACGAACGTTGCACGCTCCTCCTCTCTCTCCCTCTCATCGACGCACGTCCGTCTGTTCGCCACTTGAAGACGGCCGCTCGGCGTCTCTCCCTCTCTTTCTCCTCGTCGCGCCTCGCACCCTCTTTGTTCTCGCGCACTGCGTCTTCTCGTCTCCTCTCCGAAGGTGAGTAACAACAAACAGACGCTATCCTCGCCGACGAGAAGCGCGCGAGATGCTGACCGTCGTTGGTTTGCCACCCTTCACCTCCTCGTCGCACGCACCGCTCGCACCGCCACAGCCATGTCGTTCTCGCTCGCCACCTCTGCACCCTTCGCGCCCGTCACGCCGACGCGTCGCACGAGCTTCTCGCTCGACAGCAAAGCACCGCCCGCGCTCGCCACCAACCCGCGCAAGCGCCGCCTCCCTCCCTCGCCCGTCAAGCCGGCCTTCTCCCTCTCGCCGCCGCCTCCTCGCACCCGGCCGTACCTCTCGTCGAGCAGCCTGTCGTTGACGACGAGCGCGCCGTGCTCGTTCGCCGTCTCGACGGCCCCGCCACCGCCCCCAGCGCCGCTCCTCCCTCCCGCACCCATCTTCGACGTCCTCCCTCTCCCGCCCGTCACGCCGACGTCGACCTCGTCGACCTCGACGCTGCGCAGCAGCCCGATGCGCCGCTCGCCGGCCATGAAGGACCTCGCGGCGTTCACGCGCAGCGCGTACGCCGACGTCGGCGACGAGGGGCTCGAGCGCAGCTGGGAGGGACGGAGCGTGAGCCGGCTCGAGCTCGGCGGCAAGGCGTACGTCGACGGCAGGGTCGACGCGTGGACGATGTGCGACGATGGCGCTGCGGCGGCCGCGCCGTCCTCGTCTGCGAGCGCATCGTCGTCGTCGGCGATGGCGCTCGGGCTCGGGCTCGGGCTCGGCTTCTCGTCGCGGTACGGCGACGACGACCTCGTCCTGCACGCCCCATCGCGCTCGCCGTCGATCCCCTCGCTCGCCCTCAGCCTCGGCGCGTCCCTCCCGGCAAGCCGCCCCTCGACCCCCTCGACCCCGGGCCTCTCGCCCTCGTCCTCCTCGTCGGCATCGCACCTCTCTCCCACCTCGTCCATCTCGTCCTCTTCTTCATCGTCCTCGACGTCGTCCTGGCTCGCCACCTCGCCCGCCCCGCTCCCCTTCGCGCACCTCTCCCTCTCGTCCTCGCCGCTCGACCTCGGCCTCCTCGACGCCGATTGCGGCTCGCGCTCGCCGTCGAGCCTCGCCCTGCGGCGCATGGACTCGCTCGAGCGCCGGAGGAGGGGCAAGGGCGCCGCGGCGCGGTGCGAGCGCGAGCGCGAAACCGAGGACGAGCGCGGCGAGCCGTTCGTCGGGCTCGGGCTCGAGCTCTGAGCACGCCCTCGCCTCGCCCGCCCGCCCTCCTCATACCCCTCCTTCGTCGTTCTTGTACCCTCTCCATCACCACCCAGTCGTCCTTGTTGCCGCCCTCCTTCCCTTTGTCCTTCTCAAACGCACCTTTCCGTCCTGCACTGCATCTCGCCGGATTCCCTGCTCCCGCACGCACCTGCTCAAGTCGAGAGTCGAGAGGCGAGAGCGAGCTAGCCCAAGAGCGAGAGTAGAGAGGCGGACGAGGGCGAGCAAGGGTGTGCGAGTTGCAGTGGTCGGTGAGGGCAGGAGGGAGCGAGGAGGGGAACAGCTACGAGCTGAGCGGGCCACATCGTTGCACAACTGCGACACGCACCACCCGGTGTGAATCAGTGACTGTTGCCTACGGCAGGGGCGACAGAGAGGGAGAGCGGCTCGAGCGCGCGACGCACTGTACTCGCGCACCTTCTTGGCCTCGGTCCCGCCGACGCCGTCCATGTCCTCGGGCCGGATCCTGTGAGCACGACGAGCAGCATCAAATTCCGCGAAAAGCTCGCAGCCTCGCTCGAGGGCGCGCACGTGCGCCGCCGAGGAGGCAGAGGAGCGAGAGCGAGCGAGCCGACTCACCCATCTGCGTCGCCCTTGTCCCGATCCGCGCCCGCCTCGATGAGCGCCACGGCGACCTCGGCATGGCCCGACTCGACGGCGAGGTGCAGCGGCGTGTGCCCGGCGCGGTCCGAGAGGTTGACGCGCGGCTTTTCGGGCTTGGTCGGCGAGCGCGAGGCGAGGATGAGGTGCACGAAGGGGAGGGTGCCCGTCGTTGCGGCGCGGTGCCTGCGCGCGAGCGGAGGAGAGTACGAAGTGAGAGTCAGCGGCTGTGTCTCGCTGATCAAGCCGACGAGCGGCGACCGCAAGCCCTAAGAGAGGGGGCCGGCGCGCCGGCGCATCGAGGAGGAAGCCGTCGACGCACAAGGGGAGCTGGCTGGCTTTGTCGCGCGTGTTGATGTCTGCGCCACGGTCGATCAGGAGGCGGCCGATCTGTGAACCAGCCCGGGCAGAGAACCAGGCGAGGCAGTCAGCGAGTGTCCGAGCGAGGAGGTGCGAGGTGCGGACGAGCGCACCGAGACGTGGCCTTTCGAGGCGGCGTAGTGTCTGCAGGGTAGTATGAGCGTCAACCCAGGGTCGCAGAGTCGTAGCAGACTCGATCCCTCTAGAAGAGGGATCTGAAGTTCTGCGAGCAGGACAAGCAGGGGCTCACAGTGCGGTCGCGCCTCGACTGTTGGCGGCTGACACGTCTGCACCTGCACCGATGAGGAGCTTGACGATCTCGAGGCTGCCCGTCGTCGCTGCAGCAGAGTGTGCGAGGTTGTCAGCGCGAGAGAGCGAGAGGGGAGGATGGAAAAGAGGAGAGACGCACCGGCCGAGATGAGGGCCGTGTTGCCGACGCCGTCGCCGTTCTCGAGCGCCTTGGTCCTGAGCTTGGTGTCGTCGAGGCGAGCGAGGGCCTCGAGGCAGGCGTCGACGGCGGGGACCGAGGGCGGGAGGGCCGAGATGGCGCACTGGAGCGGGGTGCGCGAGTCGGGGTCGAGCTTGGTGACGAGGTTGGGGTCTTGTTCGAGCTGGACGCGGAGGAGCGAGGCGTTGCCTGAGGGTGGTGCCGGGTGAGGGGGGAGGGGACGCGTCAGCTGCTGAGGAGGTGGGGCGGTGCAGGGGGAGGGGGAGGAGGAGAAGTGAGGACGGACCGTCGCGGGCGAGCTGGTGAATGTCGGGGCTCTGAGAGGCCATGTGAGACGACTAGTGTGGTAGCGAGTGGGCCCGAGGGCGAGGTGAGGGAGGAGGGAGGGGGTTGGAGGTGGGGAGGGAGATGAGGCGAGGGCGATGACGGTGGCGGCGAGCGGGGGCCTGGCGGTGGTGGCTGGTGGGCGTACGCGGGGTACTGGGTGTGTAGGATGCAGCTGGTACGGGCTGTGCTCCCCTCGAGGGTGTGGTCGAAGTGAGAGGGAGGGTTGCTCGTCCTCGTCGGGCGACCTCATCTCGTCGGAGCCCTCTGTCGCGCTCTACCCGCTGCGGCCATGATCCCAGCTCGCCCAGCTGCACCTCCACCGCGTTCCAAAGAGTCAATCTCGGACAAGATCTCGCGCCTGCGCCGAGAGGACCACGCCGCCTCTCGTCCTCGCCTCCACCACGCACCGCCACAACCCTCGTCCTCGGCCCCGAGATGGCTCGCAGCTGCCACCGACCACCACCCACCGCCGTCACGACGACCGCGCACCTCGGACCCGCGAAGTGGCACCCCAGGCCCAGCTCCCCCGCCCAGCTGGACCGAGCCCGCTTCGACCTCGACCGACTTGTCCCTCCCCAGCGCCTCCTTCTCGTCCCACGACCCTCGACGACGCACGACTCTCCGCCCTCGCGACCTCGTCGAGCGCCGCAAGCTCGTCCAGCCCCTCGTCGCCGTCGCGCCCTCCTCGCCCCTCCCCTCCGTCGATTCGCTCTTCGCCCGCGCCGGCGGCGTCCTCGCGGCCGACCTGTCGCGCGCACGCGCTCCTCCTGCGCACAACTCGTCGAGCCTTCTCCTCGAGCACGTCGCGTACCTCCCGAACCACGTCCGCGTGCGCCTCGTCAACGAGGTGTTCAGCGACTGGCGCAACCCGGCGCCGCTCACCGACGAGGGCGCACGCGAACTGCTGCGCACAGACGTCAGCGATGGTATCAAGGTCGGCGATGAGGACGACGAGGGGGCGCTGGGCAGGCTGCGGATCGACGAGGGGGACGAGGAAGGAGGCGGATGGGAGGACGACGCCCTCGCGGCGCAGGACGCCCACCTCGTCGAGCTCGTCGACGTGCTCGACCTCTCGTTCGCGCACGTGTCGCTGCGTACCCTGCGCTCCCTCCTCCTGCGACCCGTCGGCCCCGCCCCTCCTTACCCTACCCCATCCGCACCTTCTCAACCCCGTCCGCCGCCCGCCACAGCCTCCCCCGCCCTCGCCCCGCCTCTGAAACTCGTCAGCGCCTTCCCGCACCTGCACACCCTCAACCTGACGGCCACGCCGCGCCTCGCGCTCGCCGACCCACTGTTCGACCTCTTAGCGCACCTCGTCTCGCTGCGGCACCTCTCGCTCGCGGGCAAGCACCTCGACGGGCACCACCCCTCGTCCTCCTCTACCGCGACCTCCTCCTCGAGCGCTACCGCGGCGTCGCTCCTCCCGCGCCTCGCGGCCGCGACGCCCACGCTGCGCACGCTCGACCTGAGCTACCTCGCGGGGCTCGTCGTCGATACGCCGCCGGCGGTGCAGGGGCTCGTCGGCGCCGTGCGTGGCGTGGACTGGGATGCGCGGTGGGGAGAGCTGAGGGTGCTGGGCGTGCGAGGGGCGGTCGAGGAGCGAGAGGGGGACGGGGAGGAGGGGGAGGGGACCGTGCGCGAGGCGAGGGAGCGCGTGAGGAGGGAGGTGCGCGAGGTGGTCATGCTGGGTAGACAGAGGAAGAAGCGCAGGTGGATAGACGTCGTCGTTTAGCGCAGCGTGCTCGGATGCTCGAGAGCTCGCGAGAGGAGAGGCGCCGTCCTGCGCACGGTCCTCGCTCTCTCGCTCGCGCGCAGCCACTCGACCAGAGAGCGCTCAACGACCTCGTTGCACACGCTCGTCACGCTCATCGCCTCCTCGGGCTCCTGCTCCTCTCCCTGTCCCACCTGCTGCCGCCCTTCCTCGCGCCCGCTCCTCGTTCCCGGTCCCGCTCGCGCTCCCTCTCGCGGTCCCCTCGGTCCCGGTCCCGCCGGTCTCGCTCGCCGTTGCGCCCATCTGCGCGTGCTCCCAAGGCCGACGATGACGAGGTCGACGGCGCGGCGGCGGACGAGGTGAAGGCGATCGAGCTGCGCGAGCCGGCGGGCTGGGCTGCTTTGGCCTCGGAACGGGCTTTCTGGTCGACGGCTGCAGGCAGAGAGGGACACAGACGTCGCAGAGAGAGTCAGAGTCGGTCGTGCAGGCTGGGTAGGCCGCCAAGAGAGGGACAAGAGAGAGCGAGAGAGAGCACGCACCGATCCTCGCCGCCGTCGCTCCCTCGCCCAATCCCCTCGGGTCCCACACCTCCTTGTCCCACCCGGTCCCGCTCTCGTCGACGTCGACAAACTCGACGAGCTTGGCGTAGATGCGCGGGTTGCGGAACGCCTTGCTCGCGTGGAGCGAGTCGTTGAAGTGGAGGTTGCGCGACTGGCGCAGGGCGTGAAAGTTGGCGAGCTTGGCCTGCGGGCGGGCCGAGGAGGGTCAGCGGATGCGAGGGGATGGGATGGGAGAGGAGGAGGAGGACGAGCGCGGGAGGGCAGAGACGCGGGAGGACGAGGGGAGCGCACCTGGACGGACGGCTTGCACGGCCCAGTCGGCACGGGCGGGATCCCAAACTCGGCGAGCGTGTCGAGCTTGACGTCGGGTGGTGCCGCGACCCGCTCTGCCTCGGCTTGGTCCCGCTGCGCCCGCTCCTCGCGCTCTACCGCCGCTACTCCGTCTTGCTCGCGGTCGGCGTCCGCGCGCTGTCGCTGCGCGTTGCGGTCGGCGGTCGACTGCGGCGCGGCGCGGTCGACGGCTGGTGGGGAGGACGAGCCGCGGCGCTTGCTGGACGCGTTGGGCGTGCCGTAGGGGGACGAGGTGGACGAGGTGGGGAGGGTGACGCCGGAGAGGGGAGAGGCGCCGCGCGAGGCTGCGCCCTTGATGCGGGTCAGGGCGGGGGGAGTCGCTGGGCGTCACAGAGCCGTGTCAGGGTCTAGTACGGGCAGAGGAGTAGAGAGGAGAGGGAGCGCACGGGCTGGAGAGGGAGCCGAGAGGTGAGCGGCAGGCTGGAGGGAGGCAAGGAGAGGGGAGTCGCGTGCGCCTGCGTTCGCGCGCTCGAGCGAGTCAGGAAAAGCTCGTCGCACCTGTGAAGGTCTTGCGCTCGCCGATGGTCCTGCGTCGGGCTGTCGAGGTCGTTTGGGCGACGAGCCGTCGTCGTCGCTGTCGCTGTACGCGACAAGGCCTGCACGGGACAGTCCTCGTCAGCTCAGGAGCTCTGTGGATAGTTAGGACGCCTGTACGCACTCTGCATGTCTGCTCTAGAGGGGCGGCGGCGAGCTGGTGAGGCTCGACCTTGATCGGCTTCGCGAGGAGGAGGAGACGGCCGCCAGCTCCATCCAAGCAGCTCTCCCTGCGCCACTGGCTGGTCGTGAGGCCTTGAGCATCTACTGACAACAGGCCGTGCCGTCCGCCTCGCTCGAACGAGCTCCCGCCATCGTCTCCTCCTCCGACCTCATCCTCATCAGCGTCCGTCTTTCCCCGCCCTCTCAACCCGCAAGGAGTCTCGCTGACGGGCTTACGAGCACACAGAGACGGCCTCGACGACAATGGAGCACGCCCTCGTCCAAGTACACGCCCTCCTCGTCGACTTTCCTTCCGAGCAGCAGGTCCGTCCTCGTCCTTGACGACCCGACTGCGCACAGGGCCAAGCTGACGTACTTGAATCGCACACAGTCGCTGAAGCGAGCCCTGGAACTCGCTCGATCGCTCGACCAAGCTGCGGCGACCGCTCAACCTCCTTCGGCAGCCGATCAAGCGGCGGTTCAGCATTCGCTGCAGCGCCTCTCGGCCCTCCTCACGCCTCCAGCTACCTTCTGCACTGACGAAGAAGACCTTGGTACGCTACGGTGATCCTCTTACCCTAACTCAGGCCGGCGGCGAGGCTCTGACGCTTTCTCTCCTCCCAGATGCACCCGCTCGTCTGACCAAGGAGGCCTTCCGCCGTCAAGCACCCGCCCTTCTCAGCCTCGCACGGTCACTCTCGGCCCTACTGCCTGCACCTGACGACCGGCCGAGCGAGACCGACCTTGTCCTGCGCGCTCAAGTCGTGCTCGCATGCGGCCGCTTCGTCCACCAAGACCTTTCGGGCGGCGTGAGCGAGCCCGAAGCGGCAGCAAGCTCAACATGTGAGTCGCGCACTACTCCTACAGTATCGAATCGAGACTGACGTATTTGCACCGCCCAGCCATCGTCGACCGCCTCGTCCGCCAACCTCCTCACGTCCGCCTCCCGGTCCTCCGCCACCTCCTCCGCACGACCCTCCCGCCCTTCTTCAAGCCGCACCCGAAGCTCAACCCGGCGACTGGACGCGTCCTCTCACGCCCGCTCGGCGGCGACCGCGCCATGACCGACTGGTTCGAGGACAGCGAGGAGGGCACGACGAGCTGGAGGCGGCAGGCCGGGCTCGCGAGCGTCGTCAAGCTCGTCATCGAGGCGCTCGAGGTGCGTCTTCCTCTCTCTCCTACCTCTCTCGACCGAGCGAGAAGCTGACGCCCGATCACCAGCCCGCAGAAGTCGAGGACCTGTGGCCGTTCCTCCTCCCGCCGGTCCTCACCTTCCTCGACGACTACGAGGCCCAGAACAAGCTCGCCGGCGTCTCGATCCTCGATGCGCTCCTCGACAAGGCTGACGAGAGCCTGCTGCGTCGGACCGGCGTCGGCAAGGTGTTTGAGAAGGTGCGCGCTCGGGCCCCTTCTCTCTCGAGCACGCCGCTTCCCACCATTAACTCGCCGCTCTCCCTCCCTGCAGTCCTTCGAGAACGCCTTCTCCGCCCTGAGCGACCCGCTCTCGCCCTCGCTCTTCGCCGCCGCTCACCCCGTCGCCCTCAAGCTCCTCAACCTGCAGCACACTCCCTCCTCCTCAAGCCCCTCCTCCTCGTCCTCCGACCAGCCACGCTTCGACGCCCTCTGCACCCTCCTCACCGCCTCAGTCGCCCACACGTGGGAGTTCAAGGCGGGCAACGTCGCCCTCGAGACCGTGTCGTGCGCCGCGCTCGCACCCCTCATCGACGCCCTCGGACCCGGCTCGATTCGGTACCTCCAGCTCGTCGTCCCGCACCTGTGCGGCGTCCTGACGGGCACGAACGGCGTCTGGTCGACCGAGGTGGCGCGCATGCTCGAGGCGGCGGCGCGAGCGCTCGGCGCGGTCGTGCGGCACGGGCGCGCGAGGATGAGGGGCAGGTGGGAGGGCAGGGTCGTCGCGGCCGTCGGGCAGTGCTGGGTCGAGGTGCGCGAGGACGAGGCGGCGCGCAGGCTGAGGGGCGCGAGCGAGGGCGGCAGGGTCGCGCTCGAAGAGCTCGAGGAGACGCTCAAGGCGGTCGTGCGCGAGCTGGGCCCGAGCGGCGGTCTCGAGGTGCGTCGCCTCTCTGCCTGCACCTTTCGGCGCACTCTCTGACCCTCCCGAATCACGCCCGCAGCCGTCCTCGCCGTCGTCGCGTATCCTCGGGCAGCCTGCTCTGCGCGAGCTCTTCTCGCCCGCTGTAGCTGCGTCCTGAGCGCCTCTCTGGACGCTGCGCCTGCTTGACAAGGTAACACGTACGTGTCGCACGTCGCACTGTCTACAAGGGAGACCGAGAGCGAGAGCGAGAGGTTGTTCGCCGTGGGAGCGAAACACGCCGAGTCGGCACCATCTACGGGTCTGTTCTGCCTGATCCAGCTCCTCATGAGATCTTCATACGCCCTCAGCAGCTAAGCATGCGGCCCAGCGAGGTGTGCGTCCGAGTCGTCGTGGACGAGGCGGCGGCTGTCATCTCTCGCGCCTCGTCCTCACGCCCGTCCTCCTGCCCGGCCAGCAGTAGCGATGGAGCACACCCCGGTGCCACCACAGCCACCGCAGCAGCCCTTCCCGGACCTGTCGGAGCTGGCCGACTCGTTCAACAGCGCCTCGTCGTCCTCGGCACCTCCTCCGCCTCGCACGACCGACGACAGCGACCCGGCCAGCATCTGGGCCAGTGTGCCCTCACCGACCTCGTCCACTGCAGCCGGCGGTACCTCGACGAGCGGCTACCACGCCACGTACCTCTCGCCCGCACCCGCTCCCCCACCAGACGACCTCCTCGCCGACCTCGACCCGCTGTACCAGGGCACGCTCGGCAGCACCGTGCGCCGCGGCAGCAAGCTCGAGGTCCTCGACAACAGCGAGTCCGAGTCGGGCAGCCCGACCGACGACCGCCGTCTCGCCGACGAGCAGCGCCGTACGGCTGCGCAGCTCGGCGCCGGATCTCCGCCGCCGTCCAGCAGCGGCGTGAGCAGCGGGTTCAGCTTCGGCAACGTGCTGAGGAGCATCAGCGGCACGCCTGCACGAGACCGTGCGGCTGCCTCGACGCCGCCTCCCCATGCTCGCGAGACTTCCACCAGCCCCGCCGCCGCAACTCGTCCTCAACGACCGCACACCCCTCCCTCCGCAGCTCCGCCCTCCGCACCGCAGACGCTTTCGGGCCCGTCCGGTCTCGCCAAGCCGCTCGCCTCGATCGCCTCAGTCTTTCGCTCGACGGGCCGCACCTCGGCGTCGAGCAGCTCGACGAGCACGCCCCAGCCCGGCAGCTCGCCGCAGCGCGAGAAGGGCAGCTTTATGGCGGCCATCGTCGGTGCGGGAGCGGCCAAGGGCAAGGACAAGGAGCGGGCACCGCCGGCCGAGTCGGAGCAGGAGAAAGGCGGCGAGCTCGACGAGAAGGGCGGCGGCAAGGGCAAGGAGCGCGCGCAGCTGCCCGAGCCCGTCTTCGACTTCAACAAGTTCCTCGAGCAGATGCGCTCGCGCACGGCCGACCCTATCGCCAAGTACCTGCGCTCGTGCGTCGCTCCCTCTTGTCCCCGCTCATGGCGGTCACTCCCTGACCCTCGCGCACGCACAGGTTCCTCAAGGAGTTCTCGCGCCGCCCTCCAGTCTCGACGAACGACCAAGTGCGCGTCATCAACGACTTCCTCGACTTTATCGCGGGCAAGATGCGCACCGTCGACCCGTGGAAGTCGCTCCTCGACGTCGACTGGCGAGACGACCCCGAGCGCGCCGAGGCCGAGTTCGACCTCACGCTCGAGGCGATGGAGAAGCTCGTCATGAACCGCCTGTGGCACTTGTGCGTCTTCGTCCTGTCCGAGCCTCGAGCTGCGCACTGACCTCCTGCCCGCCGGCGACAGGACTTTCACGCCCGCCCTCGACCTGAGCGCCTTCCCGAGCAACATGTCGCCGTCCGGCGACGTCGAGCGCGACGAGATCCTCAAGCAGCGCATGCGCCTCTTCTCGTGGATCGAGCCCAAGCACCTCGACCTGCCCATCCCTTCCCCGTCCTCCACCTCTCTCGACTCAGCCACGCCGGCACCATCCGCACCCGCCGCCGCCGCACCCTCTTTGTCGTCATCGACCGAGCCCGCCGAGCAGCGTGAGCCTGCCTCGACCCAGGCGAGCGCGCCCGACTCGCAGCAGCCGGCGGCGCACGAGCCCGTCGCGGCCAAGGCGCGCAAGCCCAAGGGCGACAAGGTGCAGGGCTTCCTCGACTTTGCGCAGCGCGAGCTGCGCAAGATGAACCAGTACAAGGCGCCGCGCGACAAGCTCATCTGCGTCCTCAACTGCTGCAAGGTCATCTTCGGTCCGTCCTCGTCTCGCTCTGTCCCGCCCCGCCCGCCGAGACTGACCCTACCCTCTCGCAGGCCTCATTCGCCACGTCTCGAGCGGCGACCAGGGCGCCGACGCCTTCATCCCGTTCCTCATCTACGTCGTCATCCGCGCCAATCCCGAGCACCTCGTCTCCAACCTGCAGTGCGCCTCCTCGCTCGCGTCGCTCTCCCTCGACTACCCCGAGTTTGACTCTTGTCCTCGTGCACAGGTACATCCAGCGCTTCCGCAACCCGGAGAAGCTCTCGGGCGAGGGCGGCTACTACTTGTCGAGCCTCGTGCGTCCCTCCTCGACCACTCCTCCTCGCCCTCAACAGCTGACGGCGGCCCGCCTGCAGAACGCTGCTATCTCGTTCATCGAGTCGCTCGACGCCTCGTCGCTGTCCAACATCACCCAGGACGAGTTCGAGCACAACGTCGCCGTCGCCGTCAAGCAGGTCGCGAGCGAGGAACCGCCTCCTCCGCCTCCTCCCCGCGACCCTGCCCCCTCGTCTCGCCCGTCCACCCCTTCCACCGCTCCTCGACCGCCCACCCCGGCATCCGGCCCGTCAGCCGACCTCATCCAGCCCTCTGAGGCAGCGTCGGCGTCGCTCCTCGCGCCGGCGGGCGAGGGCGGCGTCGCGCCCGCGACGCCCTCAGCGCAGGACCTGTCGTTCCCCGAGTCGATGAAGGCGTCGCTCCTGCGCGGGACCGACTCGGTCGAGCGCGCCATGAGCAAGCCGCTCGGAGCACTCGCGCGCGTGTTTGAGCAGCTCGAGCAGACGGCCAACGACTTCACCGGGCAAGGGCAGGCGCACGCTGCGCCGCCGCAGGTCCCGCCGGCGCCGTTCCCGCCGACGCCTGGAGCGGCACGGCCGGGCGTGAGCAAGCGCAGGAGCTACTACGGCGGCGGCGGCGGCGGAGGAGGAGGAGGTCCGAGCGGGCCTCGTCGGCCCGAGCTGCCGGCGCTGCCGCCCTCGAGCGGGTCGCTGCGCGCCGGGCGCCAGGACGACGAGGGTGACGAGGGGCAGGGGCCCGACCTGCGCATGTACGCGCCCGAGGAGGAGACGGACGAGGCGGTCCTGAGGGAGATTGACCGGCAGCACGAGGAGGCGAGGCTCGCCGCGCTCGAGACGCTCCAGGGCATCTTCCCCGACGTCGAGAACGAGGTGCTCGAGATGGTGCGTCTCTCTCTCTCCCTGCTTCGCCGTCGCAGCGAGCTGACCCTGGGTGGATCGCCGCGCGCAGGTGCTCCTGAGCAACTCGGGCGACATGGGCAAGACGATCGACAGCATGCTCGAGATGACTGCAACGTAGAGCGCTCCTCGGCGTGTCCTGCCTGCTGCAGCTGTGCAGAGAGAGCCCCGGCGAGCGACGTTGCGAAGGCCCGGAAAGTCGCCGCTTCCGCGCCGCAGCTCTGCTGCCGGCCTCGTTCGTCCTTTGCGAGCTCGCTACAGCCCCTCTGATCCAGTCTCGAGCGCCACTACACGCTCTCCCCGCCGCCAAGCTGAGGCGCCGCGACCACTTTCACCTGCGACTCGTCCCTCCTCCCCGCTCGGCAACCTCGTGCGACCACTCGACCTCCAGGCCAGCTCCGTCTCGCCGTGCGTGCACTCTCTCCAGTTCTGTGAGCCCTCGGAGCGTGTCGGCAGCCCGCCCGGGGCGATACTCGCTCTCATCGGAGCCTCGTCATCGTCGCCGAGGCGGGGAGCAGATGGGACGGCGACAGCACCACGCCAACAGCTTGAACAGCATTGCTGACAGCATCTCTGGGCGCACAGTTACCTCTGCAACCTCGTCGGCGGCCTCTGACGAGCCCGCCCTTCCTTCAAGATGTGAGGCCGACGCCGAGGCTGGCTCCCTCCTCGCCGCTCCACCCGCGAGGACCGCAGCTGACGAGCGAGACTCTCTGCCTGCAGCACGGATACCCTCTGGACTGAGCCGTCGTACCGCATCCTCGCCGGCGAGATGAAGGCGCTCCCCTCCCTCGGCAGCTCGTCCTCGGCCGCGTCGTCCCCACCTCCTCGCCCAGCAACCACAACCAGCGCCCTCATCTCGTCGACGACCCCTCCTGCCTCCGAGGAGCCATCCCCGACCGACCTCCTCCTCGCGACCCCGCCCACCCTCCTCAAGCTCTTCGCCCTCTCGGCCCCGGTCATCCACGCCGCCGCCACCTTCGTCCAGCTCGTCACCTGGTCCCACCCGTCCTTCTTCGGGTCCCTCCTCGTCCTGCTCAGCTGGTGGGCCGTGTGCCTGTTCGGCTACGCCGTCGCCGTCTATGGCTTCAACGCCGCCCTCCTCGTCTTCGTCCTGCACAAGTACCTCGCCGCCGCGCGCAAGACGGGCAAGGGCGCACCCGCCGCGTCGCTCCGCCATCGCCAGCGCAACGTCACCTTGTCGCCGGCGGCGTACGCTCAGCTCATCAACTCGGCGCACGTTCTCGCCGAGCACGTCCAGTCGTTCCGCACCGAGGTCGTCCACCCGCTGTCGGCCCACTTCAGCCTGACGCCGCTCCGCCCGTCGACGCCTGCACCAGCCTACGACACGGCGTGGTTCCTCGTCACCTCGTACCCGTTCTACCTCGCCGTCACCTTCTTCGTCCCCGTGAGGTACCTGTTCCTCCTCGTCGGCACGGTCGGCATCCTCTGGCAGGCGCCCTTCTTCACGACGCTGCGCGCCCTCTTGTGGCGCAGCGCGTTCGTGCGGTGGGTCTGTCGCCTGTGCGTCGGCGTCCTGCGCGGCGGCAAGGGCGTCCGCCGCGAGTGGGGCCGCACGAGGACCGGGCTCGGCATCCCCGGGCTCGTCGGCGCCCAGGTTGACGCGCTCGGCGGCGGGCGCAAGCGCGGCGAGGTCGTCGTCGAGGAGAAGCCGGTCAAGAAGCCGCGCAGCAGCAGTGTCGGCCTCGTCGGCGGTGCGTCGCCGCCGGCCTCGCCGCCTCTCGCGGCTGCGGCCGCGCCCCAGGCGTCGGCGGCGGTGCGGCAGGAGAAGGTCGCCGAGGCGGCTGCGCTCGAGGAGTCGCAGGCGGTCGAGGAGGGCGAGGACGTGCAGGTCCAGTTCACCGTGTTCGAGAACCAACGGTGGTGGGTCGGCCTCGACTGGACGCACGCCCTGCTCCCAGGCGAGCGCGCAAGCTGGTGCGTCCCTTCTTTTCGTCCTCGCATAGATCTCGTGAGCTCGACTGACCCGCTCGATCCCGTTTGCAGGACCGACCCGGACAACAACCCGGCCAACCCGCCGGCCTCGTTCGTCCTTCCTCCGCCGTCGGTCGCCTACGTCGCCTCGCCCATCAAAGCCGACCCGTACTCGCGCCTCAAGAAGACGACCGAGTGGCGCTGGCTCGACCCAGAGTGGCACGTCCTGCGCTCGGCCGTCGCGTCCGTCACGCTCCCCGTCGGCGGCGGTGGCGGCGGCGCAGCAGTCGCGCCCGACGGCTCGTCGCCCGCGCTCGCGAGCCCGCCATCGCCGACGTTCTCGCGCACGCTCGGCCAGATCGCTGCCTCGGCCGTCACGGGCGCGTCGCACTCGAGCTCGACCTCGCTGTCGACCTCGCCCTCCCTCTCCCTCCTCTCGTCGCACGTCAATTCGCAGGCGCCCTCGTCACCCTCGTTCGTCTCGCCCTCGTCAGCCGACTTGTCGTACGCCGACTCGCCGCTCTTTGCGGCGTGGAGCGTTGACGACGAGGGGTGGCAGTACGGCGACAACCACTTTGAGAAGATGGGCCCGCGCGGCGGCCTCGGTAAGTATACGCGTAGGCGCGCGTGGGTCCGCCGAGCTGGGCTCGTCGAGCGCACCGAGCGTGTGCCAGGCGCGGCGACGGCTGCGGTGGCGAGCGGCGCGGTGGCGGCCGCTCAGGCCCCTGGCTCGGCCGCTGCCGGGACGGTCCTCGCCATCAAAAAGGACGCGACGGCGAGCGCGCGCGAGGAGCGCAAGGCGGGTGCGAGTCCGAGGAGGAGGAGCGCGTCGGGCTCACGACCGGCGACGGGTGCGTCAGGAGGAGGCTCGAGCGCTTTGAGGAGCGGGAGCAGCAGCGGCGCGAGGAAGCGGACCTCGATACTCGGCGATGCTGGCGGCGAGGGAGCGAGTGCAGGAGGAGGCTGAGCATGGCGTTGTCGTAGCGGCGATGACGCAAAGAGCTTCTGTTCCGTCTCTGGTCCCTCGAGCAAGAAGGCTCTCGAGCACGGCGGGAGCTCGCCTCTCAAGGACGGGCTCGGGCGAAGCACTGCTTCTGGACGATGCTCTACTCATTGATGATGCTCGAGTGGAGGTGCAAGAGGGAGTGCAGCTACAGAAAGGCGAGCGCAGACGAGCGCTTCGCTCCCGCTCGGACCTCCTCCGCCGCTCGGGCCTCCTCGTCCGCCGTCCATCGGCGCCCGCAGCAGCTCATCTCCTCCTCCTCGACCACTCGCGGGCGGTGCTCTAGGTCGGTAGGAACGTCTGCGAGTCGAAGTACTGCTCGGCGAAATCGTTCTTGAAGCAGACGATGCCGCCGAGGATGGCCGCCGTCACTGCGAGGCAGGGGCGTGAGCTCGTCAGCACCTGAAGCTCCTCAATCAGGCCGACAAGGAGAGCTCCTCGAGCGGTCACGAGAGTGAAGGCGACGACTCACGGCCGGCGCAAGAGAACAAAGTCCAGATGGCGCCCCAGACTTGCGCGGGCAGCCACGGGTACTCGCGCTGAAAGGCGCAGACGTCCGACTCGTTGATCTTCTGTAGAGCGTATCGAGAGCGTCATGAGAGTGTGAGAAGGTGCTGCGAGGGCGAACGAGGCGCGGAAAGGAGGGTCGAGAGCGGGAGGAGGGACTGACGTGGAATCTGCAGAAGCGAGCGGTCGTCAGCGCCGGTCGGGTTCAGCATCGAGAGATGCAGACAGGTGACGCACACGAGCTGCGCGAGCGGCCGATCATCGAGAAGAAGGAACATCGTCGCCGACGGCGTCAGCGGGCTGCACCTCGAGGTCAAGTCGAGCGACGCACATCGTCAAGCTGGTCCCACACGCTGTACTGCGAGCGGGCAGGACCGTCAATCTGTGCAGGCCGTCATCCAGAGGCGGCGCGTAGAGCGCACCATGACTGTGGGCGCGGGAGAGAGCTGTCAGTCCTCGAGGGGCTCGAGCGCGCCGACGAGAGGAACGACGACGCACCGTTCATGCACCCGATGAGGAGCAGGAGGAAGCGCAGGAACGCAGCATGCTGAACAATGTCTGCTCGAGGAGATCGTCAGCCCCAAAGCTTCACGAGGGCGAAAAGAAGAGGGACGGGTCGACGCACAGAGGATGAGGATGAGGCCCTGGACGAAGCAGACGTTCAGGAGCGTGAAGCGCGACGTGCGCGCCCAGTAGGCGACGATCGAGAGGTGCACGAAAAGCGGGATGGCGCTGCAAGCTCGTAAGAGAGATGGTCAGGGAGAGGCCCGAGCGCCGGAAGGAGGAGAAGGAAGGCCGACGCACGCAATCTTGGACGCCTTCTGGTCGAAGCCCGCAAAGATGAGCGCCGCGCCGATGAGCGTCGAGCCGATGTCTGCGCGTCGGTCGAGCGTCAGGAGGAGCGGCATGCGAAAGAGGAGGAAGAGGAGGACGCACAGCCCGCCGGCAACGAGACGAAGGCCCACCCGCCGATCATGCGCGTGCTGCCGCCCTGGTTCGGGTCGAGGATGAGGCTCTCGACCTTGGCGCCCGTGAGCGTGCCGGCGATGCCGTGGCTGCGACCACGCCATGGCAGACCAGGCGTCAGTTTCCTCGACCGAGCGAGGAGACGACGCCGACGAGTGTGAGGGCGGACGCACCAGCCCTCGTGGACCGACACGGCCGTCAACTTGAGCGGGAAGAGGATCGAGCGAGCGCCCCAGAGGTTCCACCCGAAGAGGTAGAGGATCACGGTCAACTCGATCCAGTAGATCGTGACCCACTGCGTCTGCGAGCGGGGTGAGAAGTTCAGCATATGGGGCAGCTTCTGATGAAGAAGGAGAGCACGTCGACGCACATGGGTGAGCTCGAAAGGCTTGATGTCGACGCCGTCCTCCTCGGCTCGTTTGGCGAGGTAGCGAGCGGCGTGCTCGAACGCGAGGCCGACGTCGTCTGCGACAGGCAGGTGCATATCCCTTGACGAAGAGGCAGAGGAAGCGCAAGCGAGAGCAGCAGCTGCAGCTAGACAAGGCGAAGGCGAGAGCGACAGCGGTGGAAGACGACGAGAGCAAGCGGACAGGAGCCGCGCGGACTGTGCGCGTCCGCGTTCGCTGCGGGCGGACCGGAACCTCCGAGGAGAGAGACAGGAGACGAGGCTCGGCGCAGAGAGCCGGGCACGTGCGCGCTGTCCTCGCCGAGGCGAGGGTGCGAGGACGAAGAGGAGGTCCGAGCGGCGAGCCGCAGCTTGAGCGAAAGCGGGTCTGCAGGATCATGAAGAGGCTGAGTGCGGCAACGGTGCGAGTTACAGACTGGTGCGACAACAAGGGCTGGACGAGTGCGTGCGAGAGACGAGCCGGCCGACGCGCGCTCGAGCCCCTCAAGGGCCCGAGTACGGGATGCCCGCCGCCTCCAGCAGCTCCCTCAACGGCGCGTGGTCGCGCGTGTGCTGCGAGCGTGCGGAAAAAGAGGCGAGTCAGCACGTCTGGCTCGATTCTGGGAGCGTGCGAGCTCGAGGAAGAAGGCAAAGGAGGGAGGGGGAGGAGGGGGGAAGACGCACCTCCATCCGGTGGCACCACACTGGCTCGCCCGCCTTGCTGAACACAAACTCGCCGCCGACCTGCTTCATGTCACCCGGCGACGCCACCCTGCCAAAACGGAAAGCGCTCTGCACGAACAGGAGCGAGAAAGGTCAGCTCTCGATCCTCCTCCAGCGCGACAGACAGAGGGTCGGGCGCACCATGATACTGCCAAACACGTTGCCGAGCATGCCGCTCTTGAGGTACTCGGGCGCCTTGTCGCCCATCTCGAGCGTGCGCCTCGTCATGCCCAGGGCGTGGTACAGCTTCTTGTCCGGGTCGGCGTAGACGTCGTACGGGAACTCGAGCCGGGTGCGGTACGGCGCGATGAACGAGGGCGAGCCGCACCCGACGACGACGAGCTTGGTCGAGTGCTCGGCGAGGAGGGACGGCGGGAGGTGCGCCGAAAGGAACGAGAGGTAGTCCATGCACTGCGCGCGTCCGGCGGGTCGGGATCAGCTCTCGTTCTTCCTGCCGCTCGTCCGAGGTACTAGAGGTGTGGAAGGGACGCACGAGGCCGCAGAAGAAGTGCCTGATGAAGATGACGATGACCTTGTTGCCGTCAACGAGCGACGCGAACGGCACCTCGTCGCCTCGCTCATCCTGGACGGTGAGGGGCCGCGCGGCGTCGAGCTGTGCCTTTGTCGGGAGTTCGGAGGGCGAGAAGGACATGGCGGGGTGGCTGTGGCGGGCTGTGGTGGTGCGAGTCGAGGGGCTGATGAGGCTCGAGGTGGTGGGGACGGGCGAGCGGCGCGTGCTGGCTCTTGCGGTGAGGGTTGAGGGTGCTGGCTGAGTCGAACGTGCAGTAGCAAGCTGTGCGGGTAGGTCTGAGTGGGTGTGAGAGGCGAGAAGGCAGGTCGCCGTCTCCTCAAGGGAGGCCGGTCGTTCGACCTCGATCGTCCTCTCGCAAAGTCTCACAGCACGCGCAACTCCACTCGCGAGGGCACGAGCTAGGGACAAGCGAGTTTCACATCGTCCTCCTCCTCCTCTCCTCCGTGTATCGACAACGCGACCCCTCCCTCAGAACGAGTCCATGTCGCCCGGCCCGTCCAGGTCAGCGTCCGAGTCGCCCTCCTCGATCTCCTTGGCCTGCGAGCGCGCACACGCACCGTCAGCTGGAGCTCGGCAGGGAGAGAGGGCAGGAGGAGTGAGAGAGGGCGCACCAGCTCGCGCTCGCGCTCGCGCGCCTCGCCCGCCGACGCGAGCTCCTTCGAGTGGGCGTTGAGCGGGTACCGCATCGACTGCGCGCACGAGAGAGCGAGCGTCAGGTCTTGAACGTGCAGAAGGAGAGGGAGGGAGGGCGCACCTTGACGCTCTGGTTGTACAGGTCGAGGAGGAACCCGATGCGGCGGTCAAACTCGCGCACGGGCTCGCCCGTCGAGTAGACGTCGCCCGCCTCGCGGCTCGTCATCTCGCCCTTGTCGTGGTCGATGCGCGCCTGGACGACGCCGTCGCGGATCGCCTTGGCGACAATGTACTCTGCGTCCTCCTCGGACTCGAGCGCGAGCTGGGCCCGGATGTCGCCGAGCGAGATGCGGCTGTAGGCGAGCGACAGGGTGCGCAGCGCCGTCTTGATGACGTTGTGGCGCAGGCGAGAGACGAGCGACTGGGTGCGGTCGGCCGCAAACACGCTCGCGTGCGTCGACAGCGCCCGGTTGAACGCCTGGATGTCGCCGACGCGGACAGCTGCAACGAGGATGGACACCTCAAGTCAGGGATGCGCTCATGAACGAGTGCAAGATGTGGCAGGAGAGACGGCTCGACGCACCCTGGGCGAGCTCGAGGTAGGGCCTGAGCGCCTTCTTGAGGACGACCTCGCGGAAGACCCTGCGCTCGGGGATCTCGCCGAGGAGGAGCTCGACGAGGACGGCGAGCTTGTGCGCGTGCTGAAAGAAGCCCGGCGCGGCGCTCAGGTCCGAGGGCCCGCGGCGGATCGCCTGGAGGAGCGAGGCGTGCGCGGCCGTGTAATCGAGCTGGATTGCACGAATGCGGCCTGCGGGCGGGAGGAGGCGGGTCAGACTCGCGAGGTCACACAGTTCCAGCAGCACGCCGAGCCGTCATCGACCCGGCGCACAGCGAGGTGCGAGCTCTCCGACTGACCGACGTAGTAGTACCACCTCGCCAGCTGGCTGTTCTGCGCCGTCTGCTCGGGGAACTGGGTCTTGGACACGAGGCGGTCGGCCTGCTCGTACAGGCCGTGCTCGAGGTAGTTGCGCAGGAGGAGCGGGAGGAGCGTCGCCTGGAGGTCGTCGTCGTGGCGGAGGGCGGCCGTGCGCTGCGCGGCGAGGAGGGCCCTGCAGGTCGTGCGGCGAGCGCGTCAGCTCGAGCGGATGAGTGGTGCGGGAGAGACGTGAGCGCACGGGCGGAGGGCGGCCGTGTCGTCGCCCGAGGCCTCGTGGAGGCGGACCCAGTAGAAGTAGAGCTTGCTCATGAGCTGGTCGAGCGAGCGGCGGTTGAGCTGGGCAAAGCGCTCGATCGACTCGGTCGCGAGCTGCTTGCCGCGGGCGTACTGCTTGTGGTCGAGGAGCGAGATGATGGCGAGGAGCGACAGGAAGGCGTCGGCCTCGGGGAGGGTCGAGGCGAGGTCCTTGAGCTCCTCCTCCTTGCGGGCTTGTGCGGCCTTCTTCTTCTTGTCGGTCTCGGGTGCGGGTGCTGGTGCGGCGGTGGTGGTGGTGGCGGCAGTGGTCGACGCCGAGGACGAGTCGACGTCCATCGACGAGGCGGCGGCGGCATCGGGTCGAGGTGCCGAGCTCGAGCTCGTGCTCGGTGCGGGCGGGTTGCCGAGGGCGTCGATGAGGGCGGCCTTGCGGTCAGAGCCTGCGTGTGGGTGGGACGGGCCGGGACGGCGATGAGGGAGAGGGGGAGCTTGCGTCAGCGGTCGAGCGTCGGGCGAGGAAGGAGAGGGGGAAGCGGGCGGACCCTGGGAGTAGAAAGGTGCGGAGCGGATGAGCTCTGCGAGGTTGTCGCCGTTGGTGCCGAGCTTTGTGCGGAGCTGAGGGAGGGCACGGAGGGCGCGGGTGGTGAAGCGGGGTTCGAGGAGCTGAGTCGCCTGGTTGAGCAGGGCGAGGTTGTGCTCGACGTCTGCGGCGGGTGGTCGTGAGTCAGTGGCGTGCCCTCAGAGGTGCACCTGGCACACAGGAGCTCACTGAAGCGGAGGGTCGCGAGGTCCGAGGCGGGGAGGGGAGCAGGGGCAGGGTTGGCGGCGGTGGCTGCCGGTGCTGCTGTGGTTGACGGGGTGGCCATGGCGGTGTGGTGTGGTGCTGGTGGAGTGGCTGGCTGCTAGACCTGGCCGTGTGGTGGAGAGAGCAAGAGGGGACGAGCCGATGCGTCGTCGTCGCCGTCGTCCTCCTCGACCTCATCAGCAACTCGACGAGCCATGGCCCGCCTGCTCGTTCGTGCGTGCCTGGCTGCCACAGCAGCAGCCTCGCTCGCCCACGCCGCCCTCACCCTCGCCGACGGCAAGCTCTCGGTCGTCGACTCGGCCCTCGCCTCCGCAGTCGCCTCGTCCTCGTCCGTCCTCTCTCCCCTCCTCGCTGTACAGCCCGCCGTGACTGACCCACCCACCCCGACACAGCTTCTCGTCCGACTCGCCGAGCCCGCTCGCCCCGCGCGACCTCACCGACACGGACCACCTCAAGCTCTCCTTCACCCTCCTCCGCGACGGCGCTCCCTTCAGCCCGCAGCAGGCTACCGTCGTCGTCCAGCCTGCCAACGCCGCACACCGTGCCCCTGGCAGGGACTGGCAGGGCCCGGCAAAGGTCCGCTCGGCGTCGGGCAAGGGCCGCTGGGAGCTCGTGCGTCCCTCTCTCTCTCTGTCTCCCTCCCTCGAGCCTCGCCCTGATCCTCCGCCCTGCGTCTCCAGGACCTTGCACACGCCCCGGCGCAGCTCCTCGCCCTCGCGTCCTTCGCCCCGCTCGACCTGACCCTCGTCGTCGGCCACCCGCACGAGGCGCCCCTCGTCCTCCCGCTCGCGACCGTCACCCTCCCCACCTCGCTCGCGCTCGCCTTCCCCTTCCCGCCCGACTCGGCCCTCCCGCCCCACTGGGAGGTCGAGCGCTACCAGCGCCTGCCCGACCTCGAGTGGACGTTCCGCGCGCCGGACAAGCGCGTCGGCAAGCCCGTCGCGCTCGTCGGCCTCGCCGTCGTCCTCGCCCCGTGGGCCCTCCTCTTTGCCACCGTGCGTCCTTGTCTCGCTCTCACCTCGCTCCGCGATGCCGCCCTCTCGGCGCCGCCCGCAGCCTCTCGATCCCGCACTGACCCGGCTTTCTCTCGCCCTCTCTTCCTCGCTCGCAGGTCTCGCCCCTCCTCCCCTCGCTGCGCCTCTCACCCCCGCGCACCCTCTCCCTCACGCTCCTCCTCGCCTCGCTCACCGTCTTCGAGCTCCTCTTCGCCCTGTACTGGGTCCGCCTCCGCCTCCTGCCGACCCTCCCCGTCTTTGGCGCCCTCGCCGCATTTGCCGCGTGGGTTGGACGGGGCGCACTCGGTGAGATGAGGGGGAGGAGGAGGGAGGCGGAGCGGCGCGAGGGGGGCAAGGACGAGTAGGGCTGCAAGCGGGGTTTCTCGGGAGGAGGCTCGTGCGTCGGCAGGTGAAAACGAGACAGTTCTCGCATAATCGGGCTCGCGAGAGCGAGAGACGACATCCTGGACCTTTCGCTGCTTACGACGCGCGAGAGAAGGAAGGGAACGAGCACTCGTCGCGTTCCAGCCGCGACCGCCTCGTCGTCTACCTCGAGCGCTCTCTCGCGCGCACCCTTCTCCCTCCCTCCCTCACCGGCTCCACTCACTCGACCTCTCCCCTCTCCCTCGCCTCGTCCCTCACCCGGAGCGCCTCCCACATCCACCCCTTCTCCTCCTCGGTCATGCCATCGTCCATCCCGTCCTGCCCGACGCCCGCCCACTCGAGCGCCGCGCCGCTCCGCGCATCGAGCATGACGGGCGCCGAGACGAACCGCGGCGCGGAAAGGCCGTGGGCGCCTTGAGGGGGGAGGACGGGCGGGACGGCGGGCGGGCGCGAGAGGGCGGAGGGGAGGGGGACCGTGCGCGGCTGGACGAGCGACAGGGGCGACTCGAAGTCGGGCGTCGGGTGCAAGAGGGAGGGTGCAGAGGGCGCGACCGAGGGCGTGGGTCGCTCGTGGATCGTGAGCGACGAGAGGAGCGAGTCGCCGAGTGCGCTGGGGGTCGGAGCGGCGGCGGCGGGAGTGGCGCCTCGAGCCTCGCCGCCTGCTGGGCTCGCCGCTGCCGACGGCGCGCCAGGCTCGACCTCAGCTCGTGCGTGCACCGCCGGCGACGTCGGTATGGGCGTCGCGAGGTCGGCGCCCGCCGCGCGCGCACCTTGTAGCAGCGCCGCCGTGCTCCTCCTCACGTCCTCCCTCCGCCGCTCGACGTCTTCGAGCAGCTCAACCTCGCTCGCTCCCGCTCCCGACGTCCCCTGCTGCTGCGGCGGCGCGTCGAGCAGCGCGCCAGGCCTGCGCCGCGCCACCTCGCCCGCGAGGTGCTCGCTCCGGGCCCGGCACCGCCGACTGCAGTACGCTCCCCGGTCCGCCTCGTCGCCCGCGCCGCCCCTCCTCACGAGCGACCCACCCCGCAGGCGCACGCGCGCCGCCCCTCCCGCCGCGCCAGCCCCGGGCCCGCCCTCCTCGTACGGCTCGCTCGCGGCGTTGGCGCACGCCGCGTAGGGGCACAGGCCCGCCGCGTGCCGCTCGGCGAGCAGGTCGGCGTACGCGCCCGGGTCAAGCTGTGCGGCTGCGCGGCGCAGGGCATCGAGTGGGGTGGGGCCCGACGCGAGGCGCTCGATGAGGTCGAGCTGCGAGAGGGTGGCGGAGAGGGAGGCGGCGGGGCTGGGCGAGGTAGGCGAGGGCGCGGTGCTGCTACTCGGGAGCGTGCCGGTGTGCGAGGCGAAGCGGGCGGCGACCGAGGACGAGAACGAGTCGAGGAGGGACGAGTCGGTGGACGACGAGCGCGGGGTGGTCGATGTCGCGACGTGGAAGGCGGCGGGGTTGTTGCCCGTGTACTTGGACGCTCGAGGAAGGGCTGGCATGCTGCCTCGAGGCGCTCGGGGCGAGGTGGGGCGAGAGAGGAGCGGCGGAAGGTGCGAACAACTGATGAGGCCCGACGAGGCGGAGCTCTCGCTGTGTGCTCGCTCGCAGCGTCTTGTGAGCGGGACGGCACTGTAAGCCACTCTTATCGCTCTCGAGCACGAGGTCCGGAGCGCGAAAGCCTCGCAAAGATGGCCGTCACAACGACCGCTCCTCGGCAAGATCTCTCGCTCGACCTCGAAGGCTCGCCCGAGCTGCAGACCCTGCGCAATGTCCAGAATACAAACGCGCACGGAAGAAAGTACGTTCGAGCTACCTTTGTGTCGCCCGCTGAAGGCCGTAGCGGCCGCACATTGAGCTGAGCCGGCGTCGGCACCGCCCTTTGTCTCGCCCCAGCATCTCCTGCGCCGCCGCTGGTCGGGCAACCTGCCGAGCACCAGGCCGAGGGCACGCTAACGACTGTATGCGCGGGCAGCAGGACGCGCGAGCTGCGCGGAGGTCGCGCTGCGTGCGTGGCGGCCGATCGAGCTCTCGGCGGGCAGCAGGTCGGTGCGCTGCTCGCGCTCGTACGGCGGGAACAGGTCGAAAGCGGGCACGTCACTGCATTGCGTAGTGGTACAAGTTCTGCAGGGACAGCGAGTCAGCACCTGCTGATTCTGGAGCAAGAGAGAGAGGAGGATGAGCCTGAGCGCACCTGTACAAGCCGACCCTCCTCCCGCACGAGGATGGTCCCCTCCTCATCGCGCAGCTGCGTCACTCGACCTTGCCGACCGAGCTCTTCTCGCGCACCTTGTCGAGCTTCTCGCGCGCGGCGTCGTCGGCGTCCTCGCGGAAGGCGACGTAGATGAAGGCGATCAGGACGGCGTTGGCGACCGTGACGGCCGAGATGGCCGGGTACGTGAGCGAGGTCTTGGCTGTCGAGGTGCAGGAAGAGTGTCAGCTTTGCCGAGACGGGGGAGGAGAGGGTGCGCGGGCGGCGCAGGTGGGGGAGGGGGAGGGGGACGCACGAGAGAAGACGTAGTCGCGCGAGAGGAAGTAGGTGCCGATGGGCAAGAGGACCATGGCGACGGTGAAGGCGGCGAGCTTGTACATGACGCCCCTGCACGGCGAGGACGGGGTCAGTGAGCGAGCTGAGAGCGAACGACGAGGAGAGTGCGACGCACGACAGGTCGGCGTGGCCCTCGGGGGTGCGCTCTGCTCCCTTGAGGTGCTCGGGCGTGCGCGGCAGGGGCTGAGCAGGCATCATGGGCATCGTGGAGGGCGGTGCAGTCGCGGTTGGTGATGAGGAGGAGCGAGAGGACCAGCCGCGGACTTTGGCCGGCCGTCGTCCCTCACCGAGTCCTCCGCCGAGGGGCTGGCGGGTGACAGGACAGTGTAGTGCAGCAGCTGGAAGAGTAGCTACTCCACCAGAGGCTGTGGTGGCCGGGCAGCTTCTCGCTCACCGTGGTTGGCCGTCGTCGCCTCGCCGCCTGGGTCGCCTCCGCTCCGGCTGCTCCGCCTCTCGCTCGCTCCCACAGCTCCCAGTCACCATGGTCATGCCCGCCCTCCGCTCGTCGGCCGTCCGCCAGCTCGCCACCCGCTCGTTCCACTCCGGTGCGCCCTCCCCTCCTCCCTCGACCCCTCGCGATCGCTCCCGACCGCGGCTCATCGCTCGTGTGCTCACCCTCGCTCCCTGTGCTCCACAGCCCGGCCACTCGCCGCTGCTCAGAGCGCTGCCGCCAAGCGTGCGTCCCCTCCCTCGCCCCCTCTCCCACTGCGATACCTCGCTGACCCTCCTCCCTCTCTCCCCTCCTCGCAGCTTGTCAGTCCCCGGCATCGCTCCTCTCGACCCGCCCAGCACCCAGAGCACCCGCACTGACTCGCTCAAGCACCTACTCGCAGACGTCGAGGGCACCGTCAACGACCCGACCCCGTTCCCGGCGCCGAACAAGGCGCACGGCCAGTACCACTGGACGTTCGAGCGCCTGCTCAGCGTCTCGCTCGTCCCGCTCATCGGCGCCACGGCCGTCTCGTCCGTCAACCCGGTCCTCGACGGCGTCCTCTGCACCGCCCTCGTTGCCCACTCGCACATGGTGCGTCGCTCGGCCCTGGCCCGTACTGCCCCTGGCGCGAGGCCTACAGCCATGCGCGCCGGGGCTTCCTCGTGCCCATAGTATCCGAGTGAATGCTGACACGCCTGTCCCGCGCAGGGCTTTGACAACATCCTGACCGACTACCTGCACCCGCGCAAGTTCCCCATTCTCGGCACGATCGCGACCTGGCTCCTGCGCACGGCGACCGTCGGCGTCCTCGTCGGCATCTACCAGTTCGAGACCAACGACATTGGTGCGTCTCGCTCGAGTCGCTGCGGGCCTCGCCTCTGCTGCGTCCTGGACGAGCCTCGTCGGCTTGTCCTTGCGCTACCAGTGGCCGACACGGTGCCTGCTGACACTTTGCGTACCGCACCTCGTCGCAGGCCTCACCGAGCTGATCAAGAAGGCGTGGCGCACCGAGAAGAAGGCCGAGTAGGCCGCTTCGTCGTGCGGCGGAACGAGGAAGGAGGAGAGAACGAGCGCCTGCTGTGCTGTAAGATCAATGCGTTTGTGCTCTGCCCTGTCCTGCATCTCGAGAGAGCTGTCGAGCGTGAGTCCCGGTGCCCAGGAAGAGCACGAGCGTGGTTGAGGGCTCGTGCGGGCTGTCGCCTCGTCGGTGCGGCTTGCCCAAGTCGGGCCCTCGTCCTCGCACTCCCTCCCACTCCCCTCCCCGCCTCGCACCCGCCCCAGCGCTGCTCTCCTTGGCTCTATCGAGCTCAGCAGCCCCTCGACTCTCCAATCTCGGCGTCCCCACCACCGCACGGCGTCCACAAGCTTCTCGCGGCACCTCCATCGCCCTCCTCCTCCCCTCGTCCTCTCGCGCCCTCCTCCACCACTCGGCGCACGCGCAACCTTCACCTGCGCCTTCCTGCACCAGCCTTCGACCCGCTCGGCCCACCTCCTCGCCCGCCCAGCGCCCTCGTCGCAGCGCTCAACCTTCGACCCCGCCTCGCCCACCATGTCAGCACCATCTACCTCGTCTTCGGGCGCCAAGAGCGCGCCCACACCCGGCCCCGACGACTGGAAGAAGACTCTGAACCTCCCCAAGAAGGACGCTCGCCCGCAAACCGAGGTGCGCTCCTCTCCCCTCTCCTCGTTCCTCGAGCCCGACGACCGGCGAGCTCACTCTCGCTCGGCGCAACCCGCAGGACGTCACGGCGACCAAGGGCAACGAGTTCGAGGACTACTTCCTCAAGCGCGAGCTCCTCATGGGCATCTTCGAGGCCGGCGTGCGTCTCGACCCCACGACGACCTCGGCAGCAGCGCACCACCCGCTCACCTCTGCCCCTTGACGCCCACACAGTTTGAGCGGCCGTCGCCCATCCAGGAGGAGGCCATCCCGATCGCTCTCACCGGGCGCGACATCCTCGCCCGCGCCAAGAACGGCACGGGCAAGACGGCGGCGTTCATCATCCCGACCCTCGAGCGCGTCAATCCCAAGGTGCCCAAGATCCAGGCGCTCCTGCTCGTCCCGACGCGCGAGCTCGCCCTCCAGACGTCGCAGGTGTGCAAGACGCTCGGCAAGCACACGGGCGCCAACATCATGGTGACGACGGGCGGCACGACCCTGCGCGACGACATCCTGCGCCTCGGCGAGGAGGTCCACATCCTCGTCGGTACCCCGGGCCGCATCCTCGACCTCGCCGGCAAGGGCATCGCCGACTTGAGCGAGTGCCCCATGTTTGTCATGGACGAGGCCGACAAGCTCCTCTCGCCCGAGTTCACGCCCGTCATCGAGCAGCTCCTGTCGTTCATGCCCAAGGAGCGCCAGGTCATGCTCTTCTCGGCCACGTTCCCCCTCATCGTCAAGGACTTCAAGGTGCGCCGCGTCTCCCTCTCTCTCGACGACGTCGGCGGCTCGAGCGCCGGAAAGCTGACTCGCGCTCGGACCTCCTCGCAGGACAAGTGGATGCGCAAGCCGTACGAGATCAACCTCATGGACGAGCTCACCCTGCGCGGTGTCACCCAGTACTACGCCTTCCTCGAGGAGCGCCAGAAGGTCCACTGCCTCAACACCCTCTTCTCGAAGGTGCGCCTCGCTCCCTCTCTCTCTCGCCGCTCCCTCCTCCTCGAGCACGCCGACCTGACTCGCTCTCTCTCGCCCACCTGCAGCTCCAGATCAACCAGTCGATCATCTTCTGCAACTCGACCAACCGCGTCGAGCTCCTCGCCAAGAAGATCACCGAGCTCGGCTACTCGTGCTTCTACTCGCACGCCCGCATGCTCCAGGCGCACCGCAACCGCGTCTTCCACGACTTCCGCAACGGCGTGTGCAGGAACCTCGTCTGCTCTGGTGCGTCGTCGTTGTCGTTCTGTGCCTCGCCCTGCAGCTCCTGACGGCGTCCTCCTCGTCGAACAGACCTCCTCACGCGCGGTATCGACATCCAGGCCGTCAACGTCGTCATCAACTTCGACTTCCCCAAGAACGCCGAGACGTACCTGCACCGTATCGGTCGCTCGGGTCGGTACGGCCACCTCGGTCTCGCCATCAACCTCATCACGTTCGACGACCGGTTCAACCTGTACCGCATCGAGCAGGAGCTCGGCACCGAGATCCAGCCCATCCCGCCCGTCATCGACCGCAGCCTGTACGTCGCGCCCGGGACCGAGGACGAGGTCAAGGAGGCCCAGGCGGCCGCGGCCCAGGGCCAGAAGAGCCGCCCGGCCGGCGTCGGCGGCCACGGCATGCAGGCGCCGCAGCAGCGCCAGGTCGCCGCCGCACCCGCTCCCGCCGCCGCCGCGCCGCAACCGCAGGCGCAGGCGCCTTCCGCACCGGCGCCGGCTCAGCCGCAGCAGCAGCAGCAGCAGCGCCAGCAGCCGCAGCAGGCGTACCAGCAGCCGCAGCAGCAGCAGCAGCCGTACTACGGCGGCTACCCGCAGCAGCAGCAGCAGCGTGCACCGCAGGGCTACGGCGCGCCGCAGGGCCAGCAGCAGCAGCAGATCCCGCCGCACCTCATGGCGCAGTACCAGGCGCAGCAGCAGGCCATGCTCGCTCAGCAGCAGCAGTACCTCGCGCAGCAGCAGCAGCAGCAGGGCGGCGCGCAGCGCCGATGAGCGGGCGAGCGAGCGGGCGACTCGATGAGTGCGCACGGACCTCGGCACGACCTTCTCCTTTCCACCTCGAGGCGCGGCGCTGTACACCTCTCTCGGCCGCCCTCGCCCTTCCCACCTCTTCGCCTTCAAGCTCTTCGTCTTCGCCGTCGTCGTCGTTGTCTTTCTACGCCCTTTTCACCTGCCGTTCGTGCCCAAGTCGTCGCCCATCGAGCCCGCCCAGCTCGTCCTCCCTCTTCCTTTCCCCCTCGTCCTCGCTCCCTCCTCACCTCACGACCCTTGCTACCTATCCCCCTCATCCGCCTGTCCCTCCCCCCTCCCCCCTCACCGTCGATTCAACTCGGCGAACCCCCTCCTCCCTCGCGCTCGCCACCATTTTTTTTGTCCCTCGCCGCCTCGACCTCCCTCCCTCACCTCTCCGCCTCCTCGTCCTCCTCGCCTATCTCAACCGCCACCGCCACTCGTACCGTCGCTCGCCGTCGTCGTCCCCTCGTCACCCGCCCTCTCTGGTTCGCCGCCGCAAGGAGAGGTGCACCTCCTTCCTCACGCACTCGACGACTCGACGCTCGACATGACGACGTCCTTGTGGTACCTCGGCGGGCAAGGCAGGCAGGAGGAGAAGAGATGGAGCGAGAGAGAAAGGAATCTCGGTCGGCCCAGGTATACTTTTTGCGGTGCTCGAGCGCAATGCAGCCTCTCCGCTGCACCTTTGGCGACGGTGAGAGGTGAGAGAGCTCGCTCAGGCTTGCCCTGCGAGAGGGACCGACGAGGAGGTTAAGCGCGCACGAGCCCCCTCTGGACGACGATGGTGCGGCTCACGGCAGCCCGCGCGGCTCTGTGCCTCGCTCCCGGCTAAGCTTTGGTCTTCCTTGCAGCCGTGCTCTGGCTAGGAGCGCAGCGCGTCAGGGTCCAGTGCGCGAAGAAAGGGAGCGTGCGCGCTCTCGCACCGTCAAAACCGCTCGCTCGCGCGTCTCGCTGAGAGCCCCTCGCTCGCATTTGGGGTGCATGAGCACGGCGTGCGCCTCGCTTGACACTTGCTGTGCTTCTGACGGCGACCGAGAGCGCAGAAAGGGCGCTGCGGCTCGATGCGCGCCGAGCGAGCCACCCTGCGCGCGCTTGTTCGCCCTCTCGATCGCGGTTTCTCGCCCTCCTCTCGTCCTGCGCTCGGCGCGCTCGTCTCCCAGGCCTCGAGTGCTATATTGCCGAGATCCCTGCAGTACTCGCGAGCCGGTGGAGGAGCGTGCGCAGGAGGAGAACCAATCTGAGGCGGCCACGAGTGCGGCGTGCGCGCGTTGAGAAAACAGCACTTTCCTTTGTCGGTGACGGTTTTCGCGTCGTCTCCGTCCTCAGCAACCTCACCTCGGCAGCGGCCCTTGATCACATGACGGTCCCCTTGCGTTCCAAACCACTAAGCACGAAAGCCACCAAAGGCGAAGCACCAAAGACCACGAGCCCCTGCGATGAAAATTCGCCCCAAATCCCGCAGAGTCACTCGTCCCCGGAACAGCCCGATGATGCGCTGCCACCACCTCTCCTCCTCCTCCGCACCTTCTCTTTTGCTTCGTGCGGCTCGACGTCTTTGGCTGGAGCGGCGCGAGAGGCAGGAGGCCCGAGCGAGTTCGTCGTCAAGGTTCAGCCGCGCTCGCACGGGTCCTTGACCATATTGCCCTCGCTCCGGCTCTTTTCTCTTCGCGTCATGCTCCATGCGAGCTCAGAGAGCGCGTGCGACAATGCTCAGGTGACTAGACGAGGCCTGGCTGGGTGTTGTGGCACGGCGCACCCTTGAGCCATCGCACAGCTCCGCTCGTCTGCGGCTGAGCTGCCCTGTCCTGCTCGCGCACCGCCACCTGGTCACGGTCACTGCAGCTGACCGTCAGAGCGACGAAGCGCATCTCTGGAGGCAGTCGCAGCGGCGAGAAGCCGAGCGCACGGCCCCCTCGACGTAGTCGGCAAGCCGACAGGCGCCGCTGATTGGCCAGGCGACGCGCGACGCGCTCGAACCCCTTCTCCTTCTCGCCCCCTCGCTCGAGCTCGTACGAGTATCCTGCTTGGCCCGAGCAGCTACAGTGCGAGAGAGGCAGAGCTCAAAGATCCGGCGCAGGGAACTGAGTCGTCCTGCGCGCTCGTTATGAGAGGGGCCGAGGAGGAAAGGAAGGCCGTCTCGGCCATTACTGGCTGCGCAGCAGGTAGAATGCCGGCTCGCGCTGTCGGTACCGTCTAGATAGAGCGCACGGCACGAGCTGCGGACCTCGGAAGCGTCACTGAGACGACCTGAGGCAGCTGGACCTCGCCTCGAGACGAAGGACGACGTTCTGTCGACGATGACGACGGCGGCGACGCACACGAGGCAGAGCTGCATGATGCGAGATACAGATCTACGGAACAAGGCAGAGAGGCACAGTCTACATCTGCTGGTCCGCCGCCTTGGCCATCCCCTCGACCTCGTGCATGCCCTGCTCAAGTTCCCGATCCGCGTCCACCTCGTCCGGGTCGCTCTCGTCCCGCCGCATCTCGCACGCGTCGTCCTCCGAGTCGTGCGTCGTCGTCGCCGCCATGCGCACCTCGCGACGAGCGGGCGCCGTCAGCGTGCTCTCGCCGAGGTCGCCCGAGCCGCCTTTGCCGGCGCCGCCAACGCCCTGGCGGCGACGAGGGCTCGCACCCGCGCCTGCGCTTGTGCGGCGCCGACCGTCGACCGAGGGCGACCCAGGCGAACCCGACGCCGACTCGTCGCCCGTCTCGCTCGGGTCGCTCGAGTCGTCGAGCCCGTGCGGGCGCCGCCGCTTCCTCGCCGCCGACGCGCTGCCCGTACGGCTCCTGCCCATGCGCTTCTCGCCCTCCCTCCTCTGGCCCCGACCCGCGTCCTGGTCCTGCTGCTCGACCTCGTTGCGCTCCTGCTCGGCCGGGTCCTGGCGCCGGCCGAGGCCGATGAGCGGCGGGCTCCACACGGCGTCGAGGACGGGCTGGAAGTTGCGCGAGATCGAGCTGTGCAGGGCGTGTAGGGCGCCGAAGAAGCGCTTCTGCGGAGCGAGGCGCACGTCGTCGCCGTCCGTGTCGTCAACGGTCGAGCCGCCTGCTTCGGGCGACGAGGCCGTGACGTAGCTGCGAGAGGGAGGACGAGCGCGTCAGCTCCTGCGTATGACGTGATGGTTCGCGAGCAGTAGAAGGCGTGCGAGAGGCGGGAAGGGCGAGAGGAGGAGGGCGAGAGGAGGAGGGTGAGAGGAGAGGGACGCACGGCAAGCCGACCTCGCGAGTAACACGATAACCGTCGCCTGCGAGGAGCGCAAGTTCATCAGCATCTTCCTCAGAAGCTCGCACGGCGAGAGTGAAGGAGGACGTACGGTTGCCGACGTGCTCAGCCTCGACACGGAGCGTGTTCCACATGATGCGCCTCGCGGCCTCGATGACGGCGATCATGAAGCCCTGCACCGGCGTCGACGGATGCGGCGCAAAGTAGATGACCCACTGGAAGCGCATGAGGACGTTGGCGACGGCGGCGACGTAGTAGACCCAGGGCGCGTCCTTGAAGTAGGCGAGCTCGTTGCGGAGGAGGAAGTGCTTGCGGTCCTTGACGTCGCGGTGGCCGAGCGACCAGTCCATGTAAATGTCTGCAAGGGCTCGAGCGTCAGCAGGGAGGGCTCGAGGAAGAGGAGGAGAAGGAGCAGGCCGAGTCGACGCACCCCAGGTCGACGTGTACAGCGTGTTGAACGTCGCAAATATGATGAAGAGGGCGAGCCGCCACGGCACGTTGTCGCCGTTGTGCTCGTGGATGCGCCACGAGTAGTACGCCATAAAGTAGCTGATCGTCACCGTGTACTTGCCGGCGTTGAGCATGTGCAGGCTGTAAAGGGAGCGACGTCAGCACGGCGTCGACAGGCAGCAGGGGAGAGAGGGAGGGCGACTCACTACATGCCGTCCGAGTCGATGTAGCGGCGGATGCTCTGGCCGAGACGGAAGAAGGGCGGCAGCGACGAGAGGACGGCGGTCGTCCAGGTGCTGTTGGTCGAGCACGTGCTGAAGACGTCGTCGGGCCACCGGTGGCTGTACGTGCAGTAGAGGAAGCCAAGGTTGTAGACCTGCAGAAGGTGGGCGTCAGCTCGGTGGACGAGAAGGCGCGCGAGGAGGCGAGGACGGACCGAGTAGTAGAGCGAGTTCATCTCGTCGCCGAGGAAGAAGTCGCGGAACCTGCGAGAGGAGGGAGAGTCAGTGAAGCTCGTGTCGATGAGGAAGAGGGAGAGCGACACGCACTCGACGGCGACGAGGCCCGACGTGATCATCCTGCAGAACGAGCGCAACATCCACCACCGCGCCGACGCGTAGAAAACGGGGAACGGGTTGAGCATGATGGCGAGCATGACGACGAGCCACGCGAGCGGGTACGACGACGGCGTGATCTGGCCCGGCCAGAAGTTGCTGAACGAGGCCCAGAAGAAGAGGGACAGGATGAACCAGAGGAGGGCCGGGATCTCGAGGTACTGGTGGTAGTCGAGGCGGTTGCGCACGTCGAGCTCGAAGATGAGGACGTAGCTGCGAGTGCGAGGGAGAGAGAGGTGGTCAGCTCGAGCTCAGCCGGCGAGAGCGGGAGGAGGGCGCCGGCGAGAGGACGCACTTGATCCGCGCCTTGCTCCAGGCGGCGAGGTTGAGGAAGAAGGCGAGGCAGAAGAAGACGGGGATGAAGCAGGCGGCGAAAAGTTGAAGTAGAGCCGGCCAGTAGGGGATCTCGCGCCTGGTCGACGCCTTGAAGCCTGGAGGAGGAGAGAGGGGCCAAGGTCAGTCTCGGTCTGCGACGACAGCGAGCGCGAGAGGGACACACTGAGCACGATGGCCTCGACCATGAGAGGCACCGAGGCGCCCATGAGCAAGCCCGCACGCCAGGTCGAGAAGTGGTGGTGCTTCTTGGCGCCAAAGTCGCGCAGCCGCTCGAGCCTGTTCGAGGAGGAGAGCGTCAGCGAGCGTCTCAGGATCGCGACGAGGGAGAGGACGCACGCCTTCTTGCGGTCGCCTCGCTCAAAGACGTTGGCAAAGGCGTTCTCGGTCTCGCGGATGAGGTCGTCGAGGCGGGTCGACGAGACAAAGTTGGCCTTCTCGACCTTCTCCGAGTACTTGGCGCTGCACGGGATGCCCGTCGCCTTCTCAAACTTCTTGAGCGCCTGGGAGGGAGGTAGGAGCATGGTCAGAGAGTGCTCCAGGCAGTCGAGGCGCCTTGCTCGAGGAGGAGGTCCGTGCGCACCTTGGAAAAGCCGGTGCGGTTGAGCAGGCGGTAGCTCTTGAGCATGCCAAGGAGGCGGTAGAACTCGATGGCTGCGAGGCTGAGAGTCAGTCCTGGCCGAGGTCGAGGAGCGAGAGGAGGAGAGGGACGCACTCGCGAGCTTGAGCTTGCTCCGGGCGTTCGTGTACTCCTCGGGCCGCCGATGCCGATACACCTGCCGCGCCGCCGCCACGCCCTCGTCGTCGGCATCTGCACCCTCTCCCTCTGCGTCGCCGTCCTGCTCGCCCTCGCCGTCGTCCTCGAGCCGCCGCCGACGAGGCGCGCCGTCCTCGGCCTCCTCGGTGTCCTTGGCCTGCTGCTTGCGGTGCGCGAGCGTGCGACGAACGACCTGCGTGCCGGGGATGTGCGAGATGTGCTGGTTCTTGGGGAAGAGGGACGTGACGAAGGCGGGCGGGTGCAGCTCGCGCTCCTTGAACGCCTGGAACTCCTTCTTGTGGACTGCGAGCGGGACAGGGCACGTCAGCGTCGACTCGCTCGACGAAGGAGAGCTAGAGCAGAGGATGGACGCACTCGCGAGCTCGCGCCACTGCGCGCTCAGCTCCTCGTACCGCTTGGACGCCTCGGCCTCGCGGTCGGCGTAGAACCCGCTCACGCGCTCGAGCTCGCGGTCGAGGAGCGCAAAGAAGCGTCGCGACTGGAGCGGCGACTTGTCGATGACCTCGTCGAGCTCCATGTCGCCCGAGAAGCCCTCGCGCCACTTGCGCCTCGAGTCGGCCGAGCGGCCGGCGATGGCGTCGCGGGTAGACGACGACGGCTTGCGGCTGAACGGGCGCGGGAGGCCGGTCGAGCGCTCGTCACGCTCGGGCGACTTGTTCGAGGCGTGCGAGTCGAGGCGGACGATGGGCTTGCGGCTGTTGTTGGTGTCGTCCGAGTTGCGCTCGCCGGCCGACGACGACACGATGGACAGGCCCGGCGAGTGGAGCGGCGAGGTCGCCGCAGGTGCGGGTGTCGGCGGCTTGGTCGGGTCGGCCTTGTGCTCGCTGAGCGAGCGGACGGGGACGGGGCGCTCCTCGTGGTCGCTGTCGCCGTCTCCTCCGAGCTCAAGGTCGCGATCGTCGCCGTGCACGGCGCCTCCTCCCGGCTCGCGCGCACCTGGCACGGCCGAGCCGGTCTGGCGGAACTGCGACTCGCGCACGCGCGCTGCCCGCTCGCGCTCGGCAGCGATGGCGCGGGCTCCAGAGACGCTCTTGCCCGTGTCGCCGCCGCCGCCCAGGTCGCCCGTACCGCCGTCGTCGATGTCGGCGAGCTCGTCGGTAGCACGGCTGATCTGCTTCTTGAGTTGTCGGTACTGCAAGGAGAGAGACAGGGAGAGCGGGTCAGCTCTGATGAGCTCGAGGAGAGAGCGCGGGGTGAGCTCGTGAGAGCCGGGGCAGGGCGCACCTGGATGTAGGCCCGCCTCCACTCATCTATCGCGTGCGAGTTGAGGTACTGGGCAAACTTCATGGCGCGGTCCTGCCGCTGTGGGTCGAGGCGGACGAGGCGATGTCGTCGCTGGCTCGAGCGGTCGAGGAGGGGAAGGGAACGAGGGTGGGCGGCTCTGTCGGGCGCGCAGGGTACGGGTGGAGAGCTTGCGCAAGGCTTGGCTGCAGCTGCGGATGGGCCTGAGGTCAGCCTGAGCGCTGCCCACGGTGCTCCAACAGCTCAAGGCGTCACGAGGCCTCGAGACGGGGAGGGACGCACTGGCTCGGTGCGGCGGCTCTGGACGGTGCTGGTGCTGTGCAGAGGCAGTCTAGCAGGTCCAAGAGCAGCCCAGGTGGAGGGCGAGAGGAGCGAGAGCGCTGCGGACAAGCGCCAGGCGACGCGCGCTTTCGAATTGCGACGGCGATGAGAGCGGAGCGATCTCGCCGCCAATATTGGGTGCGCTCTCGTCGCTCACACGCATCGAGACGGCTAGTGCGTTGCAGGAGGGGCAGGGCGGCGCACGCACGCTTGCCCACAGAGGGAGCGATGATGATGAGGGGGAGGTCCGAGGGCCGCGACCGGCGAGGCTAAAGGGGGGGTATCTCGTGCGACGACGACGACGACGGGGAATAGATAGTGGGCATCAGGGGGGCGTGAGGGAGACAGGAACGAGTCGTTGCGAGGGCAGGGCCGTGAGGGAGACTGAGAAGGGGGAGGGTCGCCGTTCGACGATGACGACGACGACGATGGCGCAGGCGGCGACCTTGAGCGAGGCGTCGTCGGCTAGTGGTACGGCTGAGTCGACGGCGTGTGCGCATGGCCTCGGTGCTGAGGCGAGGGAGCGTGCGAGGGCGGCTGAGAGTGGTCGTACGAGGGTCGGTGCGCTGTCCCCTCCGAGCTGCCCCGCCGCGACGCCTCCTCGTACCGACCTGGGTGCGGTGGACCCGGGAGCCACGACGAGTTGGCGGCGCCGGGGCGAGGCTGAGGAAGGCCGGCGGGATGAGGCGGGACCGGGCCGCTCGGCTGCTGCGGGTTGGCGTAGGCGACCGGTCGCTCGGGCGAGCGCAGGAGCTGCGACGGCGAGACGGACGTCGAGAGAGGTCGAGAGCCGCTCGGGAGGCCGCCGGGGACGACGGGCGCTGACCAAGCCTCTGCAGACGCGGCGACAGAGGTCAGCTCGGCGCGAGGGGAGGACGAGCTAGGCGGACGCACCCTGCAGCCCTGGTCGCCTTGGCGGGCTCGCCTCGCCCCTCGAGACCCTGAAGCCGGTGCCACGCCCGAAGAGGCGGATGTGGTTCTCGGCGCGCGCGAGGATCTCCTTTGAGGTGAGCTGCGACGGGTTGGCGAAGAGCTCCTGGTCGTTGAGGATCGACAAGCACTCGGCGGGGACCTGGACAGTGACGGCGAGTCAGCTCGAGGCTCGTGAGAAAGGGCGAGAGGCAGCGAGAGAGCTGTCGCACCTCCCAGAACTCGTCCTGAAGCTCGAGGAGCTCGTGCACGACGCGCGCCGCCGAGAAGCTCTCGTCGCGAGCCGGGTCCTTGCCCTTGGCGTACAGGATGTTGGGGCTGATGACGGTGGCGAGGTTCTGGAGGTCCATCTTGGAGCCCGTCTCCTCGTCGACGTGCGAGAAGGACGCGACCCACTTGAGGAAGACGAAGAGGACCTCCATCGTGTCGCGGTGCGGCTTGGGCATGAGGCAGCACACGTAGTGCATCATGCGCTTGCGCTCGTCCTCGTTGTCGACGCCTGCGAGGAGGGGGACGTCAGCAGGAGGTCCGAGGTGAAGAAGGCGCGGACGACGCACGTTGCGCAGCGATGAAGAGGTGGAAGAGCTTGAACGTCATGAGCGGGTCGGGCAGGTCGCGGAGGAACTTCTTGAGCAGGGCGGCGAGCTGGACCGGGTTGTCGTCCGACAGGTTGACCGAGCCCGAGTCGCGGTCGAGCGCCTCGGTCAGGTCCTTGAGCCGGCGGATGTTGCCGTTCTTGCGGAAGATGCCCTCGATCGACATGTCTGCGTGGGCGAGAGAGAAGGAGGTTAGGAAGCTAGTCGAGGAGAGAGAGACGAGACGACGAGGACGACGAACCCATCTGCTTCATGGCCGAGATCACGTCGTCGACGAAGCTCGGGATGCGCAGCGAGCCCGGCCCGGCGCCGTGCATCGAGTCTGCGCCGTTGCGCTCGGCGAGGACCTCGAGCGGAATGCCGAAGACGCCTGCGCGGGGAGGAAGAATCAGTCGAGGTCGGCGAGGAGGGAGAAAAGGAGGTCCGTGCACGCACCCTTCTTCTTGACGCTCTTCTTCTCCTGGCCGCCCTTGAACAGCTTGCCCCAGAACGTGTTCTTCCTCGCGTCGATCATCTCGAGAAGGTCGTCGAGCGGCGCCGCGTCGCGCAGGGCGCTCGACTCGCTCGAGAGGAGGACGGCGGCGACGTGCTTGACGATGAAGTACTCGAGCGCCGACAGCTCGCTCAAGAGCTTGGGGCCGAGCGAGAGCGCGTTGGGCGGCGCGCCGACAAAGCCGCCGCGGTCGCCGACGAACGCGATCGTGCCGAGCGACGCCGGAGGAGGCGACGGCCGCGACGGGTCGCTGCGGCGCTGCTCGGCCTCGAGCGCCTTGGGCAGGTCGGCGAGCGTGAGGCCCTCCTCGTCCTGGGTGGGCTCGGACGAGCCGCCGAGGCCGTCGGGCTCGCGCTCGCCGCCGGCGACTGGGTCGTCGACGATGCGCACGGCGGTCGTCTTGCGGTGGAAGGCCGGGCGAGGACCGACGGCGACGGTCGGCGAGGCGGTGCGGTCTCGATCGCGGTCGGCGTGCGAGGCGGCAGTAGGGGTCGTGACGACCGAGAGGTTGCTCGGCGTCGTCGACTTGGTCGACGAGGTGCCGCCGCCGCCGCCGCTCGAGGCCGGGACGACCTCGCGGACCTGGTTGCGCGGGATCGTCGTGCCCCTGACCGGGTCGACGAGCGGCTGGTCCTTGCGCGACGGGACCGGCGGCTTGGTCTGGAACAAGGTGAACGTCGTGTCGGTCGTCGCGTCGCTCGTCGCGGTGCGGCCCGCCGGCGACTGGACGATCGTCGAGCGCATGGGCGTGCGCGCCTGCGTCGCCGACAGCTTGCGGTCGAGCTGCACGCTCTTCATGCGCTTGATGTCGGTCGAGTCGCGGTAGGCGTCCGAGAGCGACCTCGCCTCGTCCGACGCCTCGTCGGCCGCCGCCGCGCCGAGCTGTCCGCCGACGACGCCGCGCTGCTTAAGCCGGCCGAAGAGCTTGTTGAGGGCGACGCACAGGAGGAAGGCGTACTGCTCGAGGCGGGTGACGTAGGCGAACTGGCCCGGCCCGGCCGTGCCCTCGAGGCTGCCGCCGCGCTCTCGCGAGGCGCACTCGCGGCAGAAGGCGGCGCCGAGCGCCTCGTCGCCTGCACCGTCGACCCAGACGAGCTCGGCGACGGACACCTCGTCGTGCGGGTCGGGGACGGCCTCGTCCTTGGACGCGCACCGGTGGCAGTGCGGGCAGCGCAAGCACGGCAGGTGCCACCGCACCGACGTGCCGAGGCGCGCGCACTCCTCCTCGACCGTGAGGCGGCAGCCCTCGCACAGGTCGGTCGTCGCCTCGCCCTGCCCGATGAGGGTGCCGACGGCGCGCGCGAGCGACTTGTACCCGTACGTCGGCCGCGCGGGAGACTCGCCCGGCGACGACGAGTCGACGACGCCGTCTGCTGCGGCGCCCTCGCTGCTCGCAGACGACGCCGACTGGGCCGAGTCCTTGCGGTTCGGGGCGTCGAGAGATGTCGACGATGCCGCCGCCGGCGCAGGCCCGCCGCCTCCTCGCCGTGCAGCCGACGCGCCGTTCTTGACGAGCGCAGCGACCGTCGCCGAGATCTTGTTGGCCTCGGGGTCGCGGGCGAGGCGGTCGAGCCGACCGAGGAAGAGGCCGATGGCCTGGCCGTTGGCGTGCTCGCGCTCGAGCTTGAGGCTGCCCGTGAGCGCGATGCGGATGAGGATCTTGAGGTAGTGCGCGAGGCCCGTGACGAGCGACAGGAGCTCCTGCGTGATCGACATCTTGCGCGCGCCCGTCTCGTGCGTGTGCGAGAGGAGCATAAAGAAGTTGACGACCTTCTTGCACAGCATGCGCGCCTCGCGCACGTGCGACATCTCTGCGAGAAGGAGTTGAGCGTCAGCGACACTCGCTCGAGGCGTCGAGAGGAAGGGGCACGCACCCTTGGCGCCTGCGGCCCGGAAGGCCGCGTTGAGGTCGTCGATGGCGGCGAAGAGCGTCTCGACGTGCAGGACAAACTTCTCGGCCATGCCGACGCCCTCCATGTAGTGGCCGCTCGACACGTGCCGCAGCATCTCCGAGATGCACGCCGCCGAGCTCTCCTCGAACGCGCTCAGGATCGTCCAGATGCGGTACACCTGCTCCTCCATGTGGCGCTGCCGCGCCTTGAGCGACGACGGCGTCTCGGCTTCCTCGACGGCGAGGTACTCGGGCGGCTCGGTCGCTGAGGCCGAGGTTGCGGCGGCAGCGGGAGCTGGCGGGATGGCGGGCGAGGAGGAGGTGGACGACGGGTCGGCGGGATCGATGGCGGAAGGTGGCCGCTCGACGAGCTTGGGCGTTGGTGCGAGCTTGAGGTTCCAGAACTGCGACGACGAGGCGAGGAGAGCGTCAGCCTCTGTGCGGCGCGACGAGGGAGGAGGTCTGAGCGCACCTTGTGGATCATGTAGCACTCGGGGTGCCAGTGCTCGTCGATCGAGTTGCGGTTGATCTCGACGAACTGCTTGAGGATGGCGGTGCGACACCCGGTGCACTTGACGGCGAACCGAGTCGAGTAGTGGAAGTGGCAGTAGACGGACCCGGCGTGCTCGTAGTACGAGTCCTGCGGGCCGAATACGGTCGGGCACACCGAGCAGGTAAAGTGCTCGACGTGGAACTTCATGTCTGCGAGGAGAGAAAGGAGGGAGCAGAAGCGGGTCAGCGAGGAGACGGGGAGGAGGACGGCGAGCTCGACGCACCGAGCGCCGTGATGTAGCTCCCTCGCAGCGCCTGGCCGCACTTGTGGCACAGGAGGCCGAGTCGGCGAAAGTAGTCGGTCTCGCAAAGCGGGACCTGGCGACCGCCGCCGTCGGGCGAGTCGATCGGGAAGAACTTGGCGGCGACGACCTTGCTGCAGTCCTGCGAGAGCGCGAGAGTTCGGCGTCAGGGTACCTCTCCGCGCACATGCGCACACGACGAGCGTCGAGCGCGCATAAGGGAGAGCTCGGTGACGCACCTGGCACCGGAAGCAGTCGAGGTGGTAGACGGTCCCGAGCGCGCGCACAAACTGGCCCGTCATGGGCAAGGCGCACTTGGCGCATGTCGCCGGCGGCCCTCGCTCGCTCCTCTTGGTCCTCGCCACCTCGCGCCCCGTTCCGTCGTTGCTGCTCGCCGCCGAGTTGCCCCTCGAGCGCGAGCCGCTCGCCGCGCTCGGCGGGCCACCGGCGCCGCCGTACGCGTTGCGCTCGCGCTCACGAGGGTCGTGCGAGTGCGACGACGATGAGGCCGGGCGCGACGGCGGGTGCATGAGGAACGGGCTCGTGTTGGCTGACGAGCCCGAGGGCCCGCCGTGCGCGTTTGACGACGACGACGACGAGATGGATTTGGGGAAGCCGGGGACGGTCGGGGAGCGAGAGGTCGGGAAGAACGAGTGCGAGTGCGAGTGCGAGTGGGACGAGAGGGTCGAGTTCGAGTGCGAGGGAGGGAAGGTCGGCGAGGGGGTCGCGCGCGCGTTCTGGTGCGACGGCGAGCGCGGCAGCTGCGGTCGGCCCTCGGTCGTCGGCGAGGCGAGAGGGTGCTGGCGCAGGGGCTGGGGCTGCGCGAGGTGCGACGGGCGGTGGTCGCCGTTCGAGCCGCCACCGTGGACCGACGCCGTCGGCGACAAGAGGCCGCCGCCGCCGCTCGGCAGCATGTGCGTGTTGAGCACGGGGAGGCCAGTGCCCCTGCCGAGGCCCGTCCCGCCTGCGCCGCGCCCGGCGAGCCCAGGGTCGGTGCCCTCGAGCGCGTGACCTCGTGCGCCGCGGTCGCCGCTCGCCTGGCGGCTCGAGGGCGCGCTCCCTCGTCGCACGGGCTCGTCAGGCGAGAGGGACGGCGTCCAGGCCGGGTCGGACTCGTTGGACGAGCCGCGGCGGGCGGGCGAGAGGCCGCGAGTGCTCGATGGAGCGGGCGGCGGCGGTGCTGCGGAGCTGGCGGCGCTGCTGCCGCTGCCGCCCCTCGGGGGCTGTCGCCAACCGTGCTGGCCGGTGTGGGTCGGGAGGTAGTCGGTGCTGTCGCCGTAGCGAGTCGGCGAGGTCGACAAGGGCGAGGGGAGCGACGATGCGGGTGGAGGAAGGGGCGCAGGCGCAGAGGACCCGCCGCTAGCGTCGCCTGGCGGCGAGGGGCCTTGGCGGCGAGCTGTCGCGTCGGGAGGGCGCGAGGAGGGCATGTCCCGCACCGGCGGAGGGGCCCTGGTCGCCACGAGAGGGTTGAGCGAGGTCGAAGGGGCGGCTGTCGCGGAGGGGGGAGAGGCACGACAATGAGGGGCGGCCGTGCGGCGGCTGGGAGGGTGCGCTTGGCGGTGCGTGTACTCTGGTGGGCTGCGAGTGTGCTCGTGGGTGCCGCACGGTGTCGCAGGCGAGTCGGGGCGAGCTGGAGGGCGCGGGTGCTCGTGTTGTCGCGGGGGAGGAGGGAGGGCGGCGGTGGTCGCTCGCGGCGGGGCAGGCGGGTGGTGGGGTGGCCTGGTGCGCGTGCAGGGTACCGCTCGAGGCTCACAGCCACTCGGCGCAGGCTCGGGTCGAGTGGGCGAGAGCAAGCGTCGTCCTGGTCGACGAGACCCGGCCAACCTTCCGGCCAACCTCTTGCGCACGCCGGCGTATCTCTGGTCCTGCTAGGCTGGTGCATCATAGTATCGTACGTGTGCAGGCCTGCACGCCGATCCCCCTGAGCGAGCGAGCGAGAGCAGCTCTCTCGCCGGCCCGAGACTCGGACGACGGCGTCGCTCTCCTCTAACACCCTCTGCTTGCACCACCCTGAGGTCTGTGTCTACCCAGCTGGCATCACCGGAGCCAGCACTTCAAGCCATGCCCGCGCTCGTTGCCGTGGCCGCCGGCCTCGTCGTCGCGCTCCTCGCATCGGTCCGCTCCTCTTCCTCGCAGCTCGCGCCCGTTCCCTCGAGCTGACCTGTGCTCACTGTATAGGCCTACGCCCTCCTCGTCCTATGGTCGCCCCGAGACCCGACACCCTCGCCCTCCGAGTCGACCTTCCTCACCCCGTCCTCGCCCTCGACCCCGCAGCAGCTGCACCGCCTCGCCCTGCCCGCAACCGTCGCCCTGACCGTCGTCGTGCCCGCCTACAACGAGCGCGACCGCCTGCGCGTCATGCTCCGCCCCGCCGTCGAGTTCCTCGAGACGCGCGAGCTCCCCACCTCGTCGTCGGCGGGCGCACCTCGTCTGCCCGACGGCGTCGAGCGCGGCAGCTACGAGGTCCTCATCGTCGACGACGGGAGCAAGGACGGCACGAGCGACGTCGCGCTCGAGCTCGCAAAGGAGGTCGAGCGCGAGTTTGGCGCAAAGAGGGGCACGGTCAAGGTGTGCCGGCTCGTGCGCAACCGGGGCAAGGGCGGCGCGACCAAGCACGTGAGTCTGCAGGCTCTCTCTCGCTCGGCTCTCTGTCCTCATCCCCGAGGAAGCAGGCTGATAGCGATGAGTCGCCGTGCGCACAGGGCGTCCTCCACGCGAGCGGGCACCACATCCTCTTCGTCGATGCCGACGGCGCGACGCACTTTCCCGACCTCGCTCTGCTCGAAGAGGAGCTCGACAAGCTCGAGGCGGTCCAGGCGTCGGCGGCAAAGGGCGCTCCGCACGGCCTCGTCGTCGGCTCGAGGGCGCACTTGGTCGACTCGGAGGCCGTCGTCAAGGTGCGTGCCGACGCGAACGCTCTCTTCGGCTTTCTCCGGCGCTCTCGCAGCGCAGCAGCATGCTGATTGCGCTAGCCGTCGTCCTCCCCACAGCGCTCGGCACTGCGCAACCTCCTCATGCGCTCGTTCCACCTGTACCTCTCGCTCCTCGGCCTCTCGACGATCCGCGACACGCAATGCGGCTTCAAGCTGCACGCCCGGGCGTCGGCCCAGCTCCTGTACCCGTCGCTGCACAGCCCCGGATGGATCTTCGACTGCGAGCTCCTGCTCGTTGCCGAGCGGTGCGGCGTCCCGCTGCGCGAGGTCGGCGTCCGGTGGACCGAGGTGCCCGGGAGCAAGCTCGACGTCGTGACCGACTCGATCAGGATGGCGAGGGACCTGTTGGTGATTCGGGGCAACTACCTCGCGGGGCGGTGGACGACGCCGGGCAGGGTGCCGCGAGAGGTGGTCCAGGCGGCGAGGGCGGCGCAGGCGACCGAGGGCAGGAAGGAGCGCTGAGCGAGGGCTCTGTGTGTGCATAGACGGGCTTGCCGACGAGGACTCTACTTGCACTGCATCATCATCCGCATCTACCTCGCTCGCTCTCGCCGCAGCTCTCATCGCGCTCGAGCCTCCTCTCTCTAACGTCGCCGAGCGCGAGACGTGCAGGATACGTGGCTCGTTGCGCACAGAGAGCCGCTCTAGAACTTGAGGTACGCTACAGCGAGCAAGGGGAACCCGCTCAGGAGGCCGAACCAGAAGAAGAGCTGCCGCGGACGAGGAGGACTCGGTCAGCTTCGTCTCCTCGAGAGCGAGAGAGAGAGACGACGAGGACGCACGTTCCCGAGTGCAGGATGACGCTTGAAGATGCTCGCTCGGCCGAGCATGATGAGAGGGAGCTGGGCCATCTGCGCGGCGCGAGGAGGGAAGCGGTCAGCTTGAGAAGGTTGAAGGAGGGGTCTGAGCGCAAGTAACGCACCTGGAGGACAAAGAGATACATGCGGATCTTGTGCGTCACGACGACCATGACGAGCCTGCGAGCGGCGAGAGAGCGTCAGTCGAGCAAGAGAGGATCGAGCAGAGGAAGAGCTGCCGACGCACTCGTGCACGAGCGCGCTCAGGAGGAACGTGACAAAGGCGGCCGAGAACTTGCTGAGCTTGTACGTCGAGATGGTCGTCGCGTACACGTGGCGCAGGAGGAACGTGTGCACGGGCCGGTTCCACTTGCGCGAGAACTCGTCGAACGAGATCGAGTTCCACCAGTCGCTGTAGAAGGCCCGGTCCGAGAAGCGCGTGATCTGCGAGGCGTCGAGGAGCGTCAGCATGAGGGCAAGAGGGGGCGAGAGGGCGAGAGGGCGAGGAGGCGGAAGAGAGAGGGCGAGCGGGCTCACCTCGGCGAACGCGTTGCAGATACACTGCGGGCGCGAGAGTGGGCGTCAGCTTGGGTCCGCAGGCATGGTAGATACCAAGACGCACCTCGAAAATGATGTAGAAGATGAGGAGGTAGCAGATGGTGAACGGTAGGGCGAGGTCGAGGAGCGACGAGATGAACGAGCTGTCGGGCCCGGGCATGACCGGGTAGATGAAGTGCTCGACGATGAGGAGGAGGACCGAGAAGGTGCCGAACGTGGCGAGCGTCTTCTCGAGGATGTACCTGCGAGAGGAGAGGCGAGGTGAGCGAGTCGTCCGGCCGAGGCGAGGGGGCTCGTGCGCAGGGTAGGCCGGGAGAGAGGCTGCGCCTGGACGCACAAGGGCCGGATCGAGTCGGTCCTCGGGTACTCGAGCTCGTACACGAGCGTCGGCACGAGCAGGTAGTCGACAAAGTTGAGCACCGTGACGTTGTTCGGGAACGAGACCTTGGCGGCGCCACTCGACGACAGGGCCTCGCGCGCCTCGCAGATGGCGATGGCGAGGTGCGACACGCGCTCGTTGGGCGACCAGGTGAGCGTCTCGACGTCGTGCGGCTCGGCCTTGCGCGACGGCGGCGCGACGTGGGTCCGAGCGGCTGAGGGCGAGAGGGATCGGCGGCGGGCGGCCGAGGGTCGCTGCCGGAGCGTCGTCGAGACGGCCTCCTCGTCAGACGACGGCTGCGTCGGCGTCGCAGGTGGCGGGGCGAGCGAGGACGCCAACGCCTTGCCGCGAGCGCCTGTCGACTCGAGCGCCGCCTTCTCCTCCGCCGCCTCTGCGCACGCCTTCTCCCACGCCTCGCGCCCTTCGCGCTCGAGTGCGGCCTGCCCGCCCAGCTCCTCGACCGCCTCGTGCAGCTTGCGCTCGTCCTTCTTGAGCTGCCGCACGCGCTCGGACAGCTCGCCGTTGAGCGAGCAGTACGAGTGGACCTTCATGAGCATGCTGAGGGCGTGCAGCGTCATGAAGCCGCTCTGGACCCATGGCCAGTGGCGGTGGAAGGTCCATCGCACGGCGATGCCGAGGTAGAGCGTCTGGGCGGCGTGCTGGAGGATGAGGCCCGTGTAGTAGTACCGCACCCAGCCGTTGACGATGAGCTGCGCGTCGTGAGAGCCGAGTCAGGTCGTGTGCGAGAGGAAGGATGCGAGCCGAGCGACAGGAGGCGAGGGAGGGAGCGAAAGCGGACGAGAGGGACGAGGGGAGGATGAGGAGGGCAGGGGTCAATCGGGGAAAGACGACGCACCTTGGCGAACGGGACGCAGAGGATGGTCGACCCGACGAGGACGGCGTCGCTCAACGCGAGCGCCCAGGCGTCCTCGGAGATGAGCGCCGCAAACTGCCACCCGCCGAGGAGGCCGCCCGTCTCGGCGACGCGGTTGTAGATGGTCCTCGTGCCGCCGACGGCGATGACGATCCAGAAGAGCGAGAAGAAGCCGCGGAACGTGTCCTCGGCCGACGTCTTGTTGTGGCGGTCAAAGTGCGAGATGCGCGGCTCGAAGTGGGTGCGGCGCGAGCGGACGAGGCGGATCCTGCGAGGGTCGCCGCCCTTGGCCGGGACGGGCCGGAGCGTGATCTGGCCGGTCGAGGACGAGTACTCGGCGTCTATGTTGGCGGCGCCGACATGGGTGAAGCTGCGAGGGCGAGGACCGGGGGTGTGAGCGGGCGATGCAGGTTCCTCGAGCGGTAGAGCAGGACGGTGAGCGCACGTCTCGGTCGTTTCTCGCCCGCCTTCTCCCCGCTTGGTTGTCACGGTGGTCGTGGCTTGCTGTCTGTCGAGCGCAAGGCCGAGGAGGAGGGTCAGCTGAGGGAGACAACGGGGGAGGCTCCGTCAATGGCGAGGGGAAGGAGGACGGACCCGCGCAGGAGGCTCGACGCCGTGCTGGCAGAGCTGTCTGATGCAGAGCCGGGTGCGTCTGCTGCCATGTCGGTGTCGCTGAGTGGGGCGGAGGAGGGATCGTCGGCGGAGGAGGTCGAGAGGAGCGGGGGCGAGTCTGGATGGCGCAGGGCGTCCTCGAGGAGCTGGGCAGGGCCTGGTGGAAGATCGGCAGTGCTCATCTGAGCGAGCGGGTCTAGCGGTTCCGGGCCAGGGGGCTTCGGCGAGAGCAACCTCGTGCGAGGAGAGCGCGTCAGCTGCGAGGTGATCTTTCGCACCGCCTCTCGCTGGTGTAGCTCGGCTGGCCGGTGCACTGTCATCTCTGCACTGCAAGGAGACACTCTGGCACCTCAGTAGCGCGCTCGTGCGAGAGAGAGAGGTGAGTGAGGCGGTGCAAGGTCACTCCGAGGCGCGCTCGTCGCTACAACCTCGGCGGAAGCTGTTTCTCCTGGCTGCAGTGCAGAGAGAGACTGCCTCAGACTGCATTCACCCCGCGTAAAGCGGCCCTACTGCTGTGGCTGGTCGCCGGCGAGGTGGTCGAGGTGGGCGCGTCGACTCGCGAGCCTCTCGCCCCCGACCACACGACACCCGCGTCCTCAGGCTAGAGCCAGCTGCTCGCCTTTGACTCGCACACCGGTACCGACACCGCAGACGCGCGCGCACGCCGCCCCCGACTCGCCAGAGCTCCTCCTTGTACCGCGTCCGTCTCCCTACCACTCGCCCTTCGTCCACACGCCGCATCGCCATGCTGGACCGCCTCGAGTGCTACAACTTCAAGTCCTACCGAGGGAGGCAGACCATGTGCGCCTACACCCTCCCCCCGTCGCCGCTCGGACTTGCGCGGCTGACCTCGCTCCCCTCCTCCTCCTCAGCGGGCCGTTCCACTCGTTCACGGCCGTCATTGGGCCCAATGGCGCCGGCAAGTCCAACCTCATGGACGCCATCTCGTTCGTGCTCGGCGTCCGCAGCGTGTCGCTCCGCTCGACCGCCCTCAAGGACCTCATCTACCGCAGCGGCCGCAAGCGCCGCGACAAGAAGGGCAAGGGCAAGGCCGTCGAGGGCGACGACGACGACGATGACGAGGAGGACGAGGACGACGACGGCGAGGGAGCGGGAGACAGCGAGGACGAGGACGACGACGACGGCGTTGACGGCGAGCGGACCGCCTGGGTCATGGCCATCTACGTCGACCGCGCCGAGAACAAGGAGTGGCGCTTCCAGCGCTCGTGCGTCCCACTTCTCTCGCATCGAGCCTGCTCCGGCCCGTGCGTGTGCTGACGCTCGCTGCCCGCAGGATCTCGACGAGCGGCACGAGCGAGTACAAGATCAACGGCAAGGCCGTCTCGTACAAGCGCTACAACGAGCAGCTCGAGAGCTTCAACATCCTCGTCAGGGCCAAGAACTTCCTCGTCTTCCAGGTGCGCCGCGTCCTGCTCCTCTCGACGATGAGCGACGCAGCGGCTGACCCCTCCTCTTCCTCCTCTCCGCTTGCAGGGCGACGTCGAGGCCGTCGCGTCGCAGTCGCCCAAGGACCTGTCACGCCTCATCGACCAGATCAGCGGCTCGCTCGACCTCAAGGACGAGTACGACCGGTGCGCGCACGCCCTCACCAAGGCGACCGAGGCGTCGATGGCGCAGCACAGCCGTCGCAAGGGCGTCAACACCGAGGTCAAGCAGTACCAGCTCATGAAGAGCGAGGCCGAGCGGTGGCAGTCGCTCCAGTCGCACAAGGCCGACGCCGTCGTGCACCACCTCTTGTGGAAGCTCTTCCACATCGAGCAGGGCATCAAGGCGGCCGAGGAGCGCATCGACGAGCGCAACGTCGAGCTCAAGAAGCTGCGCGACGAGAACGAGTCGTTCGAGGACGACGTGCGCTCCAAGCGCAAGGCGGTCAACAAGGCGCAGAAGGAGGTCGGCAAGCAGGAGCGCGAGGTCAAGAACAAGGAGAAGGAGCTCCTCGATGCAGTGCGTCCCCTGCTCCTCCTCCTCCTCCTCCCGCTCTCCTAGGCTGACGCTCGCCTCGTCTGCAGCGTCCCGCCCTCGCCGGCATCGACACCAAGCGCACCTACGCCCAGAAGCACCTCAAGACCGCCGAGGACCAGGCGGCCAAGCAGCGCATCGACCTCGACGCGCAGCAGAAGAAGCTCGACCAGCTCAACAAGGACCTCAAGACGACCGAGCGGGCGGCGCAGGCGCACCGCGACGCGCAGGAGGCGGCCGCCCGCGAGCAGGGCATCTCGCTCAGCTCCGAGGACCTCGCCGAGTACAACAAGCTGTGCGTCCTTCCCTTCTCTTCGACGTCCATCCTCGGCAGTCCTGACCCTCGCCTCTGCTCGACGCCCGCAGCAAGAGCCAGGCGTCGACCAAGGCCGTCGCCGAGCGCGAGGCGCTCGCCAAGCTCGTCAACGACGACAAGACCAAGCGCGACTCGCTCTCGACTGCGCAGGACCAGCTCGAGAGCACGAGGCGCAAGGTTGAGCGCCTCGAGGGCGAGGAGGCGACGCTCGAGAAGCGCAAGGACACGGTGCGTGGCCCGCTCGGACCCCTCTCGGCCATCTTGCTCCTGAGCCGGCCTGCTGACTCAGTCTCGTCTCGTGTCGCAGGTCGAGACGAAGCAGGGTGCGCTGCAGGACGACCTCAAGAAGGCTCGCACCGACCTCGACGACCTGCGCAAGCGCAAGGCCCAGATCAAGTGCGTCCAGCTCGCCCTCGCGCTCTCTCCCTCGCTCGACCCTGCTGACGCCCCTGCTCTGCACACAGGCAGACCGAGGCCGAGTACAACGAGAAGCTCGAGCGCACGCTGCGCGAGCTCGAGCAGGCCGGCGCCGCCCGCCAGGAGAAGGACTCGGAGCGCCGCTTCAAGGAGACGCTCACCCAGCTCAAGCGCACCTTCCCGGGCGTCCGCGGCCGCATCATCGACCTGTGCAAGCCGACCCAGCAGAAGTACGGCACCGCCGTCACGACTGTCCTCGGCCGCAACATCGACTCGATCGTCGTCGACACCGAGAAGACGGCCATCTCCTGCATCGAGGTGCGCTCGCCCTGTCGCCTCTGCTTGACTCGCATGCTCAGCAGCTGATTGTGCTCGTTCCCTCCTGCAGTACATGCGCGTGCAGCGCCTCGGCCAGGCCACGTTCGTCCCCATCGAGACGGTCTCGGTCCAGCCGGTCAACGACAAGTACCGCTCGTTCGCCAAGGGCGCTCGGCTCGCCATCGACGTCATCAACTTTGACCCGAGCGTCGAGAAGGCCATGCAGTTTGCGTGCGGCAACTCGCTCGTCTGCGACACGATGCAGATCGCTCGCCACGTCTGCTACGACCGCGGCCAGGAGGTCAAGGGTGCGTCCTCCCCTCGTGGCACCTGTCCACGCGTCACGTCCTGACTCCTCGATCGTGCAGCCGTCACGCTCGAGGGCACCGTCATCCACCGCTCGGGCACCATCACCGGCGGCACCTCGCACTCGGGCGGTCGCTCGTTCGAGGACCAGGAGGTCGAGGCGCTTCGGCGTCGCGAGACCGAGCTGCGCGGCAAGCTCGCCGAGTGCCTCAAGAACCGCCCGCACGCGCGCGCCGAGGAGCAGCTGCTCGCCGACGAGGCGCGCACCAAGGCCGACCTGCAGGGCGTCGAGGACGACCTCAGCTCGACCAACTCGCGCCTCAAGGGCATCAAGGACGAGCTCAAGACGCTGCGCAAGCGCGCCGCCGACCTGGAGAAGGCCATCGCCAAGCTCGAGCGCGACCTCGAGCAGCTCGAGGCCGAGGCGGCGACCCAGCGCGACGTGATCGAGGGCGAGGAGGACGCCATCTTTGCCGACTTCTGCGCCCGCATCGGCGTCGACGACATCCGCGAGTACGAGGAGAAGCAGCTGCGCTCGGCGCAGGAGGACAACGCCGAGATGCTCAAGCTCGACACGCACGTCGCCCGCCTCAACCACCAGATCCGGTTCCAGTCCGAGCAGGTCGAGCTCATCCAGGAGCGCGTCGACTCGCTCGAGGCGACGGCCAAGAAGCACCGGCTTGCGCTCGAGCGCCTCGACGGCGAGCGCGACGCCAAGCAGGGCGAGATCGAGCACCTCGAGCAGGAGGTCAAGGACCTCGGCCTCGTCCTCGACAAGCTCAAGGAGACGCTCGCCGACAAGCAGACCGAGCTCGAGCAGGCGCGCAAGGCCGGCGGCAAGGCGGGTCGTGCGCTCGACCAGGCGCTCAAGGAGGTCGCGACCGCCGTGCGTCGCCTCTTCTCGCTCTCTCTCGTCACTCGCACTTCTGACTCTCGAGTGCCGTGCAGAACGACGACATTGAGCGCCTATCGTCCGAGCGCTTCACGCTGTACCGCCGCTGCAAGCTCGAGGAGATTGACCTCCCGCTCACCAAGGGCCGGCTCGACGACATCCCGATCGAGGAGGTGCGCCTCTCTCCCTCTCGCCCTGTCAGCCTCGAGCACGTGCTGACGTGCTTCTACGAGTGTGCAGACGCAGCAGGCTGTCCAGATGGACGTCGACGGGCCCGAGTCGGGGACGCAGAACGTCTTCCAGGCCAACGACCACGGCGTCGAGGTCGACTTTGAGGAGCTCGACGAGGACGAGGAGGAGGACGCTTCGGACAAGATGGAGGAGCAGCTCGTCGCCGCCGTCGCTCGCATCCAGAGCGACATCGACAAAATGTCGGTCAACCTCAAGGCGATCGAGCGGTCCGTGCCCTGTCCCGCACCCCTCCCTGGCGTCGTCGCTGACGCACCAACCGCGACACAGGCTCGGCGACTCGGAGGCGCGCTTCAAGGAGATCGACGGCGAGTTTGACGAGGCGCGCGAGGCGACCCGCAAAGCCAAGGACGCGTTCAACGCCGTCAAGAAGAAGCGCTGCGAGCTGTTCAACAAGGCGTTCAAGCACATCGAGGACAACATCGACGAGGTGTACAAGAACCTGACCAAGGGCGCGGCGAGCCCGCAGGGCGGCGTCGCCTACTTGAGCCTCGAGGAGCCGGACGTGCGTCTCCCCTCTCGCCCTTCTCGCCGCAGCGAGCGTCTTTCGCTGACGCTCCCTCCTCGTACCTCTATCTGCAGGAGCCCTACCTGCACGGCATCAAGTACCACGCCATGCCGCCGCTCAAGCGCTTCCGCGACATGGATCAGCTCTCGGGCGGCGAGAAGACGATGGCGGCGCTCGCGCTCCTCTTCGCCATCCACTCGTGCGTCCCCTCGCCCCTCGTCTCCTTGCGCCGTGTCGAGCTGACAGCACCGTGTCGCCCTGCAGCTTCCAGCCGTCGCCCTTTTTCGTGCTCGACGAGGTCGACGGCGCTCTCGGTCCGTCTCGACCTGTCCTTCCTCATCCCTCCTCCCCTGCTGACCCACATCACCTACCTACAGACAACACGAACGTCGGCCGTGTCGCACGCTACGTCCAGTCGCGCACGCAGCAGAACGACTTCCAGTACGTCGCTCGCACCTCGCACGGACCCCTCACACGCGCTCTGCTGACGCTCTCCCGCCTTCCACTGCGCGCAGGTGCATCGTCATCACGCACAAGCAGCTCATGTTCGAGTCGTCCTCTGCGCTCGTCGGCATCTACCGCGAGGCGGGCTCGAAGACGCTCACGCTCGACCTGACCCAGTACGGCGAGGGCAACGCCTGAGCGGGCTCTCCTTTGACCTTCCTTCTTCTCCCTTCCTCGCGTACGAACCCTGGTGGTCCTCGTCAGTGTCTGCAACATCTGGATCAGTATCTTGTGCTCGCTGGCTGGGGCGGCGTCTTTCGCCTGGTTCGCTCCCGCCTCTCGAGGGAGAGGAGCTCGCTCGCGGCGTCCTTTCGAGAGCAGCATGAGGGCATCGTGAGCTGTGCTGTCGCCGTGCGAGAGGCTGCAAGCGCCCCCTCGTTCCATTGTCGCCCCGCAAGCCGATCTCGCCGGAGGACCGCCTCGCGTGGCCTTGACGCGCTCTTCTCGCTCTTCTCACCAGCGCTGCCTGTGCCCGACGCCGCCCTAGCCACTCTTGGTTCGAGCAACGCGTCGGCAGCACCCGTCCACAGCCAGCCCGTCCCTCGTCAGCGGCACGCTCCTCCCCTTCATCGACCTCATCGCCCTTGCCCGTCGTCGCCGAGCTCGAGGCCGCCCTCGTCCTCGCCCGGCCCAGCGACGAGCCTGGGCATGGCCTCGCCGGCCTTGTCAGCCGTCACGGCCAGCTCGAGCACCGCCACCATCGTGCCCTCGACCGCGACGCGGCTCCGCCAGGCCGGCCTCATCGAACACGGCCGCGGGCACCTTCTTCACGCCCCTCCATCGAGGTCGACGGCGAGCTCGGCACGCGCAGGGAGCTCGCGAGGCGGGCTCAGCACGAGTGCGTCGGTGCCGCAGCTCAGCTCGGGCATGTTCGACCTCGGGCGGGCGACGAGGACCGGCGGCGCCAAGGTCGGCAGCGGCGGCGGGCTCGTCCCGCGCAGCTCAACGAGCAGCGACCTCTTCAGTACGCAGGCGACCATGACGGGCTCGAGCTGGAGCGCAGGACGGCGGCAGAGTGAGCAGCGCGGGCATGTCGGCGGCGCTGTGAGCTGGACGACAACGGGCCCGACGGACCCTGGTACGCCCTGTCGCTCTATCCTTCCCGGCACACGGAGAAGCTGACGACGACGCTTGCGCTGCAGACCTTTACCCGCTCGACCGCCACCGCTCGTCGACTGCCGCCTCGACTTCCTCGCGCGCCACCACCTCCTCCCTCTTTCCGCTCGACCGAGACGGGCACGACCGCCACCCCTCGAGCTCGACGTCCGCACCGCCCGAGCGCTCGAGCGACATGTACCGCACGGCGTCCAACACGACGTCGTCGTCGACCGGCTCGAGCGACTTTCCTCGCACGCCCGCCCAGCTCTCGGCGCCGCTCGGCGCCGTCGTCTACCGCAGCAGCGGCAGCCGGTCGCCGCTGCCGCAGCTCAGCTCGAGGAAGGGCAAGGAGCGCGAGCACGACCCGGGTCGAGGAGCATGGCAGCCCGGCGCGCCTGTCCTCACCTCGCCGACCTCGCCTTCTCGCCGCCTGCCGTCCCAGGTCCGTGGCCTCGCGCCGGCGCCCTCAATCACCGACCCTCGTTTTTCGTTCCCGATGCGGCGCGGTGGACCGACGTCGTCGAGCGGTGGGAGCGGCGGGAGCGGCGGTGGGGGCAGCCACGTCCTGCACCCGACCCGCTCGCAGCTGGTCGGGCTCGGCTTCCGCACCGCCGAGCCGCAGACGCAGGAGGGAGCGAGATGTTCGATGGACGAGGAGCGGAGGCGGGGCAGTGCAGGATGCGCGCTAGGAGAGTCGAGCTTTGTCGCCAACCTGTGCGTCTTCTCCGTCTCCCGCACTGTGCTCACGCCCGCCCCGACTGATATCTCCTTTACACAGCGCCGCCAGGCCGTTCTCTGCCGATCACGATCATGTCGCCGCCGCAGCCTACCCGTCTTACGCCGCGACGCCGACCGGCCTGATGCCGACCCGCGACACGAGCCCCTCGCTCTCAACCCCTTCCCTCCTCGCGCCTTCGCCCATCCTTCCCACCTCGCCTCTCGCTCCAAACTTCTCGAGCGCAGCGACCCCTCCTCCTTCGGCTCGTCGAGCGACCCGCAGCCGTCGTCGCTCGCGCAAGCACGTCAAGCGCCGCCACAGCACGTCGTCCTCGTCCTCGTCCGACACTCGCGCCCTCAGAGCCCGCTCGGCATCCGTGCCCAACCTCCGCAAAGCGGCGGGCGGCTCTCGGCAACACGGGCGCCGCCCGTCCATCCCGCTCGAGCCGCGCGACCCTCGGACCGGCTCGCTCGAAGCGGACCGGTCGCTCCCCGGCTCGCTGCGCCAGGGGCCGACGCCGTCAGTCTTCCCGTCGAGGACGACGGGCGGCACCTCGCGACATCGTCCGCACGCGTCGGAGCCGCTCCCGAGCATCCCGCTCAAGCCGCCCGTGCCGCCGAGGACGAGGCGCAACGTCGTGCCGGTCAGCAAGTACGAGGCGCTCATCGGCGCTCGCCCACGGCTCGTCGTCGTCGATGCGTCGTCGTCAGTCGCTGCGCACGAGGACGTCGACGACGAGCGGCGGCCGCCGACGACCATCGCCGCGCGCACGGACCGCCGCGGTGCGCTCACGGACGCCGATGTCGACCTGCTCTCCCGCGATGAGCGCGACGGCGACGACTCGAGCGTCCGTCGCGTCCTGCGCGACGGCGCGCTCCTACGAGCAGAGCGCGCCGCGTGGAGCGACAGCGCCATGCGCGGCGTCGGCTTCGGCTTGAGCCTCAAGCTCGCCGAGCAGCAGCGCAAGGCGGGCAGGAGGAGCCTCGCCATCGAGCAGCGCAAGGCCGAGCGCCGGCGCATGAGGCGCGAGGTGGCGCAGCGGCGACGGCGCGAGGCGGCCGAGGCGGAGAGCGAGGCTGAGCGCGGCGACGGGCGGTACGAGCGGCGGGTCCGCGTCGCGCCCGACTACTCGCCGCCAATGCCGTCGAGCTTCGAGCCGTTCGCGCAGCTCGGCCGCAAGCTGTCGATCCCGCGCATGCGCGAGCGCAGGTCCAGCACGGACGGCGGCGGCGCGAGCGACGGCCTCGGCCTCGGCATCGTCAACGCGCTCAAGCGGGTCCGCAGCAGAAGCCACGTGCGCTCCGCCTCGGCGACGTCGACGGCCGAGGTCGCTGCCGTCGTCGCAGCCGCCGCACCTGCACCTGCCCGACCGTCGACCCCGAGGACCGTGCGCGGGCAGGCCATCCGGCACCTGCACCGGGCGTCGTCAGTCGACAGCCTGTGCGCCCGCACACACCCGCACTCCGCCACCTCGCCGCCGCAGCTGCCGCAGCTCATCAACTCGACGACGTTCAAGAGCCTCGCGGCCGCCGTCGAGCAGGTCACGACGCAGTACGGCGAGGCGCTCACCTCGCCTTTCGACCAGCCGTTCCAGCCCGTCGGCGAGATGCGCCGTCCGTCCGTCATGACTCAGAACGCCTTCCTCTCGCTGCCGCCGCACCTGCACCACCTCCTCCGCTCGCCAGAGCGCCAGAGCTACACGCCTGCTCGCCCGGCTCCTACGGCGCCTTTCGGCCCGGCCACGAGCGCGCCGACAAGGGTCTCGACGCCCGACTCGACGGCATCGGCAGCGCGCCTGAGCCTCGCGCTCGAGGAGCACCTGCGCGAGGCGAGCGGCTCGCCGACCAAGGCGCTCGAGGACTTGCCCGTCGCGACGACGACGCCGCTCATGTGGCGCGCTCGCGACCCGTCGTCGCAGCAGAGCTCGCCGACGTCCCGCCTCGCGTCGTCGAGGTCTGCGCCGGCGCTCGCCGAGGCGGCGCGCTTGTCGCGCTCGCCGATGGACGAGCAGGTCTCGGCGTCCGGCTTCGAGCACCCGTACGCGCAGCGCTCGAGTGGTTCGGCAGCCGTGAGGCGGCAGCCGTCGCAGCTCTCGCGCCAGTCGAGCTCGGGCAGCGTCGTCGACCTGACGAGCGACGGCAACTGGAACGACTTGGTGCGTCCCTCCCTCTCCCTCCTGCGCCCTCCTCTTCTACGGCTCGTCTGACCGTTTGCCCTTCTGCAGTTCTTTCTCCAGCCTCGACGACCCGCCATCGTTCGGCACGAGCCCTCGGCATCCGTCGAGACGGTCGAGTCGGTCGACATGTCGCGCAACTTCCGCTTCACCACCGCGCCGACGCACAACTCGCCCTCCTCTCGCCTCGCCGACCTCTCCTGCTCCGTCACCGACTCGGCCCTGCCTGCGACTCGACCGTCGACCTCGCACACTGCCTACTTGACCGCCGAATCGGCCTTCTCAAGTGCAGCCAGCTCGCCCGAGCAGCGCCGAGCGCTCGACCTGCCCATCGCCGCAGACTCGCCCCTCCTCCTGCGCCCGCACCCGACGCCCGTGCAGAGCACCTGGGCGTCGACATCATTCGCGCACGAGTACCTCGGGACGGCGTCATCGAGCTCGCTACGCCTCTCGGGCGGGTCGGGCTCGGGCGGCTCGAGCAGGAGCTTCCTGCGGGTTGACGACGGCAGCGAGAACGACGAGCTCGAGCAGCCGCAGCGTCGGCAGGCGTCGCCGTCGTCGTTCATGGACTTCAGCTCGCCGCCGTCGCCTCGGTCCGCCAGGCTTCCCTCCGGCCTCGCCCTGCCCTGCTCGGCCCTCTCGCCCTTCGCATCCTCCTTCCCTCCCTCTTCCTCCCTCGACGTCGACCAGGCGCGCACGCCGACCGGCGCGAGCCGCCACCACCACCTGTCGATCGACTCGCACTACTTCATCTCGCCCGGCCGCACGTCCAGCTCGCCGCTCATGGCGAGCGACGGCTCGCGCTTCTCGACGCTCGAGGAGACGATGGACGACTTTCCTGCGCCGCCGCTCATGAGCCCGTCTGCGCCAGAGCAGCGCGGCAGTGACTCGGCCGGGTCGGACGGCGACGATGAAGACGACGGCGTCGGGCGGCAGGTCGTCGAGGAGGTCACCATCAGCCGCCGCCCGCTCTCCATCGACTCTCTGCAGGTCCACATGGCGATGTCGATGGCGCCGCACGTTGGCGAGAGGCCCGTCTCGAGCCAGTCGTACCTCGACTTGAGCGACTCGGAGGGTCGTTGAGCTGCCCTCTCCCTCTCTGTGTACTCTCCATCGTGCTCTACATCCTTCTCTTGCCTTCCCGGTCGTCTCTCGGTTTGCCTCAGACGCCGTCGCAGCGACCCGCAATCGCATTATCGTCCCTCGCTGTCTACGAAAGCTCGTCACCGTCGTCGTCCCGGGCCCGCATCGCTCTCCGAGTCCGACTCGTCGCTCGACGACGACCTGAGTCCGCGCTCTGCGTCGCGCTCGACCGTCAGCGACGACCGCGAGAGCAGAGAGGGAAAGAGGTTGAGCGACGCACGTTCCGCTTTTTCCTCGTCCGAGCTGCCGTGCAGGGTCCGCTCCCTCGAGGGCCTGCACAGTCCGCACTTGCACATGAACACGACCGAGAACGCGAGGAGCGCGACGACGAGAGCGCCGAGGCCCCAGATAAGCTTGTTGTCGCTCGAGATGGCGAGCGGGCTCGAGCTCGTCGACGAGTCGGCGGCGAGAGCGGCCGGTACGGGAGAGGCTGAGGAGGATGTCGACGGGTCGTCCGGCGAGGCAGAAGAGCCGGCCGAGGAGGAGGAGCCCGAAGGCTTCGCTGCGGCGCTCGAGCCTCCTGTCCGCGTCGAGCCGCTCGACGAGTCCTGTGCGCCCGCCTCGTCGTCGGCGTCGCTCGCGCTCTCCTTGGACGACGACGTCGAGCTCGTGCTGCCGCCGCTCGAGCTCGTCGCGACATTGACCGTCTGGTTGCCGCCCGCGAGCCCGCCAAAGACGGTGACCTGGGAGAGGAGCTTCGGCGGGCTCTCCTCGGTGCACACGGTGACCTCGCCGGGCCCATAGTCCTGCGAGCGTGCGTTGGGGAGTCAGCTCGAGGACGAGGAAGAGGCCTGTGCGAGAAGGAGGACGAGCTCACGACCGGGTTGCAGCCGGGAAGCTTGTCGAGCGTGCCGGTGACGACCTCGTCGATGGCCGACGTCTGCGAGCAGAAGCTGTCCGGGTCGTCGTAGTCGTAGAACTCGAAGACCTTGCACCTGTGAGCGAGCGCGAGGGCGTCAATAAGGCGTCCTGGAGGGAAAGAGAAGGAGGGAGGCGCACTCGTGCACGACCCCCGACTCGGCGGTGCACTCGTCGATCGCACTCTGCAGAAAGTCGGGATCCCAGCCATTCAAGAAGTCGCCTTTCTCGTCGATGTAGCGTCAGTACGAGGTCGAGGAAGCGAGAGCGCGGACGAGGAATCGGTGGAAACGCACTGTGGAGCGCGTACCCAGTCGGGTCGCCGGTCGAGAGGACGAACGGCTGCGACGTGTTCATGGCGTCGTCCCACATGTCCTTGAAGGGGTCGGTGCTGTACCACACCTCGTACTGGGGAGCGAGAGTCAGCTTCTCGCGCCGTCGAGGACAGGACGAGGCGAAGAGGCACGCACAAAAAGCGTCTCGATGCGGGTGTCAAAGCCGTCAGGGCACGGACCCGCCTCGTTCTGCAGCGAGATATAGAGGTCAGGTCGAGACGGGAGAGAGCGAGAGGGCCGACGACGACGCACGTCGTCCGGGTACGCGAGGTGACCGTTGTGGTTTGCCGAGTCGGTGTCCTTGCCATTCCAGCAGCTCGGGAACATGATCTCGAGGCGCATGCCGCTCTGTGCAGAGAAATAAGGAGGGTCAAGACGAGCGAGCGGGAAGAAGGAGGAACGAGAGCGGGCGCACTGGGCAGTTGACGGTCGGGAACTCGGGCCTCCTCGTCGGCGCGTCGCCTCCGAGGCAGTTGATCCCAATCGCCTTGTCCATCAAGCTGTTCTCGTCGTACGAGCGCTTCTACATGAAGGGAGAAGGACAGGGAAGAGCGAGAGCCGGTCAGTCGCGCTCGGCTGACTAATCCTGGAAAGAGGCTCGAGCGCGCGACGCACGTAAGGATTGCCGACAAGCATGCGGAAGCCTTCTGGAAAGGCGGTGACCTTGGTCTTGTCGGTGGCGTGGAATCGAGGCAGATAGTACTGGACGAGGGGCGAGGAGCGTGAGCTGTCGCGCTCGAGGAGGAGAGCCAGGGAGGCGGCGCACGACGAGGAGGCCGTTCTGCTCGACGCTCGTGAAGCTGCAGGGAAGGTGCGTCAAGACGACGCTGCAAGAGCTGCCCGACGAAGCCGGAAGGCATAGGAGATCAAGGAAAACGAGAAGTAGACGCACCTCCCGTTCGCCCACCAGAACCACAAAGTCGGCGTCCAGTCTGAGCGTCGCAAGCGTCAGCTCATCCTCGACAGCACGACGAGGTCGAGGCACGCACAGTTGGACAGGTCCTGCTTGACCTGCGCGCAGATGGCGGGAGCAAGGTCAGCTCGTCTCGCGGAAGAGGCTCGTGCGCAGCCGGTTACTCACGACGGCGCTGCGAGGGCCGCTCGTCAGCTCGTCTCAGAACGACAAGAAGGTACAGAGAAGAGCGACGCACGTCGTACACGCGCCCTTCCTCGCCGTCTCAAAGTCCAGGTCGAGGTTGAAGTTGCTCCCGCCGGCGATGCTGCGCGTGCGCGAATCGTCAGCTTCGCCCTCTGCGCTTGCTTGGACGACGAGCCGACGCACGTGTGCACATGCCCGCTGATGCCGCCGGGGTTCGTGAGAGGGTCTGCGGCCGTGCCGAGGAGATAGAGGTCAGCGAGGGGACCTATGCAGCGGCGAGCGACAGGACCAAGAAGCGCACCTGCTCGCTGCTGTACCAGAGCCGCACCGTGCTGGAACTCCATACGCCAGAAGGCAGCTGCTCGGCGAACCAGGGCGAACGCGGCGAGGAGCCGCCGCCGGACGAGGCGCATGCCGGCTGAAGGGGTGCGAGCGCGCGGACGAGGCGGCGTCGAGAGCTGCGCCGGCGAGTGCGCTGCTGGCTAACTCGCTGAGGTTGAGCAGCAAGGATGCAGCGAGCGACTCGCTTGGGATAAAGCCGGCGGCGAAGCCGGCCTTGAGCAGGCCGAGCGACGGACGAGCGACGCGGACAATCCGGGACGAGACGACGGGAGCTGAGCGCGGACCGGACGCTCGCTCGAGCGGACAGGGGGGCGATCGAGCTGCCGAGGCACAGAGCTGACCGGCGACCGGCGTGCGATCGAGAAGCTCGAGCCGACGGCTCGAAGGGGCCTGAGCGTAAGAGACAGCGAGAGCTCGAGGCGAGCCTGGCAGGGCTGGGAGGCACGGTAACGGGTATGTTGCACATCTGGGTATGGGGTACGGCGGGTATGGCTGTCGCAGGAGGAGGAGAACGTCAATGAGGAGTAAGCGAGCGAGGGTCGGGGGAGAGAGGACGCACGTCTAGGCGAACAGGATGATGAAGAGGAGGATCGAGAGGACGATCATGAGGATGAAGATGCACCAGTTGGACGCCGAGTCTGCAGGAGAGGCGAGAGGTGAGTGCGTGCGGCGAGGCCGAACGAGGAGGAGGACGACGCACTGTTCTCTCGCACGAAGCGGTCCATCTTGCGCTGCGCCTTGGCGAGCCGACCCGCCGTCGAGTCGACATGCTCGTCGAGTTCGTCGATCATCCTGCGTGAGGGCGAATGTCAGGTCTCGGCGACCCGAGAGCGAGGGGTCCGAGAGCGGGAGGGAGCGCACTGGTTCTGCTCGAAGACCTCGCGGCCCATGAGGTGCGCCTGCTCGCGCAAGAGCCCGACCGTGCCCGAGATGTCGGTCAGGGTGCGGTCCTGCTGCTCCTTGAGGATCTGAAGGGGGAGGGGGCGTCAGTTAGCAGATGGCGAGGAGAAAGACGGCCGAGATCGACGCACCGTCTGGTGCTGCATCTCGAAGTCGGCGTTGGGGTCGTCGGCGCTGTCTTCATCTTGTGCTGACGGGTCGGACGGCTGGTACGAGGACGGGTAGGCGGACGACGAGGCAGAGAGGCGTTTCCGATTCAAGGACTGCGAGGCGGCGGAGAAGGAACGGTCAGCCGAGGGATCTCGGCGTGCTAGACTGGACGGCCTAGCGCACCGACGAGAGAGGATCAGGTGCTGGTAGCTGTCGCCGAATGGCCTGCGTTGAGGGAGCGAGGATCAGCGCCGAGCGTCCGGCGTGTGGGGAAACGGAGGGTCGAAGAGCGAGGAGGGCACGACAAAGAGGGAGAGACGCACCGCCACTTCGCCCTTTGCCCGCTGGACAAAGTCGCGCCTGGCCCTGACCTCGTAGTCTGCGACGCCGAGCCTGCGAGCGACGCCCGGTTCCTCGAGCGAGACGACGGCCTCGTCGAGCTCGTCGAGGTCGGGCTCGATGGTGGTGAGGGTGGCGCGGATCTCGGCGAGGGTGTAGTCTCGCTGCTGTGGATCTGGGCTGGCGCGGTCGTGTCGGGCGAGAGAGGCGGCGAGAGATGCGAGCGAGCGGAGACCGGCCTCGACCTCGCTGCGGACGCGGCCAGAGGGTGAGCTGGGTGGACTGCAGACTGCGAGAGAGCTTCGACGCACCCCTTGACCTCGAAGTAAGGATCCTCGCTCGCCATGACGAGGTGCAGCGGACCAGAGCCGCCTCGTCGTCGTCGTGGAACGTCCGGCAGCTCTCGCTCAATCGCAACAGCTTGCCTGCTAGCTCGACATGCGCGTACTCGTCACTGGTGCATCAGGTGCGCGCTCCGTCCCCTCAGTCCAGCCCTACGAGCGCTCACGCTCTCGCAGGTCTCCTCGGCCGGGCGGTGCACTCCAAGTTCAAGGACGCTGGACACGACGGTGGGCCCTTCCCTGGCCATTCACGACAACCGAGAGCTGACTCGGTCCTCAGTCAAGGGCACGGCCTACTCGCGCGCGGCGGGCGACCTCGTCAAGGTCCGTTCCTCCTCCCTCCTCGGCTCTCTCCTCTCCGCCTCGCCTTACCTGCTCACGCTCTGCCTCCTTGCGCACAGCTCGACCTGCAAGACGAAGAAGCGGTCAAGAGCTTCCTCGCCGACTACAAGCCCGAGCTCGTCGTCCACTGCGCCGCCGAGAGGCGCCCCGACGCCGTCGAGTCGGTCCGTCTCGAGCCTCCTTTCCTCCCTGCTGCACGTCTGTGCGAGGTCGACAGCATTTTCGCTGACATTTCGTGCCCTCACAGAACCCCGAGGCCGCCAAGAAGCTCAACATCGCCGTCCCTGCCCTCCTGTCGACCCTCTGCCGCTCGCCCTCACACCCCTTCTTCCTCCTCTACATCTCGACCGACTACGTCTTTGACGGCCACGCTCCACCGACGGGCTACGAGCCCGACGCTGAGACGGCGCCGACCAACCTGTACGGCGAGAGCAAGCTCGAGGGCGAGCTCGAGACGCTCAAGGGGCTCGAGGCCGGCGGCAAGGGCTGCGTGCTGCGCGTTCCTGTCCTGTGCGTCCTCAGTCATCCTCACTGACGCCCGACATCGACGAGTATCTACTAATCATGTCGACGCCCTTCTATGCAGGTACGGCAAGGCCGAGAGCCACTCCGAGTCGGCCATCAACATACTCGTCGAGTCGGTCCGCAAAGCGGCGAGCGGCGAATCGGTCAAGATGGACGACTGGGCCAAGCGCTACCCGACCAACGTCGCCGATATCGCACGTGTCCTTGTCGAGCTCGCAGGTGCGCGGTTAACCTCTCCTCGTGCACGGGCCTCCTTCCTGAACCTCCTCGCGCTCGCAGAGAAATCCTCCACGACGACCCTCCCCTCCATCCTCCACTTCTCCGCGCAGCAGGAGCACACGAAGTACACGATCGCGCAGCTCTTTGCCCGGCTGCACAACCCGCCGCTCGAGGTCGGCGACCGGCTCATGCGGGTCAGCGACGGGCCCAAGCCGGGCGAGACGGTGCGCCCGCAGGACTGCCACCTGTCGAACGTGCGTCTCTCCCTCTCTCCCTCCTTGGACTGAGGCGGCCCTGGCTCGCACGCAGCGCAGGAGCCTCACTGACCCTCGTGCTCGTCGTCCTTCCTCCTCGCAGCGAGCCATCGAGGCGCTCGGCATCGACACGTCGCGGTGCGTCGACTTTGAGGCGTGGTGGCGCGAGTACCTCAAGGACGAGTAGATGAGTTGCTGTATCTAGCTGTTTCGAAGCCGCTCTGTGCGCGACGAGCGAGAGCCTTCTCGGGTACAGAGCGCGAGGCGCGCTTCGTACGAGCCAGAGGGGTACGTCGGCTGTAGTCGTTGAGCGACATCAGAGCGTGTGCAGAGAGCGTAGCGACGTCGCCGACGCCGGACGACCGGCCATAGCGGGGCGACGCACGGACCTCCTCCTCGCCGCTCGCTCTGTCCTCGCCCGGGCTGCTGACGGTCTTTCGAGGGCTTCAGCCGGGTCTGCGCCACGCTCAGACCCTCTCTGCTGCTGAGCACAGCGAGAAGCAGAAGCCAGACGACGAATGTCGGGGGAGGAAGTGCTCGGGTTGGCTCTCGAGGCGGTCGAGCGAAGGAGGTACAACAAGGTCCCGGTTCCAGTTCAGCTAGCAGTACACCCACACTCCCTCCTCATCGCTGCTCAGGTCCTCCCCCTCCTCCTCCCGATCCGCAGCCCGGAGCGCCTCCATGTCGCGCCGCTCGCGCTCGTCTTCCCTCATCTCGTCAAACTCGTCGTGCTCCTTGTGCGCCTCGAGGAGGAGCGCCGCGACGTCGTCCGAGCCGGCGTTGAGAGGCTCGTCGACGGGGTCGGCGTCGGTGTCGGAAGAGGCGGCGGAGGAGGGCGAGGCGAAGCGCGTGTGGCGGGAGGTCGAGGAGGGCGCGGCGAAGGGGACCTTGGTGGTGCGGCTGCGGCGAGCGCGGGATGCCGACATGGTGGGAAGGTCGTCGCTGTTCGATGAGGAAGAGGAGAGGAAGAGGACGTCTGCAGAGCGAGAGCGAGGAAGGTCAGCTTGGAGGTCCGAGCGCGAGTGACAGAGGAGAGCCAAAGCGACGCACCCTCTTCGTCCTCATCGTCGTCGTCATCGTGCTCCATCGACTCGTCGTCGGCGTCGCTTTCGCCCGCGCTGCCGCCACTCTGCTCCTCCCACGCGCGCGCCTTGATCCCGTCGAGCCGCGCCAGCTCCTCCTCGACGCCGCGCACGAGCTCCTTGCGCGCCTGGCGCACCTCGCGGTCGCCGCCCGACTCGACGGCGTCGATGCGCGTCAGGAGCGCGAGGAGCGCCTCCTCGTAGCCGAGGAAGGGAGCGTTAACGCGTCCGAACGCGAGGGGAGGAGTCGGCGAGCGGGTCGTGCGGTCGCCGGGCGAGGGCGAGGGCGAGAAGGTGAGGGTCGAAGGGGAGGTGAAGGTCGAGCGGCGAGAGGCGAACTCGGAGGAGAGGGCGGTCAGGGTCGAGAGGGCCGAGTGGCGGTAGGCCGAGGACGGCGAGGCGGCCATGCCGGCGTCCGAGTTCTCGTCGCTCTCGTCGACGACGGCGACGACGTCCAGGTCCGAGTCGGAGCCGGATTCGGAGCTTGACGACGAGGACTCGTCGCGCTCGCTCGCCTCGGGAGCGCCGAGCGGGACGAGGTGAACGAGCTGCTCCTCGTCATCGTGGTCGGCGTGCTCGTTGGCGTCGGCGTCGACGTCGACGAGGCGGTCGAACACGAGCTCGAGGAGCTGCCGAGAGTAAGGGTGGACCTGGCGCTGACGAGCGCGCCTCGCCTCGACGAGCCGGCGGCGATCGTCCTGGCGGCGACGCTGCTCGCGAGCGTAAGCCGCCTGCCGACGGTGGTGCTCGACCTCGGCGACGACGGCGGCGCGGTAGGCGGCGACCTCGAGCTCCTCCTGGATGCGCCTGCGGCGCTCGGCGGCCTCGACCTCCTTGAGGGCGAGCTGGCGCTGGCGGCGGCGCTGCTCGGCGAGGTAGTCGTGTGAGTGGTGGGGGGCTCGACGAGCGTAGTAGGGGAGGTCGGCGTAGGACGAGGGCGCGAGCTCGAGGAAGGTCGGGCGCGAGGAGGGGAAGGGGCTCGAGTGCGAGTACGAGTGGGCGTGCGGGTGGGCGAAGGCGAACATGGCTGGGAGGGGGCGCGAGTAGGCGAGAATACGGAAGAGAGAGCAGCAAAGGTGAGCTGGCGGCGCTTTATAGGAGAGGCGAGGACGAGAGGGACCTCGACGCACCTCGATTGCCCTCGAACCTCCTCGAACCCTCGTTTGGGAAGGTCGCCGCGGTCGACTTGCGCGGCCTGCAGCGAGTGTGCGCCTATGTGCTCAGCGCCGGTGGCCGAGCTGCATGCAAAAGGAGCGACGTAGCGAGGGGGAGAGGCGAGCAAGAGTCGATCCGAGACGAGGTCCGTGCACGGCTCGAAGAGGCTCGCCCACACGGCGAGGAGAAGAGGCTGCTGCAGGGCTGCAGGAGCGTCAGCGAGGTGAAGGGATTCTTGCGACCTCGACGCAGACTGGCAGAAAGGGGAGTTGACGTACCGAGGTCAGCTCGCTCGAGGAGGGCCCGAGCATCGAGTGCGCCGAAGCAGAGGACCGAGGACCGCGAGACCCGGCATGGTGTAGACGCGTAGACGAAGAAGCGACTGAGAAGGAGCGAGGGCGAGATGATGGTGCAGGCGGGGAAGCAGGACAGGCACAAAGCGGAACGACGTCGTGGAGGAGAGGGTATCAGGAAACTCGTTACAGGGGTGCGGATGCTGCAGGTCTGGGTGCTCCTCCTCCCTCGTCAGTCACTACTGACGGCTCCTTCTCCATTCTCTTTCGTCGGGTTGACGAGCGCGCGCGAGGGCAGAGCCTCAGTGCTGCAGCTCCGAAATGGGCTCGGCGCGCACGGTCGCGAGGTCGACCTGCTTGTCGAGCTCGGTGTCGACCTCGCCGATGAGGGTCTACGTACGATGCAGGATGCCGTCAGCTCGCTGCGCTCTTGAGGGCACAGGGGTGGAGCGGCGTGCGAGGGGAAGAGGGAGACGGGGAGGACGACGCACGATGTTGTCGCCGCGGACGATGTAGACGCCGAGCGGGACCTCCTCGACAGGCTCGTCAGCCGAGAAGACGCGCTCGACGCTGCCGGACAGGATCACGTTGGTCGTCTGGTCGAAGCCCTTGAGCTCGCCCTGCGGAAACGAGGTTGGAGGACGGGGTCAGCTCGAGTGCGGCAGCGATGGTAGGAGGAAGGTCGACGCGGTGAGCGAACGAGCGACAGAGGCGAGGACTCACGACGATGACGCGCCCGTCCTGCGTGATGACGAGGACTTGCTCTGGTGGGGGAGGAGCGGAGGAGGTGAGGGGAGGAGGTGGGAGAAGGGGGCAAGGAGCGCGAGTCAGCGTGGTGCGCCTAGGTGTGCTGCACTGTTTGCAGCTCGCGTAGCGCTCGGCGAGCTGTTCCTCGTGGACAGAAGGCGGTGGACGAGCCGTCGAGCGAGGGAGGTGGTGCTCGCCAGCTCGACGTCGAATTGCCCCAGGCCGCCGGACAAAACGCGTAGAAGACCGAGAGTAGCACTCACTGTCGACGTAGGCCGTAAGAGCGCTCACTGCGGGCGAGGGGGACGAGAGCTGGGTCAGGACGGGGGGACGAGGGAGATGAGAGAGTACAGGGAGACGAGGACGCACTGGGGAAGGACGCTCGGCAGCCAGCAGTGTCCCAGGAAGCAGCAGCACGCGCTCGACAGTCCCTCCAGGCAGAGTACGTGCGAAGGAGGCGAGGTGGTTCGGACGAGGTCGACCTCTCGTCCTCCGCGGCGGAGTCGGCGACGCTCGCTCGCGAACACGCTCGGCGGGCGGGTCGTTTGCCTCAGAGCGCTCTCTCACTGCATTACAAGCTGAGTGAAACAAGACTCGCAGCCTGCCGACGTGATGTGAGGGTCGCGTCGCTGCTGCGCCGCTCGGAGGCCGGCAGCGCTTGGCCGTGGCAAGTCCGTGGCAGGACGAAGCGGGTACGAGGCTGCGGGTTTCCTGCCTGCACGCGGAGAGGCTTCTCTTGCGCTCGCTGGTCCGATCTCGCGTGGGAGGGCCAGAGTTCCGGGCGTTGTTCCACCCGCGACGCGTCCTCGTCCTCCTTCCCCTTCTCCCTCTTCCCTCGCTCTCTCCCTCTCGCCCTCCACCAGCTCTACGTCTGCAAGCATGGCCTCGTCGTCCTCCGTCACCCCTATCGTGCGTCCCTCCCGCCCGTCCCTCTCCACCTCTCTCTCGGCACAGCTCGCGCGCCGCCAGCACCTTCTTCCGATCGAACCCGCCTGAGCCTCTCGCTGACCCTGGCCTTGGTGTTCGCGCTCGCAGAAGGTCACCAAGATCGCCTGCATCGGTGCTGGCTACGTCGGCGGCCCCAGTGAGTCGCCGCTCTCTCTCGACCGCCCCCTCCACCCGTTGGAGCACAGCTCTCTCGCACACGCGCTCGATAGGTGCCCCGGGCGGCCCGAGCAGCATGGCGCGCCCCTCTCGTCGCCTTGCAGCCTCGATGGACGCGTCTGCGCCGTGTCCTGGCCTCGCTCGAGCTGCACTGCGCCGGCTGCCTGAAGCGGCACCCCGGCGCGAAGCTAGTTCTCGTGCGGGGTTGGCATCGAGCTGCGGGATGGGAACGCGCCACACTGGCTGCTGTCGAGGCACTGCAGCATCCTCGAGCAGTCTGCATCACCGTGCAAGTCGCTCACGAGCTCGCGCTGACCTCCCCTCCCCCTCCTCCCTCTCCTTCTCGCCGCCGTCGTCCTCCCGCAGCATGCTCGATGATTGCGCACAAGTGCCCGCACATCCAGGTCACCATCGTCGACATGAACCAGGAGCGCATCGACGCCTGGAACTCGGACACGCTCCCCATCTACGAGCCGGGTCTCGAGGAGGTCGTCAAGAAGTGCCGCGGCCAGAACCTCTTCTTCAGCACCGACATTGACAAGGCCATCATCGAGGCCGACCTCATCTTCGTCTCGGTCAACACGCCGACCAAGAAGACCGGCGTCGGCGCAGGCTACGCCGCCGACCTCTTGTGCGTCGCCGCTCAGTCCCCCACTTCCTCGACCTGGCCCGAGGGTGCCGTACCGGCCGACGCTGACTCTACTGCACTGCCCTCCCCCGCAGCTACGTCGAGAGCTGCACCCGCCGCATCGCCTCGGTCGCGACCTCGTCCAAGATCGTCGTCGAGAAGTCGACCGTCCCCTGCCGCACGGCCCAGTCGATGCGCACCATCCTCGAGGCCAACTCGCGCCCGGGCCTCCGCTTCGACATCCTCTCGAACCCCGAGTTCCTCGCCGAGGGCACCGCCATGTCGGACCTCGACAAGCCCGACCGCGTCCTCATCGGCTCGCTCAGCACGCCCGAGGGTCGCGCCGCGCAGAAGTCGCTCATCGAGGTCTACTCCAACTGGGTCCCCAAGGAGAAGGTCATCGGCACCGGCCTGTGGAGCTCTGAGCTCACCAAGCTCGTGCGTCGCCCGTTCTCCCCCTCGTCGTGCCGGACCTCGAGCGCGAGCTGACTCGCTCCCGTCTTGCAGGCCGCCAACGCCCTCCTCGCGCAGCGCATCTCGTCGATCAACGCCCTCTCGGCCATCTGCGAGGTGACGGGTGCCGACGTCGACGAGGTCGCGTACGCGTGCGGCCTCGACTCGCGCATCGGCCCCAAGTTCCTCAAGAGCTCGGTCGGCTTTGGCGGCTCGTGCTTCCAGAAGGACATCCTCAACCTCGTCTACCTCTCGGAGAGCCTCCACCTCCCCGAGGTCGCCGACTACTGGCGCCAGGTGCGTCCCTGCTCTCGCCGTCTCCCGCTCGAGGAGGGGCTCGTGCTGACTCGTCCCTCCTCTCTCTCAGGTCATCACGATGAACGAGTACCAGAAGAGCCGCTTCGCCAAGACGGTCGTCTCGAGCATGTTCAACACGATCACGAACAAGAAGCTCGCCGTGCTCGGGTTCGCGTTCAAGAAGGACACGGGCGACACGCGCGAGACGCCGTCGGCGACCGTCTGCCGCTTCTTCCGCCAGGAGAACGCCAAGATCTCGATCTACGACCCCAAGGTCTCGGAGAAGCAGATCTTCCTCGACCTGACCGAGCCGGGCGTCGTCGACGACGCTGCCACCGGTGCGTCCTCTCCCTCTCTCTCTCTCTCGCCCGTCCGCACCTTGCTGACGCTCTCGCTCTCTCTCGTTGACAGCCAAGAAGCAGGTGACGATCTGCAAGTCGGCGATGGAGGCGTGCACGGGCGCCGAGGGCATCTGCATCCTGACCGAGGTCCGTCCTCCCTCTTCCTCTCCCTCTCCCTCTCTCGCCCCACGACTCGCTCGACAGCAGCTGACGCTCTCCTCGCGTGCGCAGTGGGACGAGTTCAAGCAGCTCGACTGGCCCGCCATCTACGAGTCGATGGCCAAGCCGGCCATGGTCTTTGACGGTCGCGGCATCCTCGAGGCCGACAAGCTGCGCGAGATTGGCTTCAAGGTCTTCTCGATTGGCAAGGGCGTCAACCTCTAGGTGGATGTCGCTCGTCGGGTCTCTGCTGTCGTCGTCGTCGTCTTGCGGGTTCGGGCCGGCGTGCCCTTGCAGTAGCGTTCCTCTCTCTCTCTTCACTCCGCTCTATCCCCTCGAGATCTGTGCCCTCTCATAGACCCCGCCTCTCGCTGTCCCATCCCTGCATGTACCCTGCTTTTCCTCACCTCCCTCTCGTGCGCTCAGGCCCCGCTCGCAGCACCTCTTTCCTCGAGAGCTTGTTCGCAGCGAGCGCGCTCGACCCTCGAGTCGGTGAGCGAGGAGCCAAGCCCTCGCCGTGCGGTCGACTCGAGCAGACTCGACGAGCCAAGCCCGTCCAGTCGCGGAGCACAGCTGCGAGACGACGAGACGCTGCGAGAGAGCTACTTACCTACGAGCGAGGGAAGTCGTGGGCTGCGTTTGCGCTGCGTCCGTGGAACGAGCCAAGCTCTGAAACGGGGCCGCGCGGCCGGAACCCTCGTCGGATCCGGGTGGGTCGACTCGAGTCCACCCACCACCACCTCGCTACTCTCACCATCACAGCTGCTTGGTTCTGCCAGATCCTCATCATGGCCGACCCAGCTCAGGGCACGACCACCGCAGCACCCATCGCCGCCGGGCTCGCCACGCAAGGGCTCGCCCCCTCTGCTCCCTCCGCCGCCCCCGGCGCGACCATCGAAGGGTCCCACGAGGCCCACATGGCGTCGACGACCAGCGGCGACCTCGGCAAGACTGCAGACGGCCAGGCCAAGACGACCGCCGTCGAGCACGCCCCGACCGCACCCTCGCCGACCTCGCCGCCCTCGTCCGCCTCGTCCGGCCACGAGACGATGGGTCCGCTCAATGAGAAGTCGTCGCGCGAGGGCGAGTCGATCGACGAGAAGGTCGTCGAGCGCATGCAGGCCCAGAAGGAGAAGGAGGAGGCGCAGGGCGTCGAGAAGGAGGACGTCGACGCCGCCGACGGGAAGAAGAAGAAGAAGAAGGGCAAGCCGTTCTTCGACAAGCGCACGCCGCTCGAGATCGCGCTCGAGGACCCAGAGCTCGCTCATCTGAGCCCCGAGTACCGCAAGATTGTCGCCGAGCAGATGTGCGTCCTCTCGCTCTCCTCGTCGTCCTCGTTCGCCCTTTCTGACACGACCCTGCCCTCGCAGCGCCACCATCAAGCGCCCGCCGTCCAAGTTTTCGGAGCTGTTCCGCTACACGACCAAGTTCGAGCTCGCCATGAACTTCATCGGCATCATCTGCGCCATCGCCGCTGGCGTCGCTCAGCCTGCGTGCGTCTCTCGCTCTCTGCTCTCTCTCAACGACGGTCCCCTCCTGACGCACCCTCGACACAGCATGACGATCCTGTTCGGCAACCTGACGACGGCCTTCACCGACTACGGCGGCCTCACCATGGTCAACGCGCAGAACGCGACGCCCGAGCGCATCGCCGAGGCGCGCAGGGTCCTCTTCCGCGAGGTCAACAAGGACGTCCTCATCCTCGTCTACATCGGTATCGCTACTTGTGCGTCCCTCTTCACGACACGAGCTCGAGCTTCTTGTGGCTGACGAGAGCCTCCCTCTTCCCCTCGTTCTCGTTCCTCCTTCCCTCCCACGCCTCCTCCTCGGCTCGCCCTTCGCCCTTCCTCGCCGCACTCGCAGTCGTCGCGACGTGGGTCTACATGTTCACCTGGATCTACTCGGGCGAGACGACGACCCGCCGCATCCGCGAGCGGTACCTGCGAGCTGTCATGCGCCAGAACATCGCCTACTTTGACCGAGTCGGCGCAGGCGCCATCACGACCCGCATCGAGACCGACACGCACTTGATCCAGGAGGGCATCTCGGACAAGGTGCGCTCTCTCTCCCTGCCGCGGTCGGCCGGCTCGACTCGGAACCTCTGGCTGACCCTCTCTTCCTCACCTTGCACCAGGTCGTCATCAGCGTTCAGTTCATCGCCATCTTCATCAGCGGCTTCGTCATCGCGATCATCCGCAACTGGCGGTACGTCCCGGTCCGCGGCCCTTTCTCGTCCTCGCACTGACCTCCTCCACGCTCCCCCACTCTCCCGACCCTCCTCTCCTGCCACCCTCTTCTCCCTCACTCTCTACTGCTCCTCGCCCTGCGCTCGATGCGATGGCGCCCTACAGCCTCGCCCTCGTCGTCTCGGTCATCATTCCCTGCATCGGCATCGCCGGCGGCGCCATGAACAGCTTCATCTCGAAATACAAGGCGCAGCAGCTCGAGGCGACGTCGAAGGCCTCGACGCTCGCCGAGGAGGTCATCTCGTCGGTCCGCATCGCGCACGCCTTTGGCAACCAGCAGCGGCTCGCCGACTCGTACGACGAGTCGAACCAGGAGACGCTCCGGGTCGGCCTCAAGAGCGCGCGCTTCAACGGCCTGGGCCTCGGCGTCTTCTTCTTCATCATCTACTCGTCGTACGGCCTTGCCTTCTACTACGGCACGACGCTGCTTCTCGTGCGTCCTCGCTCGGACCCCTTCCCATCCCCGCCGGACCTCTCGAGGCTGACGAGCTCTCTTCGTCGTACAGCAAGGGCGCGCTACTTCCGGCGAGATCGTCAACGTCTTCTTCAGCATCTTGATCGGTAAGTCGACTGCGCTCGCGAGCTCTACGAGCCGTCGCACCGGCGAGCAGGGTCGGAAGGGGGAGAGCTCGTCGAGGTTCGAGACTGACCCTCTCTCCCTCTCCCCCTTCCACAGGAGCGTTCAGTCTCGCTCAGCTCGCGCCAAACCTCCAGGCCATCTCGTTCGCCAGGGGCGCCGCCACCGAGATCTACGCGACCATCGACCGAGTGCCCATCATCGACTCGGCATCCGAGGAGGGCCGCAAGCTCGAGCACGTCGAGGGCAAGATTGAGCTCGAGGGCATCGAGTTCATCTATCCGTCGCGGTGAGTCCCGTTCGCCGTTCGCCGAGAGCGAGGATGCTCTCCTGCATCCAGGAGGGGCGCCGCACGGGCCTCCCTCGCTCAGTCGCCATCTCCTGCGCCTCGCTGACTCACCGCACTCTCCCCAGACCTGGCGTGCAGGTCCTGTACAACTTCAACGGCGTCTTCCCGCCGGGCAAGATGACGGCGCTCGTCGGCGGCTCGGGGTCCGGCAAGAGCACCATCGTCGGGTTAATCGAGCGGTTCTAGTGCGTCTTCCTCGCGTCTGCGCCTAGCTCTCGTCGGCTCTGCACCTTGTGAGGAGCAGGCCGCTGACCTGAGTCCTCCCTCGCGCGCAGTGATCCCGTCGCAGGCGTCGTCAAGCTCGACGGCGTCCCGCTCAAAGAGCTCAACGTCAAGTGGCTGCGCAACCAGATCGGCCTCGTCTCGCAGGAGCCGACCCTCTTCGCGACCACCGTCGCCGGCAACATCGAGCACGGCCTGATCGGCTCGCGCTTCGAGCACGAGACGGGCGACGCCCGCCGGCAGCGCGTCGTCGAGGCCGCCAAGCTCGCCAACGCCGACGGCTTCATCCGAGCTCTGCCCGAGGGCTACGACACGCAGATCGGCGAGCGCGGCATGCTCTTGTCGGGAGGCCAAAAGCGTGCGTCACTCTCCTCGTCTGCGTCGTCGACTTGAGAAGGTCGCTCGACGAGAGCCATCTTCTCGCTCTGCGCTCTCTGCAGACTCAGAGAGCGTCCAGGACATGCGCATCAGGCTGACTGGCAGCCTTGATCGCAGAGCGCATCGCCATCGCCCGCGCCATCGTCTCGGACCCCAAGATCCTCCTCCTCGACGAGGCGACCTCTGCGCTCGACAGCCAGAGCGAGGCCATCGTCCAAGACGCTCTCGACCGCGCCTCAAAGGGTCGCACGACGATCACGGTCGCCCATCGCCTGTCGACCATCCGCGACGCCGCGCAGATCATCGTCCTCACGGCCGGGCACATCCTCGAGAGCGCCACGACAACCGACGAGGGCTCGGCTCACGCCCTGCTCCTCCGCAACCCGGACGGCGCCTACTCGAAGCTCGTGAGCGCGCAGCGCCTGCGGGAGGAGGAGGAGGCCGAGGACGGCGACGACGAGCGCGGCCGTGCACCGGCGCCCGGCGAGCTCACGCGCGAGCAGATCGACGAGCTGGCTCGGCACGAGAAGCCTCAGTTCGAGCAGCTCAAGCGCGCCGCGACGGGCCGCTCGCTCGCGTCCGAGATGCTCGAGCGCCGCCAGAACGACATCGAGGCGGCCGGCGGCGACGAGCCCAAGCACTACGGCACCTTTACGCTCTTCGCCCGCATGTACAAGCTCAACCGCGAGTGCTGGAAGCGCTACGTCTTCGCCTTCATCGGCGCGGTCGCCTGCGGCTGTGTCGTGCGTCGTCTTCCCCTCCCTCTTGCCCTTGATCGACCTCGCCTCGACCTTCCCTCGCGCGCGATGCAGCGCTGACCCTCTCTTCCTCCTACTGCGCAGTACCCGGTATTCGGCGTCGTGTTCGGTGGCGTCATCTCGACTTTCCAGCTCGACCCCGAGACCCAGGGCGGGCAGCTCCGCCGCGAGGGCAACCGGTACGCCCTGTGGTGCTTCGTCATCGCCATCCTCTCGACCGTCGCCGTCGTCGTGCAGACCTGGATGTACGGCGACACGGCCGAGCGCCTCTCCGCCAAGATCCGGCTCCACACGTTCAAGTCGACGCTCCGCCAGGACATCGCCTTCTTCGACCGCGACGAGAACAGCACGGGCACGTTGACCAACTCGATCACCGACCGGGCGACCAAGGTGCGTCGTCTGGCCTCTCGCCTCGCTATCCTCAAACCTGCAGGAGGAGGTGGGCGACTTGTCGAGGGCGGCGACGCTGACCTTCTCAAGTCGACTTGGGTCCACAGATCTTCGGCCTCTTCGGCCCGACCCAGGGCGTCATCGTCCAGTCGATCTTTACGCTCGTCAGCGGCAGCATCATCGGCCTGTGCTACTCGTGGAAGATCGCGCTCGTCGGCATCGCCTGCATGCCCCTCACGCTCTCGGCCGGCATCGTTCGCCTCAAGGTCGTCGTGCTCAAGGACGAGAAGAACAAGAAGAGCCACCAGGCGTCGGCGCAGATGGCGTGCGAGGCGGCGGGCTCGATTCGGACCGTCGCGGCCTTGACGAGGGAGGGCGACTGCCTCGACCTCTACAGCAAGGTGCGCTCCTCCTCTCGTCCTCCGCGCCTCCTCCTCCACGCCGCCGTCCTCCAGACCTGTTCACTGACCTGCTCCTGTCGTGTCCTCGCCGCAGCAACTCGACCTGCCGATGCGCGAGTCGAACCGGACGGCGATCTGGAGCAACGCCTTCTACTCGCTCACCCAGGCCCTCTCGTTCTTCGTCATCGCCCTCATGTACGCCGACGCACTACATCCACTCGTCTGCGGTCTTGCTGACTCGTCCGTCGTGCAGCTTCTGGTTTGGGAGCCACCAGCTCGTCGACGGCCTCTCCGTCAACGGCTTCTTCGTCGCCCAGATCTCGGTCGTCTTCGCCAGCATCCAGGCCGGGCAAGTATTCAACTGGGAAAGTATCTGCGCTCTCACGTATGCCACTCAACGAGCCCTAACCCCTCCTCGCCGTCCGCAGGTCCCCGACGCGTCGTCCTTCTTCGGCGCCAGTCGTGCCTTCCTCGCCCTCGAGGACTCGGTCCCCGACATCGACGCCGAGGACACGTCGGGCAAGGCGTTCGACCTCGCCGCCGCCAAGGGCCACATCCGGTTCGAGAACGTCCACTTCCGGTACCCGACTCGCCCTCACGTCCCCGTCCTGCGAGGCCTCGACGTCGAGATCAAGCCCGGCCAGTTCTGCGCGTTCGTCGGCGCGAGCGGGTGCGGCAAGTCGACGGCGATCCAGCTCATCACGCGCTTCTACGATCCTCTCGGCGGACGGGTCCTCGTCGACGGGCAGGACATCTCCGAGCTCAACGTCCAGTCGTACCGCCAGTCGATCGCGCTCGTCTCGCAGGAGCCGACGCTGTACGCCGGCTCGATCCGGTACAACGTCGCGCTCGGCGCCTACATCCCGCCCGAGCAGGTCACGCAGGAGCAGATCGAGCAGGCGTGCAAGGACGCCAACATCCACGACCTCATCGTCAGCCTCCCCGACGGCTACGACACGGACGTCGGCGGCAAGGGCACCATGCTCTCGGGCGGGCAGAAGCGTGCGTCCCTCTCGTCGCCGAGCGAGAGCCCTCACTCGCTCGTCAGCTGACCTTCCTCCTCTCGCCGCCCCACAGAGCGCATCGCTATCGCTCGCGCCCTCATCCGCAACCCGAAGATCCTCCTGCTTGACGAGGCGACGTCGGCGCTCGACTCGGAGAGTGAGCGCGTCGTGCAGACGGCTCTCGACGAGGCGGCCAAGAACCGCACGACCATCGCCATCGCGCACCGCCTCTCGACCATCCAGAACGCAGACGTCATCTTCGTTCTCAAGGATGGGCGCGTCGCCGAGCGCGGCACGCACTCGCAGCTCCTCTCGCAGCGCGGGTGCGCTCTCTTTCTCTCTCTCCCACCTGCGCCCTCTCACCCCGCTCGAACCTCACTGACCGACTCTCGTTCTCTCTCGCAGTCTCTACTTCGAGCTGGTCGAGCAGCAGTCGCTCGACAAGAGCTAAGAGCTCGCCGCCTCGTCTTCGTCTCCTCCTCCTGCTCCCCTCCGTCTAGATCCTCGTTTCGCCTCACCTAGGTCTCCTGTACTTGTCGCTCGCGCCTGGAATAAATGTCACCTGCTCTCCTGCCCCGTCTTGAGCTGTCCGCCGTGGGCGAGAGGGAGCAGAGCAGCTCAGAGGTCAAAGCGATCTTGACGGCGCACGAGCCCCTCCTCGTCGCCGACTTGCTCGGGCTCGATTCGGCGCCCTCTCGCGCCTTCGCTTCCTCTAGCTGACCTGGCTATGTCAAGCTGGTCATATAGCACTCTCCTCTGGTAGCACAGCACCGCTAACGACGTGCAACGAGGCCGCAGCCTCGTCCCCGCTCACAACGAGGAGCGCGTGAAGGAGGTCTTCCAGACGGCCTCGCTGCCGCTCGACGTAGCGCCCGACGAGCATGGGACATTCCCGCAGAAGGTGAATGAGCTCACGAGCTGGCGACGTCGGCGGAGAGCGCTGCCCGACCTGCGCCCAGCTCCACCTCGAGCTGCGGATTCTCTCACTGCCCCCACTCATGGACCTCGGCATTCACGACCGATCTGCAATCAGCACCTCCGCCGGACTTGCCGCACTCTCTTCAGCCTCGGTGTCCAGGGCCTCGCCGAGCGCGGAAGCGGGCCCGAGGGACGCAGGTCGGTCGAAGCGGAATCGCCTCGGGCGCACGGATCGCCTCGTCGTCTTCCGACGACAGATCGACAGACAAGCTCATGCTGTGCGCCCGAGTGCAAGGGCAAGCTGGCATCGGTTTCGAGGATTGACGTTGATCGCGAGATGTCATCGGCCCGAGGGAGACGACTGACGTAGGCTCGTGCACCGCCTCGAGCGCGAGCGAGGCCGGGCCCTCCGGGACCTCCGCTCCTGGCTGGTTTCGGCGAGGCCGCACGCCTGATTGCATGCAGCCGAGGCTCGACAATGACGACCCGACCGACGTGCAGGCCCTGCGGGCAGCGACGTCGTCACGCAGCCTCCAACTGTGTGGGCGGGCGGGCGGGCCCTTCGGCAACCGCGAGCGGTTCCTCCCCTCTCTCTCTCTCCTCTCTCTTCACCAAGCTCTCACTCTCGAGAACTCTTTCACACGCTCTACCACCCACCAAACCCACCCACCCACACCAACCTCAGCAATGGACAAGGTGCGCCTCGTCTCTCCTCCTCCTCCTCGGCCCTTCCTCACCCGCTCTCTTCCCTCGCTGACCCTCTTCTCTCCTCCTCCTGCCTCCTTTCCGACGCACAGATCAAGCAGGTCTTCTCGCACGACAAGCACGCCGACAACAGCGGCCACAGCAGCACCCACACCGGCCCGCACAGCACCACCCAGACCCCGACGACCTCGGCTGCTGGCGACCGCACCACCGTCGGCCACGAGTCGGCCGCCGAGAAGGTCGAGGACAAGATCGGCGCCCGCTCGACCCACGACTCGACCTCGGCGAGCCGCACCGACCCGCTCGAGCCGTCCTCGGGTGCGCGCACTGGCCCGACTGGCACCACCGGCACCACCACCACCGGCTCGACTGGCGCCTCGGGCGCCATCCACAACGCCGAGGCGCACGTCCGCGAGCACGCTCAGCCGCCGGCGCACCACCACAACCAGCCGACCCGCGACGGTCTCCTCGACGAGGCCGGCGCCAAGGCGGCCACCCACGACCACCAGCACCTCGCCCCGGTCACGCACGAGACCCGCCAGAAGCACGAGATCGAGGAGGTCGAGCGCCAGCGCGAGGTTGACCGTCACGGTGCGTCGTCGTCGCCTTCTCCTTCCTTCCTCGCCTTCTCAAGCTGACCTTCCTCGCTCCTCCAGTCCACCACGTCCAGCACCACGTCCAGCCGGTCCTCGACACCCAGCACCAGGCCGAGCAGCAGCGCGAGAACGTCGTCCAGCCGACCGAGATCAAGGAGCGCCACGTCGCGACCGCCGAGGACAAGGCCCAGTTCGCCTCGCTCGCGACCGGCCACGACGAGGTCCGCGACCTCGGCAAGGAGAAGGTCATCGTCGACAAGGGCGAGAAGGTCCACGAGAACACGCACCACCACGTTCACCACGTCGTCCAGCCCGAGATCAACCGCGACGTTCACGAGCACCAGCGCATCCACGTGCGTCCTTCTCGCTCCCGCTCTCCTTCCTTGCACTCTCGCTGACGCTTTCCTCCTCTCTTACCATGCGCAGACGACCGTCCCCATCCACCAGACTGTCGAGGAGGCGCCCATCGTCCACGAGTCGGTCGCGCACGAGCCGCTCCAGATGAAGGACTTTGTCGCCAACGGCGGCGACCTCAAGTCGACGCTCAAGCACGACGCCGAGCTCCTCAACCGCGGCGAGTGCGAGCGCACCGTCGACGGCCCGGGCGAGACCCTCACCCAGTCGCTCGGCCTCACCGGCGGCAACTCGTCGTCGACGACGACCGGCGCCACCGAGCAGCGCGCCCTCTGAGCAGCGGCTCGACCTCTCTCGACCGCTTGAAGCAGTACTCTGTCCCTTGTAAATAGATACAGCAGTCGCTCCGTCCATCATTGCCTGCGAGAGCGAGGGCGCGCTTCTGCCTCGCCGCTTCGCTTCCTCGTCCTGCCCGACGGCCTCCTCTCTCTCGGGGCGGCCTCTCCTCGTCTCTGAGCCTCGTGTGCGGCTTGTACAAGCCGCAGGAATGAGCGCGAGCGAGGCACGAGGTGTCGGTCGCCGGTCGGTTCGAGTTGCGCGTGCTGCCGACTCGAGAGCCGTCCCACTTGTCCCCTCGGCTCGCGCTCGTCGTGCGGGTTCTTCGAGCCGTGCTTACCGCGTCCCTCACGAGGCAGAGAGAGAGAGCACGGCAGCACAAAGCGGACGAGGCCCGAAACCCGATCCGGGGCACCGGCCGCGTCGACTCGTCCACGCTCGTCCACGCGCCGAGCTCGAGGTGTCGCCTTCGCCCTCGTCGCTCACCGCCTCTCGCTCTACCGTGGACGCCTCGGTTGGTCTCGCCGCATGACCAGCGAGAAAGGCGCACCGCTCCAGGGCGCACTCGCCGGCCACGAGCCCTTCTACGTCCCCTCGTCGACCAGCCGGCAAGGCGGAGCTGGATCGCGCCACCGCTCGAGCAGCCCGGGCATCTTTGGCAGGATTGGCCTCGCGCAGCCTTCGCTACACATGTGCGTCGTCCCACTGTGCCCCTGTCCCGAGCCCGCAGAGCAGAGCTGACCTCGCCCGCCCTCCCCTCTCCTCCTCCCCCGCTCTCCCCGCGCCCGCGGTCCGCTCGCCTCTCACCCTCGCTACCCGCTCGCCGTGCACGCAGCTCGCTCGCACAAGATGTCTTCTTCCTGCACCCTTCACCTGGAGACGAGCCGAGCGACGACGAGATCATCCAGGGCACCGTCTCGCTGTACCTGCCGTGCGCGCTCTCTCCCTCTCGCCCTCTCGCAGCGAGCTCCTAGCTGACCCTTCTTCCCTCTACAGAAAGGCACGCAGCCTCAAGCACTTGACGGTGCGGCTCGTCGGGCGGTACGACATCGGCTGGCCCGACTCGACGCCGTACGAGAGCGGCGTCTGCCTCGAGCGCACCGTCTCGCTCATCCAGGGCGGCGAGGCCGCACAGCTCGGCAAAGGCGAGCACACGTTCGAGGTGCGCTCGTCCTCACCCCAGGTCCTCATTGATGCCGAACCTCTCGCTGACCCAGAGGCGCTCTCGCAGTTCATCATCATCATCCCGGCCAGCGCAGCCTGTGCGCCCGTCTCCTCGACGCTCGTAGGCACCGAGAGCCTCGTGCTGACCCTCCACGACCTGCAGGCTACGAGCGGTGTCAATATGGGCGCGTGCGGCACATGATCACGGCCAAGGCCAAGGGGCTCGGGCCCATGGGCGGCGACATCCTCAGCAACGAGAAGCCCGTCTTCCTCATCGTCAACCCGGGCCTCGAGGACGTCTCGAAGCCGCCGCCGCCACTGCACCTCAAGTTCGAGGGCAGCCTCGAGGAGATCGGCCCGTACTCGATCGCGATGCAGTCGGCGTACTGCATGGTCGGCGGCCTCCTCCTCTTCCGCCTCAACCTCCTGTTCCCGCCGACCGACCTCATCATCTACTCGATCAAGGTCAAGATCGTCCAGGCGTTCCAGCTGCGCTCGCCCGTCGACAAGAACCACGCCGTCACGCCGCCGCCGTACGCTCAATCCGTCTTCATCCTCGACGCGACCAACCCGCCCAACATGGCCAAGATCTCGGAGGACAACGCGCGCGGCGCCGGCGCCAAGAGCGGCATGCAGACGCCCAAGACGGGCCCGCTCAAGACGCTGCGCAAGGACGAGATGTACCGCCTCCACCACCTCGCGCGCCTGCCCAACGACAACCACATCCGGCCCTCGACCCAGGAGGGCACGACGACGCCCATCGCGTGCCACCACACGATCCAGTGCGAGATCACGTACCGGCCCATGACCGAGGACGAGTCGAATCCGCCGCCGTTCGACCCTCAAGCGCTCTCGGGCAAGAAGGCCGGCAAGGAGAAGGAGAAGAACGAGCCCGAGCGCCGCAAGGTCGTCATGTCCAAGCCCGTCGACATCTTCTCGGTGCGTCCTGCGTCTCTCGCTCCTCAAAAATCCGGCCCCATCGCGCTCGCGCCTCGCTGACGCCGGATCTCTCCTTCGCAGTGCTGCTGCTTCCTCGACTCGCTCACCCTCCCCGTCTACTCGCTCCTCGACCCCAACCCCGTACCCCTCGACGCCGAGCTACAGCTCCCCTGCGTGTGCAGCTACACGATGAAGCAGTGCGTCGCGCACGGACCTCTTCCCCCTCTTCACCGGCCTGGAGCCTCCTGACGCCCTGCTCCTTCCCCTTCTCTCTCCCTCCTCCGCGCAGGCTCGTCGAGCTGCACGCCACGCCGCTCCTCGTCGAGGGCTCGGACGCGACGATCGAGTACGTCGCGCAGCCAAAACCCGAGGGCATCATCCCCTCGCCCTCGCCCCGCCTCACCGACGAGCCTGGCACCATCTTCGAGGAGGGCGAGCCGATCACGCCCACCGAAGAGGACGAGCGAGGACGGTCTGCCTCTCGGCGCCCGCGAGCGTCGCCCGGCGGCTCGAGCGGCAGCAACACGCCCGCCCTCGCTTCGTCGGCGCCCAACTCGCGCGCGCCGTCGGCGAGCAACTTCTTCCGCGTCGGCTCGAGCAGCGACCGGCTGTTCGCCATGACGGGCTGGCGCCAGCCGTCCATGTCGCGCGAGGGGAGCAGGGCCGCGAGCCGGAACCCGAGCAGGACGAGCAGCCCGTCGAGGGCGAGGCCGCAGTAGGAGGCCGAGACGAGGGCTAGTAGAGCTTTTCCTGGGCGTAGAAGCAGTCTCCTGTCGTACTACAGTTCCTATTCATCCATCCCTCGCGAGTGTCGAGCACCGAGAGCGAGCGAGAGCGGGTCGCGAGCTCCTCGTCCTCTTCTCGAGCGCAGAACCGCAGCGACTTGTTCCCAGAAAAGGGTCCAGGGTCCTCACTCGTCGTCGAGAGTGCTCTCTGAAGACCGCGGAGACGCAGGAGCAGCGGGAGACGAGCGAGCCCCACGAGGTCAAAGCGCTCCTCATGTGCATCTCCTCCTCCTCTCGAGCGCAGAATCGCAACGGCCTGTTCCTGGAGCGTCTCCAGGTTCCTAGCGCATCCTCGAAAAGCGTGTTCTGACAAGGGCGGCGAAGCAGGAGCAGGAGGAGATAAGCACACCCCGAGAGGTCAAAGCGCTCCTGCTCCTCCTCCTCCGCCCCCGCGAAGGGCACGCTCCGCCATTTTCTGGACCTCCTCCGGCCTCGGCGTACCGTCTAGCAGACGTCTCGTACTCACGATCCTGAAAATTGGTATCGAGAGCAGCAAATCGTTTCACGTCCAGGCTGGTCACGACGAGGGGCTCGAGCGCGTGCGGGAGGACGACTTTTGAGAACGTCTTGAGCGAGTAGTCCGCGGGGACGATCCGTGCTCCCTCCTCCTGCTCGTCCTGGTCACGAGCGCACTCCCACCCCTTCCTGAAGCATGTACAGGTGCCTGGCCCGTGGTCGAGAGTGCGGACCATCGAGTGCGGCGACGGGAACGTGGCCAGAGACAGGCGAGCCCTGAGGGGTCAAAGCGCTCCTCGTGAGCCTTTCGTCCGCCTCTCGAGCGTAGATTCGCAGCGACCTGCTCCTTGAAAGCAGCACATCATCGAGCATGCGCCCCGACGACTGCAGCGAAGCAGGAGCAGCGGGGGACGAGCGAGCCTCAAGGGGTCAAAGCGCTCCTCGCGACCTTCTCCTCCACGCGACTCGAGGCGAGGCGCTGCCCTGGCTCTCACTTTCCTCTTCGACATTGAGAAGGTAGCGAGGAGGCGCACGAGGTAGTATTGCGGGCCCATCGACGTCCCCGCACGGACCCCTCACGAGACGACCCGCTCCCCGACCGGCTCAATACGCCCACTGCGAGCTCCTCCCCCTGCGCTCGTTCGGGTCGACGAACTGGAACCGCACCCCTCCCGGCCGGACGTGCTTTTTGAGCCACTCGACCGCCGCCGCCTCGATCTTGGTGCACCCCTCGAGCGCGAGGTCCGTCACGAGCGAATAGCGCGGCGTCTCGGCCGCGCTCTTTGCGCTCGAGCGTCGCACCTGCGCCGACTCGTACTCGACGTCGCCATCGGCATCGACGACGGGCATGCGGCCGCGCACGAGCTCCATGACGGGCCGCCCGGTGATGAACGCGCTGCCCCTCGCCTCGAAGCGCTCGAGCCTCGGCGCGCACTGGGCGACGGCCCGCACCGTCTCGTCCGTGACCCACATCGTGTGCGACACGTTCAGGCGGCGCAGGCGGGCCATGCGCCGCGGGAGGACGAGCGCCGCCTCGGGCGGGCTCACCATGGTCGACGCGAGGTTGAGCTCGTCGATGCAGGGCGCGTTGCCCGAGTCGAACAAGGCCGTGAGGTGCCGTGACGAGAGCGACGCGAACGACAGGTCGACGTGCGTCAAATGGTCGAACCGCAGCGGGCCGAGGCGGATCGCCTCGTCGAGGAGGCGCGGCGCGAGGCGCTTTGCGCCGCCGAGGCGCAGGTGCTCGAGGCGGGCCCAAGCCTGGGCGAGGTCGGGCATCGGCAGCGCAGCGACGTGCGCCTCGCCGTACAAGGCCGTGTTGCACCGCCGCAGGTTGGGCGCCGACAGGAGCGGCCACACGACGGGCGCGCCGATGATGTCAAAGTCGAGGTCGACGAGGTGCGGGAACGACTCGAGGTGGCAGTTCGAGTCGGCGATGAAGACGACGCCGTTGGCGCGGAGGTGGCGCGCGTTGGTGCGAGGGTGAAGGACGGCGGGAGGAGAGGAAGGGTCGTCGGGGTCGATCGGCGCCGGCGCCGGCGTGAAGCTCGTGCGCAGGAAAGGCGCGCGCAGGCCGAGGACGAAGCTCGACGACGTCGCGCCCCACAGGCTCAGGCTCGTGAGGTTGGGGAACGACGTGTAGACGCAGGTGAGGTCAAAGTCGGGGTAGATGCGGCTGCCCGTGCACACGCTCAGGCTGTCGAGCGCCTCGCGGCAGTGCGTGTGCAGGTACACGAGCAGGTCGCACGCTCGTGCCGCCTCGTTGTCGGCCGAGACCGTCGTGCGGCTGCCGTCGACGAACGAGAGGACGACCTCGCGCAAGGTCGACGCCGAGCCTACGCCTGCGAGTGCGGCGAGGACGGCGGCGAAACACGGCGGCGGGAGGTCCTGCGCGGCGGTCAGGACGAGCCGGCGGATGCCGCGTCGAGACGAGGTCGAGCCGTTCTTGGCGTGACCGACCCGGCCCTGGTTGGCGCGGTCGAGGAAGAAGGCGACCTTGCGCTCGGCGTTCTTCTGGTTGATGACGCCGTCGACGCACAGCGTCGTCCAGAGCTGCGGCGTCGCCTTGATGAGCTGGTACCACGAGCGGCAGACGCGCATCGCGCTGAAGAGCGTGTTGACCCTTGGCGGCTTGGTGCGGGGCATCTCGACCTGCGAGTACCGCGCGAGCGAGGCCGGCTCGGTCGCGAGCGTGATGATCTCGACAAAGATCTCGAAGGGGAGCTGCGAGAAGGGCGAGTGCTGCGGGCGTCGGGCATGGTCAGCTCGAGGTTGCTCGAGCAGGAGAACAAGGACTGGCGCACCTCGGCCTTGAGGCGGGCGCTCGTCACGGTCGCGAGCTCGGCGTCTAATTCCTGCGCACGGGTTCAGTCAGTACGCGAAGCTCTGTCGTAGTCGAGGACGGCGAGAGAGACGCACAGCTCGGCCCTTGGTCTCGTCGTCGGGAACCTTTGCGAGGCCCTGCAGCAAGAGCTTCTCGGCATTGGCGTGTCGTCCTGCGGCCTTGAGCATCTTGGCGGCTCGGAGATAGCCCTGCGAGACAAGAGAGCGGCGTGTCAGCTTGCTGCACGGCTGGCGAAGTGAGGGGAGAGAGAGAGAGGCGCACCTTGTGCGACGAGGGCAAGAGCTTGACGACCTCACGAGCGTCGATGAGTCCTTCTTGAAGGCGACCGAGCTTGTCGTAGGCACCTGCCCGAGCGTCGTACAGCTTTGCCGAGGTGGGAGCGAGCGAGATGGCCTGCGCGAGAAGTCGAGGTGAGCGGGGAGGAGGCGAGGGAGGGCGAAGGGACGAGCCGCACCTCGGTAAAGAGGTCTAGGGCCGTCTCGTAAGTCGCAGCGCGATAGGCGGCCACGCCCGATGCGTACAGCGCGCCTGGGCTCGGCATGGTCGAGGATGCCGAGGTTGCTGATGAGGATGATGGAGGTCGGCGAGAGCTGCCGCGAGGACCTGCGCGGGCGTGCGACTCTACTGGCTGGGTCGATAGGCGGTGCTGCGCTGCTCTGGAGGGCTGGCGTGCTCCTTCAGGCCGTGTGCTGAGCGAGTCGCCGCCCGGGTCAACCTCGGCCGGGCGAGCGGGGAAGGGCGACCACTCTCAGCTCTCTGGCGCTTCACCCACACCACCTGCAGCTTGTCTGGCTCGACCCGGAAGCCTAGCGCTCACGGTACAAGACCATACGCCTTTCAACCCGTCCATTCCGTCCCGCCGTCCTTGTCCTCCCCTCGACTCCCTCCAGCCTCGACTGGCGTCATGGCCACCACCAACGGGACCACAAAGTCGACCTTTGCCTCGCCAGACTCGATCAGCGAGCTCTCTCGACCCGACGCGGCCGCCTACCTCGACCGCATCTCGCTCCCCCACTCGCTCCTCGACCAACCTCCCTCGCTCGACCTCCTTCGCACCCTCCAGTCGGCCCACATCCTCGCCGTCCCCTTCGAGTCGCTATCGCTCCACGTCAAGGACTGGCGAGATGACGGTGCCGCCATCCACCTCGGCGGCGGCGAGGTCGTCGGGCTCGGCGCAGCCGCCTTCAACCGCGTCGTCCGCCTTCGACGAGGCGGCTTCTGCTTCAGCGTCAACTCGACGTTCGCCGCCCTCCTGCGCTTCTGGGACTTCCGCGTCAGCGAGTGCGCCGCGAGGGTCTACTCGCACCAGCGCAAGGACCCCGAGAAGGCAGGCTGGAGCTGGGAGCCGACCTCGCATCAGTACGTCCTCTCGCCTCCTTCGACCAGCAAAGCTGCTCGTTACACCTCGATGGCCACCTACTGACGCTCAGCGACGCGTCCGCAGGGTCAGCATCGTTGACTGGGAGGGCTCGAGCGCACGCTGGTTCGTCGACGTCGGGTTCGGCAGCGCGCAGTGCTCCTACCCGTGCGTCCTCTCCTCGAGAGCTTACGGCTTGCGCGAGGACGTTGCTCGAGACGGAAATGCTGACGAGCGTGCGAGTCGCAGGATCGAGTTCAAGGACGGCGCGAGCCAGACGTCGATCCCGGCCGCCGACTACTACGAGCTCCGCCGCACGGACCGCCTGCCCGGCGCCCCTCCTTCCCTCCAGCCCGACCTCCCGCCTTACTGGACCGTCTCCCGCCGTAACACTGCCTCGTCAGGCTCGACCTACCTCTCGCCCATCTACTCGTTCGCGCTCGCGTCGGTCCCGTTCGTCGACTGGCGCGTCCTGAACTCGTACCAATTCGCGTCCGAGCACGCCCGCTTCCGCACCTTCCTCGTCGCCACCCTCCTCCGCCCCAACGGCGAGCGCCGCACGCTGCAGTATCTCGACGGCATGGAGGACCCGCAGCACCCAGGGCGACGGGCCGCAAAGCTGTACACGACGACGGCCGTCGTCGAGGGCAAGAGGGAGGACGAGAAGGACGTCGAGTGGGTCGAGATGCGCGTCGGGCCAGTGCGAGAGGTGCTCGAGCGCGACTTTGACATGCTCTTCCCGAGCGACTACAGCGGAAACTAGCTTTCGCCGCGCTCCTCTGCCAATTTATCGACCTCTTCCCGCAGAGCTTCGTGTTCGTCGAGAGCAGCTTCCGGTCGAGCGCGAGGCGAGGAGAGGCATGTGCGAGCGGCGACCTGTCCCTCGCCCGCTGAGAAGCGCGCTCGTCGATTTTGTTCACTTGCTGCTTGACTTTGCCGATTTGCCTTACGACCAATTGCTTGACCTCGCCTCGCTTACCTTTTTGGTAATTGACGCGCTTGACTTTCGGTTGACTTTCGCTCGACGCGTCTCGCTCGCTCGCTCCGGCTCGCTCTCGACTTTGCCTGCTGCTTGGCGGGTTCAGCACGTGTTCATGGCGAAAGGCACAAGCCTCGAGGCTGCCCCTTTGAGCCGGCCTGGAGCATATCCGAGATCACGCGTCGGTGCGCGATTCCGACTCGGAGCCGGTCGGGGTCACGCTCAAGGTTGATCCACCGCCGGGGAGATACACATCTCTCCCTCGGTCATCCTCGACTCTCAGCAGCGACGTACAGTACGACTCGACACTCTACGCGCTTCGTCCAGCAGAGGACCGTCACACCGCGCATCTCACCCCCTGGTCGACCTTCCCAAACCCGCCCGCGCCGACGATCCCGCTCGTCCACAGCCACCAGCATGCACCATCCTGCAGCGGGCCTCTTTCTGCTCGCCCTCTCGACCCTGTGCGCGTCGCCGACGGCCCTCGCCCTGCCCAGCACCGCCCACAGCGCCGACCTCCTCCCCCTCGCGCACCTCCCCACCGCGCTGTCACCCCCACCACGTGCCGCGCCTCCCGCCGAACCGCGCCGCCGCGCCCGCATCCGCTTCACGCGCGGTCCGCCGCCCAACATCTCGTGGGACCCGCTGGGCAACGCCGACGCGGCGAGCGAGGCGTTCCACCCGCTCGACTCGCGCGCGGCGGTAGCTCCGGCTCGGCGCGCTGCGGCTGCGCCGGTCGTCGAGGGCGGGCCGCAACGGCTGCCTGTCGATGACGAGGGCGGCGAGGGGGACGAGGCGGGAGGAGAGGCGGACCAGGAGGACGAGGACGAGGAGGGCGAGGATCTGTGGGTCGAGGTCGAGGGCGACATGCTCAGCGAGGAGGGGTGGCTCAGGCGGCGCAGCATCGTACAGCGGGACAAGGGCGAGTCATGATCAGGACGCTTGAATGGTGCGTCTGCTGGTCTCTCCTCGCTCGCCGCTTCCTCCGAGATTGACCTCTTCGTCTCGTCGTGCAGCCGTTCTTCGCCTCTCATACCCCCCTCTCTCATATCCTTACCTTACCTACCTCGTCGTAATCAAGTCTGTGCTCCCATACTTGCGGTGCGAGACGAGCAGGACCGCGCTCGAGCCCTTCTTCTGACGCGAGTCGCGCTCGAGGTCGCTCGAGAAAGGGTCGTGCGTGCCACGGCTACAGCTGTGCGTGCTCTGTTCAGCGCAGAGGCGAGTCGGCACAGCTTGGAGAGCCTGGCGCTCTTGCCAGCTCGGCGAGAGCTCAGCCGCAGCTGTGCACGGACCTCTCCTCTGTCCCCGCATCCTCCTCAGCTCGTCCGAGGTTCAGGCTCAGCCGCGGTTCACAAGGGGGCACGCCAGATGATCAGATCTGCTTAGGGCACCGGCCCTTGGCCAGGCAGACGCCCGATGTCACTCGCGATCTGAGCGGAGGGCGACGAGCCGTGTACGTGCGGAGACAAGAGCAGGCCGCCTTGGAAGCTCAGCGCCTTGGCCTCGTCTCGTTCCTTCCGCAGGTGCAGCGCAGAGGGAGCGAGAAGCGAACGGCGTACGCGCACTCGACGCTGCGAGCGGTGTCGAGGATGAGGGGAGCGTGCGAGCGAAGGGGGAGAAGCCAAAAACGGGGTCCGCCACGGCCGAGAGAAGTCAACTTGGGACGAGCCGGCGCCGCCGGGTGCTCCACTTTTTAGTGCGTCACTGAGCGCTTCTTCGAGGGAGAGGCACGCTCGCGCGAGAAAGGAGAGCTCGCGTCCGCTCGGGTGCGCCGGTCCGACGTTCGTACGGACAGGAGGCGACGCGGGCTCCTCTCGAGGGCACGCTCCCCCTCGAGCCAGCCGGACACCGCGCGCTCCTCCCCCCGCCCACGAGCACGTTGCGGCTCGAAGTCTGACTGAGCTCGAGTGCGCTCTCTCTCCCTCTCTCGAGCCCGCACAGAAGAAGACGCCGCAACCTTGTCGAGCACCGCCTCCGCCTCTCGCCCGCGACGCACCCCGCCTCCGCCGAAGGTCCGCGCCTCTCGTCCTCCAACCTCTCGTCCTCCTCCGCCCCTCGCCCGACATGAGCTCGACGAGCACGCTCGGGCACAAGCTGCCGCGCAAGAGCAGCACCAAGGGCCGCCACATCGCGCAGCGCGACCCGCTGCCCAAAGGCGCGAGCTGCCAGACCTGCCGCGCCAGAAAGGTGCGCGTCCCCTCGTCCCCCACGCTCTCTCCCTTTGAGCACAGCAGCTGACCAAGGTGCTCGTGCGTGTCCCTGCTGCAGGTGCGCTGCGATGCCGGCAAGCCAGGTGCGTTCCCCTCGTCCCGCGTAGGCGGCCTGCACGAACCTCGGCTGACGCTCTCCTTGGCGTCCGCAGCTTGCCGCGCGTGCTTGAGGACGGCTCGCTTCGAGGGCCGCGACGAGGCCAGCGTCGTGTGCTGCTACGACAAGCGCCCCGTCGTCGCCAAGAAGGCCGTCAAGCGCACCGCCGCCTCGAAAGCGCAGCAGACGGCCGCCGCGGTTTCGCAGGGCGCAGTCGACCCGGCTTCGTCCCACCACGCGAGCTCCTCGAGCCAGTCGACACCCTGTGCGTGACTCTGCCGCGCTGCCCGAGCTCATCGAGGCGTGCGAGCTGACCTCGTCCTCGCGCCGGCCTCCTTTTCGCAGACTCGTCGACCTTCCCCAACCCGTACCTCACCTCCTTCCCCCTCACGAGCCGCGCCGACTCGTACGAGTCGCTCGCCGCCTCGTACTACACGGCCGCACCCGCTGCCCCTCAGCACACGCCGACCCCGCCCCTGTCGTACTCGTCGGCCAACTCGCCCGAGGACTCGGTTCTCGCCCACTCGCCGCCCGACCAGCACCCGCACATCTCGAGGCCGCCGTCCACCTCGGCCTACTCGATCTACGCGACGACTGGTGGCGTCCCGTCGTCGGCGTCGGCGCACGGCTTCCACCTGCCGCCGATCGTGCCCGGCCCGCACGTCGCCTACTCGCCCTACCAGTCGCTCACGTCGTCGCAGCACATCGCCAAGCCGTCGAGCTCGTACAGCTTTGCGCCTCCGCCGATGCGCGAGACGTCGTCGGCGTGGTCGAGCCAGCCCGCGGCGCACAGCTCGTACGCGCCGCAGGTCAGCTACGCGCACTACGGCGACGACGGCGGCGGGCCCGCTCGCGTCGTCTACGGCGAGGCCTACATGCAGCAGGCGCAGACGAGCGCGCACCAGTCGCCGCTGCCGCGCATCGAGCCCTACGGCCGCGCCACGCCTGCGCACGGACCTCCGCCGTCCTACACGGCCAAGCGCTCGGATCTCGCCGGCACCCTCGCTCCTCCTCGCCTCTCGTCGACCCTCGCCTCGTCATACTCGAACACAATGCCGCCCATCGTCCCGGCGCAGCAGCAGGCGTCGCGCTACTCGCAGCAGCAGCGCACGCACCCCGGCGCCGGCGGCGGGGCGTATACGCCCGCGTCCCACGCGCAGCAGCCGTCGCACACGCCGCAGGACCCGACCTTCTCGTTGCCGATGCAGCACCAGCAGGCCGGCCCGGGCTTTGCGGCGGCGCGCTCGCCGTTCCCGCTGTACACGGGCACGAGCGGCGGCGGAGGAGGAGGGGCGTCAGGCGGCGGCACGGTGTGGCCGACGCTGCCGTCGCCGAGCGCGCCTATCGGGTGGACGTACCCGCCCGCGGCGGGAGGCGGAGGCGGCAGGACGGCGTCGACGTCCGGGTACAGCGGGCCGGTCGACGAGTGGCTGAGAGGGCTCGCGACTTGAGCTGCGCTCCTTCCCTCTCGTCCTCCCTTTTCCTCCGTCAGCTCCCTCTGCAGATAGACCCCCTGCTCGCCATCTCTGCCCTCTCGCCATCGCTTTCCTCCCTGCCTGCGCTTTCTCCCTTTCCCGCTCGAGCCTCCTTGTGTAGATTCTCCGTGTCGCCCTCCTCGCCCTGTGTGCTCGTTTACCCCCTTCGCAGCTATTCCTCGTGCTTTCCTAGATCCCCCTCGTCTCGCGCTTACCCTGCACAAAGGTCTCTCTCGTGCTCAGACCCTGTCGACCCGACGACGACCTTTGAGAGCAGTGAGAGGCGCAGCGACGTTGCTCTCAGCTACACAGCCCCGCCGTTCCACCCTCCTGCAGCACCCGTCGAGACGTCTAAAAAGTCGAGAGCGCCGCCGCCACCGAGCTCGCCGCTGCCGAACCCGAGCGACGCCGCGAGCGAGTCAAAGTCGTCGCCCACTGGCAAGAGCGGCGCCGCGGCGCCGGCGCCGTCGACGCCGTACGTCGTGCTGCTGACGAAGGAGGGTGAGAGACCGAGAGGAGCTGTGGGTGGGGAGGGGTCGGGGAGGAAGAGCGCGTTCGAGGTCGGCGGGAGGGGGAGCGAGAGCGCGCCGGCGTCGCTCCAGGCGGCGGCGAGGGTGCCCGGCGAGAAGAGCGGCGCAGTGTCGCCGAGCGAGGTCGAGGAGGTGTCGACGAAGGAGGTCGCCGGGAGCGGGCTCGGCGCGGGCTGGCCGTAGGGGCTTAGGTCGAGCCGACCCTCGACGGCGGCCATGTGCGGCGCGAGCTCGAGGAGGCGCGTTTCAGCATGCGGGTGGAAGTAGCAGGCGTGCTGGAGGCCCTCGATGAACCTGGAAGCGAGGACGAGAAGGGTGAGGGAGGGGTCGCAGAGAGGGCGAGGGGGTCCGAGCGGGGAGGAGAGAGGTGCGCACCAGCTCAGCTCGGTCTCGGTCACCTCCTCGTCGACGGTGCTCGGTCCACCTGGCTCGCCGACACGCTGCAGGACGAGCCTGGTCCAGTCGGGCAAGAGCTCGAGCTGCAGAAGCTCGTGAAAGGTCACTGCGCGCGTGCTCGACGATCGTCAGCAGCCAGTCATCGGCGAGGAGAAGGAACGAGGCGAGACTCACTGTGTGCATCTGCGCCGTCGACGTACGCCTTGAGGTAGGCGGCCCTGCGCCTGAGCGCCCTGCGGACCCGTCGAGTGCTCTCCTCCCCGCACGCCGGCGGCAGGTCCCGCGCCGCCTTGTCCGACAGGTAGGCGTGCACGAGGTTGAGCAGGTCGAGCAGGTCGCGGTCGAGGCGGATGAGCTGCGCGCCGTAGTCGTGCTCGTGCAGGTCGTGGTGGTTGATCGGGCCGGAGGCGGTGCTCGGGAAGTGCGACGGTCCGGGTCGAGGCGGCGAGAGGCTGAGCAGGTACTCGGCGGCAGAGTGGGTCGAGTCGATAGCCTGCAGCATGATAGACGTCGTCAGCTCAGCTTTCTCTCGGAAGAGAGGCAGAAGAGAGCGCCGTACCGTCCAGAGCTGCGCCACCGCACGGACCCTCTCCTCGACCGTTCTCCTGGGCGCCAATGACGCTGCGGGCGAGGCTGTATCAGCTCAGAATCGTCGTTCCGAGAGAGTGTCGAGCCAGGTAGACGCACGAGCGACGAGCTGGACGAAGAGCCTCTGGCACGAGCACACCCAGCACGCGAAGAGGTGCTTGGCCGTCTTGAGCCTCGCGTCGAGCGTCGGTAGCGCCGCGACGACCTTCTCGACGACGGGTCGGAGCACGTCTTGAGGTAGGCGGGGCACGACGATGCGCGTGTCGTGCGCAAAGTAGAGGCGCAGGTCGTCGTCCGAGATCTCGCACTTGCGCCGCGCGTGAGCCGAGATGAGGCAGTCGACCGTCTGCAGGTCCTCAAGCGTCAGCTACCCTGTAGGCGTAGACCAAGGAGGAAGAGGAAGAGGAGAGGGCGCACGTAGATCGCAAAACCGAACGTCGACCGCACGCTCGCCCGCTCTTCCTCCGTCTCGGCCTCGTCCTGCAGGTCGCGGTAGTGGCTCAAGGCGGAGCGCAGGAGCGGTCGAGACTTGATGGGACGGCTGTGACGAGGCAGAGAAGAGGGGAAGGGAGGAAGGGTCAGCGAGGTGCGCTGCCAGTGAGCGAGGCGAGAAGGCGCACAACTCGGCGACTGCGGCGCGAGGGAGAGGCAGAGAGACGTCAGTGCCCGATCGAGACGAGCGTGAGAGCGGGAGAGGAGGTCGACGCACACAGGGAGAGCTGTAGGAGCGCAAGCAGCGTCGCCAAGTTCTCGGCCGACGGCGTGTCGGTCGTGCCCGCCTCGTAGTTGTCGCCGTGCGCCTTGTCGAAGAGCGCCCTGCACGCGTTCTGGCGCCGGGTGCCGGCGCTGAGGAGCGGCGCGTTCGGGTGCTCGAGCGTGTCCTCGGGCTTGAGCGAGATGCCGAGCACGGCCTGCGGGTGCGAGGTCGAGGCGACTCAGCGTGGATCGTGAAGGACGGGGAGAGGAGGAGGACGCACCGAATGAGGCGAGGAACGTGCGCCGATGGCGCAGAACGTCGTGAGAGCAACCTGTCGACGGCGAGAGGGTCAGTGCGCGAGCGAGCGAGCGAGCGGCGACGAGGAGACGCACCCGCTGTGCCGCACTCAGCTGATCCTCGCGACCGGACAGAAAGTCGCCCATGCGCGTGCGGAAGAACTCCCAGGTCGGGAGGAGGAAGCAGCAGCTGTCGGAGAAGGCGTCGCACAGGTGCCGCGACAGGCTCGAGGCCATGTGCGGCTCGGCGAGGCGCCAGTCGAGCGAGTCGGGGCCGATGCTGCGCGTGCGAGCGACGGTGGCGGCGGTCGACTGGAAGGGCGCGGGGCGGAACGAGGCGATGTCGGGAGGAAAGTCGAAGGCGCCGGGCGGGAAAGGCTGTGCGGCGACGGCGCCGCCGTGAGCGACCTGCTCTTCGAGCTCGGCTGCGAGCAGCATTGTCAGTGCGAGCACACTGACCTGCGAGAGAGAGTGCAGGGACGCACCGAGGCGTTTCTCGAGCGCAGCGACACGAGCCGGGTCGTTCGGCTTGATCTTGGGCTTGGGCCGCCAGTCCTTGAGATCGCAGTCCTCGCTCCTCGCCGTGCAGTGGTCGCACTTGGGGAAGACTCGGTTGCACCGCACTGCGCGCAGAGGGGACGTCAGCGTCGCGGTAGAGAGGGAGGGTGCGAGCGAGCGAGGTGAGGAGGCACGAGGCGCACCTTTGCGGACCCGGCAGCGCACGCACGACTTGTCGGTGAGGGTGACGCCGACTGGAGCTGGCTGTCGGGGCTTAGGCTTCTTACTCATGCGGGCGTTGCTGAGCCGCGCGTGCTCGTCGTCCTCGCCGTGAGCGGCCGAGTGGTCGTCCTGCCGCAGGCCGAGCGGCTGCTGCGAGGTCGAGGCGTGCTGGTGCGGGTACTGCTCGGCGTGCTGCTGGTACTGCTGTTGCTGGTGCGCTGGTGCCGGGTAGAGGGCCGTCGCCGGGTCGTCGAACAGGAGCGGGGCGGTCGAGCTGGCGAACGAAGGCGCGGCGGGTGCGTCGTGGCCGTACTGCGACGTGCCCTGGTCCATGCCGGAGCGCGCAAGACGAGGGCGGCGTTGTCAAGGTCGAGGCGAAGAGGAGGAGGAGCTGATGAGGGCGGGCCTTACAGTTGCTCTGCTAATCGCGAGTTGTAAGGGGGGTTTGTGGCCAGGTCAAGCCAGGCACCGGGCGAGCCGAGTGCGGGGTAGAGAGGGGGGCTCGAACGTCGTCCGTTCGCGGAGAAGAGGCGACTCTGGTTGTTCGAAACGGCGAGAGCTCGCCTCCCTCGGTCGTCGCCGTCGCCTTTTGCGCCCGCCCGCCCAGCGCAGCAGTGCCCGCCAGCTCTGGGGAGCTGCCTGCTGCTGCCCGCGCCACCCTCACCGACGCCGCGCACGACCCACCACAGCCCCGCGGCCGCCCGCCCTTTGTGCCCACTCGTCGCGCGCTCTCTCCCTCTCTCGCCGGCCAGCCTCCTCCCGCCTTCGCCGCCCTCGCCTCGTCGACCCACCCACCGGGGCCTGGCTCCAGCAGGGCTATCCTGCACCACGGGCGACCATGTCCTTCTTCACCAACCCGTTCGCCGCCCCCGCGGCCCCCCCCCTCGCGACCACCATCTCCGCCGGCTCCTCGTCGCTTCCCATTCCTGCCAGCCTCCGGCGCTCGTCGCGCGCTCGGGTCGCCGCGCCAGGCTCGTCCACCGACTCGTCGCCGTCGAGCCTGCCCCCGACCGCCGCCCTGTCGTCCTCGGGCCCCGCCGCCGCGCCCGTGAGCCCGCTCGCGCAAGCGGCAGGTGGACCAGCGACGGCCGCACCGCCCGGCGGCATCACGTTCGTCTCGCCGTTCGCCGCGAGCAACCAGAAGCGCGGCTCGATCGCCCACAGCACCATCACTATCACGCCCGGCCGACGACCGAGCACCCCGGGCTCGCCCGCCCGCCCCGGCACCGGCCGCTCGTCGTCCCTCACGCGCTCCGCCTCGGGCGAGCACTCGCCCATCCTGCCAGCGTCGCGCAGGGCGTCGGTCCAGGGCACCTCGTCGCCGCTGTGCTCGCCGAGCGCCGGCACGTCGGCCGCCGCGCCCTTCTTCTCCAACTGGACGGCCGGCGCCCTGAGCTCCGGCGGCCTCCTCAAGGTCACGCCCGACTTTACTCGCCGGCGCAGCGTCGACGTCGGCGTCCTCGGCGTCGGCACGCACCGCCTGTACGGCGTGACGGCCATGAGTCGGCGCGTGCGAGATGCCGTCGGGCCCGATGCGGGCGACAAGGAGACGGGCGTCGTCGGCGCAGGAGGCAAGGGCCGCAAGGACAGGCTGTGCGTCTCACTCTCTTCCTCGTTCGTGCAGCGACGAGATGCTGACGCTGCTGCTGCGTGCGCAGACTCGGTCGTCACCTCGCCTCGCTCCTCGCCCACTCGCTCGCCCTGTGCGCCGAGCCTCGAGTCGCCGAGGCCGAGCCTCCAGCCGTCGTCGAGCACCAGCCCGAGCCGACAGTACCACAAGTGCACCGTCTCGAGGCGATCCCGGGCTCGCCGGCCAGCTCGTCGACGCCGTCGCGCAATACGTCCGTGTCGGCCGACTCGGCCTTCTTCAACAACGCCGGCACGATCCCTCCTTCGTTCCCCAACGACGACCCAGCACCTTCCTCGTCGTGCGAGCCAGGCCCGTCGCGCCAGAACGTGCCGGCGTTCCCCGTCGTGTCGCAGAGCCGCCGGTTCTCGCTCATCGCCAACCTCCAGAGCTGGTCGTTCGACGCCATGTCGTACTCGCCCGACGACCTCCTCGCCTGCGTCGGCATCATCTTCGAGAGCGTGCGCAACATGGAGGGCGTCGACTTTGACCTGCGTGCGTCGTCGAGCTCTTTCCCCCGTCATCCTCTTCTCGTCCTGACCCTCCCTCTCCTCGCAGGTCGGTTCAAGCACCTCCTCCTCTCGCTCCGGTCGGCCTACCACGCCCGCAACGGCTACCACAACTTCAACCACGCCGCCGACGTCACCCAGGCGTGCTACTCGTTCCTCGTGCGCATGGGCCTCGCGCCGCCGCTCTTCCTCCTGTGCGAGGAGGACTACGACGCCAATCTCGGCGAGGGTCGGCGCAAGTGGAGGAGGAACCGCGCTGTCGAGGAGGGCGGCATGGGCGAGCTGTTGCGGCCGATGGACGTCTTTGCGCTCCTCGTCGCCTGCATCGGGCACGACGTCGGCCACCCGGGCCTCACCAACGCCTACATGGTGCGCTCTCCTCTCTCTCGACGTTCTCGTCGTCCTCTGCGACGGAGAGCTGACTCTCCCTCTCCCCTCTCGCAGGTCAACGCGCGTGCGCCGGTCGCCCAGGTGTACGACGACAAGTCGATCCTCGAGAACTTCCACACGGTCACCCTCACGCACATGCTGCGTCGGCACGGCTTCGACTACCTCCTCGGCGGCGACTTTGGCCACCTCGGCGACCAGGCGACGCCGTTCCGCAAGATCGTCGAGGCGTCCATCCTCGCGACCGACATGAGCCGCCACTTTGCGTTCGTCACCGAGATCACCGACATGGGCAAGCGCGCGCAGCGCAAGGACGCCTCGAGTGCGGGCCGCAACCTCGAGGCCGACCGGCTCCTACTTTGCTCCGGCTTGATCAAGTGCGCCGACATCAGCAACCCGGTGCGTGCTCTCCCTCTCCTCCTCCTCCCTCGCGCCTCGACTGACTCCCTCTCCTCCTCCGCAGACTCGTCCTCATCGCATCTCGCGCCTGTGGGCCGCCGCCCTGCAGGAAGAGTGGGCGGTCCAGGCGAGCATAGAGACGAGCTTCGGCCTGCCCGTCACGGTCATGACGCAGGACCCGAACGATGCCAAGGCGCAGGCCAAGGGCCAGGTCGGCTTCATCGACTTGTTCTGCAAACCTCTCTTTGGCGCCATGGCGAGCGTCGTCGACGGTGCGTCGCTCCCCCTCCTCGCGCTCGCACCCCCTTTCTCCTCTTCGACCACCGCTGACGCCTCCTCGCCCCTGCAGAGTTCGCCGACTTTGTCGAGAAGTTGCGCGACGGTCGAGCGGCGTGGGAGGCGATCTCGCTGCGCACCGACGAGGCGTTCTCGCAGCCGGTGACGAACGAGTGGAAGTTCCCGGCTGCGCCGCCTGTGCGCCGCTCGACGCCCGACGAGTCGGCGCCGAGCTCCGTCTCGTCGTCCGCTCCTGGCGCGCCCGCACCGCTGTCGGCCTCGCTGTCGCCGCCCATCGAGCTGGCCGAGGGCTCGACCGCGTCGTCGACCGACATCACGCCGACCGCCTCGGCCCTCCCGACGCCGAGCCTGCCCGCCTCGAAGACGGTCGCCCTCCCGATCGACACTCGACGTGTCCGACCCACCCCTCTCCGACCCGCCCTGCACCGCCCGTCGCACAAGCGCCAGACGTCGACGGGCTCGTCGACGTCGAACCAGTCGCCCCTCTCGCCCTCGTTCGCCGGCTCGCCCTGGAGCGCCGCGACGGGCTTCTCGGCCTTCTCGCAGCTCTCGTCGGGCTCGCCGGGCAACAACGGGCCGCAGACGGCCGACTCGGCATCGTTCTCGCTCACGCGGTACGGCAGCGTCGACCCGCTCGGCGGCTCGCTGTCGTCGTCGGCGAACGAGCGCGAGCGCGAGCGGTTCCAGATGCGCTCGGTGTGCGGCGGCGCGTGCATTGTCGGGACGGCCATGTGCGAGGTGTGCGCCGCGGCGCAGCGACGAGGGTCGCTCGGCAGCAACGCGTTCGACGAGCGGGATCGGCTCGACGACGACGACGACGATGACGACGAGCTCGAGGGGCTCGAGCTCGCCGAGGACGCCGACGTGTGGCCGCCGCATCCGTTCCAGCCGACCAAGCTCGCCGTTACCGTGTCGCCCGTCGCCTGAGCCAGCATCGACCCGCTCTCGGACCCCTCCTCCCTCCCTCACTCCCTCCCTCCTCTCAGCATCACTCGCATCCCCTCGCCCTAGACCATGCGTCTCTGTGACCTGTCTGTCTCCATCTCGCCCTGCGTCGCCTTACGTGTGCCGCCTAGCTGCCTCCTTGTTGTCCCTCCCCCTCCCTCGTCGGCGAGTCGTCGTGCCGTTCTCCCTCTCAGCGTCTCGCGTTCACCTTTTTCTCGAGACTCTCTGTGGCCTTGTATCCGTAGCCAGTACACGTAGCGTGCACTGGAGCCTGCTCTCCCTCACCCGAACAGAGAGAGAGCTTCGCGTCGTTAACGAGGAGCGAGCGAGCCAAGTTGACCTTCGTCGCCGGCCCTGCTCACCGCCAACGACTCAAGGCGCGCCTCGCCTCTGTACATAGCTAGCAGCACTCGCTGCAGGCATGGCGCGCCCTCCCCCTCCCGCCTCGCTCTACGCCAACGAGATCCCGTTCGCCTACTTCGCGAGCCTCATCGACAAGATCGGCGCCGTCGCGGCCAGGAAGCGCGGTGCGCGGTCCAGAACGGCGGGCAAGGCCCCCAAGGAGCACCGCCTGGTCGCTGCGTGGATCGACGGCGTGCGAGCCGAGCACCGAGGGGGACTCGTGCCGGAGGGGACCAGCGTCCTCTTCTTCCGCCTCTTCTTCCCAGACGAGGGCGTGCGGCGACGGTGCGTGCTCTCCTCATCTCTCTCCCTCACCGAGCTGCGCAAGCTGACCGTGAGCTGTCGTCCCCACGCGCAGGTACGGCCTGCAGGAGCTCACGCTCGGCGAGGCGCTCGAGTCGGTCTACGGGCCAAAGCGCGGCTCGTTCTCGCAGTGGAACGCAGCAGCATCGTCGAGTGCTGCGGTGGGCGCGAACTCGGGCTGCTTCGGCCAGGAGGTCGCGAGGTGGCTCGAGAGGCGCGGCAAGTGGGGCAAGGGCAAGGCCAAGGAGCTCACCATGGGACGGTGCGTCTGCCTCTCGAGCTCGACAGTGACGGCGAGAAGCTGACGCTCATCCTCATGCGCAGCGTTGACGAGCTGCTCGACGAGTTGGCGACCCTGTCGACCTGGTCCTCGGCCGACAGTGCGCGACCTCCTCCTCTTCTCTCGGCTCCCCGAGCTGAAGTCGTCCCTCACTCGCAGTCCAGATCCTTCGCATGCATCCTCGCTACACGTCGCGCACCGTCACCGCCATCCTCGCCGACCTCCTCCTCCCTCTCTCGCCCTCCCAAACCGCCGTCGTGCTCCAGATCATCCTGCGCGACCTGTCGCCCCTCCTCTACCCTCCACCGAGCGCAGTCGGCGACGTCGCCCTCACGCGCTTTACCTCGCTCGCCTACAACGAGGTGGGCGTGTACGACGCGATGCGGCTGTGGCACGAGGGTCTCCCGAGGCTGTTCCAGGCGGTCGCCGACCTCGACTGGGTCGCGTGGCAAGCAGAGCAAGCTCTTCGTGCGTCGTCTGACATGATATCTTCCACTCTCGAGCCGAGCGCGGCGCTGACGCAGCCGTCTCGCAGGTCATGGTCGCCCGCTCGGACCCGTCATTCCCAGGATCGGGCTGCCGATCAAGGTGAGCCCCTCGAGCGACTCGCTCCTGTCCGTGCACGCACTCATGCACTTGCTACTCGTCTGCAGGTGCCCAAGACGGAGAAGCCGGGCTCGTGCAGCCGGGCGACGCGGCATCTCGAGGGCGAGGTCGCAGTCGAGACCAAGTACGACGGCGAGCGGTACGTCCCTCCTAACCTGCGCCTCCAGCTGCTCTTGTCGCTCACCTCGAGCTCATCGCGCGCAGGCTGCAGATCCACATCGACCTCAGCCTCCCGCCTCGCGAGCAGATCCGCATCTTCTCGAAGAGCGGGAGGGACAGCACCGAGACGCGCCATCTGCTTCTGCCGTGCGTCTCTCTCCTCTTCCCCTCCTCCTCCTTGCTCAAGCTGACATCCTGCACCTGCAGTATAATCCGCGCCTCGCTCGACCTGCCCCTGGACCCGCTCTCGCGCGCCCTCCACCCTCTTCTTTACGACCGCCTCCTCGCCTCGGCCTCCTCTCGCGCTCCCGCCGCCTTTCCGCCGACCAAGCTCATCCTCGAGGGCGAGATGGTGCCCTACAACGAGTCGCGTTCCCGCATCGACGAGTTCTGGAAGCTCGCGTTCGCCAAGGGCAGCGCCGCCCTGCCGCCGGGCGTGGCCGGCACGCCGTTCGAGCGGCCGCCGGGCAGGGACGATCGGCTAGAGACGCAGGAGACGGGCGGGACGGGCGCGACGCCGAGCCCGAGAAGGTCGAGGCGGCTGGTCGAGAAGGGCGCGCATGACGAGGACGAGCGGGACGAGGAGGAGGCGGCGCCCAAGGACGACCCGGCGAGGAACCTGCACCTCATGGTCGTCTGGTTCGACGTCTTGCTCCTAGACGACGAGAGCCTCCTGGACGGTGCGCTCCTCTCTCTGTTCACCCTGTGCGCTCGTCGTCCTGACCCAGCTCTCCCTCGCAGAGACGTATTCTTCACGACGCGCACGACTAGACTCACTCATCCGTCCTGTACCTGGCTTCGTGCGTCGGCCACCTCTTTCCTCACAAGCTTGCGCTGACGCTGCAGCGAGCAGAGCATGCTCTCCGAGCGCGTCCTCATCAACTTTGACGACAAGCCGTCGGCCCTCGAGGTGCGCTCAGGCCTCGCCTTCTGGTCTTGAGCACTCACTGACGCTCTCACTACTGCAGAACCTGCGCCTGCGCTTCGCCCACATCATTACTCGCCGCTGCGGTGCGTCTGCGAGCCCTTGTCCTCGTCAACGACCGCGGCTGACCCTCTCCTTGGACCGCAGAGGGCCTCATGCTCAAGCCGCTCGCCTCGGCCTACAACGACCCTCGACCGCATCAACGCCTCGTCAAGCTCAAGAAGGACTTTGTGACCGGCGCGGGCGACACGCTCGACTTCCACATCGTCGGCGCCTCGTGGCAGAAGCAGCGAGGGAGAGAGTTGCTCGGTGCGTCGCTCTCGCTCGCCTTCTCGTTCTCGTACTGATGCTCTCGACTCACAGTGCCGCCGACGGTGTACACGACCTTCTTCGTCGGCCTGCGCGAGGACAAGTTCGGCGCCAACCTCTCGGTGCGTCTGCCCCTCGCCGTCTCCCCCTCGTCTCCCTCGCTGACCCCTCGCACTCTCTGCAGCGTGAGCGCAAGCCGCACTACCACATCCTCTTCTCCGTCTCGTACGGCCTCTCGCGCGCACAGCTCGCCCAGCTCTGCCACGACATCGACCAAGCGCGGCCTGAGCGCTTTGACCTCGCCTTTGGCAAGGACGCCGAGCGAGGCGGCGCGTTCCGGCCCATCCAGGAGCGTCAAAGGTGGCGAGGAGGACTGCGAGGAGGGTACACGGTCTATGGCGCGGCGGTGCGTCGAGCTCTGTCCTCCTTTTCGCTCAAGGTGCGAAAGCTGACCTGCCCTCCTGAGCCGCCGACAGTGCACCTCCTTCACCTTCTCGTTGGCGGGCCACATGCGCTCTGCTGCGAGTCGTCCGTCCATCGTCTTCCGCGAGCCGCGCGTCATGGAGCTCAACGGCGCAGGCTTCCAGCGCTCGGCCGGCTGCCCTGTGCGTCACCGCCTCCTCTCCTTCCACCGCTTCTCGCAGCAGACCCTGACCATGCTAGAGCCTTGTCGCAGTACTACGAGCTGCGCTTCCCACGCATCACCAAGCCGTCTCGCGCCGCCGACTCGGGTGCGTCCCCGCTCTCGCTCGACAAGCTCCAGCTCGTCGCGCAAGAGACCGTCGGCGCCGCACCCTCGACGGCCGTCGCCCTCGTCGACCACATCTGGAACGCGGCCGTGCGCGACGCGGCCCTGGGCAGCTCGCTCGAGCGCGGGCCGTCGAGCGGCGAGGAGAGCCAGGAGCGGTACGAGCGCGAGGTGAGGGAGTGGGTCGAGCGGCTCGAGGCGGCGGACGGTGTCCTCGACGGCGAGCGAGCGACGTTGAGCGGGCGGAAGAGAGCGGGCGACGAGGTGCGGCGCGAGGAGAAGCGGCCGAGGGTCGGTCAGGCGCCGGCGGCGACGAGCAGCGCGCGCCCTTCCTCGTCTCGATCTCGGCCCTTGCCGACCCGGAAAACAACGCCTACGACTCGAACCGTCGCGCTCGCCGCCCCGTCTCGCCCCCCGACCGCCGCCTCGCCGCCGCCGCCGGCCTCAAGCGCCCTCCTCCGCTCGCTCTCGTCCCCGAGCGCTCGTTCCAGCGCGCCGTCGCCGAGTCAGCGCCTCGTCGCCCTCGCCCTCGAGCACGCCGTGACGGTCAAGGAGCGCGCGCCGCTCGCCTCGACCGTGTCGTGCCCGTCGCTGTCGTCGAAGCGGCGCCGCAGGTCGTCGGGCTCGACTCGGACCTCCCTCACCTCGACCATCTCGACGCTCCTCCCCGCCCTGTCGCCCTCGTCTTCGTCTTCTTCTCTCACGGTCGCGCCCGCCGCGCACCCGTCTCGCGCCTATGCCTGGTCGCTGCACCCGCCTCTCCCACCCGGCTCTCCCCTCCCGACGCCTCGACACCCCTTCCTCGACTCGACCAACTTTCTCGCGTCGCCGCTCTCGGTCCTGTGGGTCGCCGGGCGCGCCCCTGCGTCGCTGTCGTTGCCGGCGAGCGCGTCCGCAGCCGCAGGAGGCCCGACGCGCCAAGGGTTCGTCTTTGTCGCTCCCGGGTCGCGCGTCGAGCGCGAGTGCGTCGCGTGGCTCGAGGGCGAGGTGCACAAGGGTGCTCGGTGTGACAGGGAGGAGGGGCAGGGGACGCAGGTGGTGTGGGTCGTCAAGGACGAGGCGCTCGAGACGAGGGGCATGTGGGACTTGGGGACGGGCGGGGAGGTGTTGACGGTGCTGTGAGGCGTATCGTTATTGCATCGCACGACTAGACTATTTATCCTCACTACCCTTGAGCGAGGGTTGAGAGGGCATGGTCGCGCGGATCCAGCTGGGCGAGGAGGACGAGAGGGTGGGCTCGTCCAGCTGCTCGCCCGCCGTTGCTGCGCCCGTGCACGCTCGCAGAGACCCACCCTCACCGTCGAGCGCGTCCCTCTCACCGCGCACCCCTCGCCCAGCGCCGCCCTCGGCTCCTCCAACCTCGTCCTCCCCTCCTCCTCCCCGCCCGCCCTCGCTCGTCGCCCCAGCAACCCGCAGAGACCATGTTTGGCGCGACCGGCTCCACCTTTGGCGGCTTTGGTCAGCAGCAACAGCAACAGCAGCAGCAGCAGCCGCCGCAACAGCCCGCAGGCGGCCTCTTTGGAGGTGCCGGAGGAGCGTTTGGCTCGAGTGCGTCCTCGTCTCTCTCGCTAGGGCTTGCAGCGTGGTCGTAGGGCTGTTCGCGCGAGTGTGCGGGCACGCTGTGCCCCTGCACTCCCGCCCTGCCGTTGAGGAACCGCTCACTGACCTCGTCCTCCTCCCTCGCCCCGTTCCTCCTCATCTCGCGCTTCCCACCTCGCAGGCTTTGGCGCAAGTGCCGCTCCAGCTTTCGGTCAGCCCGCTCAGCAGCCTCAGCAGCCCAGCACCGGGTTCGGTGCGTCCTCCTGTCTCTGGCTGGGCGACCTCGTCCCGGCTGTAACTGCTGTCGTCGTTCAGCACTGACTTGCCCTCGCCCGCTCGCATTCTTGACTACTTCGCCCACGCTCCTGCCCACTTTCGACCTCGACTTTGTCCATACACCGCGTCCTCGCGCTCAAAGGCGGCTTCGGCGCGACCTCGACCGCCCCGTCTTTCGGCTCGACCGCCTCGGCCGCTCCTGCATTCGGCCAGCCTGCTCAGCAGCAGGGCGGCGGCCTCTTCGGCAGCATCAGCACCTCGGCACCCAGCACCGGCTTCTCGTTCGGCGCCTGTGAGCTCAGCTCCTCCCCGCCTCGTCGTCCCCCTCTCTCAGTCTACCTGCTGACGCTCTCCTCTTCTGCAGCGAACACCGGCGCGACCTCTACTTTCGGCCAGCCTGCCGCGGCGGCTACTGGCGGCCTCTTCGGCGCCGCCAAGCCGGCCACGACGGGCTTTGGCGGGTTCGGCCAGCCGGCTCAGCAGCAGCAGCCGGCGGCGACTGGTGGACTTTTCGGCGCCGGTGCGTCGCCCTTCTGCTCAGCTTCCTACCGTCGACGCGGCGATGGCGAGCTGACGCCCCCTCGTGCGCTCGCAGCTCCTGCCGCTCCCGCCTTTGGCGCTGCGCCCGCCGGCCCCGCCAACGGCACGGCCGTCGCGCCGTACCAGACGACGACCGTCATGGAGCCGCCGCAGGAGGACAACAAGCCGCCGCCGACCAACCAGACGGCGCACCAGTTCCAGTCGATCACGTGCATGCCCCAGTACAAGAACTACTCGTTCGAGGAGCTGCGCTGGCAGGACTACCAGGCCAACCGCAAGCAGCCGACCGCCGGCGCGACGCCCGGCTTCGGCAGCGCGTTCGGCGCCAGCAGCACGCCCGCGTTCGGCGCCGCCGCACCCGCGACCGGCGGCGGCCTCTTCGGCTCGGCGACCTCGTCGACGCCCGCGTTCGGCGCCCAGCCCGCCGCGACCAACGCGTTCGGCTCGGCGCCGTCGAGCGGCGGCCTCTTTGGCAGCTCGGGCGCGACGGGCGGCTTTGGCCAGCCGGCGGCGTCGCAGCCGGGCCAGACGGGCGGCCTCTTCGGCCAGTCGGCGGGCACCTCGACGTTCGGCCAGCCCGCTGCGGCGACGTCGACGCCGGCTTTCGGCGGCTTCGGCGGCGCCGCGCAGAAGCCGGCGACGACGGGCTTCTCATTCGGCGCACCGACCTCGACCCCGGCGCCCACGGGCGGCCTGTTCGGCTCGGCGCCGGCGACGAGCGCCGCGCCGTCCAACCCGTTCGGCCAGCCTGCGCAGCCCGCCGCGACTGGCGGCCTGTTCGGTCAGCAGCAACCCGCCGCGAGCGCCGCGCCGAGCTTCTCGTTCGGCGCCCCGGCCGCCAACAAGCCGCTCTTTGGCGCCGCGCCCGCCACGTCCGCGCCCGCGTTCGGCCAGTCCGCCGCAGCCGCCGCGCCCAAGCCGACGTTCTCGTTCGGCGCGCCCGCAGGAGGAGCGACCGGCGGCGGCCTCTTCGGCAACACGCAGCCGCAGACGAGCGCGGCACCGACTTTCGGCGCGCAGCCGCAGCAGCAGCAGCAGACGGGCGGCGGCTTGTTCGGCGGCGGGTCGACGTTCGGTCAGCCGCAGCAGCAGCAGCAGCCGCAGCAGCAGGGCACGTCGACGTTCGGCTCGGGCGGCCTGTTCGGCGCCAAGCCGGCGCAGCCCGCGACGGGCGGCGGCCTCTTTGGCTCGTCGACGGCGCCGGGCACGGGAGGAGGCCTGTTCGGCTCGACGCAGCAGCAGCAGCCTCAGCAGCAGCAGCAGCAGTCGACGGGCCTCTTCGGCTCGCTGTCGCAGCCGGCGCCTCAGCTCGGCGGGTCGCTCTTCGGCGGCTCGTCGAGCCTCCTCGGTCAGCCGCAGCAGCAGCAGCAGCAGCAGCAGCCGTTCGGGCAGCAGGGCCTCCAGCAGTCGCAGCAGCAGCCGCAGTACGCCTCGGCCGACGACGTCAACGCGTACGGTTCGAACCCGCTCTTCGCGAGCGCCGGTCAGAGCCCGGTCCGCCCCGCCGACGACAAGAAGAAGCCGCCCATCTTCTCGGCGTTCCGCGGCACGCCGCGCTCGTCGACCAAGATCACGCGCCTGCGAGGGTTCGGCTCGTCGTCGTCGTCGAGCCCGGCGCCCGGCGGCAACAGCCTCGGCTTCTCGGGCCTCGGCAGCAGCACGGCGAGTGCGCTCGGCGGCAGCGTCGTCGGCGGTAGGGCAGGGACGCCCGCCGGCAACGGCAGCAGCCTCGGCGGCGGCGCGCGCGACTCGCCCCTGCGGCTCGCCAACGGCATCAGCGACGACGTCGCCCTGTCGCCCAACGCCTTCGTGTCGCGCCCGAGCGTCAAGAAGCTCGTCATCGACAAGAAGACGCTCGGCAAGTCGCTCGGCGCCGTCGGTTCGTCGGCGACGGCCTCGCCGCGCACGGCCGCCAAGGTCCAGTTTGACGCGGCCGCGCCCGTCACGAGCCGGTCGTCGCTCTTCTCGTCGCACGTCGTCGGCAGCGCAGGCAGCGCGAGCGAGGGCGCGGGCGACGCGTCGTTCGTCTCGGAAGGCGGCCTGACCGAGGGCGGCAACACGACGCTCGACTCGCCGTCGGCCGCACGGTCCGTCGCCGCCGAGCCGGCGCGCACTCGTGGCGGCGCCCAGCAGCAGCAGCAGAAGCAGCTCGAGGACGGCGACTACTTTACGGTGCCATCGATCGACACGCTGCAGAAGCTGCCGGCGGCCAAGCTGCGCACGGTGCGCGACCTCGTCGTCGGCCGCAAAGGGTACGGCACCGTTGCCTTCTCGGCGCCGGTCGACCTCACGACGCTCGACTCGGTCGACGAGGTCCTCGGCGGCCTCGTGCGCCTCGAGGACCGCAACGCGACCGTGTACCCGGACGAGTACGAGGCGTCCAAGCCGCCGCCGGGCGAGGGCCTCAACGTCCCCGCGACCATCACGCTCGACAACTGCTTCCCGCTCGACAAGGCGACGCGCAAGCCGATCCGCGATGGCAACCACCCGCGCGTCGCGGCCCACATCCGCCGCCTCCGTGCGCTCGAGGGCACCGAGTTCATCAGCTTTGACGCCGAGACGGGCCAGTGGTCATTTGCCGTCGAGAGCTTCTGACCATCTTCTTAGTTGGGGTCGATGACGAGGTGCTGTGCAACGAGGGTGCCGTGATTCTTCTCCAGAGAGCGAGCCGCATTGAGAGCTGGAGAGGGGGTCCGTGCGCGTGCTTCTCGACCTTCTCGTCCTCGACGCTCGCAGCCGCGCATCTCTCTCTTCATCTCACGCTGCCGTCGATCACGTTGTCGTTCACGCACGGGCGATGCTGAGCTGCGCGAGCGAGGACGGGGAGGAGGCCCGTGCGCTCGAGCGCTTCTCTCCCACTTTCCGGCTCGTGACGCTCTCTCGCGCCCTCTCTCCAGCTCGAGGTCATGGGAAGATAAGGCTCTATCGATGCAGTATAGACATTCAGTTCGACAGCTGCCGTGCGTCGAGCAGAGAGCCGACGCTCGCCATCGTGTACTCGGGCTCCTCCTCGACGGGCAAGCCGACGAGGTCCTGCGCGCACCGAGTGCTGCGTCAGCTCGACGCTCGAGCTCAAGAAGACGAGAGAGAAGGAGCGCACCTCGGGCTTGGAGATGCCCGTCCAGACGAGGACCGAGGCGATGCCGCCGCGCTTGGCGAAGAGGACGTCCGTCTCGAGGCGGTCGCCGATGAAGACGGTGCGCTTCGAGTCGAACTGAAGCCTGTGCGAGAGAGCGCTCATCCAGTCAGCCTTGACCCTCTGTAGGGGCGAGAGAGGCGGACGGGGAGAGAGAAAGCAGCGGGACGCACTCGCGCTGGACGATGTCGAGGAGGGGCTTGTGCGGCTTGCCAACGACGACCTTTTCCGGCGCGCCGGGAGGCAAGGCGCCGTACAGGACTGAGGCGATGGCGCCCTCGCCCGGGGCGTAGCCGCCCGAGGGCAGGAGGAAGCTCTGGTCGTCGTTGGTGAGGACGAGGCGGCAGCCGGGGTTCGAGCTCAGGTAGTTGTACGCCTTGGCGAGCTGGACGTAGTTGATGCGCATCTGGAACGCGTACACGACGACGCCGATCGACGGGTCGGGTGTGATGGCGCTAAAGTCCTGCGGCTCGGGGAGCACGTCGTCCTCGGGCGCCGTGCCGCCCTTCCACGAGAGGCCCTCGTCCTCAAACTCGTGCTCCATAGCCTTCTGGCCGATGAGGTAGACGCCGCGCTTGGCCTCGTCCTGGATCGAGGGGAGGACGACGGCGCGCACATACTCGGCCGTCGCGCTGCCGCAGGTAAAGACCTCATCGAGCCAGACCTTGATGCCGAAGCCGGCGAACTGCGCGCAGGACGAGAGAGAGAGAGGGTTAGTGTGCCCTCGAGAGAACGAGGGTCTGTGCGCGCTCGAGAGCGGGAGAGAGGGACGACGCACCTTGTCGACGTACTGCTGGCGGGAGCGGGTCGCGTTGTTGGTGATGAAGGCGAGCTTCTTGCCCTTGGCGCGCAGGAACTCGAGCGTCTCGACGATGTTGGGCGTGCTGCAGGGAGAGGAGAGCGTGAGCGAGTGCGACGAGGGGGAGGACGAGGAGGGGCACGCACAGCTCGTCTCCTGCTGGGCCGGTCCAGATGACGCCGTCGCACTGCGAGCAGGTCGAACGGGTCAGCTCTGCCAAGGGGAGAGACTGGAACGAGGACGCACGTCAAAGAGGAAATTGTCAGTCGAATGCAGGAGGTGGGCGTAGTCCTCTGGGCGGTGCAGGGCGCGTGCCGAGTCGGGGAGAGATGGCCTGCGCTCAGCCTTGTGGGCTGGAGCTGGGTCGGCGTTGTGGATGTGCGGCGGCTGCTTGGTATCGCGCATGACGACGGGTGGGCCGAGGGAGGCGGAAGCCGAGTGGTGAGGCGGGCTCAGGCGAGGTTGCGAGGGGGTCTAGGTCCGAAAATGTAGGACGGAGAGTAAGCCTAAGCAGTCAAGCAAGCAGCTGGTGACAGTGAGAGCGAGCCAGAGGACGAGGCCGTTCTCCCCACCTCGTCCTTCATCTCCTCGGCCTCGTCCCTCTCGCCTCCCCGCCTCTGTGGTACCTGCGCAAGCTTCAGCCTCTCGTTCGACTTCTACTGTGCCCGATCCCGCTGGTCCTATCCCGCCATGGTGCGTCGTCGCTCATCTTTGTCCTCCACGAGCGCGTGTCGCTGACCGACCTCGTCCTGCCCCTCTCCTCTCGTTCCCTCCTCGCTGTGCGGTCCTGTACACAGGCCGACGTCTCCGCACCCGAGATCAAGGACGCCTACGACGCCGTCCGCAACGACAAGGACCCCAAGACCTGGCTCCTCCTCGACTACGCCGGCGACCGCTCCGACAAGCTCGTCCTCACGGCCACGGGCGACGGCGACCTCGCAGAGCTCAAGACCCACCTCAAGGAGTCCAGCGCCTCGTTCGCGTACCTGCGGGTCAAGTACGCCAACGACGTCGAGTCGACTCGCGAAAAGGTCCGCCCCACCTTGCTCCCTCTCCCTCAGTAACACCCGAGCTGACCTCGCCTCGGCCGCTCGTGCAGTTCATCCTCATCACTTGGATCGGACAGGACGTTCGAGTGCTGCGCAAGGCCAAGCTCTCGGTCCACGCCGCCGACGTCAAGCGCGTTCTCTCGGTTTACTCTCTCGAGGTGCCGGCCAACTCGCTCGATGACTTGGCAGAGGTGCGTCCTCTGTCTCTCTTTCACGACGCCGAAGGTGCTCTGCGGACCGAGCTGACGAAGCGTGCGCCTTCCCGCTGCAGGAGCCCATCGTCGTGCGGTTGCGCAAGGCGGGAGGAGCGAGTTACGACCGCGCATAGACCTGCATCGGCCGCCATTCTTCATCTTCCAGCCGCACTCACTCTTCGAACGCTTTCGTACTCGCTTCGGCTCAAGCCCGTCCGCCAGAGCAGCCTGCCCGTCGAGATCGGCTCGTCTTGGCCGGCGCGACCGCGGCCGGCGCTGGCTTCTCGATTCTCTCCGCTGCACAGCTCCCGCTCGACCTCGTAGTCGGCCCGACGACGTCGTATTCGATCAAGTTGCCGCGCCTGCGCCGCGCATGAGCCGGCGGCGCGAGCCCCGCATGTCTCGCGCGGACAAAGGGAGGGTTGAGCGCGCGAGCGGTGGTTGACCTCCAGCTCGCTCGAGGCGGGAGAGGGAGCGTGTCAAGGGCGCTGGTACCGCGCCTTGCTTGTCAACAAAGCCATGGCGCTTCCTTTCTCGCCGCCGCACGGCGCTCTCGAGGGAGCAGTCAAGGAGGCTCTGCTTCTCTACCGCCTCCTCATTCGTTTGAGGTGCTCACCCCCCTTCCTTCCCCTGAACGGCGTCGTCTCACTACTCGCATCCTCATCCTCGACCACCTGCCGCATCCGCACGCCGGCGCCGCCACGAGCAAGATCAGCCCGAGGACGCGCCGTTGACATCCCCACCTCGGCCGCACCACCTCCTCACCGCCGTCGCCGCCCTCTCCGCCTCGACAACTAGCACCCCATCGTCGACATGTGGCCCTTCCACCCGACGGGCACGCGCCAAATCTTCCACGCCCTCTTCAAGGCGACGCGCACGGCCTCGCCCCGAGCGGCGAGGCTCTCTCGACGCGCCGTGCGCGACAAGAAGCTCGTCGAGGCCGAGGCGGAGCATCTTCTCGGGCCCGACTGGCGCATTACGGCGCAGGAGAGAAGCGCGAGCTCGGCTGAGGTGCGTTCCCTCCCTCCTCCTCTCCTTGTCCCTCCCCTCCTTCCACTCTCCCTGTCCTCCTTCCGCACGACGCGTCCCCTACGCGAGTCACGTCAGGAGCCGAACGAGTCGATCGTGAGCATAGCGCTGACCTCTCGCACTTGCCTTCTGCGCCCGCAGCCGATCCCTTCCTCGACGACCTCAGCCCCGACCTCGTCTCAAAAACCATCCTCGCCGACCGCCAACATCCCTCTGGACCTCTCCTCCATCTCGACCAAAATCCCGGACGCCCGCCCGCTCGAGCTGCGGCCCACCCTCGCCGGCGACGTCCGCCCGCAGAAAGAGCGGCTCGAGCGCACGCCCCCTCTCGGCGCCGCACGCAGCTCGGCGCCCTCCTCGCGCCGCCCGAGTGGCCCACAGGCGCATGTCGCTCGTCTCTGGACCGTCGACACGGGCCGACTGCCTCGGCGTGCTGCGGGTGCACGTGCCGCCGCGCTAGTCGACGGCGGGCCGCTCGAGGCACGCCGCGCGAAGCCGCTCTTCGACCACAAGCAGGGTGGCTACAGCCAGCACGTGTCGCCCGTGAACATGCGTGCGAAAAACCAGAGCGCGAGCCGCCAGAACAAGGTCTCGAAGCTCGTCAAAGAGAGCCAGGTGCGTCGACCTTCCTCACTTCCCGGCCGAGAGAAAGACCTCTCGCTCACTCTCTTCGACACCCTCACAGATCATCGACATCGCCGACAGCCGCGCCTCGCTCAAGAGTGACCCGCTCGTCGTCAACTCGCCGCACCCTCGCTCTTCTCTTCCCGGCGACCTTCCCCTCGACCTCGAGCACGCCTTCTTCGCCTCGCGCCCTTCCTCGCTCTCGAGCGTCCGCCTCACGGACCCGATCCCTCGCGCCCACTTTGCGCGCGCGTTCGCCGCCGAGCGCGAGGCGAAACTCGCCGAGCAGGTGCTCGAGATGTACCCTCGCGGCGCGAGCAGCGTCGACCTCGACACGGCGCCGACCAGGAGCGCTCACGCCGGCCCTCGCTCCACCATGGCCAAGGCGGGCGAGGCCTCGACCCTCGAGCCCAAGTCGCGCAGCTCGGCGCAGCCGTCGTCCTCGCTCGAGCAGCTCGAGGAGCAGCTCTTCTCGTTCTTCCCGCGCGGCGCCCGCAGCGTCGACCTAGGCGGGCGACCCGCCGCGCCTATCAGGACGGCCATCTCGACGCCCAAGGTGCCCCTGCGTGGCGTGCAGGACGTCGGGCTCGAGCCGGCCGTGCCGCGCACGGACCCCCTCGAGGAGGTCAGGAGGCGCACGGCGAACGCGGTCCGCAAGTCGCCGCAGGTCGGTGGCGAGGGCATGCGCTCCAACGAGCAGCTCGTCGCGGAGCGTGCGGGCGCGGAGGAGGAGCGGGTTCGTGCAGCCGGCGAGCTGGTCGGCGTCCAGGTACGCTCTCTTCGCCGTTCTTCCTTTCCGACACAGCTTCTCCCCTTCCTTCATTGCCCTTTCTGACTCACCTTCTCTTCTTCTTGCAGGTACAGCCTTCTACGACGTCCTCGCCGCTCCCCGCCGTCGACTCGTCCACCGTCGAGCGCCCTCTCGCCAAACCCGCCTCGCCGCTCCTCGAGCCCGACACGCCCCTCTCCGTCCTCGCCATGCGCGACCTGCGCTCTCGCGACTCTCGCGAGGCCGACTACCCTCTGGGCCTGCGCAAGATCTTCTCGGCCTCGCCCCTCGACCGCCGCATCCGCCTCGCCGCCGACCGAGCCTCTGAGGACGTCGAGCGCGCACAGTCGCTCTTCGGCCTCGAGCGCCTCGCCGAGACCGAGCCTGCACTCGACCTCGCGCGCTGGCTCGCCGAGATCCGCGAGCACCGCGCGAGGCTGCGCCGCATGCGCCGGCTCGAGGACCGGTGCCTCGACGGCGAGATGGCGCGCAACGAGGAACAGCGCCTCGGGCGGCAGCTCGAGGCGCTCGTCGTCGCTCGAGGTGAGTTTGAAGGCGTCGTCGAGGCGTACCGGGCGTACGGCAAGGCCGGCGTCGTCAACTACCAGGTCGAGCGTGGGCTCGTCGATCGGCTCGTCAAGGCGCAGGCGCTTCTCGAGCGCGCTCTCGTCCTCCCGGGCGATCCTGCCCCCACGCTCACGACCTCGAGCGGCGCGTCGGCGTCGACGGCGAGCAAGGCCATACTGTGGGCAGGCGAACGGCCTTTCTTCGTCGAGTGGGACACCTACATCCGCACGTACCGCTACGGCGCGTCTCGCGCGCTCAAGGACCTCGAGGTGCTTCGCCGCCGAGCGCTGCGCAAGCTCAAGGGCGCCATCGCTCGGGCGCACATGTCGGCATTCGAGGTGGAGAGGAGGGCGTGCGCGTGAGGGAGAAGGAGGAGGAGGTTGTGGTCGGGCGGCGCCGGCGCCGCTTTTGCTCTCGTAGACACTCGTTCACCTTGCATTCTCAGCATATCTCAGCTCTCTTTCAGACGAGCTAGACGAGCAGAGAGGAAACTGTCGTGCTCCTCGACTGACCTCTGGCGAGCCGGATCGAGGGGCCCGTGCGCGGTCACAGCGCGAGCTCAGGGCGCCGCAGCAGTAGTCCGAGCAGATGATGCAGTGCTACCTGCTGCGACCTTGCAAGGAGGGCGATCTTGCGCGAGTGTGGGCGGCGGGCGAGGTCGAGGGTCCGTGCGGGGGTAGAGGAGGAGGAGGGCAGGCGGGCGAGATGTCCTCGCTTCGCGCGTCGCTTTACTTGCTATGCACGCACCGTGCATCCATGAACACGTCGAGAGTGCAGCACCGTCGAGGAACCGAGAGAGAGCCAGCGAGGAGGACCGGGCGGCCTTCTCAAGTTCGACCTTCTCAAGTTCGCTGCGAGCTCGCCCGCCGTGACGAGTAGCACACGGCTCTCCTGAGCTTGCCCTCGCGCCGCTCCGCTGCCAACAGCTTAGCCGCTCTGGAGCACCCGCACAGTCTCGCACGACTCGCAGACTTGGGCGGCGCCGACGCACGGACCCTTTGCTCTCGAGTGCTCCTTCTCTCTCTCTCTCTGTCTCTCACGCCGCTCGAGACGGGGAAGGACGACAAGACTGGTCGAGTTGCGATGATGAACTGCTAGAGAGGTACAAGGATAGTGCTACAGGGGCGAGGAGGGAGAGCTAGACGACGAGAAACTCCTCTGTGCCCGCCTCGCTCACCGCTTCCTCCTCAGCTTCGCGCTCCCGTGCCGGCTCCTCGGGCCGCAAAGTCGCCTCGTCCGTCGCAGACACGGCAGAAGCGGGCGCTGCTGGTGCGGCAGACGAGCTGCGCTTGAGCCGCAGCGTGGCCTCGACGTCAATCTCCTCGTCGACGCCGTCCTCGAGCGGCTCGCTCGCATCGAGCGCGGTCGAGGGCGCACTCGCTCCAGCTCGCTCGACGTCGATGACACTCTCGAGCGCAGAAGGCGTAGCGCTCGCCTCGTCGGCAACTTGCGCCGCCTCGCTCGCCGACGGAGCGGAAGCCGCCGCTCGCTCGACCTCCTCCTCGGCGTCGATGCGCGCCGCGAGCTCCTTGGCGCGGCGCAGCATCTCGGCGACGTACCGGTCGACGGCCGATGAGGTGTCGGAGGCGTGCGAGGTGGTCGAGGCGCGGGAGCGAGGGCGGGGAAGGGTCGAGGAGGGGGTGGCGGCGGCGGTGGGGAGAGAGGCGAGCAACTCGGCCGTGAGGCGGGTCGACTCGTCGAGAGGGGTGTCGAGGGCAGCCGAAGTCGAGTTGTCAAGGGCGGAGGCGGAAGAGGGCGCAGTGGCGGTGGCCGGCTCGTCGATGGCGGGTTCAGGCTCGGCGATGGCGGCGGCGGCGGAAGGAGAGGGAGCTGTGAGGGGGAATGTCGTCAGGACGAGAGCGAGGAAAGAGGAGAGGAGCGAGAGAAGGACGCACCTGCAGCCGCGATGTCCTCATGCCCGCGCACGGACCCCTCGCCCGCCTCGCTCGCCGCCTTCTGGCTCTGGCGCTCCCACTCGTGCTCCTTGAGGTGGTCGAGCTTGGCGAGCTCGGCCTCGACGCGCTTGACGAGGTCCTTGCGCGCCTGCTTGATGACCTTGTCGCCGCCGGACGAGACGGCGTCGACCTTGCTCAAGAGCGAGACGAGGTAGTCCTCGTGCCCGAGGAAGGCGGCGTTGGGCTTGCCGTAGGCGAGAGGCGGCGTCGACGGCGTCGAGGTGGGAGTGGGCGGCGACTGGAAGGTGAGGGTCGAAGGCGAGGTGAAGGACGAGAGACGCGAGTCGAACTCGGTCGAGAGGCCGTTCAGGGTCTCGAGGGCGGCCTGGCGAGCGGCGTCGCGCTCGAAGCGCTTCTGCAGCGCCTCGATGGCCGGGTCGGGGAAGGTGGGCTCGGCGGCGGGCGAAGGAGGGCGAGGAGCGGTCGCGGCGGGGGCAGTCGAAGAGGAGGTCCGAGCGGCCTTGTCGGCGACGGCGGGAGCGGGCGCGGCGACGGCCGGCTGCTCGTCCTGCGCAGCCGAGGTGGCTAGGTCGAGGAAGAGCTGGAGGAGCGACTGTGGGAGCTCGCTCTGGCGTTGGCGCTGCTGCTGCCGCCTCGCCTCGACGACCCGGCGCCGCTGGTCCTGCTCGGCCTCGACGCGGCGGCGGTGCTGCTCGCGCGCGACGAGTGCAGCGCGGCGCTGTGCCGCCTCGACGACGGCCTGGCGGTAGGCGGCGGCCTCGCGCTCCTGCTGGGCGCGACGAGCGAGAGCGGCGCGGTGCTCGAGCGCCTCCTGGACGAGCGCGGCTTGGCGACGGCGCGCGACTTCTTGCTGGACGGCGCGCTCGAAAGCCTCCTCGCGGTGACGACGCTCCTGCTCCTCGGCGTAGGCGGCGAGGGCGGCCTCGCGGGCGGCGGCCTGAGCGCGGCGGCGCTGCTGCTCGTGCTGCTGCGTGAGGAACGCGAGGCGCTCGAGCTCTTGCTCGTAGGTGGCGCGGGCACTCATGGTCGACGTCAGGTGGAACGTCGCCTGAGGGCGGTGGGTGGACGGGAAGGCGAACATGGCGAAGAGCGGGCGAGGTCGAGGCGGGTGAGGGAGGAGGAGGAGGGGAAGAGTGAGGAGGGAAGGGGGACAAGGACGGGCGGGACAGGCAGGCGTGCTGGCTGCACCGCGCAGGCTCGTAAGCACGCGCGCGTCCCTCCTCGGCGGTGCTCGTAAGCGCTCCGACTTGCTCGAAGCTGCTCGAACCGTCGAGGAGAATCGCCGAGCCCGAGCCTCGCTACAGCTGGCTCGAGGGACCCGCCGAGCAAGTGCAGCACATCGAGCAGGTTACATCAGGCCTGCAGGACCATGCACAGCGCCTCTCGAGCGCCGTGACGAGAGCGAGGCCGGGTGGAACAAGGTCGACGGATCGGTCAGCTCCCCCTCTCGCTCGCGACGGCTCGTGGTAGGGCGTGGACGAGACGGTGGCATTGGTGGGTTACTGTACGAGAGCTGCAGCCCGCCGTGAGCAGCCCTGAGCGGGGTGGGCGCGAGTGAACGAGCAGGCCACTCGTCTCGTCGCCGTCGTCGCGTCGTCCTCGTTCATTCGGCTCGCGACTCGCTGCAGAGCTACGCGCCTGGAGCTGCTCACCCTCTGCACCGTAGCCGCAGCCTCCCCGGCGGGCAGCGCATCCAGTCAGCCCCGGCCCCTCGACTTCGCCCATCTCTCCGCCCGGCCCACCTCCGTCCACCCCGTCGGCCGCCAGCGCACCGACGAGCCCGCAAACCTCGATCGCAAGCTCGGCACAACCTTGCGGCAAGTCGGTGCGCAGCATCCGCTGTCCGCCTCGTCGTGCTGCCGCCGCGCCGCGGCTTCCTCGCCGACTCCCCTCCTGTCCGTTCGCTCGCGCCTCCTTGCGCGCACCGGAGTTTCCGAGCGTCTCCTGTCGTCGTCTCGGACGTTCGCGTGCGGGCCCGAGGTCGGCGTCGGCGCGTGCCGCGGGCGAGCCTGCTCTCGCTTCTTGGCTCTCGCTCCTCCTCCTCGGCTTTGGCGGCGACTCCTGTCGTCGTCTATGTATCGGCGCTCAGCTCGCTCGGCACCCACGCTGCACGCCATCTCGGTCGAGGCCCCTGTGATCGAGGCGGCCACGCGGCGATGCGGTCGAGTGGAGCCCGGCTCGCCGTCGAACCTTCGACTGAGCCGGCTTGTTCGAGCGGAACCCCTCTCTTCCCTTTCTCATCTCCTCGTCCCGCCATGCTCGCCAACGCGCTGGCGCTGCTCGCCCTGAGCGGACTCGCCCAAGCCGCCTCAGCTCGGCGCACCGTCGACCTCGCCGCCGACTCGCCCGCCCACGCCCGCCTCACCGCCGAGGGCTTCACCAACGACAAGTGGACCCAGGCGTACGAGAAGGCCGTCGCCTATGTCGCAGGCATGAGCCTCGAGCAGAAGGTGCGCCGCGAACCTCCTTGACCCTCGTCTCCAGCTCCCCACTGACCCTGTCCTCGTCGTGCGCCCAGCTCAACTTTACCGACTTTCAGGCTTTGACCAACGGCTGCAGCGGCCTCGGCTTCCCCCTCGCCGACATCGGCTTGACCGAGGGCATGTGCACGGCCGATGGACCCTCTGGTGCGTCGAGCTCTCCTGGCTACACGCGCACGGACCTCTCGCTCACGCTCTCCCCTCACGCTCCAGGCATCAACTCGCGCTACAGCACCCAGTTCCCGCCCGAGGTGACCGCCGGCGCCACGTTTGACGTCGACCTCATCTATGCGCGCGCGCTCGCCATGGCCAAGGAGTACCACGACGTCGGCGCGCACGTCCCGCTCTCGATCTCGATGGGCGGCATGGGCCGCTCGCCGTACGGCGGGCGCAACTGGGAGAACTTCTCGCCCGACCCGTACTTGACCGGCACCGCGGCGCACCTCACCGTCCTCGGCTTCCAGGAGCAGGGCGTCGTCGGCCTCGTCAAGTGCGTCTGCCTCTCACTCCCTCTCTCACCCGCCTTGCCGCCCCGATGAACACGCACTGACAGGTCCTTGACGTCGTGCAGGCACTTTGTCGGCGTGCGCTCGCTCTGTCTTCCCCCCTCGTCCGGCTCGAGCTGACTCGTCCTCTTCCCCTCTCTCCTCCCACCCTTCCCGGCTGCTCTTCCTACTCGCGCAGAACGAGCAGGAGTATCTTCGCATCGGCACGCCCACGGGCTACTTCCCCAACATCGTCAACCAGACGATCAACTCGGTCATCGACGAGGCGACTCTTCACGAGCTCTACGTGTATCCGTTCGCCGAGGCGATCAGGGCGGGCGCTGGGTCCGCCATGTGTGCTTGTGCGTCCTCAATCTCCGACGTCTCTCGCTGAAGCTGAGCTGACCTGCCGATCGTCCCCTCTCGCAGACAACCAGGGTCAGCCTCCTCAGCTCTTCTGCGTCGCCGCTCCTCCTCGCGCTTCAACCTGACCCTCTCCCTCGTTGCAGTCAACGGCACCTTCGCCTGCGAGAACGACCACCTCCTCAACACGGTGCTCAAGAAGACGGTGCGTCACGTCGCCGTCGTCCTCGGAGGCCTGAGCGCAGCTGACGCCCTCCTCTTCGTCCCTCCTTCCCCCATCTCCTCCTCCTTCTTCTCCTACACGGTCTCACTGCCTCGTCCGCAGCTCAACTTCCACGGCTGGGTCATCACGGGTGCGCTCGAGCCGCCGTCGACGCTACTCACCCTCACGAGCTGACTCTGCTCCTCGCAGATTGGGGCGCCGGGCACGACACGCTCAAGCTCGCGAACCACGGCACCGACTTTATCGGCTTCTTCACCGACACGGGCCACTACTACGGCGAGGCGCTCATGCCGTTCGTCAAGAACGGCTCGGTCCCGATCGAGGTCGTCGACGACAAGATCATCCGGTGCGTCCTCTACTTTTCCGCCCTGCTTCACCCTGTGTTCTCAAGCTCGTGTTCGTGCTCAGCTGCTGACCCTGCCTGGCGCTCGACAGCATCCTCACGCCGTACTTTGCGCTCGACCAGGCCAGCCTTCCCAAGACGGACTTTGCCCGCTACGTCGGCAGCGACTACTCGACCGAGACGGTGCGCAAGGTCGCCGAGGGTGCCATCACGCTTCTCAAGAACGTCCGCTCGGACAACAACCAGCTCGGCCTGCCGCTCGTCAAGCCTCACGACATCGTCCTCGTCGGCTCGTCGGCCGCGCCCTCGCCGATCGGCATCATGCACAACATCGGCATGGACCTCGCCGGGTCGCCCGACGCTGACTTCTTGGGCGCAAGCACCGACGGCTACGGCAGCGGCGGCTCGCCAACGCCGTACAACCTCGACCCGATCGCAGCGATCACGGCTCGCGGTCGCAAGGAGGAACGGCCCGTCGTCGTCGACTACTACACCTACGAGTGCGTCGCTCTCTGCGTGATCTTCATCACCGAAGGCTGCGCAGCTGACTCGCCTCTCGCTGCAGCAACGCGACGCAGGGCCAGATCGGGGGCTGGATGGGCGGGCAGACGCTCTTCCTCGACGCTAAGCTCGCCTACGCCAGCACCGCCATCGTCTTCGTCACCAAGATTGGGCGCGAGGGCTTCGACCACGCCGACCTCGAGGTGTGTCGTCTCGCTCGACCTCGCCGTGCCTCATCGGCGAGTGCGCACTGACCCCCTCCTCCTCGTTCCTGCAGCTCGAGCACGGCGGCTCAGACCTGATCGAGTACGTCGCCGCCCGTCACAGCGACACGGTCGTCGTCGTCACTGCGCCGGGTCCCGTCGACATGTCGCGCTTCGTCGACCACCCGAACGTCACCTCGATCCTCTTCACGTACTTTGGCGGCCAGGAAGGCGGTGCGGCTCCCTCTCTCGCTCTCCTTCTTCTCGCTCTCGCTTGCTCATGCTCCTTCTCGTCTGCAGCTACCGCCGTTGCCTCGGTCCTGTTTGGCGACGTCAACCCGAGCGGCAAGCTCCCCTTCACGATCGCGCGCAACGTGTCCGACTTCGGCGACAACCGCTACAACGGCTCGATCATCACCAACCCGGTCGCCAACTTCTCCGAGGGCGTCTTCATCGACTACAAGCACTTTGACGCGCAGGAGATTGAGCCGCTGTACGAGTTCGGGTGCGGCAAGAGCTACTCGAGGTGCGCTGCCCTCTCTCCTCCCTCGTCCGAGTCGCAGAAGCTGACGCCAACCTTCGTTGTGCAGCTTCGAGGTGTCGAGCGTCGCCGTCGAGGCCAAGAGCGAGAAGGTGCCGGCGAGCGTGCGCGAGACGAACGAGAAGCTCTTCGTCGACGGCAAGGAGGTCTCGGGCCTGTACGACATCGCGTACGAGGTGACTGCGTCGGTCAAGAACACGGGCTCGGTCGCGGGCGCCGAGGTCGCTCAGGTGCGTCGTCCTTTCCTCCCCTCGCGCTCGAGCCCCCTCCCCTGGAGAACCTGCTGACGCCTCGTCGACCCTCCCTCTCCTGCTCCTCGCAGCTCTACCTCACCTTCCCCTCGTCGACGCCGAACAAGATGCCGCCTCGCTCGCTGCGCGGCTTCTCCAAGCCGCACCTTGAGCCGGGCGCGACTGCCCAGGTCACGTTCCAGCTGCGCAACAAGGACCTCGCCGTGTGGGACGTGACGCAGGGCGGGTGGATGCTCGCGCATGGTGAGTATAAGCTCGCTGTCGGGACGAGCAGCCGCAGGATCGCCGAGACGGTGACGCTCGAGCTCTGAGCTCGTCGAGGTGCGCCCTCTCTCTCTCCCTCCCTCCCTCTCTCTCTCGCCCTCCCTCTCTCCCGCCTTCGTTCGTCGCAGCCTCCCTCGACACGCGCGTACTGACTCTTGCTCCATGCAGCTACTCATCGCGGATCCTCCTCGCCTTCCTCGTCGACGTCGCCTCCTCCTTCCCTTTTCCCCCTCGCTCCATCTTAGCCTCGTCTGCCCTTCCTTGTTCCGCATTCCAGTATCTCCTCGCCGTCTCTAGCAGATGTGCAGGCTCGCAGCAAAGTATTCATGTCGTTCGCCTAGCGCGGTCGGAGAGCGTGAGCGAGAGCAGCGCTTTCTCGGCTCGAGAGCTCGCCCTGGCCGACATTCTCGGCGTAGGCTCGTCGCCGCTCGTCTCGAGAGTGCCACAGAGATTGGCTCAGCTCACTGCGTCCTCGTTGAGCCAGCGGAAGGCTGAGCGCGTGCGCGAGCTGCGGAGCAAGGACGAGCGGTCCGAATCGCAATCTCGCGCTCACGGCGGAGCGCGAGCAGCCGTGACCGCAGCGCGAGGCGAGCGAGTGTGAGCCAAGGAGGCCTGACGAAGGTAACGCGGGCGTGCACGCTCCTCGTTGCTCTGCGCCCGCAGCACCTCGTTCGTCGCTGACGCGGGCGCGAGGCAGGAGCCGGCCGGCTCGGAGACTCTGCCTCTCTCCTTCCTCCCCTTCACCCGTGCACGGAGACTTTGCTCCTGCACTCTCACGACCAGCACCTACGTGAGCCCATCGTCCCCACCTCGCCGCCGCCGTGCTGCAGAGCTGACCCCGCCCCCTCCTTGCCCTGCACCGCCTCCTCCCCACCTTGCTCTCAATGAACCGGCTGTGACCAGCAGCACCTCGCCCTCGCTCGCAGACCAATGTCGAGCCCGCCCAAGGACAACATCATGCAGGTCGAGACGGGCCTCACGCCCACCTCGGTCGCCATGCCCGCCGACGCCGCACGCGAGGGCGTCAACGTCACCACGGGCGACTCGACTCGCTCGACCGCCTCTGCCGACCCGCTCCTCGCCGACAAGCCCGTCCTGAGCGACACGCACGAGGTCATCGGCCGCGGCGCCACCGCCGAGGCGCACAAGTTCACGGCGCCCAAGGAGGACGACTCGAGCGTCGCCAAGCTCACGACCGGTCTCGGAGGAGTGCGTCCTCGTCCCACTGCCCCTCGTTCTCACCGAGAGCCTCGCGGGCTGAAACAGCTGCACCGTCCAGATGGCCATCACGGCGCCGCTCGCCGGCCTCGAGAAGCTGTCGCCCACGCTCGCCCACGGCGTCCAGGCCGTCGGCTCGTCGCTCGTCGACATGGCCCACTCGCTCACGGGCACCGGCCCGCAGTACACGTCGGCCGAGCCCATCATCGACACGTCCGGCCTTCCGGACGCCAACCAGGTCGCGTCGGTGCGTCCCTTGTCTTTGCTCGTCGTCGTCGTCCTCGCTCGGACCTCGTCGTGCTGACCCCGCCCCCTCGCTCCGCCCCGCAGACCCTCTCGAGCACGGCGCACAAGGTCCAGGAGACGGTCCAGCCCGTCGTCAGCCAGGCGTACGAGTCGGCCAAGCCCGTCGTCGCCAACGCGGCGCAGCAAGTTCAGGAGACGGTCAAGCCCGCCGCGAGCAGTGCTGCGCAGTCGGTGCAGCAGAACGTTCCCCAGTCGCTCGGCGGCCAGGCGGTACGCCCAGTTCCTGTCGAGCTGCGCGCTAATTTCGACGTCAGCTGACGCGCATCTCCTCCTCCCTCAGACCTCGCAGCCTTCCGCTTCTTCTCAGCTCGGCCAGGTACGCGAGCTCGTCTCGTCGGCCGTCACTACAAGTACTGATGCCATTCCTCATCCTCGCTCGCAGCAGCCGTCGTCGCGCGAGACGGGCGTCGACCTCAGCATGGAGCCGGCGGGCGCGCGCAAGCAGGTCCACCCGGTCGGCGCCGGCGGCACCTCGTCCCTCGCTCACGACACCGTCATGACGTCGGCCTCGACTACCTCGCCGTCGACCGCCGCTCCCGCTCACGGCTACGTCGAGACGGCCATGGACGCCGTCAGGGGCGCGGGCAACTACCTCTCGCACCTCCTCCCGGGCCCCGAGAAGCAGCAGCAGGTGCGCCTTGTTCTCTCGGTCACCCTCGCTGCTGTCGAAGAGCACGACGCTGACGCGCGCCGACCTCGACTCGCAGATGTCCGAGACGGCCGCCAAGGGGCTCGAGCGCGCGCCCGAGGTCGCCTCGAACGTCGCTCAGTCGACCGCCTCGGGCCTCGCCTCGGCGGCGCAGACGACTGCCGCCGTCGCCGGCCCCGCCGCGAGCTCGGCTGCCTCGATGGGCGCTACGGCCGCGCACAGCCTCGCCGACGCCGCGACCTACGTCGCCGGCTCGGTCTCGTCGGCGGCGGCGGTCGCCTCGACCGCCGTCGCCGACACGGCGCAGCAGGCCGCCGCGACGGCCCACCTCCCCGGCTGGAACGCCCCGACGCCGACCTCCTCCTCTTCCGCCGACGCGCCCGCTACGGCCGGCCGCGGCTTCTCGTCCCCGCTCGAGCCGTCGACGCCCTCGGCCGACAGCGCGACGCTCGGCAGCGGCCCCATGGGCGGCTCGGGCCCGTCGACGACCGGCGACCAGGTCGGCCTCATCAAGAACTACCTCCGCGACGAGCAGGGCTCGTCGTCCTCGGGCCGCCACGGCGCCGACAAGCACGACCTGCCCGCCCTCACCCAGGAGGCCGACCCGTCGACCTGCAACATGAGCGAGGACAAGGGCTTTGACCTGCGCCGCACGCACGACGAGCGCGCCCTCGACCAGAAGGTCTCGACGCACGAGCCCGACGCCCGCTTCTCGACCTCGACCTCGTCGGCGACGTCCGGCACGCCCGTCTTCTCGCCCGAGCGCGCCGCGAGGGCCCACTCAGACACGGACGTCGACCGCCCGACCCACCCGGGCACGTCGTCGGTGCCGTCGAGCCAGGCCGTCGGCACCGCCACCATCCTCAGCCACGAGACGATCGGCGGGCCCGCGAGCTCCGCTCAGCAGGGCTCGTCGTCGACGGGCTTTGCTCAGCCGTCGTCGGCGTCGGCGCAGCAGGGCGTCGGCGCCGGCTTCGAGCGCTTCGCGCCGACGGCGCAGCAGTCGCCGGGCAACAAGGACGACCACCTCGAGGGCAAGACGGCCGACTTCATGCCGCACAAGAGCTCGGACTCGTCGTCGGGCCTCATCCAGGGCCAGTCGTCGTCGTCGGCCGTCCACCACCACGTGCGTCGCCTCTCCTCGTCGGCCTTCTCAAGTCGACCCGAGCTGACTTTCACCTCTCACGCTCGCAGCCGCCGACCCGTGACGACATGCACACGCCGTCGCATGTCGACGACTCGCACTGGGGCGGCGAGCCGTGCGTGTCGGGCGCGGGCTCGCCGCGCACCTACTCGGCGGCGCACCCGGACTCGCAGCCCAAGACGACCCGCGACGCCTCCTCGTTCTCGGCGACCGAGCAGCACCCGACTTTCACCAAGGCCGAGGCCGAGTTCCCGCCGTCGGGCGGCTCGCACGCCGGCGAGCCGTTCTCGTCGTTCGGCCCGGGTCAGCCTCCTGCGACCGGGCCCTCGGCGTACGGCGGCGGCATCCTCAAGGACACGTCGGCCTCGTCTGCCTCGCACCTCTCGGCTGCGCCTCAGCAGCACCGCGGCGACTCGGACCCGTTCCAGGCCGACCAGCCGCTGTCGAGCTCGAGCAAGGTCGAGTCGGCCGCCGCTCACCTCGGCTCGACGACCTCGCCGTCGACGTCGCACGAGCACGGTCGCCACCACCACCAGCAGCAGCACCCCTCGACGACCTCGCCGTCGTCGTCGACGCAGAACTCGTCGCACCACCACGACTCGACCTCGGCCTCGTCGGCCTCGCAGGGCGCCGGCGTCGGCGGGCTCAAGTACACGAACCCGCTCGACGGCACGACGACGCCCGCCTCGCCGCAGTCGTCTGCGATGCCTAAGCCCGAGCCGCAGCACCTGCACTCGTCGTCGACGGCGTCGGGCCCGCAGCCGTCGCACGGCGCTCAGGCCTCCTCGACCACCACCGCCGGACGCGGCGCGCCTCTCGCCGGCTCGACGAGCAAGTCGAGCGAGTCGTCGACGTCGCACGGCACGCCTGCCTGGGTCAACAAGGCGTCGGCCGAGCGCAAGGCCGAGTACCCGACGCACGAGTCGGCTGCCGCGCCCTCCTCGTCGTCTGCCTCGAACACGACGAGCTCGTCGGCTGAGCAGTCGCACGGTGCGTTCCTCCCGCTCTCCTTCTCATCTCTCCAGGGCGTGAGCCTGACTCTCTCTCGCTCTCCCTGCGCCCAGACTCGCACAAGCCGACGCTCAAGGAGCGCGTCAAGGACGTCTTTCACCACTCGTCGGCGCACTAAGCTCCTGCGCATGCCCCTTCTCTAGCTCCCCTCGCTTGTCTACGCCCTCCCTCACGACCGCCTCTCGCTTGCCTCCCTTCACGACCTCGCCTTTTGTACATTCCCCTCCTCGTCCCTCGACCCTCCTCCTCGTTACCCCTTCCTGCCCTTCCCTCGCCTTCGCTTGATGTCGCTTGCAACCTCGTCAGTCCATACCCGCGACAGCGAGCGAGACGTTTTGAGAGGGAGAGGAAGAGAGCTGTGCAAGGGGTCCGAGCGCGGCAGACCTTCTCCTTCTCGAGCACGGCTCTGCTGCTGCTCTCGGGGCGGCGGTCGCTCTCTGACGTCACGTAGAGCTCGACAGGGTGTGCACGTGCAAGGTAGAGGCGCAAGGACTAGACAGAGGACGAGAAGCCCGACGCGCCCGCCCGCCCCGGCTATACGCCGCGACCGCTAGAGCTGCTCGATCTCCAGCGCGCCGCCAGGCCTGGCTCAGTCAGCTCGACCTGTCGGTCGGGTCGAGGAGGGTCGCTCGCGAGCGGCTCGGCGAGGCGAACGGCCGCGAGGGCCGGCGAGGCTGCGGCTGTCGAGCTGCGAGCGCCTCGTGAACGGCGGGATAGTGGGTCGAGACCTGCACAGGAAGGCAGCGTCAGGACAAGAACTCCTCGCAGGGCAAGGACGAAAGAGAGAGCGCACCTGCTGCGGTCAAGAACGAGGTCGAAAGAGAGAGCGACGGCGCAGCTCAGTCCCAGCCGCTCACCTTGCCCCTGCCGCCCTTGACGTCCTTGCGCTGCTTCTTGACCTTTTCCATCTTCTTCTTCTCGCGCACGACGAGGCCCTTGACGCGGTCTTTCTGCTCCTTGGACGTCTCGCCGACGAGGTCGCGCCTCGCGGCATCGACGATGGCGTGCTTGAGCTTGCCGAGCGCGTCGGCGAGGTTGGTCTGCTGGGTGCGCTGAGCCGAGGACGAGACGAGGAGGGCCGAGGGGACGTAGTGCGGCGAGGTGCGGAGGTGAGGGAGGGCGTAGGGCGGGACGAGGGTCGGCGAGGGGAGAGGGAGGCGGACGGTGGCCTTGGAGAAGGTGCGGTTGACGTGCTGCCCTCCTGGGCCCGAAGAGCGAGTGAAGGACGTCTCGACGAGGTCTGCAGGGCACAGGGACAGAGTCAGCGGAGCTTCGGCGGGTTGGCCGAGGTCGAGGAGGGGAGGAAGAGGGCGAGGAGGAGGCGCACCTTTTGGCCAGTCTGCGGTGCTGACCCGCTCAAAGGCGGCGAGCCAGGCTCTGGCGTTGCGCATGTCGTCCTGGTCGGTGAGAGTGGCGAGCTGCGGCGGCTTGGGCAAGGTCGAGACGAGGCGAGCGGGGCGAGGACGAGGTGTCGAGATGCGACACAAGCTCTGAGGGGCGCGCAGCATGCTCGTGGATGCTTGCAGACGGTCCTGCAGCAGTCGCAGGCCAACCAGGGCGAGTGGTCGGTCGAGGCGGGGGCTGTCCTCCTCCTCGAGGAGATGAAGTCGGCTCGTCTCGCTCTCGCCTCATCGCTCGACTCGCCCGGGCTCAGAGTGCGCCAGCCTGCAGCCTAGGGCCATGTCGATGCTCTGCCGCGCAATGCGCCCCGCCAAGCGGCGCCGCCTCGACTCGCCCGCCTCGTGCCCCCGCCTCCTCGACTCGGCAACTCGCCCACTCGCCCGCGCCCGCTCCACCGTGCCAGAGACCGCTCGAGTGCCACACCAGACCTTGTGCGCTCCCACACGACCCGCGGCGTACGCTCAGGCGAGCCCGTCGCGCATGTGCAACCCCTGGCTCGCCGGTCGACCTCGAGCTCTCGAGCAACGACTACCTCGTGCGTCCTCCCTACCGACAGCCGCACAGATCAGAGCTGACCTACTTCCCCCCGCCAGGCTACATGCGCGCTCTGTCGACCTCCCCGTCAAGATGGGCGGACCCTCCAGAACCTGCCCCTCGTTCGTCGCAGCTTTGTCGCCTCTCGCATCGAGGAGGCGCCGCTGACGATCACCTTGCCGCTCACAGCGCCGTTTAACGAGGTCCAGGTGCCCCTCATCTCGCCGACCTTGCGCGCCCAGCTGTTCCCGCCGCCGTCCTCGCCCTTCGCCCCTCGTCCTCCCTCCTCGCGAGCCGTCGACATCTCGGTCGCGCACCTGCGGCACCACAAGCTCCTCCCCGAGCCGGGCAAGGCGGCGCCCAAGAAGCTCCCGCCCGCCGTCGAGTTCGACCTCCCTCGGCTGCAAGGCCCGACCATCTCGCACCACTTCCACTCGATCGGCCGCGACGTCGCCGAGCCGTTCCTCTCGATGGCCAAGGACTTTGCCCGCGCCGACGTCCCGCACATGCCCGAGCGTGAGCAGTGGGTCCTCGCGCCCGGCTGGACGTTCTACTCGGCCGACGGCTCGTACGAGAGCGTCGACTATCCCTCGGTCGACGACGCGACGCTCGTGTTCGACGTCGAGACGATGCCGTACGCCGGCGGCCACTTTCCGATCATGGCCATCGCGGCGGGCGTCAAGGGCTGGTACGCCTGGTGCAGCCCGTGGCTCTCGGGCGACGACGACAAGCCCAACCACCTCATCCCGTTCGGCCCTGCTTCGTCCTCCTCTCCCTCGGCACCTTCCTCCTCTTCGCCCGCCGACGACTTCCTCTCGCGCTCGACCCTCTTTGAGCGCCCCGACACGCCGCCCCGCCTCCTCATCGGCCACAACGTCCTGTACGACCGCGCGCGCGTCGAGCACGAGTACACGCTGCGCCGCCCGTCGACGCGGTACCTCGACACGCTGTCGCTCCACGTCGCCGTCAGCGGGTTGACGAACCCGCAGCGGCCGACGTGGATCAAGTACCGTAAGCAGCAGGACGAGGCGGCGGCGGCGTCGGCATCGGCGGCGTCGGCGCCGAGCGAGGCGAGCGAGCCCGTCGTCGCCAAGCCCGTCTCGGCGCTGCCGACTGCGGTCGACCCGGCCAAGTCGATCTTGAGCAAGGTCAAGCGCCGGGGCAAGGGCGCGAGGACGACGGCGGGCGACGCCGCGGTCAAGGACTGGAAGGAGGTGTCGTCGCTCAACTCGCTCGCCGAGGTCGCGCGGCTCCACTGCGGCATCACGGTCGACAAGTCGTTGCGCGACGTCCTCATCGACCCGTCGCTCACGATCGCCGACGCGCGCGAGTACTTTGACGAGCTCATCGCCTACTGCGCGACCGACGTCGCGACGACCCTCGACGTGTACCGCCAGCTCCTCCCCAAGTTCCTCGAGTCGTGCCCGCACCCGGTCACGTTCGCCGGCGTCGCCCTCATGAGCCAGCCGGTCCTCCCCGTCGACCGCAAGTGGCCTGAGTACCTCGAGCGCGCCGAGCGCACGTACCAGGACCGCCTCGAGGGCGTCACGGGCGCCCTCGTCACGCTCGCCGAGGAGGCGCGCGCCAAGTTCGACCACCGAGGCGCCGACGGGCGCTTCGTGTGGGAGGACGACCCGTGGCTGCGCCAGCTCGACTGGAGCCCGAAGAAGGCGCGGCGGCTCCCGGGCGCTGCGACGGTTCCCTCGCGGCGACGAGCAGGCGGCGGCGGCAAGAAGGCGCAGCAGGAGGCCGTCGAGGACGAGCCCGAGGAGGCGGGCGCGCCGGCGTGGTTCGTCGCGCTCGACAAGGACCTCTCGCTCGCGTCGCCGCTCGTGCCGCTCCTCCTCGAGACGACCTGGCGAGGGTACCCGGTCGTGCACACGCACTCGCACGGCTGGCTCTTCGCCGTCCCGACCAAGGCGTTGCGCGCTCGCGCCAAGGACGACCGGTTCATCCCCGCCGAGGACGACAACGTCGTCGCCGCAGCCGACCTCGGGCCCAAGGACCGCCTCGTCGCCGCCTTACCCGACGTCGCCCTCTACCCCGTCTCGGTCCGGCGCGGCACCAAGACGCACAAACTCGTCGCGGCGCAGCTCTCGAAGAAGGTCCGCGACGGCATCCTCTTGAGCCCGCACCCCGAGCTCAAGCAGGCCATCGCGCTCGGCAGTAGCGGCGACGGCTCGTCCGAGGTCCAGGCCGTCCTCGCCAAGGTCCGTGCGCTCGCAGAGCAGGCCGTCGAGCGCGCGCACGAGCTCTCGCCCGAGGAGCGCGCCGCCGACGTCTGGCTCGCGCAGCTCGACTGGGCACCGACGCGCTCGGGCCCGCTCAAGCGTACCGACGCTGCCGACGCTGCAGCTGCGCTCGCCGAGGCGACGACCGCCGGCGCCGTCGTCGAGGTCAAGTCGAGCGACCTCGTCTGGCCCAAGTGGTACTGGGACCTCGACGTGCCTCGGCAAGGCCTCGACGTCTCGATCGGCAAGCGCGCCGCTCCGCTCCTCCTCAAGCTGCGGTGGAAGGGCTTCCCCGTCGCCTTCTCGAAGGAGCACGGCTGGATGTACCGCATCCCCGCCGCCGAGCTCGACGCCGCCCTCGTCGCCGACCCAGCGCTCAAGGCGCTCGAGTTCTCCGAGGTCGCCGACGCGAGCCTCGACGCCGACAGCGACGGCGCCTACGTCAAGCTGCCGCACCCAGACGGCGAGGGCAAGAACGTCGGCAGCCCGCTCAGCAAGCCGTTCGTCGCCGCGTTCGAGGACGGCATCCTCACGTCCGAGTTCCCGGCCGCCGAGGCCGCCCTCGCCCTTAACGCGTCGTGCAGCTACTGGACGTCGGCGCGCGAGCGCATCACGAACCAGATGGTCGTCTGGGACGGCGACGCGCGCGCTCGGGCCCCGACGCCGGCCGCCATCGCCGCGAGCGAGGCGAGCGACGGCGCCCGCGGCCTCATCCTGCCGCAGGTCGTCCCCATGGGCACGATCACGCGTCGCGCCGTCGAGCGCACGTGGCTCACAGCGTCGAACGCCAAGAAGAACCGCGTCGGCTCGGAGCTCAAGTCGATGGTGCGCGCGCCGCCCGGGTTCGCCATCGTCGGCGCCGACGTCGACTCGGAGGAGCTGTGGATCTGCAGCGTCATGGGCGACGCCCAGTTCGGCATCCATGGCGCGACGGCCATCGGCTGGATGACGCTCGAGGGGACCAAGAGCGCCGGCACCGACCTGCACTCCAAGTCGGCCAGCATCCTCGGCATCTCGCGCGACGACGCCAAGGTGTTCAACTACTCGCGCATCTACGGCGCCGGCGTCAAGCACGCCGTCCAGCTCCTCCTCAAGTCGAACCCGGCCCTGACGACCAACGAGGCGACCGACCTCGCCAAGGCGCTGTACGCCTCGACCAAGGGCGTCGTCAACCGCTCGCCGGCCTTCCGCCGCAACTTTTGGCACGGCGGCACCGAGTCGTTCGTCTTCAACAAGCTCGAGGAGATCGCCCAGAGCGAGCGACCGCGCACGCCCGCTCTCGGGTGCGGCCTCACGTCGGCGCTCACCAAGGCGTACCTGCCCGCCGACGGCAAGAGCAAGGCCGGCGAGGGCTACCTCCCGTCGCGCATCAACTGGGTCGTCCAGTCGTCGGGCGTCGACTACCTGCACCTCCTCCTCGTCTCGATGGAGTACCTGACGCGCCGGTTCGAGATCGACGCGCGCTACCTCATCTCGGTCCACGACGAGGTGCGCTACCTCGTCAAGGAGGAGGACAAGGACCGCGCCGCCATGGCCCTCCAGGTCGCCAACCTGTGGACGCGCTCGCTGTTCGCCTACCGGCTCCAGATGCCCGACCTGCCCCAGGTGCGCACGAGCCCCTTCCCCTCTTCCTCTTCCTTTCTCTCCCTCCCTCTCTCTGCCGTCGGCGACTGACTCTCGCTCTTACTGTGCTCGTCCTTGCAGGGCTGCGCCTTCTTCTCGGCCGTCGACGTCGACTCGTGCTTCCGCAAGGAGGTCAACATGACCTGCGTCACGCCCTCGAACCCGGACTCGATCCCGTTCGGCGAGTCGCTCGACATCAACGACTCGCTCGCACGCACCTCGGGCGGGTCCCTCTTCGCCGACGGCCGCCCCATGGCCGCGCACGAGCCCGACCTTCCGCTCCTGTCGCTCCCGACCGGCCTCGACAAGCTCGACATCGTCGGCGAGCAGCACCGCGTCGCCGACACGACCTTCCTCGTCGCGCAGACGGCGTCGAGCTCGAGCGAGGTCTCGAAGCTGTGGCGCGAGTCGCAGCAGCAGGCGAGGCTCGAGCGCATGGGCATGACGGGCGACGTCGCGGCCATCGCGGCGGCGGCGGGAGCGGCGCGCCCTCGCCCTAAGAGCGTCACGACGTCGTCGGCGTCGAGCGCGCCGAGCAAGGGCCCGGCCGCGAGCGAGGAGGAGGCGCCGAGGCGGCGCACGAGCGTCCGCTTCGACGACGACGCCGAGCTCATGCCTCGCGTCGACGTACACTCGCCTCGATCCTCTCGCCCGCCCTTCCCTCGCAGCAGCACTAGCAGGAAGCCTGTCGCTCGGCGAGCGAAAAAGGCGACGGCCAAGAAGGACGAGGAGGACGACGACTACTTTGGCGACGACGCTCTTCCCGAGGAGGCCGAGGGCGACTTCTCCCTGTACCATCCTCTCGGTCGCGCTCAGGTCTAGCTCCCCCCCCTCTGTTGTATTCCCGCACGCTCTTCATTGTTGTCGCTCTCTATGGCATAGCAATCTGCACCTTGTAGCCTCGTTTCCCCAAAGCGAGCTCCTCCTCGTCGAGCACGAGGTCGACCTCGTGTTTCCTCTCTAATGGTGGGGTCCAGGTGACTTAAAGAGAGCTTGCGTCCCGCTGAGGCTCGAGAGGTAGCCCAACCCGGCTTTAAAGCGGTATTGTAGCGGCCAGAGCGCCTTTAAAAGCGAGCTCCTCCTCGTCGAGCGCGAGGTCGACCTCATTTTTCCTCTCGAATGGTAGGGTCCAGGTGACTCGAAGCGAGCACTCGTCGAGGCGATGCTCGAGAAGTAGCGTGACGCGGCTCTATCATCAAGGAGACTGCCTCCGGATCCCCTCTCCTTGTCACCACTCGTCGTCATCCTGCTCGATCCTGTGGCTCGCCCGCACCGGCTGTACCGCCTCGTCCTCCTCGCTGTCCTCGTCGGCCTTCGCTGACTGCGAGCGGCGGAAGAGGTAGAGAGAGCAGGTGCGTCAGATCGGCTCGGGAGAAGGAGAACGACCCGATGGGGAACATGATCACGCACCTCGAAGAGCGAGTCGAGGTGCTGCTTCTCGCGCTGCGAGTCAGTGAGGCCATCCTGCTTGATCTGCGGGCGGGAGGACCGAAGAGCGTCAGCGAGAGCGTCGGCGGGCGGAGAGAGCAAGAGAGGGAGGAAGGCCAACCTTGGACCTCGTGCTGACGTTCTTGACGGGTGCCGGCGCATTCGACACTGCAGACGAGGAGCGCACGACGAGTCAGCATCTCCAACATGCAGCTCGAGCGCCTGTAGGCGCAGGGCGAAGGAGCAGGCGCGAGGTAGAGCGAGACGCACAGAGCTCCATCCCCTCGGGCCTCAAGTCGATGATGTCGAGCGGCCGATTCTCGCCCTCGAGGTACTCGGCCGCGCTCATGCTGGGCTTCTCGACGTTGCGCGTCGGCACAAAGACGTCGTTCTGGAAGAAGTCGGCCTGCAGGAGGAGTTCGGGCGCAAGTCAGTGCGAGGGGTCCGTGCGCACACTTGCGAAGGCCGCCAAAAGCTCCACACGACGACGAGGGACGCACCTTGGCACGAGGCACGGTGAAGGCGACGACCTCGATCGTGCTCGGCGTGAGGCGCAGGCCCTTGACGATCTCGACCTTGCGGACGTCGCCCCTCGCCTTGGGGAGGAACGCCCACCCACTCTGCAGCCCGCCGGCTTCGAACGACGGCAGCTTCTCGAACGCGTCGTAGGCGTCCTTGGGCGCGAGGTTGACCGTGTAGGCGAGGCAGGAGCGGTCGCCGCGAGAGTGGAGGAGGACGATGCGCGTGTCGAGGTCGACGAAGGGGAAGAGCGGCGCCGGCGAGACGTCGAGCTGGGTCGCGCCGAGCTTGACCAGCTGGTTGGTCGAGGGCGAGAGGTGGAAGAGGATGAGCTCGCGCGAGGCGGCGCGGTTGAAGCCGCTCGAGACGATGTGCTCCTCGGACGCCCAGGCGAGCCGAGACGGCCGGATCGAGTCGTGCCCGGGCGCGCTCACGAGCGAGCTCGACAAGTCGCGAGGGTCGACGATGTAGAGCTCCTTCTTCTTGGTGGCAAAGGCGAGGCGAGATCCCGACGGCGACCAGGCGGCGGACGAGGTCTGTGCGGCGGACGGGCGAGTCAGCTTTCTGCGGCTCGGCGCGCGGTCGAGGTGAGCGAAAGACGCACCCCTCCCTTCGGCAGCGCCAGCTCGAGCAGCTTGTCGCCCTTGTACATGTCCCAGAGTCGGGCAGTCGGGTTGCCGCGGTCGTCCGAGATCGTGAGGAGGAGGTTCTTGGCCGCCGGGTGCGGCAGGAGCTCGCTGATGCGGTCCATCTTGGCGTCTGCGGGTTCGCAGAACTGCACTATCAGTAGGAGCACACCTTGCGTGAGTCACCGCCGAGAGGGGGAGCGCGCGACTCACCACTAAGCACGACCCTCGCCTCGCTCCTCGTCTCGGCTTCCTTCCACTCGTCCTCGCTCGGCAGCGCAAACACCCTCACCGCGCCGTCCTCGCCCGCGACGCACACCCTCCTCGGGTCGAACGGGTTGACGCAGAACTCGACGACGGCGCCGCCGACGGCGACGCACGACGGGTGGACGGGGAGCCGGCCCGGGCGCGAGAGCGGGTGGAACGCGAGGCGGCCGCCTGGGCCCGAGAGCGGGTAGAAGAGGTAGGTGGGCGAGGCCTGCGGAAGGGCGCAGGGGACGGAGGAGGCTCGAGCGTCAGGGAGAAGGTCGAACGAGGAGAGAGCGAGAGGAGGTCCGTGCGCACCTTGAGCAGCGCTACATCAGCGCTCATCGTCGCCGACAAGTCGTGCACGTCGAAAAAGTCGGGCTTGAGCGGCGTCTTGCCCGTGAGGAACTTGCGCGACCAGCCCGGGTTGAACGGCGCGCCGGGCGTGGTCGAGTCGCCGAGCGTCTGCGGCTGGGGCGCGGGCTTGGCGACAGCGGGTGCGGGCGAAGGCATGGGTGCGGGCGAGGGTGCTGGCGCAGAGCGAGAAGACGCCGAGGAGGGCGAGCCGCCGTCGCCGAGCGAGAGGCTCGAGAGCTGCGCCGTCGGCGGTGCGGCAGCTGCCGCCGGCGCAGGTGCAGCCGTCGCGGCGGGAGCAGGAGCTTGCGCCGATGCAGACGCGGGCTCGAGCTTTTTGGTGCCGAACGACGGGCGCGAGCTCGTTGAGGTCGTCGGCGCGGGAGAAGGCGCAGGCGAGCTGGACGAGGAGGGTGCGGCTTGAGGCGCTCGGGCCTGCGTTAAGCTCGGCGACTGCTGGACGATGGGGATGGCGGGCGCAGCCTGCGCTGTGGAGGACGAGGCCGGGGCGGAGGCGGGTGCGGGGGAAGGGGTCCGTGCGGCGGCGGGCGCAGGCGCAGGAGCGGGCGCCGAAGCAGACGAGGCCGTCGCGCCGCTGCGGCTCGACGACGTGTGCGCAGGCCAGGCGACGCTCGGGTCGGGCTGGTGCTTGTCGAGGAAGGCGACGTCGTCGGGAGAGGCGGCGCGCCATTCTGCGGCGGTCTGCGCGGGCACTGCGGGCGTGCTCGAGTCGTCAGCATCGATGTTCAACGTCTAGCTGAAGGAGAAGGTAGGTGAAGAGGGACGCACCTCCAGCAGCGACGGGCGGGTACAGCTCGCGGTGGAAGTCGAGGTACTGCCTCCTCGGCACGTCCACGCGGACGGGCACGACCTCGCCGCCTGCGCCGAGCACAGCGACACGCCCGATCTCGGCGCGCATGAGCTCGAGCTCGCGTGGCGGGGCGAGCGCCGCGCCCTGCGCCGGGAACGGCAAGGCGCACGCGCCCTCGTTGTACGGCGCGCTCTGGCCCGCCGAGGCGGGCACCTCGACCCAGCGCAGCGTCTGGTCGCCGCGCCCGGCGAGGTACACGAGGCCGCGCTCGGCGTCGACGAGCGGCGCGACGAGGCCCGTGCCGCTGTCGATGCGCTGCGTCTTGAGCGACGTGCCGGGCGAGCGCAGGTCGACGACCGAGAACTCGCGGTCGCGCGTGCGCGAGAAGCCCGTGCTGAAGAGGGCCGGGTACGACAGGTGCGACAGGTGGACGTGGCGCGAGGGCTTGAGGCCGGCGTGCGAGGCGATCTCCTGCGTACGCTCCACAAGATCAACTCGTCAGGAACGCCGAGCGGTCGAGACGAGAGAGCTGCGAGGATCACGCACGATGACGGCGTGTCCTCCACCTCGACGAACGTCCCACAGCCTCAGCTTGCCGTCCTTCCCTCCCGCACTGACGAGCCGCCCTTCGGCGCTCCACGACGCGCACCACGCCTGCACCGGCATCTCGACCTCGTACGCCGCCTCGCCCGCGCCTGCTGCGCCCGACGCGTCGAAGACCGAGAGCGACGTCGCCGAGGTGGCGAGGAAGAGCGACGACGCGAGCGGGTGGAACGAGATCGAGTCGACGGGCTTGGAGGACGGGATGCGGAGGGTGAGGAGCGGCGAGGGCGCGAAGGGCTGGCCTGGTGCGAGCTCGTCGAGCGAGGGAAGGGCGAGAACGTTGATCTGCGGGCGTGCAGGAGAGAGGGAGGGCAGTGTGGCGGGAGAGAGGAGAGAGCGTCAGCGTCGACGAGCAGGGCGTTGACAGGGTAAACGGTGAGCGCACCTGGCCTCCATGACCTGCAGCAGCAAGGAGCTCGCCCCACGGGTCGGCCGCGAACGCGCCGATGCGCCCGAGGCCCGTCTGGACGACGCGCGCCCGCCCACCATGCTTGCCCGTCTCGCTCCACGGAACGGCGACAAGCGCGCCTGCGATACCATCAAGACCAGCTCGCACGGGTCAGTCTCGAGCACGAGCTGAACAGGCGAGGGGCGAAGAGGGAGGGACGCACCGCCCGCCGAGCCCTGCGCGAGAAAGTAGGCCCCGGCGCTGGCGATCGGGTCGGACGAGTCGCTCGCGGGCGCCGAAGCGGTCGGGAGCTCCGAGAACCAGGCCTCGCGCTGCAGAGGACACGAAGGTGGGTCAGCGCTCGGGCTCGAGGCGGGGCAGAGAGAGGTGAGGGGGAGGAGGAAGGGCGAGGCGCACCTTTGCGGGCGTGAGGAGCGAGTTCTTGTACGGCGAGGACCAGAAGCGAGGAGGCATCGTGTGCAGTTCTGGGTAGAAGGTGGGCTAGGTCAGCAAGCTGCTGTGCACGGGACAAGCTGCTGCAGCGAGTCGAGGGAGTCGACCGCGACCCGACCGGCGACGAGGAGGCGCCGGGCGAGAGGGCCTCGCGCGAGATGCGCAGTCGGCGTGGCACCGTAGCACGCCGCGTACCGCTCCTCAATCAGCTCGCAGGACCTCGACGCCGCTGGACGAGCCCACGAACCAGGTGGTCCCCCCACCTCGGCCGACCCTGCTCAAGCTCGGCGACGACGCTCCCTGACGCGCTCCAGCTCGCCCGCGTGCCGCGCAGGAGCTCCATGGCACCTCCAGAAGGCTGAACGGCTGGACTCACGCTGTGCTGGGAGACGAGAGGGTGGATCGGGCGGTGACGAGCTGCTGTCGTCGGGTTGGCGGCGGTGGACGACGGCGAGCCGGTTGGCAAGCGGCGTGTAGTAGTCGCGAGCGAGAGGTGCTGTGTGCCCGGGAGCTGCTCGTGCACAGCAAGGGTGCGAGTGGGCGTGCGCGGTCGAGGCAGGAGATGAGAGCAGCAGCTTGAGGGGAGGGGCAGATCTCTCAAGGGGAGGCTCGGACCTCTCGCTCGTGCCGCACCTCGCTCACACGGCCTTGAGCGGGCGCTCTGTCGGCGAGGAACGGTGCGCACTGGACGCTGAGGCGTCTCGGAGAATGTGCCGATGCGATTGCGACGTCGAGCCAGTCCCTCCCTCCCTCGTCTCGACCGTCCGGGTATCCTGCTCCTCTCGCTCTACACAGCTGCCGCGCTCGTCTACCCGTCGGCCCGCCTTCTCGGCCGGACCTTGACGACAGGACGACGCCAGCTCAGTCGATGAGGTGCTCTGCGGGCGAGGAGGGAGAGCAGGGTCAGCGTCGATCCACCAGCTCGAGCGCACAACCCGGCGAGGCTGCTCGGCGCAGCCTCCCGGGCCGAGCAACAACTGGAGAGGATCGCTGACCCACTCTTCTTGAAGTATGAGCGCAGGTGGATGACCTGCCACACGCCGAGGAGGACGAGGGTCGAGAACGTGAGGTAGAAGAACTTGGTCACGCGGTCGTTGGTCGACTCTGCGGGCGGGTGGGGGCGGGGTCAGCCCGTCGTCGAGTCGACGTGTGAGGGAGAGCAAAGAAGGACGCACCGTTGGTGTCGCGCATGCGGGCCTCGCGGCGCTTGAGGTAGTTGAGCTCGTCGACGATCTCCTTGACGACGCCCTCGAGCTTGCGCATCTCGACCTCGAGCCCGGAGAGCGACTCTTGCTTGGCGATGGCGTTGTAGTCGACGGCGTCTGCGCCAATGTCGACGTCGAGGTCGACGAGGCGCTCGTACTTGGCCGCCTGGTGCTCGGGGACCGAGGGGTCGAGGACGTTGCGGAAGCAGACGCCGAGGTCGGCGTCGGCGTGGGTCGTGATGGCCATGCGGGTCTCGCCCTTGAGGCCCTTCTTGGCCTGGTACGTGTTGCGCGAGGCCGAGCCGTCGATGACCTCCATGTCGAGGCGCTGGAGGTTGTTGCCGGCGAGCGGAGCCGAGACCGAGATGACGACGAGGGTGTCGGTCATGGCATAGTTCCACAGGCATTTCGGGCTCGGGTTGTGGTGGGCCGTGAGCGAGAACTTGACGGCGCTGGCGAGGGGAGCCAAGGCGAGGAGGACGAGGGCGACGAGGGCGGCGAGGGGTGGTCGTGGGCTCGGCATGGCGGGCTGTTGCTCAGGGTGCCGGTGGTGCTGTCGAGGAGGCGCTCAATGCGGTGGGCGAGGAGGTGGACGAGGGTGGTCGCGTGGAGTGATGAGGACGCGACGACGATGAGGAGAGGGGGAGAGGGGCGGCGGCGAGAGGGTGCGCGCGCGTGTGTGGCCGACTAGGGTGGTTAGGCGGTGCGTGAGCAGGTCACAGCCTGGTCGGTACAGAGGGAGAGGGACGAGCGAGGTGCAGGCTCCTCCCCCACCTCGTCCTCATCGCCCCTCTCGCTCTTCCTCCCTCCAGCCACCACCAGCGACCCAGAGCCATGGTCGGGTCGGCTACTGCCAACTGGCAACCCCTCCACGACACCTTCTACCGCCTCACCCAGGCCTACTCGCTCGACGACTCGCCCCTCGCCCAGGTCGACCTCGCAGACCACCGCATCGCCCACTCGCACCACGCTGGGCCCATCGCCCTCGTACGCGACACCTCGAAACCCGTCCCCGTAGACCGCTACGACTCGCGCACCCACCTGAACCGCGTCTCGGTCTATGCCCACTCGGGCCGCCTCATCCAGCACATCACCGTCCGTCCCTCTTCTCTTGAGCTCCTTCAACCTCCCAGACCTCAGCCTGACCCACACATCTTCCTCCGCAGTGGGACTCGCCCCCCTCGCCCATCGTCCACCTCTCGCTCCCGACCCCGACCTCGCTCCTCCTCGTCACCGCCTCGGGCCAGTACCGCCTCTACCCCCTCTCGGCCCACCCGACCCTCGCCCCCTCCTACTCGCAGCACGCCCTTCCGCGCGCAGACGACCTCGGCGGCGTCCAGGACGCGCGCGCCTATCCGGGCGGCGTCGTCGTTCGCTTCCGCGACGGCTCGTTCTGCGACCTGCGCGGGCTCGGCGCGCGCTCGGCCCTCGGCGAGCAAGGCGCGGGGGGAGATGCGCTCGGCGGCGGCGGCGCGGGGGCGGGCGGCAAGGGCAAGCGGCGCGCGCCCGGCGGCGCAGACGCCGACGGCTCTGGCGCGAGCGGTGGCAGCGCCGGCGGCGGCAAGGCCGTCTTCTTCGCGGCGGCGGGCCTCGAGGGCGCGCACGTCGACTGCTGGGCCGTCGTGCCCGCCGAGGCGAGCGCAGGGCGGCACGTCGAGGTGCTTGTCGGCGCAGGAGAGACGGTGTATCGCCTCGACGAGATCGAGTGCGTCGACCAGGTGCGTGAGCGAGGTCCTCTTGCCGTCCGCCCCTTGCTGTTCTTCAGCTGCAGGTGCTGACGGCTTCCTGTTCCGCCGCCGCACAGCACGTCACGCGCGGCCCCTTCCTGTCGATCACGCCCTCCCCCTCTGGCCGCTTCCTCGCCCTCGTCCAGCGCGCGCCCTCGTCCGGCGCCTCGCCGACCTTGTGGGTCACGTCGAGCGACTTTTCGCGGTCCCTGAGCGAGTCGGTGCTCGACACGGGCGTGAGCGAGGGCGAGAAGGGCCCGCCGAGCCAGGTCGAGTGGTGCGGCGACAACGCCGTCGTGCTCGCGTGGGAGAGGACCGTCGTGCTCATGGGGCCCTTTGGCGAGTCGCTGAAGTGCGTCTCTCTCGCTCTCTCTGTCTCTCCTCGATCCAGCTCGAGCTCGCCGACTGACCCTCTTCCGCCCTACTCTCGCTCTCGCCCTGCGCGCAGGTGGTTCTACCCCGACACGGTCACGCTCCTCTCCGAGCCCGACAGCACTCGTCTCCTCTCGCCCTCGTCCTCCTCGATCCTCTCGCTCGTCCCGTCGTCCTCGCAGTCCATCTTCCTCCCCGGCTCGACCTCGCCCGCCGCGCTCCTGTACGAGGCGGCGCGCGAGTTCTACGAGCGCAGGAGCCCGCGCGCGGACGAGTACGTGAGGGGGATCGGGCGCGGGCGCGAGTTGAGGGAGGCCGTCGAGGGGTGCCTGGAGGCGGCGGGGAGGGAGTGGGACGAGGGCGAGCAGAAGAGGCTGCTCAAGGTGCGTCTCTCGGCGTCGGCATGTCGCCCTCGAGCTCTGCGCCGAGCATGCGGGCGTGTGCTCGTGCGCTCGGCGCTCGTCCTCGAGGCACCCTTGCTGACTCCCCACCTGCGCTCGCACCCCTTCCCCTTTCTTCTTCCCCTCGCCCGCGCACCGCAGGCTGCAGCGTTCGGCAAGTCGTTCCTCGACGTGTACGACCCGTCGCAGTTTGTGCACACGACCCAGGTCCTGCGCGTGCTCAACGCCGTCCGGTCGCACAAGGTTGGGCTGCCGCTCACGTGGGAGCAGTGCGTCGCGCTCCCTCCCGCTCCTCCCTTCCTCTGGCGCCCTCTGCCTCGTCGTCCTCACCTCTCGACGCACTTACTGATGACCGTCACCCCGATCCCGCTCCGCCACAGGTTCCACTCGCGCCCGCCCTCGGTCCTCATCGCCCAGCTCGTCGCCCTCAACGCGCACCTCCTCGCGCTCCGCATCTCGGCCTTCCTCGGCCTGTCGCCCAACCCGGTCGTCAAGCACTGGGCCGCGCAGCTCATCGCCGCCTCGGCGCCGGGCACGGCGGCCGTCGCGGCGGCGAGCAAGGGCGGGTACGTCGGGCCAACGAGCGACGAAGACGTGTGCGCGCTCATCGTCGACAAGCTCGAGTCGCTCTCGGCCTCGGCGTCGTCATCGCCACCTACCTCCTCGTCCGTCACGCCCGCCGCCGCCCCCGCCGCCGTCGCCGGCCCGACCTCACCCTCGACCACCACCACCCCGCTCTCGAGCGCCGACCTCGCCCTCGTCGCGTTCCGCCTTGGCCGCACGCCACTCGCCAAGCTGCTCCTCGACCGCGAGCCGCGCGCGGCGAGGCAGGTCGGGCTCCTCCTGCGCATGGGCGAGGGAGAGGAGGCGGGGAGGAAGGCGGTGCTGAGCGGGGACGCCGAGCTAGGTGCGTCCAGGCGCTCTCTCCTCGCTCGGTGTCGTACCATGCAATACGTGGAGCGCGTCGCTGATCGACCGATGTGTCCTGGTCGCAGTCTTCGAGGTGCTGCTCGCCCTGCGGCGGTCCCTCGCCCCCGGCGACCTCTTCACCCTCCTCTCGCGCCTGCCCTCCTCACCTCTCCCTACCGCCCTCGCACCTCTCACCTCGTCCTCCTCTCGCTCCCGCCCGACCGCCGCCGACCCGACCGCCGCCCCGCGCAAGGACGGCGACGCGCTCCGGCTCCTGCAGGTGCTCGCGCGAGCGACGGGCGACGCCCAGTGGGCCGCGCTCGTGCGTGACTGGTGGTACCTCGACGATCGCCGCGTTGAGATGGGCGTCGAGAGGCTGCTCGAGGCGGGGAGGGAGAAGGTGAGCGCGCTCGGACCCCTTCGCCTCGTGCTCGCTCGGCGCCCTCCTCGACGAGGGTGCGCGAGCTGGCTGTCCCCGAAGGTCCCCTCGCTGACGCATCGCGACTCTGTGCGCTCCGCAGGACTTTGGCGAGAAGGTGGCGCTCGTGCGGGCGGCGCAGAAGAGCTTCGCCGAGGACAAGGAGCGAGCGTTCGAGGCCAAGGTACGCCCCCTCTCTGCCTCCTCTGCCACTCTCGCCTCCCTCGAGCTGACGCCTGCGTCGCCTGCAGATGGTCGACGATCATGTGCGCCTCCTCGTCGCGCAGGAGTCGCTCGAGCAGGACGCGCCCGCCGCCTCGAGCTCGTCGCCCGCCGCCGCCAAGTCGTTCGTCGGCCTCAGCCTCAGCGAGACGCTCCGGCAGTGCCTCCTCGCCGGCATGGACAAGCGCGCCGACAAGCTCCGTGCCGAGTTCAAGGTGCCCGACAAGAGGTGCGCCGCCGCGTCGACTTCCTCATCTACAGCTCCTCTCGGAGGCAGCTGACTGACGATGTCCTCGGCCTGGATCCGCCTGCACAGGTACTGGTACCTCAAGCTGCGCGCCCTCATCTCGCTGCGCTCGTGGGACGCGCTCGACGCCTTTTCGCGCTCGAAAAAGTCGCCGATCGGGTACGAGCCGTTCGTGCTCGAGCTGATCCGCGCCGGCGCGCACCGCCAGGCCGTGCGGTACGTCGACCGGTGCGATGCGCGCGAGCGCGTCGAGCTGTATGTGCGCGCGGGCGAGTGGGAGAGCGCGGGGAGGGAGTGCGTCAGGAGGAGCGAGCGGGGGAGGCTCGTGTGCGTCGCGCTCGTTCTCAGCGGCTATCCTCTTCCTCTCGACATGCTCGTGAGGTGCTGACACGTGCTCTTGGATGACGTCCGCAGGGACCTGCGGTCGAGGGCGCCGAACAAGGTGATTGCGGCGCAGCTCGAGGCGCTGCTGCAGGAGATGGACAACTCGGGCGCGTAGCTGGGCTCGTGCAAACGCATAGATACAGTGCCTGGATAGCTTCGTGAGCTGCTCGAATGCACAGGAGAGCGACGAGACGCGAGCGTGGCTTCTCCCGCGAGTGCCTTGCCCCTCGTCCTCCACGCTCCGAGTTGGCCTGCTCGCCCCTCCTCCTGAGGCTAGACAGGCAGCCCCGTCAACCTCGCACACACCTACATCGGCGTCGCCCACCGCCCGCACGCCCTGCGACGCCCTCTGCGGCCCACCCACTCCTCATCTCCGTCCGCCTCCTCCTCACCCCCACTCGACCTCGTCCCGCCGCACGCCATGGTCGGGCACTCGCCTGTCCCCGACAGCTACACCGTGCGCTACGCGCCGACCAACCACCGCGACGACCCGCACGTCCTCGTCGTCACGCCCGGTTTCGGCGACGGCGACGCCTCGCGCTGGCCCGAGCAAGGCCCCGACATGAGCCTGCTCGGGCAGGACAACGACAAGCAGCAGCAGTGGAGGAGGACGGCGGCAGAAGTCATCGCCAAGGACCTCGGGCTCATGGATGGTGCGTGCCTCTCCCTCGTCTCGCTCTGCCCCGCTCGCAGCGGCTCGGTTCGAGCAGGCACAGCTGATGTACTTGCTCTCGCGCACGCAGAGACGCACCAGCACTGGATCCTCGAGGAGCTCCCGACCGGCTACGGCCTCTTCCAGCAGATCACGCAGCCCAAGGACGCTCCAACTGCTCCGCCCGGCGCCGTCAGCAAGAGCAGGCTTCGCCTCGACCGCTTCATCTTCGGTGCGCTCCCTCTTCTAGACTCCAGAGAAGGTACACGAGCTGACGATGCCTCTGTGACCCTCTCCCGCAGGCCACAACAGCAAGAAGATCCGCTCGGCCCTCTCGCTCGGCAAGCACATCAGCAACCAGATCTTCGGCGCGCGCAGCACCTGCCACTGCGACGGCTGCAAGGTGACGCAGCCCAAGGCGTCGGCGTCGTCCATGGCCGACATCGGCGCGCCGCTGCGCATGGCGCCCCGCAAGCGCAAGCGCACGGGCGAGTACGCCGAGATCGCCGGCTACGCCTCTCGCGCCGCCACGGGCGAGCCCGAGAGCAGCGCCGCCGCCGCCGCAGGAGCAGCAGCCGACGATGACGGCGCGTCGACAGGGACGGGCACTGAGCGCGAGGGCAGCGTCGCCGGCGGCGGCGAGTCGCCCGACAAGCGGCCCGCGCGCAAGGTGCGCAAGAGCGGCGCCGGCGCCCGCAAGCGCCTCGGCGTGGCAGGCGGCGAGGACGGCGAGGGCGACGGCGAGGGTGAGGAGTCGGACTACGAGGAGCCATCGTTCACGTCGACCGACATTGCGCGCGTCGGCGCCCGCACCTCGTCTCGCAGGACCAAGCCCTCGGAGCGGCTCCGCTCGGGCATGCAGCAAGAGGCGCGCGTGCAGGCGCTCGTGTCGGTCGTCAAGGACCCGGGCATCGTCGACGAGTTCGGCGAGAACATGGCGGCGGCGGGCAAGGACGTTGTCGTCCCCTCGTCGCTCGTCTCGCCCGTCCAGGTCGCCGAGGACCTCGCGCACCCGATGCTGTCGCGCGTCGGCGAGCTCGTCTGGGTGCGCGTCCCGCTCGGCCCGCCGCCGTCCGGCGCGCCCGAAACGGCGCAGCTGTCGCGCTGGCCGGGCATCGTCCGCTCGCGCGTCGTCACGCCCGCCGCGCCCGGCGTCGTTCGCGACGAGGTGTACCGCGTCGAGCTCCTCGGCATGTCGCAGCAGGACGTGCTCGAGGGCGTCCGCAGCGAGAACGTGACGCCCTGGACCGGCTACGTCCCGTCCAACACGGCCTGGCTCGACCAGAACCTGCTCGTCGACGACGGGCTCCGGGCCGGGCAGGAGAAGAAGCGATGGGCCGAGATCCAGGCCGAGGGGTGGCTCGGCGTCGCCAACGCGTTCAGGAAGGCGCAGCGCATCGGCAAGGCGTACGCCGCCATCCAGATCCGCCCGTGCGTCGTCTCTCCTCTTCTCCCTCTCCTGTCCTCATCGTCACGAGCGACGTGCTGATGCTCTCGCTCGTCGCCTGCAGGATCCCGACCCTCGTCACGGGCTCGCACCTCGAGACCAAGCCGGCGCACGGACCCACCTCGCTCGCGTCGCTCGAGCGCAAAGGGCCCGAGACGCGCTACCTGTCGCACTCGCACGTCATCCACGGCCCCGAGCTCGTCCACGTCGGCGACTACGTCCGCCTGAGCCCGAGCGCCGAGCTCGACCCGGCCGTCGTCGCAGGGCGCACGCCGCACGACCAGAGCTCGCGCCTCCTGCCCACCACGCTCGTCATGCGCATCACGGCGCTGTACCGCGGCGGCGCAGGCTCGCCGCTCGTCGCGCGAGGCTTCGTGTTCGAGCAGAAGCACGTCTCAGGGCCCCACGACGCCGCGGTCGACCCGGCTCGCGACGAATCGCTCAAGGTCCTGCCCGCCTCGGTCGTCGACAACCTCCCCCTGCCCTTTCCCCTCCACACGTGGCGCCTCCTCGCTCCCGCCACCGACGCCGCCGACGCCGAGCCGACCCTCGAGACCGACGTCCTCTTCAACCAGGCCGTCGCCGGACGGTTCTACTCGCTCGGGCTCGCCGTCATGGACCCGCCGCCGACCCGGGACGAGACGATCAAGGTCGTCAATGCCTGGCTCGAGGAGGCGACCAACGGCCTCGGCGTGTGGCAGGACGGGTACGGCGCCAAGGGCGGCAAAGGCGAGGAGGGCATCAAGGCGCTCACGCTCCTCCTGAGCGGCGTCGCGGCGGGAGACCGGGCTCCGAGGATCCTCGTGCGTCGCTCTCGTCCTCTCGCTCGCTCTTCTTCAAGGGCGCACTGACGGTTCCGCTGGCGCTCGCAGGCGACAAAGTTTCTCGCGGGCAGCAGGCTCGAGCAGTACATCGTTGCCGAGGAGCAAGCTCTCGTGCGTCTCTCTTCCTCACAATTGTCCCTGCTCCCGTGCTGACGTCGTCCTCGACGCGCACAGGGTCGCCCTCGCAAGCTCGGCGAGGCCGTACTCGGCGCCAACCCTCCTCGTCCGGGCGACAAGCAGGTCGTCGAGCCGTCGGCCGCCGCAGCAGCTCCCACGCCCACGCCCAAGCCGACGCCTGCACCCGCACCCGCACCCGCACCCGCATCAGCACCGGCTCCTGCACCAGCACCTGCGCCTGCGCCTGCGCCTGCGCCTGCACCCGCACGTGCGCCTGTGCAGGCCCGTGCACCTGCGCCGGCGCCGACGCCCGCACCTGCGCGCGCACCCGCGCCCGTGCAGGCCCGCGCCCCTGCGGCTGCGGCTGCGGCTGCACCTGCGCCTGGGCCCGGGCCTGTGCCTGCAGCTCGGCCCTCTCCCGCTCCTGCAGCGGCGACTGCGATGGCGCCGTCGCCCGCGCCCGCATCCGCGTCGCCTGCGGCTCCCGCCCGGTCCTCATCGCAGGCGGCACCAGTCAAGGGCAAGGGGAGGGCGTCGCGCGAGGTGGCGCAGCTGATTGAGGACGAGAAGCGCCGGTCGGAGGCGGAGAAGGCGGCCAAGGAGAGGGAGCGGGAGAAGCTCAGAGAGGACTGGAGGAACGGCAAGGGCGCCAAGGTCGAATGCAGCATCATGTAACGAGGGTCTGTGCATTCCATGCCGAGCACGCGAGGCTCTGGCGGGCTCGTCGCTGGCTAGACGACGACGAGACGGCGACGAGGGCGACCTGCTCGCTCACTCGCGCCCACTCCGCTCAGGGCTGCTCACGGCGGGCTGCAGCTCTCGTACAGTAACCCACCAATGCCACCGTCTCGTCCGCGCCCCACCACGAGCCGTCGCGAGCGAGAGGGGGAGCTGACCGATCCGTCGACCTTGTTCCACCCGGCCTCGCTCTCGTCACGGCGCTCGAGAGGCGCTGTGCATGGTCCTGCAGGCCTGATGTAACCTGCTCGATGTGCTGCACTTCCTCGGCGGGTCCCTCGAGCCAGGGGGAGCGAGGCTCGGGCTCGGCGATTCTCCTCGAGGGTTCGAGCAGCTTCGAGCGAGTCGGAGCGCTTACGAGCACCGCCGAGGAGGGACGCGCGCGTGCTTACGAGCCTGCGCGGTGCAAGCCAGAACGACTGCCTGTCCCGCCCGTCCTTGTCCCCCTTCCCTCCTCACTCTCCCCCTCCTCCTCCTCCCTCACCCGCCTCGACCTCGCCCGCTCTCCGCCATGTTCGCCTTCCCGTCCACCCACCGCCCTCAGTCGACCTTCTACCCGACGTCGACCATGAGCCCACGCGCCAACTACGAGCAAGAGCTCGAGCGCCTCGCGTTCCTCACGCAGCAGCACGAGCAGCAGCGCCGACGCGCTCAGGCCGCCGCCCGCGAGGCCGCCCTCGCCGCCTACGTCGAGGAGCAGGAGCGTCGTCACCGCGAGGAGGCTTTCGAGCGCGCCGTCCAGCAAGAAGTCGCGCGCCGTCGCCAAGCCGCGCTCGTCCAGGAGGCGCTCAAGCACCGCGCCGCCCTCGCTCGTCGCGCCCAGCAGGAGCGCGAGGCCGCCGCCTACCGCCAGGCCGTCGTCGAGGCGACATCGCGCCGCGCTGCACTCGTCGCGCGCGAGCAGCACCGCCGCCGCGTCGAGGTCGAGCAGGACCAGCGCCGCCGGGTCGTCGAGGCGAGGCGGCAGCAGCAGCGCCAGCGCCAGAGCGAGCTCCCACTCCCTCTTCCAGCTCTTCCTCGACCTGGCTACCTCGGCGGCGCAGGATGAGCAGCAGGCCGTCGCCGCGCCCGCTCCCGCCGTCGCCGACAAGGCCGCTCGGACCTCCTCTTCGACTGCGCCCGCCACGACCGCTCCTCGCCCTCCTTCGCCCGCCGCCGAGCCCGACATCCCCGACCCTGCTATCGAGGCCCACCAGAAGCGCTTCGACCGCGACGCTGCTCGCCAGGCCGCCCTCGAGACCCTGAACGGCCTCTCGACCGAGTTCGACTCGCGCCTCTCGTCCTTCACCTCGCCCTCGACCCTCACCTTCGCGTCGCCGCCCATTCCCACCTCGACGCCGTCGACGTCGCCTCTCGCCTACGGCAAGCCCAACGCCGCCTTCCTCGGGCACGAGGACTACCTCGTCTCGCTCCTGAGCAAGGTCGACGCCGTCTCGTCCGGCGGCGACAAGGTCATCAAGCAGGCCCGCAAGGACCTCGTCAAGCGCGTCGAGGCCGAGCTCGCCAAGCTCGACCACCTCAAGGAGCACGAGTGGGAGCGCCAGAGCCAGCAGGCGGCGAGCGAGGTGGGCGAGGGGTCCGTGCACGGGCATGACGACGATGCGGCTGCAGCAGGTGCGTCCTCTCCTCGTTTCTCTCCTTCTTTCCCCGCTCATGTGCTGACGACCTTCTCCTCAAAGCTCCCTCTCCTTCCGCCGCCGCCACCACCGCCGAGCCTGAACCCGCCGTCGACGAGCCGACCGCCGCCACCGCGCCCTCTTCCGCCTCCGCCCTCGACGACTCGACTTCGGCTGCCCTCGACGCTCCTCTCGCCGAGCCAAGTCCCCTCACGGCCGAGTCGCTCGCCGCTCTCCCTACCGCCGCGGTCGACCCCGGTTCGACCCTTTCCCGCCCTCGGTCCCGCGCCTCGACCACCTCGCACGCCTCCGACACCTCATCGGCCGTCGACCGGTACGTCGCCGAGATGCTGCGCCGCGCCAAGGAGCTCGCGGCGCGCATCGACGCCGAGGAGGAGGCCGAGCGAGCGGCGGCCTCCTCTCCGTCGGCGAGCGAGGCGGCGCACGTTGCCGACGAGGCGAGCGCTACGCCTTCTGCGGTCGAGGAGGTCATCGACGTCGAGCGAGCTGGAGCGATTGCGCCCTCGACCGCGCTCGATGCGAGCGAGCCGCTCGAGGACGGCGTCGACGAGGAGATTGACGTCGATGCCACGCTGCGGCTCAAGCGCAGCTCGTCTGCCGCACCAGCAGCGCCCGCTTCTGCCGTGTCTGCGACGGACGAGGCGACTTTGCGGCCCGAGGAGCCGGCACGGGAGCGCGAAGCTGAGGAGGAAGCGGTGAGCGAGGCGGGCACAGAGGAGTTTCTCGTCGTCTAGCTCTCCTTCCTCGCCCCTGTAGCACTATCCTTGCACCTCTCTAGCAGTTCATCGTCTTGTCGTCCTTCGCACATCCGGCCTTGAGCGAATCGCGAGAGAGAGAGAGAAGGAGCGCTCGAGAGCAAAGGGTCCGTGCGTCGGCGCCGCCCAAGTCTGCGAGTCGTGCGAGACTGTGCGGGTGCTCCAGAGCGGCTGAGCTGTTGGCAGCGGAGCGGCGCGAGGGCAAGCTCAGGAAAGCCGTGTTCTGCTCGTCACGGCGGGCGAGCTCGCAGCGAACTTGAGAAGGTCGAACTTGAGAAGGCCGCCCGGTCCTCCTCGCTGGCTCTCTCTCGGTTCCTCGACGGTGCTGCGCTCTCGACGTAATCATGGATGCACGGTGCGCGCATAGCAAGTAAAGCGACGCACGAAGCGAGGACATCTCGCCTGCCCTCCTCCTTCTCCCATCTCGCACGGACCCTCGATCTCCGCGCAGCCCTTTGCTCGCAGCGACCGCCGTTCTCGCCTGCTCTGCACGTAGCCCCTCCGTCTTCTTTCCGCTGAGGTCTACCCCGAGTCGTCACAGCGGCGCGTTTACCGATGAGGGCGGAGGAGCGCGAGCGGTACATGGCCGGAGAAGCCGACGACGACAAGCTCGCCATCTGCGCAGATCTCCCTCGCCCGTGCTGGACGAGCTGAGGGTCGCTCAAGGAGCGCTCTCGTCGAGGCTCAGCCGGCGCCCTTGCTCGGACGAGCTTCCTTTGCTCACGCGCACGAGCCTCTTCCTCGCTCGATCCGTCGTCCCCGTCGCCCAGCTCGCTCTAGCAGCTAGCAGCAGATCCTCTCCGACAGCTCTCGCTACAGAGAGAAAGGTGCAATCGCGATGAGGAAGGAGTCGAGCGCTCCTGAGCGGGGCTTGAGCGGCGATCGAGGCCTTGTCCAGCTTGCTCTGCGCTCGCTCTCGTCGCTCAGCCCGCCGATCCAGATGAAGCAGACCTGTACAGCTACCTGTGCGCTACAGCCCATCGTCCGCACACGCATCGAGGAGCCTCTGCACGCTCGCCGCCGCGTCGCGCGCATAGTCCTCGAGCCGAACGTCCTCCTTGCCCTTGCCGTCCGGGCCCGAGTCGAACACCTCGACGCTCATGACGCCGCGCCAGCCCGTCTTGAGGACCGCCTTGGTGACCTGCTCGACGGGGAGGTAGCCGCCGGCGTACGGCAGAGGGCGGTAGTCGTGCGACCAGCGACCGCGAGGGCGCAGGCCGTCGACCGTCTTGTCCTCGAGCGGCGGGTCGACCTTGTAGGCGTCCGACAGCTGGAGGAAGCCGATCTTCTCGGCGGGCACCGTCTCGCTCAGCTCGTCGAGCGACGCCTGGAACCGCTCGTCGCGCTCTTTGTCCGAGGCGGCGTCGACGAGCCCGGACGGCTTGGTCGGGTCGGCCCACTCGCTGCCGGCCGTCTGGAACGTGTCGAGGTTGATCGTGATGTTGTCGCGGTCGACGTCGCGGACGATCTCCCAGGCGGCCTTCCAGGTCGGAGCGTGCGTCGACCCTGCGAGCGCGAGAGCGAAAGGAGAAGACGAGCACGAGCAAGGTCAGCACCGGGCCGGGTAACGCAGACAGAAGAGGTTGACGCACAGCACCAGTTCTCGTAGCTCAGCTTGAGGTTGTCCTTGGCGAGGCGGTCGCACAGCTCGCGCAGGTCGTTGACGACGACCTCGCGGTCCCACTCGATCGTCTCGACGTCGCTCGACCCGACCTGTGGGGAAGAGCGTGTGCATCAGGCTTCGGGCTCAACGAGGTAGCCGGCCGGGTCCTCAGCTTCGAGACCATACGGGCTGCTTGAGGAGAGGACGAGCCGACGCACCTGCAGCGTCTCGGTCCCGACGGCCTTGGCGATCTTGATCCAGCCCTCGACCCTCTCCCACGCGTCCCTACGCTCGTCGCTCCCCTCGGGCCAGCCCTCGAACTGGCCGAACGGCTGCAGGATGAAGCACCGGAGCCGGCGCTCGTCGAGGAGCGCCTTGACGCGCTCGGCCGCACGCACGAGGACGTCCCACTCCTTGTCGCCGACATCGCGCTGCTCGAGGCTCGAGGCGTAGGCTTGCAGGTCGGGGAACGAGAGCTCGATGTGGGAAAAGCCGGCGGACGAGAGGTGCGAGAGACGGTCGGGGAGAGGGTCGGTGGCTTTGCCGAGGCTGCACGAGGCGTAGCAGAGGGTGACGGCGGCGAGCGACTCGCGGGTGAGCTTGGTGTCGGCGGGCATGGTAGCGAGGGTGCTCGAGGGCGAGATGGAGGCGAGGAGGGTGAGGCGGTGCTGCGGGGAGATGAGGAGGAGGAGAGGGTCAGCACACCCCTCACAGGCAGCTTGGAGTGGTGGCATGTACCTTGACGGTGCTTGTGCGGCTCTGCGTGGGTGTTCAAGCCGAGCACAGAGGTGTACGAGGTCGAGAGAGCTTGCGCGAGTTGCTCCAACGTCAGTCGGGGCCGAGCCACCCGACAAGCCGCCGAGGGCGAGCGGGCGCGTCCCAGGGCGAGCCTACGCAGCTGTGCGGAAAGCTGCGAGGCAGTCCCATGCTCCACAGCGAGGCGAGAGCCATGGAGCCGATGCTGGACAGCGTCCCTCCTCGCTCGCACTGCGCGCTCTCAATTTTGCGGCAGAAGGGCTCGCTGTACGGCTCACAGACGACGCAGAGAGCAAGCTGAGAGATTACGCGAGACAAGGACACTGCTACGACGACGGAAAAGCGAAAGAGGGACGACCACCACGACGAGGACCGTGCGAGGAGGGTTACAGGTCGAGGGGCTCGAGGGGCGACCGCGTGCGGTACCAGAAGGGAGGGATGGTTGCGCGAGAGTCGTAGGGCACGAGGTGGGGGACGAGGAGGGCCCGTCACGCCGCAGCCGACCCCTCGCGGCTCGTCGACTCGCTCGACGTCGGCGTCAACCCGCGCGCCTTGAAGAAGTCGCTCACCTCCAGCTGCAGACGTGCGGCATCAGCGATGCACTCGAGAGGAGAGAGGGCGAGCGCGAGAGAGCGCCGGGAAGAGGGAGGAGCCGGGAGAACGCACCGACGCCTGCTCTTCGGCCTTGAGGATGGCGATCTGGCGGCTGGGTCGCCAGGTCCCGACCTGCGCACGGACGGCGAGTCAGACGATCCTCGACGGCGGTGTGAGGAGGCGAGAGAGAGGGGGACTGACCTGTGTGTACAGCCTGACGCCCGTCTTGAGCCCGGCGAGGACGAGGGCGCGCTGCTCGTCGTTGAACGTCAGCGCGAGCTCGCCCGGGTCCGCTTCGACCTCGTCGTCCTCCTCAAGCTCGCGCTCGCCCGCCGCCTCGTCGTCCTCGTCCAAAAGCCCGGGCCCCCCGAGCCTGCGCCCGAGTCCCGCAAAGCTCGCCCGCACGTCGCGGATGCGCCCGCGCGAGTTGATCGCCGCCGGCAGCGGGTGCACACGCCCGCCGAGGAAGTCGAGGTCGAAGTGGGCCTGCGCGCCCGGCGCCGTGAGGAGCCGCCACGAGCGGCCGGCGGGAGCGGGCGGCATGTGCGGCGGGAGGTCGGCCGGCTGCCGCGGGCGAGCGGCGGCGCCGGTGACCTTGGGCGAGGTCGAAGAGCCGTTGCTGCTCGTGCTGGGCGCGGGCGAGCGCTCCTTGGCCGGTGCCGAGCCGTTGACGCCGTTGAGCTTGCGCGACCCGGCGCCCTCGTCCTCGTCGAGCGTCCACACCTCGCCGCCGACCTTGAGCGAGTCGGCGTCGGGCGCCTTGTACACGATGGCGACGCGCAAGAAGAAGCCGCGGTCCTCGCCGGGCTCGACGGCGCCCTCGGGCCCGAGCAGGTCGACGAGGTCCGTGTTGAGGAGGCGCACGACGTCGCCCGGCCACAGGAGCTCGGCGCCAAAGTAGACGCACTGGAAGGCCCACGTCTTGACCACCTGCTGCTCGACGGCGGCGACCTCGTCGGCGGACGTGCCCGGCGGGTACGCGATGGCGGCGGGCGTGATGGCATACTTCTCGCTGCGAGCAGGAGAGCGCGCGAGCGTCAGCTGCATGCTCCTCGACGGGTAGAGAGGCAGAGAGGGAGCAAGGCGCACCCAGGCGAGAAGGAGGCGACGACGTGAGCGACGACCTGGCACGCGAGCGCGACGGCCGTCGCCGCGTCCTCGGCGCACTCAAAGTCGGCGAGCTTGGCGTCGCGCGTCGTCTTGGTGCCGTCCCACACGTGCTTGGCGCTGTCCGGGTCCGTGATGCGCTCGGGCCGCATGAGGTCGCTCGGCGGCGTGTGGCCGAGCCAGGGCAGCGTGTCGGCGAGCGCGACGCGGCGCAGCTCGTCGGCGAGGCCGAGCAGCGCGAGGTTGAACACGGGGCGCTGCGTCGTCGAGAGGGCGACGGGCGGCTTGGGCGCGAGGTTGGACGCGGCGGCGAGCTCGACGACGACGTCCTGCGCCTCGACCTTGGCCCGCTCCTTGCCCTCGCCCTTCTTGCTCGGCTCGACGATGACCATCTCGTCGTCCTCGTCGTCCTCGTCGCTCATCGACGCCGCGCGCACGACCTTGGCCTCGCTCACGAACTCCCTCGCACGCACGACGGCCGGCCAGTGCGTGATGGCCGTCCCGCCCTCCTCGCGCGGCAAGAGCGGGCGCGCGAGCTTGACCCACACGACCTCGGCCTGTCGCGGCAGGCCTACGTCGCGCAGGTCCTCGTCACGCTGCCGCATCGTGAACGAGCCGCGGTACGCCGGGACGACCACCGCCGGCGCCGGCGCCGCGCCGTTTGCTGCGGCGTCGACGCCGTTGCGCACCTTCTTGGGCGCGAGCGCCGACGAGCCCGACGGCGAGCCGGCGCGAGAGCCGCTCTCGCGCTTGCGCTTCTTCTTCTTGAGCGGCGGGAGGAGCGTCTCGGTGCCCGGGTCGCCCGCCTTGGCGATCGTCGCCTTGACCGCCGGCGTGCTCGGCGCGCCACCGCCGTGCCCTGCGCCGCCGCTCGAACGCGGGGCCGGGCCCGAGCTCGCGCGCGCGGTCGTCATGCGCGGCGTCGTCGAGCGGTCGCTGACGACGGACGACGAGCGGCCGTCGGTGAGGCCGACGATGCGGTTGACGTCCGACTGGCTCTTCTTGGTGCAGTACTTGCACTCGCAGCGCAGGCCGTCGCCAGGCCCGTGCGACAGGAGCCAGTACAGGTGCGGGACGAACTCGTTGACGGTGCGGAACTTGTGCGTCGCGGCCGAGCCTGCGTGAGCGGCGAGGGGGCGAGTCAGCTCGAGCATGCTCACGAGGGGAAGTGGGAGAGGACGCACCAAAGATGTAGACGTCCTGGCGAGGGTGGTTCGAGCTCGTGACGCAGTGGTGGACCGTGAAGAGGTGGCCCTTGGGCAGGTTCTCGACGGCCCAGTGGGCGTTCGGGTCGTCGTCGCTCAGGCCGAGCTTCTTGGCCATCTCCTCGCCGAGCTTGTCGCGGAACATCTTGTGGCGGCCCTGGTCGGGCGGCGGGCACTCGTACCAGTTCTCGCGCCCGGCGACCTTGTGCTTGAGGTCGCACTCGCTGTCGTCGGGCCAGCGCGCCTTGCTGCCGTCGGTCACGTTGTCGTGGATGCGGATGAGGTGCGGCGACGACGACGAGTTGTGCGCCGAGCGGACGACGGTGTAGTGCGGGAGCGGGGGAGGGCGGTAGGTGCCGGAGCGGTCGGGGGTGCCGAGGGTCGAGATGCGGTGGCGCTTCTTGGGCTGCGACGACGGGGTGAGGTTGCCGGCATAGCGCTTGACGGGAGGCGGCAGGGACGACGACGACGGCGCGGCGGCCTTGCTGGTCGACGCGACGGGCTGCTTGAGGTCGTCGTCGGCCTCGTCGTCGGCGAGCTCGTCGACGTCGTCGTCGGCGGGCTCGAACTTGCGGCCGGCTGCTGCAGTAGGCCCGGCCTGCGGGCGTGCTGGGGAAGGGGCGGCCGAGGTCGAGGTGGAGCCGGCGGGGGTGTGGTTGGCGAGGGCGGACGAGGGACGGAAGAGGGGCGAGCGGTCGGGGCGAGGGTCGGGCTCTGGCGAGGCGCTCGCGCTCGCAGTCGGTGCTGGCTGCTCTGGAGGGCCTTGTGCGGGCTCCTGGGTGCGAGGCGAGGGCGCGGGCGGGTTGAGCGAGAGGCGGCGGGGGTCGACCGTCTCGGGCGAGGGCGGGGCTGCAGCGGGCGTTGGCGCGGGTGGAGCGGGTGGCGCTGTGCTAGCCTGCTGCATGGCGCGCAGCTCTGGCGCGTGCGACGCGTGGCTGGATGGAGAGAGGCCGAGGGGCGGAGGGAGGAGAGAGCTGATGAAGCACTTCGTCACCTCCCGCTCCCTTGGACGTTTGAGCCGGACGGGGGCTCGTACAAGCTACTCGTACACGCTCTAAGTACCCCTCACAGTCGCCCAGAGCGGTGCTGGCGGGCTCGTCCTCGTCAGCTCATCTCCGCCCGGCTCTCCCCTCTTCCCTCGACCACCGCACCGGCTTGCGGCAGCCGAGTACAGCCGCACAGCATGGCAGACGATGCAGCAGTCCTCGCAGAGATCGCTCGCCTTTCCAGTGCGTCCCCCGCCTCCCATCTCCCCCTCCTCCCGCCCTCGCTGACCCACCTCCCTCTCCCTCTCGCAACAGGCGCCATCGAGCAGCGCAAGGCCTCGGGCTCGACCCCTCCCTACCGTGGCTCCTACCGCGGCCGCGGCGGGCGAGGCAGGGGCCGCGGCGCGCCCACTGCCGTCCACCGCAACGCGACCTGGGTCGCTCCCGGCTTGAGCGGCGCCTCGACCCCGGCCACGACCTCGGCAGCCCCGACAGAGCCCGTCAGTCGCTCTGCAACTCCCGTCGGCGGCTTCCGCAACCAGGTCCTCGTCCTCAACAAGCCCGCCGACGCCTCGGCCAACCCCTCCTCGGCCCCGTCGTCCGCCCCGACGAGCCGCCGCCCTTCGCCCGCTCCGCCCGTGGACACGACCCCGAAGCCGCCGCCACCGCCGCGCGAGGTCGTCATCGGCGGCGTCGTCTTTGTCGCCGACCAGCGAGGCAACAAGCTCGTCCGCAAGCCCGGTGCGCCTCGTCCGCCTCCCCTGACCTTCTTTCCGTCCAGCTGAGCTTACCTGGCCCCTCCCGCTTCGCAGACGCCGACCCGAGCGCCGTCGCTGCCGCCTCGACCCCTTCCTCGCCCTCTGTCTCGACCCCCAAGCGCACCTCGCACCTCGGCACGACCTACATCCGCACAAAGGCGGGCAACCTCGTCTCGCTCGCGTTTGCCCGGCGACGCAAGGAAGTTGCCGATGCCCGCAAGAGCAAGGAGGACGAGATGCGCGACAAGGGCGAGCGGCTCGAGGGGCTCGTCGGCGTTGTGAGGGGAGTGCAGGCGGCGAGGAACGGCTCGAGGGGGCGAGGCAGGGGTCGTGGACGTGGGTGCGTGGCTCCGACTCCCGGTGCGCTCTCTGTTGCTCAGGCTACGGTCGCTCACTCCTTTTCTTCGACGTCGCGCAGCGGCTTCATGTCGACGCGCCCGGCCAAGCCCAAGTCGGACAAGCTGTGCCGGTTCTTCCAGCGCACAGGTGCGCTGCTCCGTCTCTCAGCCTCTCTTATGTCTGTGCACGTCGCTCTAAGCGAGGAGAGCTTATCCCCACGAGCGTCGACCGCTGACCTGCCCTCCTCGCCTGCCTCGTCCTCCTCACCATCCTCGCAGGCCAGTGCTCGCGCGCGCACACCTGCCCCTACGTCCACGAGTCGTCCAGGATCGCCATCTGCCCGCTCTTCCTGCGCTCGTCGTGCCCTCGCCCCGCCTCGTCCTGCCCACTCTCGCACCAGCCCAACCCGCACCGCTCGCCCCACTGCGCCCACTTCCCCGCCTGCACCCGCGGCGCCGCGTGCCCCTACGCCCACGTGCGCGTCGGCGCCGACGCGGCGCCCTGCCGCGACTTTGTCGAGCTCGGGTGGTGCGAGCTCGGCGACGGGTGCGCCAAGCGGCACGTGCGCGAGTGCTGGAGGTTCGCCGAGACGGGGCGCTGCGACGTCAAGGGGTGCAGGGAGCCGCATGTCTTGCGGCGCGTGCATGGCGCCGAGGAGGAGGACGATGAGGACGAGGACGAGGACGGAGAAGGAGAGGGCGCGGGCGAGGAACTCGCGATCGAGTGGGAGGAAGACGAGGAGGACGAGGACGGCGAGGAGGCGGCGGCGAGGGCGCGCGGCAAGCGCCGTGCGGCGAGGGACGCCGAGCGCGAGGGCATCTCGGGTGCGGCAGGGCGCAGGCTCAAGAAGCGGCTCCGGGTCGAGCAGCACGAGCGCGCCGACGGCGGCTTTGCCGTCCAGGAGGACTTCGTCGGGCTGTCGGTGCCCATCTCGGACGACGAGGACGACGACGACGAGGGCGACGAGGGCATGAGCGTCGACTCGGACGACCTGGACGAGGAGGAGCAGGATGAGGTGGGACCGGTCGAGGCTCCTGACGCTCTTCCTGCAGCGGTATCGCCCTCGCGCAACGCGCCGACGGCAGACGACGACGAGCTTGACTATGGCGACGACGACGCCGACTTGACTGCCTCGGACGACGCCGACATCGAGCAGCTCCTGCGCCGTTGAGCCTGTCGCCGTCGCCGTCCTCGCTCTTTCTTCTTTCAGCGGTTCGTTCCCGCTCCTTCTCCTCTCTCTCTCGCACTCACTCTGCACGTGCACTTGAGCGCGTTACCTCGCGCCTCCTTGACCTGCGTCGTCTTACGCACGCTCGCCGCTCGGGCCTCTCATGCAACGCAGACGTGCTCTTCCCACCTCTCGCACGTCCGTCCGAGAGAGATGACGAGAGAGGGAGCGTAGGAGTACAACGTGCGGCACGACGGGTACTACGAGGACGACGAGAGAGGTACTTCGAAAGCTGAGAGGGAGACGACGAGAGCGCTCAGGCCTTCTCCTCCTTCCAGTGGAGGAGCACCTTCTTGCCCCTGCCCTCCTGCACCCTCGTCATGACCTCGCCGAGCACCCTCGCGACCTCGTCGTCTGCGCCGCTCAGCTCGACGACCTCGGTCTCGGGCTCGCGCAGCGTGCCGTCGCTCACGAGCGCGGCGAGGCGCTGCATCATGGTCGCGCGCTCGGCCGGGTGCGTCTGCGTCCAGTTCGAGAGCCAAAAGCCCGTGCTGCGAGCGAGGAGCGGGAGGAGGGCGTGCGTCAGCGAGTGCAGGCGCAGCGAGAAGAGGGAGGAAGAGGGCGCACGAAACGAGCTTCTTGAAGATGAAGAGCGAGGGCGGCAGCGCGAGCGCCTGCTTGGCCATGCCGCCGTACGTCACTGCGCGACATCCGAGGACATCTCATCAGCCTCGACCGTGGGTCATCCACGAGAGAGAGCCGAACGAAGAGCGAGACGACGACGCACCGAGTTGCCCTCCCACCTTGAGCAGCTTGGCCATCTCGGCCGTCTCCTTGCCGCCGACGCAGTTGAGCGCGAGGCTGAGCTCACCCTCGTCGCCGACCCACTCCTTGACCCGGGCGCGCGTGTTGTTGTCCCTCGAGAGGAACTCGTCGTACGTGAGGACGTGGTCGGCGCCGAGGGCGTGGAGCGAGTCCTTGAGCGCGTCGATCGAGGGTCTGCGGGTGCGACGAGGGTCAGCGAGACGCACATGAGAGGCTGAGAAAGAGGAGAGGAGAGCCGACGCACCGGTCGCGGACGAGGTTGATCGTGCCGACGCCCCACGCCTTTGCGAGCTGGATGACGGCGACGCCGACGGCGCTGTTGGCCCCGTTCTGGATGACCCACTGCTTCTTGGCGTGTTTCGGCGCGCCCTCGACCGGGTTGAGCGGGACAAAGTCGCTCAGCATGCGCCACGCCGTCGGCGGGTTGATGGCGAGGGTGCCGGCCTGGCGCAGGGTGAGCGGGTGGGACGAGGGGAGCGCGATGAGGGAGGACGCGGCGATGTTGGCTCGAGATGCCCAGGTACCTGCGCGTCGAAAGGGAGGTGAGCGAGCGGTCGAGCGGTCGGGAATGAGGTCCGAGCGACAAACCGAGTTGCGGCGCGCCCATGACGACTGCGAGCAGGCTCGAGGGTCAGCTTGGCGCGCTTCTCACTGGCGAGGAGGACTCGGGACGCACCCCTGTCGCCGACCTTGAGCTTGTGCTCGACCTCGCCGTCCTCGACAAAGCCCTCGACCGTCGCGACGCCCTCGTTGCCCATGATGCTCAGCGGCTCGGGCCCGAGGTCCTTGCGCACCTCGGGCTTGGACGGGTAGACGCCCTGGATCACGTTCTGCGGGCGCTCAAGGAGGTCAGCTTCGATGAGAGGGAGAGGAAGGAGGCGACCAAGTGGGGCTCACGATGTCAGCGGGGTCTGCGGGCGCACGAGAGGGTCAGCGCGGCTCGTTCGCAGCTGTAAGAGACGGTGGACGCACTGACTGCACCCAGCTCGAAGCGCAGGCGGACCTCGCCCTTGCTCAGCTTGGGGAGGCGGAACCGGTGCGCCTGGAGGACCTTTGCCGGGTCGCCGTGCTCTGCAAAGACGACGGCGCGCGACTCGACCGAGCAGGTGAAGCCTGCCATGGACCGTGCAGAGCTACTGAGCTGTCGCTGTGCTGGTCGGTGAGGAGGGAGGACCGAGGCGAGTTGGCCGCGGGGAGCGCGGGCGAGCATGACGGAGGGCGAGCGGGGTGGTGTAGCTGGAGGCGCGTGGGCGTGGGAGCGGAAGTGGGCGATGCTGGTGCGTGCGGCGCTGTTAGAAGGCTTGCTCGCGTCGAGCTGGTGAGCAGGAAGCGCGAGAGCGACCGTCTCCGGCTCAAGCGACTCATTCGGTTCCGCCCGGCGTCTCAGCATTTCGCGCTGTCCACAGGACGAGTGGGGGTGAGATGAGCAGCACTCGTGACACCCAGTACATCGTGACCGCGTCTCTCTCTCCGTGCCGAGCGGCGAGCGCGAGACCGGCTACTCGCCCCGTCCGGCGAGGTCGACGACGACGACGAGGCCAGTGCGCCAGCTCCGGGCGCTCTTCCAGCTCAGCACTCTCGTGCCCGTCACCTACACGAACTCGTCGGGACAGGCCTCGTTGCGCTCGGAGCGAGCGCGACTGCTCGAGCAAGGGAAGCCGGACAAGCGCCGGCGCGCCGGCTACGAGGACGTGCGGCGAGAGCGGCGGCGGCCTGCCGGTTATGGCGCCGGCTTGCACTCAAGAGGCAGCGCCTCAGAGCAGCCGAGGGCCCGCAGCAAGAGGAGAGACGAGGGGAGAAGCAGTGCATCGTCGCTCGGGCCTCGCGGGAAGGCTGCGAGGCCGTGCAGCGCACGAGAGGTCCCCGTAGCTCGCCGAGCGCCTTCTCTCTGAGAAGCTGTCGCCCTCACAGGGGCCGCTGAACCAACAGGGCCGCAGCGAGAAGGGCGAGTGAGGAGGCGGCTCGGGCGGACCTCGAGCGCAGCGTCGGCTGCACCTCGTGGACAGCTCGACCCGGCTGCCCCGCTCAGCTCGAGCAAGTAGGGCTCGGACGTACGAAGGAAAACGTCGGCAGCTGGACGGACAGGACGCTGGTGGGCCCGGCAGAGGTGGCCGAGAGGGAGAGGAGGAGCGAGAGGCGAGCACGACGAGGGGCGGTACGCAGCCAGCGGGAAGACCTCGGCAGGGAGCCAGAGACTGGTCTACGACCTGCAGCAGGGCAGCCTGTGGTGCGAGGTGAGCAGGTCGGGGCGAGCCTTGCGAGACGAGGAGCTCTCGAGGTCGAGAGAGGTCATCCTTCGCCAACTCGAGCGCTGCAGCTCTGTGCACCTGCCGGGACCTTTGCAGCAGCTCTAGAGCACCCCGCCAGCTCACCAGCGAGCCTCAACACGCGCCAGTCTTCGCCGCAGCGGCCCACCCCTCCACCTCACTCGACCACGCCTCCCCACCCCCTCGCACAGCGCCGCACCACCCCCCTTGCCGTCTCCGACTAGCTGCACCACGCCCTGAGCGAGTGCCATCACGGCCATGCCCCTCGTCGACCAGTTCCTGAGCGACGTCGGCGCCCCGTCCCTCTCGACCGCCGTCGCCCTCCCTGCGGGGCCTCCAGGCGCACATGGCCCAGCCGCACACCTCTACAAGCGCATCGACGACGAGGTGACGGCCACTAACGTGCGTGCTGACCCCTCTCGCAAGCCTCGAGTGCCCCCGCCCCGCGAGCGAGCCGCTGACGACCATGTGTGACGCTCCTCGCAGGACCGCACGCTCGCCTTGCTCAAGGACAACTGGGACGACTTTGCGGGCCAGCTCAAGCAGGGCGACGAGCTCATCGCCAAGCTCGACGACGAGACCAAGGAGCTCGAGCAGCTCGAGCAGGAGGTCGACGGCCCGGTGCGCTCGTCTCGCCGCCCTTCCTTGCGCCAACTCAGCAGCTGACCCGGTCCACTCTCCGTCTGCAGGACGCCTTCCTCCCTCCACTTGTCGCCCAGCTCGAGGAGCAGCAGTCGCTCGCCGCCTCGCACCTCGCCGCGACCGCCTCCGTCTCGCTCCTCTCGGCCCTCGTCTCGTTCCACACGACCACCGCCGCGCTCGCCACCGCCACCACGTCAGGCGAGCTGCCGTCCGCCATCGAGGCGCTCGCTCGCGTCACGTCGGCCGTCGAGGAAGGCGCCGAGGAGTGGATCGAGCACACGGACGCGTGGAAGGTCCTCGTGCGGTGGGCGAGCGAGGAGGAGTCGCGCCTCGAGGCGGCGCTCCAGGGCGCCCTCGAAGGGTGCTTTGACGTGTCGCCCGCCGCAGCCGGCCGCGGCGGGTCGGCCACGTTGACCCTGCGCGAGAGCATCGCCGCCGCGCCGACCGGCCCCGAGCTGCCCGTCGCAGTCCTCCTGCAGGGTCTCGAGGACCTCTCCGGCATCACCGGTCGGCCGGCGCAGACCGACGCGCTCCTCGCCCGCCTCGCCAAGCAGGTCCTGCGCCACTTTGTCGCGCCGTTCCTCGAGTCGCAGGGCCGGGTCAAGGTCGGCGCCGGCGAGGCCGACACTCCTGCCGCCGCCGCGCCCAAGCAGCGCGTCGCGTTCCGCTTCCGCGACGGCGGCGTCGTGCACGTCGCCGAGCTCGCGCCCGTCGACGAGCAGGTCGACGCCGTCCCCGCCCTGTCCGACTTCCTCGCCTTCTTCGCCTCGCACTCGTCCCTCTTCCCCGCCCCAGGCTCGAACGACAAGCCGTCGAAGCACGCTGCGACGCTCACGGCGCACCTCACGCCGTCGCTCCAGTCGCACGTCATCTCGTCGCACCTGTCGCCCTCCCTCCCCTCCTCGACCTCCGACCTGCCAGCGTACCTCGCGCTCGTCGACGCTGCCACTACGCTCGAGTCGACCTTTCTTCCCTCGCACGGCCTCTTCGCCTTCCTGCCCTCATCCCTCTCGTCGTCGTCGCGGGAGGTCGAGGAGCAGCGCGTCATCCGCACCTGGGCTGCCCGCGTCCCGCAGCACTGGGCGCGACAAGTCGGCGACCGCGCCCTCGCCCGCGTCCGCGGCGCCGTCAAGGCGTGGGACTGGGGCGCCGGCGAGACGGTCGAGGTCGAGGTCGTCGAGGAGGACGAGATGCTCGGGCTCCTGCTCGGGCTCGGGCTCGCCGACGAGCAGTCGCCGGCGCAGGGCGGTGCGACGGCGACTCAGCAGGCGCCCAAGGTGCCGAAGGAGCTCGCGCTCGCGACTGTGCCTCGAGGCGCGCAGCGCGAGATGACGATCGAGGAGGCGCTCGCGCCCAAGGTCGTCCGCGCCAAGACGCCGCCTCCTCCTCCGCCTCCCTCGGCACCTGCCCCAGCCCCTGTCGACGAGCCCGCCCAGACGCCGCCACCCGCAGCGATGGGCAAGGGCTCGCTCAAGCGCGGCAAGCTCGGCGCAGCGCGCATCGCCGCCCCGCTCCCGCCGCGCAGCCCGAGCCCGCCGCCGCTCTTCCAGGGCGGCGACGCGCCCGCCCGCGAGACGGCAGCTGCGGCAGCGCGCGAGCCCGCACGCGCACCGTCGCCGCCATCGCCGCCTGCACCTGCGCCCGAGCCTGCGCACGAGCCTGCGCCGGCGCCCACGATCGCCGTCGTCGAGGCGAGCCCGGCGCCCGAGCCGCACGCGCTCGACCGCTCGAGCGTCATCTCGCCGACGCTGTCGCCGCGCGGGCAGCATACGACGTTCGAGCTGCTCGAGGAGCCGGCGCCGACGCTCGACGGGATCGAGACGACGGCCGACCACGCGGGCGAGGGCGAGGTCGGCGGCGTGCACTCGTACGCGGCGGCAGTCGATGACGCTGTCGAGGCGTCGCCGGACGAGGAGCGCGACACGCCGTCGCGGGTCAAGATCGAGGAGGTCGAGGAGGTCGAGGAGGCGGCCCCGTCGCCAGAGCACGGCGACGCTCTCGACTCGCCCGCGTCTGCGCCTTCAGCTCGCGAGGCGCACGAGGACGGCTTCTCGCCCCTCCACATCAAGGAGGAGAGCGTCGAGCCCGAGATCCCGCCGACGCCCTCGCCCGGCCTCGACGCTCGGCCCTCGTCGCACTCGCCCAGTCTCGGCCTGACCTACGACGAGCCGTCGCCGGCGCACTCGGACGTCGAGCCGCTGCCTGCGAGCGAGGTCGACCTCACACATGACGAGCAGGCCGGCGCCGTCGTCGTCGACGAGCTCGCAGACTCGGCTGAGGCGCAGCCGTACGCCGTCGACGACGAGGCGCAGGCGCACGAGTCGTCGCCTTACGAGCCCTCGCCTTACGATCCCTCGTCGTACGAGCCGACGCCGTACCAGCCTGCGCCGCAAGCAGCTGCGCTCGACGACGCCGAGCCGACCTACTTCAACCGCTCCGCCTCCCCTCGCGACCCGTACGCGCCGTCATCCCCGCCCTCCCACGACGCCTACGCCCCACCAGCTTCGCCCCCTGCCCATGACCCGTACGCCTCGCACTCGTCGGCCGACGTCGAGCCCGAGTGGCACGAGAACAGCTACGCTGCGCGCGAGCGGTACGGCGCCGATGACGCTGCGCACGACGCGCACGCGCCCTTCGACGCCGAGCAAGGAGCGTACGGCGCCGAGTACCCCGAGCACGACCCGTACGCGCCGCTCGAGACGGCGCAGGACTACGAGCGGCGCTTCGACCAGGACGACGACCCGTACGCGCCCAAGAGCGTCGACGCCGAGCAGCCTGCGCACAGCTCGTACGGCGGCCAGGACCAGTACGGCGAGGACGAGTTCGGCGCCGAGCCGCAGCCCGTCGCCGCGCAGGAGCCGCATCCGAGCGAGCACGCGTCGTACCCGTGGTCCGCCGCGCAGCACGACCCGTACCTCGAGCAGCAGGAGCACTACGCGCCGTCGCACGACAATGAGTACGCCCCGCCGACTGCTCAGGCCGACGAGCACGACCCGTACGCCCCGCCGCAACCTGCGCACGAGCCCCTCGAGCCTGCGCCGGCCTCTTTCTCGTCCTTGGCCGCCCCGGCTCTCGACGACGACGACCCGTACGCCCACGAGGCCGAGCACGACTGGTACGCGCAAGAGGAGGGCGACTGGTACGCGCAGGAGGACCAGGTTTTCTCGCCGCTCGAGCAGCCGCAGCCGTCGTACCCGGGCGACGCTCAGGCGCCCGAGCCCTCGTCGCACTCGGCGGTCGAGCACGACCACGGCGCCCTCGAGCCTGCGCACGACCCGCACGCTCCTGTCGAGCCCGTCCACGACCCGTACGGCGCAAGCGAGAACCCGCATGGCGTCGACACGGCGCCGCTCGACCCGTACGCGCCGAGCCAGGCGGCGCACGACCCGTACGCGCCGGCCGACCTGCACGCCGAGTCGTACGCGACTTACGGCCAGCAGCAAGAGCGGCACGAGGTGCGGCATGTCCTGCGCTCAGGCCTCGCCGGCGATCTCGCTGACCTCGGCTCCCCCTCGACGCAGCACGACCCGTACGCCCCGCAAGGCGCCAACAACGACTACGACTCGTTGCCGTACGACGCCAAGGAGTCAACGCCTGCTCCTCCACCACCGCCTCCCGCTCACGTCGAGAGCGAGCGACCTCTGAGCGCTGCACCACCTCCTCCGCCGCCTCGGGCCGCCGGCGCGCCTCCTCCACCGCGCGCTTCTGGGCGTCTCGGCGCAAAGCGGCGCCCCGTCTACACGCCCCAGTACGACGTCGGCCCCTCAGCTTCGTCGTCGTCGTCGTCCCCGCCTGCACCTGCCGGCCCGGCCGCCCCGCTCGCGACGCCGTTCCAGCAGACTGCGCCGCCGCCTCGCACGGTCATCTCGCCGCCGCCCGAGGAGCAGCAGCACGCCTACGCGCCGATGGTGCCGCCCATCCAGCCGGCGGCGCCCTCCGCGCACAACCCCTACGTGCCGGCCCTCTCGACCCGCTCGTCCAACAACAGCCTCGCCCGCTCCCTCCCCTCTCGCCCGACCTCGGCGCAGCGCAACGACGGCCCCGTCCTGAACCACATCCAGCAGCGCTTCGCCTCGCCGCCACCGACCATGGCGAGCCCCTACGCCCCGCTCTCAATCCCGCCCTCGGCCCCCTCCGCCGGCGCGGGCTCGTACCTGCCGGCCAACGACCCGCTCTTCGCCGACCTGTTCGGCAGCGGGTCGAGCAAGCCGGCGCGCTCGGGCAGCTTCTTCGCGCCCGACCGGCAGCAGCCGGCGCCGAGCTCGTCGCAGGCGGCGTACGGCTCGGCGCAGCGCGACCAGGCGCACGGCTACGGCTCGCAGCCGCAGCAAGCGCACGGCGGGTACGGCGGCGGGTATGGCGGCGGGTACGGCGCGCCCGCCGAGAACCCGTACGGCGCGCCCTCGTCGTCGCAGCAGCAGCAGCAGCAGCACCACGAGTCGTACGGGCAGCAGTACAGCCCGTACGGTTACGAGCAGCCGGCGATGCGCATGCGCGGCGGCGGCGGCCTCGAGCTCGACTCGGAGGACGAGGAGGAGGAGGAAGACGAGGACGAGGAGGACCGACCCGTCCTGCGCCTGCGTGGCGGCGCCGACCTCGGCGACATGGACGATGACGACGGCAACCGCAGCGCCGACGACTGGGGCTTCGGCGACGGCGACGGGGGCGAGGAGGACGCGTGGGGCTTCGACGACGACGCCGCACCGCCGACACCGCCCTCGCCTCCTGTGCCGCAAAAGGCCGCGCCGCCTCCACCCTCGACCCAGCTTCGCCAACCCGACAAGCTCCCTCCCCCTCCTGCTCCCTCGGGCCGTCCGTCGTTCCACGCGCCGTCCGCCTCGATCACCTCGAACGCGTCCTCGACCGGCTCGCTCTCGCGGTCTCGCCCGCCGTCGTACGCCTACGCGCCGAGCCTCGCACCTCCTCCGCTCGCGACCAGCGCCGTCACCGATGCTGACGAGGAGCCGGCCGAGCTGGGCGACGACGCGTGGGGCTTCGGCGAGGAGGACGAGGAGAACGTCGCTCCTCCCTCGCCCCAACCGCCGCAGCTCGCCGCGTCGGCTTCCGCCCTCGACACGTTCGAGCCACCTGCGCCATCGTCCGCCCCGCTGCCGCCGCCTGTCTCTCCCGCCGAGCCGCCCGCGCTCGGACCCCCAACCTCCACCTTCGACAACAACGAGCAGCACGTCGGCGCAGGCGGCGGCGACGAGTGGGGCTTCGGCGCCGAGGACGACATCGCTGACGTCGCCGAGAACGTCGCCGAGGCGCAGGTCGTCGCCGAGCAGCCGCAGGACCTGCTCGACTACGAGGAGGCGGTCGAGCAGGCCGAGGTCGTCGAGAACTCGCCGCCGCCGTCGGTCATCGGCGACGTCGTCACCGAGGAGCGGGCTCCCGCACGTGTCGTCGAGTCGGAGCAGGAGGAGGAGCGCGTCGAGGAGGAGGAGGAAGGCGACGGCTGGGGCATCGACGAGCAAGTTGCCGTCGACGAGCCGCTTGAGCCGGCGCTGGCGCCGTCTCACGAGCCCGCACGCGAGGCTGCAGCCGCTGTGCCCGAGGCTGCGCCGATCGAGGAGCGCGAGCCGTCGGTCGAGTCGGTCGAGGACGAGGGCCTTGTCGAGCCGGTCAAGGTGCGCTCACTTGCTTTGCCTGCCGCGCCTTTGGCGCTCAGACGATCTGACACTCCCACACACATGCAGGACGACGAGCTGGCGCAGCAAGACGACGTGGTCGAGGACGGCGCCGAGATTGAGAAGGTCGACCCGGCTGAGCAAGACGACGACACGCTCGACCTGGCGGCGGCCGAGCCTGCCACTACTGGTCAGCCCGACAAGGGCCGTCGCCGTGCGTCCATCGACATCGACGTCACTCAGCCGTCGGCGCTCAACCTGCCCGCCGAGGTGCGTTCTCCTTCCCGACCTCTCCAGGTTCTCACGAGCTGACCTTCTCGCTCTATGCAGAACATCGACCAAGCCTTCCCGTCACCTCCAGCTCAATCGGAGCCCGTCCTTCCCCTCATCCCCGAGCCCATGCCGCACCACGACCCCGTCGACCCGCTCGCCGAGACGCCGACGCGCGAGGCAGCGCTCGCTGACGTCGCCGCCGCGCCCATCGACGACGCCGCACAGCTGTTCGACGACGGCGAGGCGCCCGAGGACGACTGGGGCCTCGGAGCCGCAGACGACGGCGCCGCACCTGACGAGCTCGCGGCGTTCGACACGTTCGGCGCCGACTCCAAGAACGAGGACGCGCAGGACGACAACCTCCCCATCTCGTCCGCACTCTTCGACCCGCAGCCTGCCGATCTCGACGACGACTTTGTCGACTTCAACGCCGTCGTCGAGGCCGAGGAGCAGCCCGCCACGCCGCAGTGGGAGCCGTTCGAGGATCCGGGCAACCAGCCGATCACGAGCCCGCCTCTCGACGCGCAGACCAACGCGAGCCACGACGGCGACGACGACCTCGACGCGCTCTCGCCTGTGAGCCGTGCCGTGCCGCTCCCCGACCTCGAGCAGCTCGTCGGCGAGGAGCCCCAGGCTCAGGAGGCCGCCGCGGCCGATCCCACCGCTGCGCACCCGACGCGCGAGGGGTCCATGTCGTCGCCCGAGGTCATCGAGCACGCCGACGCGTGGGGCTTTGACGGCGAGCAGGGCGAGCAGGGCGGCGCCGAGTTGCTCGACGCGAGCGCGACGGCTACAGATGACGTCGACGAGTCGCAGGTCCAGCACGAGCTCGAGCGTCCAGCCCCGCACGACGACTCGGCCGTCCAGCACGAGGCGGAGCGTCCGCTCGTCGTCGACGACGCCGAGGCCGGGCCCATGATCCTCCCGGCGCAGGACGCGCACCCGCAGCAGCGCACGTTCTCGCCGCCGCCCTCGATGGTGCCTGTAGGCGACGACGACGTCGACGAGGCGGGCTGGGACTGGCAGGACAACGCCGGCGCCGAGGCGCTCCTCGACCCGCACGTCGCCGTCACGGCCGAGGGCCCCGTTCCCGTCTCGGGCGAGTCGTCCGTCCAGCACGAGGCGGACCGACCCGCACTCGACGTCGACGCCCAAGAGCTTGACGAGTCGATCCTCGCGACGTCGCAGCCAGAGCCCGTCGTCGAGCCGGTCTCGGCAGCCCCGCAGGACGGCGCGCACGGACCCTCTCTCGACCAGGACGTCGCCGGCGCCGAGCTTCTGCAGGACGAGCCTGCACTCGACGTCGAGCAAGGAGCAGAGCCCGTCAACGACGAGTCGGCCGTCCAGCACGTCGAGGAGCGCCCTGTTCTTCCCGCGGCCGCCGTCGAGGAGCACGATCTTCTGCCCGCCGAGGCGAGCCAGCCGCAGGTCCACACCTTCTCGCCGCCACCTTCCGCCCTCCCGCTCGCTGTCGAGGCCGACACGCCACCGCACGTCGTCGACGACACGGTCGACGACCCGTGGGACCTAGAGCCCGTCGAACCCGACACGCCGCCTCAGCCCTCGCCACCCCTTGCCGACGCAGCAGCGTCGGCATCTGGCGCTGAAGCGCTCGACGCCGACATCGACGAGCCGACCGTCGCCGCCGCAGCCTCGCCCGAGCCGGCTGCGCCGCCTCCCTCGAACGTTGTCGAGACCGCCTTTCACGACGAGCCGCTCGCGGCCCCGCTCGACGTCGAGCTCGCCGACGAGCTCGTCACCGAGCCTGCGGTCGAGCGTGCGGCGGTGCCGGTGCCAGCCGAGGCCGATCCCGTCGTCATCGCGGCGGCGGACGAGTCGAGCGTGCAGCACGAGCAGGACCGGCCTGTCGTCGAGGACGGTGCCGCCCTCGCCGCGAGCGAGACGCAGCCGCAAGAGCACACGTTCTCGCTACCGGCATCGTCCCTGCCCGCCGAGAACGCGCCGCTCGGCGCGCCGGCCGACCCGGTCGAGGTCGTCGCTCCGTCGCTCCCCGCCTCGCCGCCCTCACCTCCTCAAGCCGACGAGGCCTCGAGTCGGGACGGCGACGGCGACGCGTCGCGTTCAGAGCCCGCCGTCGACATTCCAGGGCCCATCACGGCGATCCCGCCCGTCCCGGAAGCGCCGCCTCCTGAGCCAGCACCCTCTTCTCTTCCTCCTTCCGCCGCCGTCGTTCAACGTCAAGCTCCTCCCCACACGTCGTCGCCGTCGTCGTCCGCTGCGCTCAAGACGCCTGCCCCGCAGCACGCCCGCACCATGTCGACCGACGACTGGGGGTGGGACGCCGACGAGCAGGAGCAGGCGCAGGGCGACACGCCACCGAGTACCGCCGCACCCGAGCCTGCCGTCGCCGAGACGCAGCCGTCGGCGCCTGCGCCACCTCGGCGCGAGAAGATGATGGTGTCGAAGCAGTCGCGCGAGGTGGTCGCCATCGCCGAGGAGATCCTGCTCGAGGCAATCAAGGTCGCCTCGCCCTCGTGCGTCTCTCTGCTTCTCACCCTCTCCATCCAGCTCATGAGCAGTCGCTGACCTGAGCTCCACTCTCGCCCGCAGGTTCGAGCACCCCGACTTTGCGCCCGCAGCAGCTCCCCTCCTCCAGACCTTCATCTCGCTCCTGTCGCTGTACCGCGCCACGGCCGCCGTGCACAACTCGCGCCTCCTCGCGAGCGTCCCGGCGATCGGCATGCAGTTCGCCAACGACGCCGACTTTATAGGGCGCGAGGTTGAGCGAGTTTGGCGCACGGCGACCGACGACAAGGAGCTGCCCGTCGCGCCCGAGCAGGCCAAGGAGGTGCAGCTCGCCATCGAGACGACCCGACAGCTCGGTCGCGACACGCGCCAGAAGCAGATCGTGCGTCGCTCGTTCTCTTTCCTCGTCGGCGTCCGGCTCTCGAGCGCGCGCGGCTGACCTCGTGCCCCTCTTCCCCTCCCGCAGGCCATCCAGCGAGCGGCGCTCATGGAGAGCCTCGACGAGGCCGGCGGCTTCCTGCGCACGTCGGACGAGGCTCGGTTCCAGTCGTGCGAGCGCGCTCTCCAGCAGGTCATGCACATCCTGCAGCGCCTCGCCCTCGTGTGGAAGGTGCGCCCTCTCTCCTTCCGCCTCTCCTCAATGAGCTCGCCTGAGCTGACTCTCGCTCTCGCTCGCAGCCGGTCATGACGCCGACGGCGCTGTACACGTCGCTCGGCGGGCTCATCAACGAGGTCCTCCTGCGCGTGCTCGACGAGATCGAGGAGCAGACCGACATCTCGGAGGACGAGTCGATCCGGCTCAACAAGCTGTGCAAGATGCTGCACGACCTCGAGTCGTTGTTCGATGGCAGCGAGGTGCGTCCTCCCTCTCCGCGTCCTCTCGAGGCCCGAGCGCTGACGAGGTGCTCTCGCTCGCAGACCTCTCTCGGGCGCGAGGCGCCCGCGTGGTACAAGTTTGCGTTCCTGAGCGAGCTGCTCGAGGCGTCGATGGCCGACATCCTGTTCCTGTTCGACCACGGCCACCTCGTCGACTTTACGCCGCAGGAGATCGTGCGCCTCGTGCGCGCCCTCTTTGCCGACTCGCCCTTGCGCAACCGCAACATCGAGAAGGTGCGCTCACTCTCTCGGTACCCTGCTCCCCTCGTCCTGCGCCCTCTCGCTGACCAGCGGCGTCCTGCAGATCTTGCGCGGGCACCCGGAGGCGCCGCCGGCGGACGAGGAGTGGGCCGAGTGAGGAGGGGAGCCGGTCTTGTTGTAGAGCGTGCGAAGAGCGTAGTTACCCGTCTCTCAGAGCTCTCGCTGCGCCCTAGAGACGAGCAGCGACTTCATCGCGAGCGAAGGTGGAGGAGGCGGTGCACACGAGCCTCCTCTGCTCCACGACGACCGCTTGCACCATGCTGCTCGACCGTGTCATCCAGGTCAGCACTCAGCTCGCCCTCGCCAGCCAGGCGTGCCCTCACCGTCCCTCCCCGCCCTCCTAGCCGCCCCTCGTCTCCCTCTTCTCCTCGACCTCGTCCCACCCGACTCAGCTCGCCAGCAGCACTACAGCAAGCGACACCATGACCGACAGCTTCGTCTCGCTGCTGCAAGACGCCTCGGACGACCACGAGACGCTCATAGCGTGGAAGGGCACCTCGGCCGACGAGCTCTCGGCGAGGGTCGACAGCCTGCAGCGGCTTCGGCGAGGGCTGCCGGCGGGCATCAAGGACCTCGACGGCCAGGTGCTGCACCTCCAGGCGCCAGATTGCCGGACGACGCGCGTGCAGTGGGGCAGCCTGTCGCCGCGAGGTTGGCGCGACGACGGGCTCGGCGTCGAGCTCCCCGCCGTGCACTTTCAGCTCAAGAACCTCGAGCAGACCATGTACCTCGAGGTGGCGGTCGTCGACGAGCGAGACGAGCTCACCCTCGTGCGCTGCTCGACCTTCCAGGTGCGTCCTCTTCTCCTCGACGGCGCTCGTCTCACGCTCCGTGCGTGAGAGCAGTCTCTTCTCGGGCGGCAGCTGACCTCGATACATCCCCCACAGACGACTCCCGAGCTGCTCCCGCCAGCAGCAGGTCTACCTCGCCTTCTCCACCTCCCCCTCGTCTTCCCCTCGACCGACTCGTCCGTCCCCCTTCTCACCTCGTGGTTCACGGCGACACTCCCCCTCCGCTCCCTCCTCCTCTCGCTCGCGCCGCCCGTCAACTTTCAGAGCGTCGCCGGCGTCGCCGTGCACGCGACGTGCCGGCTGCGGCGCATCTGGTTCTCGGACGAGGACGCGCCCGCCGAGGTGGACGAGGCGCTCCTCCTGCGAGGCGGCATGCCCGAGCTTGCGCTCTTTGCAGCGGCAGGGGCAGCGGCGGGCGAGTGACTGGCGCGGCGCGCAGGGCGCATTGGGCGCGCGAGGTCTCTCGCGAGATGCCGTCGAGGTGCTCGGCCTCGCCGACGTACCGCGGCCTTCTCGTTCGACGGCGTCGACGCATCTACTCGACGACGACAAGATCGAGCAGGTCGGGCGGCAAGTGTGCCTGCGCGGGAGCGGCTGGAGGAGACGGCCTGGCGGCTGTGAGGAGGAGGAAGTCGAGGTCAAGCGGTGCTGGCGCCGCTCTCCCTTTCGTAGCCGCCTCTGCACTTGTAACCCAGCATGTTGTCGTCACACTGCGCATGCTTGAGCTGGCGCACAGGCTTTGGTCTCGCTCGTTCACTCAGTCGAAGGCCCGGCACGAGGAGGAGGCGCGAGCGCGGCGACAACGCGAGCTCCTTGGTGCGGACTCGCTCGCAGCTACAGCTCTAGTGTTCTGAGTGCCAGCCTGTGTCGGTCTCGCAGCTCTGGGCGAGGTGTGCGCAGAGAGAGAGCGCGTCGTCGTCACCTCGACCGACCCCCCACCGCTCGCGCTCCTCGTCTGCACTCGACACAGCCATGCCGCCCACGCTGCGCGCGCGCAAGCCCGACACGGGCTCCACGAGCTCGGAGACGCGCGCCAACAAGCGCTCTACGGCCTCGTCGAGGGAGGGGGACGCGAGGGACTCGGCAACTGATGAGGACGACGTCAAGCCTGGTGCGCCCTCTCCTGGCTGCGTGCCGGGCATGGGTACACTCTGAGCTGACCCTGCGACTCGCTTGTGCAGCGGCGGCGCCCAAGAAGAAGCGCAAGAAGGCGTCGGCTCGCTCGACCAAGGTCGGCAACGACCTCTTCTCGACTCTCCCACTCGACCTGCTCTACCAGGTGAGCCATTGCGAACTCGTACAGCTCGGACTAGCTGCATAGCCGCTGACGAGCTGGACCCGCATGCAGATCTGTGGCGACCTCGACCCGGGCACCCTCCTCTCGATCTCGCAGGTGTCCAAGCCCATCCACCGCACCCTCGCGAGCAAGTCGGTCGTCAAGCTGTGGGCGCACGTCCGTCGCAGCGCCAACCTCCCCGACCTGAGCGAGCCGCTGTCTGAGCCTCGCTACGCGTTCCTCGCCCAGGGTTCGTGCTGCCAGGTGCGCGGCTGCTCGTCGCCTCGTCCTCCTCGTGCGGTGCTGACCTTCAACGACGTTCGTCCTCCCCTTCAGATCTGCAGCTCTTCGCGTAAGCCGACCGAGGCCGAGCTCCCGCTGCGCGTCCGGGCGTGCCCGAAGTGCTTCAAGGCCAAGTGCGTCCCGCTCTCTCTCTCTCGCTATCAGGAACTCGAGCTGACTTTCTTCCTCCTACCGCAGCCTCAAGACCGAGAAGGAGGCGCGCAAGGAGAACCCGCACCTGCACTCGCACACGTTCGCCTGCGCGCTCTCGTCGCCCTGTGCGTCCTCTCCTTCCGCCCTCGCGAAGCGCTCGCGGTCGAGAGGCTGACCAGCCTCCTCGACCAGTCTCGGCCGCAGGCAACAAGCGCAGCGACCGCATGCCGTTATACTGGGTGCCCGACCTCGCGCCGGTCTCGGACCACCTCGACTCGCTCGCGCCCGCGCCGCCCATCGACTGCGAGATCAACAAGGGCATCGAGACGAGCGACACCCAGCCCTCCCCTACGATCTTTGATTTCCAGCACGAGCGCCTCGGCTACATCAAGCGCGTCGAGAAGGACGCCGAGAACGTCCTAGCCTTTCAGCACCGCGCCCTCGAGCAGCTCGAGAACGACCAGCAAGTCCTGCGCAACATGCGCTTCGACCAGTTCGTCACCTTCTACTCATCCGAGACGTCAGGAGCGCTTCGCTGACGCCGTCTCGTCGCTGCAGGCTCTGCGTCAAGGTCGCCGAGGCGGGCTACCCGAAGGAGGAGTGCGTCTAGATTCTCGCTCTCTCACCCTCTCTCTAGCCGAGCTCACCGACGTCGTGCACGTACTGCAGCTACCCGGGTATCCCTCGCTGGGCCGACGCCACCACAGCTCGTCTCACCAACCCGGGCACGTCGTCCTCGCGCTCCGCCTCATCCACTCGAGCGCACATCAAGCTGACGGCCTCCTGCCTGCCACAGAATGGGCTCGGATCGGCAAGGACGTCCTCAAAGACGTCGCTCAGCACCAGGCGAGCCGCCTTGCGGCACAGCGCTACAACGCCATGATTCAGCGCAAGCTCGCCCTTCAGCCGCTCTACCAGCAGCTGCGCACCGCCGCTCCGAGCGGTGAGCGGTCGCTGTGGCCAACCTTCGCCAACTTCGTCGACCTTCCGTCGTGCACGAGCCTCTGGGAGCCCGCCGACGCCGTCAACGACCCGTCGTCGTGGCCGACCAAGACGCCCTCGCTCCTCGCCGACGTCCAGGTCGACCTGCGCCGGGACAAGATCGCATGCTGTGACGCAGGCGCTCGCGTTATGCATGCAGCCGGCGTCGACCTCGACGCAGCCGTCGTCGCCGTCATCGAGCAAGAGCCGTCAGCCTTCGTCGACCCGAGGCGCGGGAACCGGGTCCTCGCGCCGCTGCACGAGCAGCTCTCGTCGACCCAGATCGAGGGCGTCGTCGACCACGCTGCGGCGATCATCGTGTGCAACGCCTGCGGCATCATGGGCGACTGCCTCAGCATGCTCAAGCACTTGCGCTACTCGCCGTCCTGGCACCAGCCCGCCTGCGGCCCGTCGCCGATCGCGCTCGTCAAGCAGCGGCTCGCGTGCATCGTCGGCGCGGGCATGAGTGCGGCGAGGACGACGCGTGCCGACATGGTCAAGCTCGGCAGGGTCTTCGACGTGCAGATCTCGGGTGGGCCGCTCGTGACGAAGCAGACCTGGGAGCAGATTGTGCGTCGCCTCTTCTGCTGCTTCGCACTATCTTGCGCCATGACTGACTCCCCTTGACGTCGCAGACGTTGGGCACGGTTCGTGAGCAGCGCTCGTCGTTCGGGCAAGCTTCCTACCTCGCCGAGTCGTTCGCCTCGATCACGCTCAACAAGGGCGACCTCAAGGAGCGGCAGGCGCGCAAGGGCGAGCGTGCGGGATAGGGGCGCGGGTAAGAGGGCTGAACTACGCGGGAGAGAGGACGTCGCAGCTCGTTTGAGGAGGGAAGTTCGTCCAGCGCATGAGGAGGAGGGAGCCGCTTGCCAATGCCATCCGTCGTTTTGCCTTCTATTCCTCGTACTTCAGGATGGCATAGTCCCGAGCTGCGTCGCTGAGCGGAAGCCGTGCGCGTCGAGAGCGATTCGAGATGAACGGGAGGGAGAAGCTCGGGGAGCGCTTTGACCTGTTCAGGCTCGCTGGTCTTCCGCTGCTCCTGCTTCGCTGCCCTCTTCAGGGCGCAGTCTCGACGACGAGCTCGGGACGAGGACGCCTTCAGGGCAGAGGCCGATGCGATTCTGCGCTCGAGAAGAGGAGGAGAAGCTCGTCAGGAGCGCTTTGACCTCTTCAGGCTCGCTGGACTTCCGCTGCTCCTGCTTCGCTGCCCTCTTCAGGGAGCAGTCTCGACGACGAGCTCGGGACGAGGACGCCTTCAGGGCAGAGGCCGATGCGATTCTGCGCTCGAGAGGAGGACGAGAAGCTCGTCAGGAGCGCTTTGACCTCTTCAGGCTCGCTGGACTTCCGCTGCTCCTGCTTCGCTGCCCTCTTCAGGGAGCAGTCTCGACGACGAGCTCGGGACGAGGACGCCTTCAGGGCAGAGGCCGATGCGATTCTGCGCTTGAGAGGAGGAGGAGAAGCTCGTCAGGAGCGCTTTGACCTCTTCAGGCTCGCTCTACTCCTGCTGCTCCTGCTTCGCTGCCCTCTTCGAGGCTCGCTCTCGACGACGAGCTCGGGACGAGGACGCCTTCAGGGCAGAGGCCGATGCGATTCTGCGCTCGAGAAGAGGAGGGGAAGCTCGTCAGGAGCGCTTTGACCTCTTCAGGCTCGCTCTACTCCTGCTGCTCCTGCTTCGCTGCCCTCTTCGAGGCTCGCTCTCGACGACGAGCTCGGGACGAGGACGCCTTCAGGGCAGTAGGCCGATGCGATTCTGCGCTCGAGAGGAGGACGAGAAGCTCGTCAGGAGCGCTTTGACCTCTTCAGGCTCGCTGGACTTCCGCTGCTCCTGCTTCGCTGCCCTCTTCAGGGAGCAGTCTCGACGACGAGCTCGGGACGAGGACGCCTTCAGGGCAGAGGCCGATGCGATTCTGCGCTCGAGAAGAGGAGGAGAAGCTCGTCAGGAGCGCTTTGACCTCTTCAGGCTCGCTCTACTCCTGCTGCTCCTGCTTCGCTGCCCTCTTCGAGGCTCGCTCTCGACGACGAGCTCGGGACGAGGACGCCTTCAGGGCAGAGGCCGATGCGATTCTGCGCTCGAGAAGAGGAGGAGAAGCTCGTCAGGAGCGCTTTGACCTCTTCAGGCTCGCTCTACTCCTGCTGCTCCTGCTTCGCTGCCCTCTTCGAGGCTCGCTCTCGACGACGAGCTCGGGACGAGGACGCCTTCAGGGCAGAGGCCGCTGCGATTCTGCGCTCGAGAGGAGGACGAGAAGCTCGTCAGGAGCGCTTTGACCTCTTTAGGCTCGCTCGTCTCTCGCTGTTCCTGCTTCGCTGCCCTCTTCAGGGCGCGCTCTCGACGACGAGCTAGGGACCTGGACACGCTTCAACAAGGGGTCGGAGCGCGCTCGTGAGGAGGACGAGCAGCGAAAGGTCCAAGGAGGGTCGGGAGAGGGTTCACGGATCCTACCCGGACCTCACTCCCTCAGAATGTTCTCAAAAGAGGCGGGAAAGGGCACAAGGGCTGTAGCTTGCCCAGGCGCCCGTCCACAGCCCTCTAACTTGCTTCCTGCCGTCTCCTCCCAGGAGTGAAAAAGGCTGTCGCCCGGGGGATTCGAACCTAGAATCGCATTTCCTGGTCCGCAAAAAAAAGTCAGGCTCCAGCCAACTGGGCTACGGGGTCAGCTGTGTTTTGCTGCGCAGCAAAACGTCAACGTCAATGCCAGCGCTGGCTTTCACCCCACTTCCCGCGCCTGCCGCTTCTTTCTCCTCGCTCTCTCGCTGTGCGAGCACTGCACAGATCACGAACACGAGCCTCTCGAGCTAGAGGAGGGGCAGAGCACCCGTGCTACGGCCCCAAGCAAGCTTGTGTCGCTTTCGCACGCTCGTCTACGGCGCCGCGCCCATCCTCGCCATCTTGCGGTCCCTTCCCCTCTTCGCCCGGTCGTGCTCCTTCCGACCACCGTCGCCCCTGCCTCTCGAGGCGCCCCCGCCACGACCGCCGCCGCGCCCACCATTCGCTCCGCCGCGTCCACCTCCTCCTCCACCGCCACCGCCGCTCGAGCCGTCCTGCTTCTGCTGCTGCTGCTGGCCCTGCTGCTGCTGATGCGGCGGGCGCTCGTGCGGTGCTGCGCCGGATGATGAAGCGCCGGCGGCCTGAGTCGAGGAGGACGAGGGCGCCGAGGGCCGGTTGCCCGCGGCGGCAAGATCTTGGTGCTTGTCCTTGAGGCGCTGCATCTTCTTGGCCTGTACGCGAGACGTCGTCATCAAGCGTCAGTACCTGCAGCTTCAGAAATGCACAGGACGAGCGCAGAGAGAGGGACGAGCGACGCACATCCCGCTCGAGCATGCTCCTCCAGCCCTCGATCTGCTCGTCGCCCAGCCCGGTCCGCTCGCGCAGCACCTTGCGCGCCTTGCCCCTGCGCGTCGCGCTGTCGCGCGCAAACACGTCGGGGTTGGCGAGGTAGGCGCTCTCGAGCGTGAGCGTGACGGCGGGGCCGTAGCCCGCGCTCGGGCGCGCCGGGGCGGCCTGAGCGGGCGGCGCACTCGACGACGCCGTCGTGCTGCCGCCTTGCGGGCCGTCGAGCCCTCGCGGCGTGCGCAAGGCGCTCTGCTCGCCGTCCTCGTCCGACGAGCCCTCGCCGTCCTTGGGCTCGCCGTCGCCGACCTTGACGCGCGGCCCGCCGTCCTCGTCGCCCTCGAGGAACGCCTCGCCGTACCGGTCGAGCTCGTCGTCGTCGTCCTCGTCAGACGACGGCGCCTCCGCGAGCGCGATGATGCTCGCCTTGAGCGACTCGTCGAGCGCGAGGCCACCGCTCGAGGCCCGAGCGCTCGGCGGCGGACGGCGTGCCGTCTTGGGGCCGAGAAGCGTCCCACGAGAGAAGAGGCGGTCGTCATCGTGGACGTTGGCGCGACTGGAGGCGGCCGGCGCAGGCGAAGAGGTCGGGGCGGGCTTGGTCGTTGCGGGAGGAGCGAGTGGGGGGGCGGGTGGGGGCGCGGGCGAGGGTGCAGCGCCGTCGCGCAGGGCGATGAGGTCGGCAGGGAGCGGCGCGTCGTCGAGAAGCGCGGCGACCAACGACTCGGTGGCGCGCTCGAGGTTGCCCGAGGAGGAGAAGGTTGGGTGGACGAGGGCGGCACGGAGGAAAGGGGCAGGGAGGTGCGGGAAGAGGTCGAGCAGGTGCGAGATGGCCTGCGGACAGTCGAACGGTATGGACTAGTCAGCACACTGCGTAATGGCGATGTAGGAGACGCGTTGAGCCGCTGTCGACGCACCGAAGCCAGCTCCGCCTCCTTCTCTGGGTCCCCGCCGTGCGCGCCCTCGACGCCGGCGAGCGCCACCTTCTCGCCCTTGTCCTGCCCGAGTCCGACGTCTGCGTCTGCCGCTCCGCCGACCTGCCTCGCGCGCCGCAGCCGCTCGAGCCACTCTGGCGCGCGGGCCGCTCCCTCTCCCGCACGGCGCAGCCCGCCGACGAGGTCCTTGACCTGGCGCGCTGTCGGCCCGACCGAGCCCGTCACGGCGTCGGTGAGCGTCGCAGCGAGGCCGGGCGCGAGTGCCGCGAGGTCGTGTGCGAGGGCGGTCGAGCCTGCTGCGGTCGAGCGCGGCGGGAGGAGGACGACGAGGAGGTCCTTAAGGCAGTCGAGGGCGGTTGACGAGGCGTGCGCTGCCGCGGACGAGGCCGACAGGGCGGACGAGGTCGTGAGGAGGAGGGCATGCGCCGTGTCGACGATGGCGAGGCGGAGCGAGTCGAGCGAGGGGACCGACTCCAGCTCGGGCGAGGCGAGGCGTGCGTACGCGCTCGCGAGGGCGGCGAGGCAGTCGGTCGCTGCGGTTGCGCCGGCAGTCGACTGAGGCGAGAAGCACTCGAGGGTGCCCTGCACGAGCGCGAGGAGGGTCGTCGCCGCCTCGATGGCGCCGCCGTGCTCGTCGTCTGCGGTGCCGGCGCGGCCGAGTGCGAGCTTGAGGGCGTCGAGGCCCTCGGTGCGGACTTGCTGTGCGAGGCGGGCGTTGGCCGTGAGGGCTTCGTGGGCCGTGTCGCGGGCGAGGATGGCGTTGTGCGGGAGGAAGGCGGCGAGGTAGTGGGCGACGAGCGACAGGCTGACGAGGGCGCCCTTGACGGGTGCTGCGCGGGCGATGACGGCTTGTAGGAGCTGCCGCGTATCGCCTGCGCTGCCCTGCGGCTGCTGTGTCGAGCGGCTCGCGGCGAGGAGCGATGACAACGAGTCGGCGACGGCGGGGAGGGCGAGGGTCGAGGGGAGCGACGAGGCTGGGAGGGTGAGCAGCGCTACGAGCAGCTGTGTCGACTGCTCGGCCGTCATGGCGGTCTGGCTCGAGGCTGGCGAGGTGGTGGAGCGAGGACGACCTCATCGCACGCTGCTCCTCTCCCAGTCGGATTCGGCCTCTCAGCCCTTCCCAGATGCTTTAGGGACGAATGCAGCCTGCTTGTAAAGTTCTGGTAGTGCTCTGGGAGGAACGCGAAGCTGGCTGTGCGAGGTGCCAGCGCAGTCCTCTCCATCTCCTCCTCGTGAGCATCTTGCGCTGCTCTCAGCTCGACGAACCGCGCAAGCTTGGCTCTCGCAGTGCACAGCGACGTACAAGGAGCGGCGAGTCGATAGCACGCACGCCCATCTACAGCGGCCGGCGCCGAGGCGCTGCTCGACGACCCTCTCGCTGCGTACGAGCCCACAGGCCTCCTCCCACGCCCTGCCGCCGCGCTAGCGGCCAGCTTACGCCGTCCCCTCCGGGTGCTGCAGGCCGTTGATCCAGATGGCGGCCAGGACGAGGATGATGGTGGTCGGCGCCGTGAGGAAGGCGTACGAGATGAGGAGCGTCCTGGCAATAAGGCGCTCGAAGACGGCGGCGCCCGAAGCCGCCGACATCATGGCGAGCGTGATCGCACTTGGCGCGCTGTGGATAGAGGAAGAAGGAGGAGGGGAAGGCAGGAGGAGGGGAGGAGGCGGAGGGAGGAAGGGAGGGCGGGGAGACGGCGTCAGCTCCAGCTCGACGACGACGACGGCGACGGGGACCGAGGGGACGCACCCGATGAGCAGGCACGCTACGACGACAAAGACCGGGTCGTCGGCGACGTTGATCGTCGCCTTGGCGTACCACGCAAACAGCGGGATCAAGCACAACGGCACGATGATCATGCGCGTCACGACGCTCACGACGACCGTGCGCGTCTCGCCGCGGCCCGAGCCCCGCGGCACGAGCTCGGGCGTGTGCTGGATGGGCGCGAACGGGTTGCGCAGGCGCGCGAGCATGGCGCGCGAGAAGGTGCGCGGCGGACGGCGCGCCGGCGAGCGCGAGGTCGAGTTGCGGCGCGCCGAGGGCGGCAGCTCGCGGCCCTCGGGGCGCAGGGGCGACGAGTCGGCGGCAGCGGCAGGCGTGGGGCGGTAGAAGTAGGCGCCGAGGGTGACGAGCGTGATCGGGACCGAGCACGAGCCGGCCGAGCGGATGGCGCTGCGGACGTCGAACGAGAGCGTCAGTCCTCGCTCGCACGCACAGGGAGAGGAAGACGAGGACGCACGCCTTGAGGGGCTCGGCCTGGTTGAGCGTGTGCTGCAGCGGCGGGATGCACGCGACGACGAGGCTCAGGACGGCCGCCCACAACGGCACCGTCATAAAGTCGCTGAACTTGACCCAGAACCGCTGCAGCTTCTTCTGCGCCGTGCGACCGAAGCGACGCACGCGCGAAAAGCGGCCGCTGTCGAGGAAGCGCCGCCCAAAGCCGCGCTGAGCGCCCCACTCGGCGTCGGCGTGCCCGTCCTCGGACGCCCACTCGGCGCTCATCTCGTCGTCCTCCTCATCGTCCTCATCCTCGTCCTCGTCGTACTCGGACGCGGTGCTGTTGAGCTCGCTGCGCGACGAGACGCTCGGGATGGGCGTGTTGGGGAACGAGTGCACGATGCGCGCCTGCTTCTTCTTGGTCGGCGTCGGCGGCTGCAGCTGGTCCTGGTGGTGCGGCTCGAACGAGGGAGCTGTCGGGTCGAGCGAGGTGCCGTGGCCGTTGACGGCCGTCTCGCCGCTCGACGAGGCGGTGGTCGACTCGCGGGTGCGGGGCGCGCTCGAGCCGTTCTTGAGGATCGAGCGCCGCTTGTCGCCCTTGGCGGCGCCGCCGTTGACGAGGAGCGCATCGTCCTCGCGCGCGCCGTCGGCCTCGTCCTCGCGCACCTCGTACGGCGCCGACGCCGAGCCGTCGGCCGCCTGCTGCTCGACGTCGCCCTCGGGCGGGACCTCGCCCGTCTCGGTCTGCGACTCTGCCGACGTGAGGAGCTTGACGCCGATGCTCCACCGGACGATGATGCCGAGGGACGAGAAGAGGACGAGGTACGACAGGCCGCGACCGAGCATGGCGTCGCGCGTGTCGTGCGGGCCCCACTGAAGCGGCAGCTTCTCGCCGATGAGCGACTGGAGGAGCGCGATCGGGAGCGAGTTCGAGTTCTGGAACGTGGCGCAGGCGACTGTGGGCGCGGCGAGGCGGCAGGGTCAGTCTCGAGACGAGGCAGACGAGGGAAGGCCCGAGCGGGAAGACGCACTGGCAAAGTTGCGCTGGCCCTTGTTGAGGCGCACGAGGCGGCCAAAGAGGTAGGCGACGCCGGCCGAGAAGGCCGAGACGATGCAGAAGCCGATCGGGATGATGTAGAGCTCGGCGAGCTTGTCGGGCGTGAGCGAGAAGGCGACCTTGTTGAAGAGGAGGCACGGCGTGAAGATGGACGTGTTGACTGCGGCGCAAGCGAGAGAGTCAGCTGATGTACGTTTTCGAGAGCGTGCGAGGCGCGGCGCACTCTTGTTGAGGATCTGCGAGCGGAACGAGGAGGGTGAGCAATTCAACAACGACCAGACAGGGCCGCTCGCCGCGACGCGACGATACGGCCCGAGAGGTCGAGAGTAAGAGCCCACCTTTTTGGCCTTGCCGTCGACGATGCCCTTGTGGGCGAGGAACCAGCCGACGGCGCTGCGAGAGCGAGAGCAAGTGGGGGAGGAGGCGGTCGTCGTCAGCTCGGCGTTTCTGGCGCGGGAGCGCAGCACGGGTCGGTAGGACTGACCAGAGGATGGCGACTTCTGCGATACTGCGGTCGGCGAGAGAAGAGAGAGTCAGAGGCGGGCTCAGGACGATAAGGGCGAGCTGCGGAGGAGAGGGAGGAGGGTGCGTCGACAACTGCGAGAGAGGAGGGCGCACCTCTCTGCGACGACGCCGATCAAGGTCGGGAGGGCGGAGGGGTGCTTTGGCTGCTTGCCCTGGGCGTGCTGCTGGTACAGGGCGACGGGGCTGAGCGAGGCGGGGAGGAAGACGCCGCGGGCCGAGGCATAGTCGTGGCCTGATTCCATGGCGGTGGGCGGGCGCTACAGGTCGACGAGCAGCTGTACGGCGGCAGCTGGCCAGCCGAGAGGGTCGAGGGAGAGAGAGGGGGGCGCCGAGGAGCAATTGGCGATGACCTCGTCCGAGTCCGCGTCTTGGCGGGCCGCAGCTCTGCACCTCGCTCAGCTGAACCGGCACAGAGCATGCTTGCACTCGAGCAGCTCGCACGACCAGCCCGGCCAACCCGCGCCCTCGCTCGCGCCGTCCTCGCTCATCCCTCGTCGACCTTGACCCTCCCCGCCTCGCCGCAACGCCCGCCGCACCTCGTCCCTCCAGTCAGTCCCTGATCCTGCCCGAGCAAGGGCCTGTCTAGCTTGAGCGCCACTGCCAGCTCGGCCGTCCGTACATCGCGAGCTGACCCCACCTCCTCCTCCAGCCCCACCTCGTCGCCTCGCCGCAAGATCCAGCTCTCGGCGCCGACCCGGGCTCGAGCCAGACCGCCACCGCCTACCTCTGGTTCGACCACGTCTACCCGATCCGCTTTGCCGTCTGGGACATCCGCCACCTCTTCTCGCGCCTCCACCAAGGCGACACGCTCGACCGCCTGCGCCAGTCGATTCCTCGCGCCTCGCCTCTCCGCCTCGAGGTCGACTCGGTCGACCCGCGCGCAAAGGACGGCGGCGCCTTTGTCCGCGTCCGCTTCGCCCTCCCGAACGGCGTTCAAGCAGACGACCCGGTCGCCGCCAACCGCATCGTCGCACACCTCGAGAGCATCACGGTGCGCTCCTCGTTCGCCTTCTTCCGCTCCATATGGCTGTCACTGACTTCATGAGGCGCCCTCCCGCAGAACGAGTCGCTCGACAAGCATGCGCTCAAGCCCTGGTACAGCCTCGGCCGCCCCTCGCGCGCCTTTCTCGTGCGCGGCGAGCCCTGGATGGAGGACATGAACCGCTTCCCCTCTCGCGAGATCCGTGTCGACGTCGAGGGCTCCGAGGTGCGCGACGCTTCCCTTTTCCACTCCGTCTTGGTCGTCGAGCTCGAGGTCCGAGCGTCTCCCTGACCTCCCTCTCTCGCGCGCGCAGATCCCGCAAGAAGAGCTGTACCAGATCTTCCGGCCGTACGGCAAGATCCACGACATCGTGCCCGTGTCGCCCAAGCAGGCGCGCATTATCTACACGTCGATCCGCTCGGCCGCCTCGGCGCGCAACTGCCTCCACGCCGCGTCGACCTCGGCGCCGCACCAGGCCGTCCTGCGCATCCTGTACGCCGACGCCAAGCGCTCGTCGTACGTCAAGGACTTTGCGACGAGCCACCCGAGGATCACGATCCCGCTCATCGTCGCCCTCCTCGGCACCATTTCGTACGCCGTCTTCGACCCGATTCGCGAGCTGAGCGTCATGGCCAAGGTCGAGGGCACGTTCGACGCCGACCAGTGGGCTGCAGTGCGCTGGCTCAAGCGCGAGACGATCGGGCGCCTCGCCGACCACTTCCGGCTGAGCGGCAAGGGCGCCGAGGGCATGGGCAGGGGCGGGACGGGCATCGAGAAGGAGAGGGAGGAGGCGAGGGAGGCGCTCAGGAACTGGCTCGTCGACCGGCCCGACACGTTCGTCGTCGTGACGGGCCCGCAGGGGTCGGGCAAGACGGCGCTCGTCGACGAGGTGCTCGCCGACGGCAAGTGCGTCCTCTCCCTCCTTCTCTCTTCCTCGCACTCCCTTCCTCCTCCTCGACACCTTCACTCTCTCTACCTTCTCACCCTTGCTCGCCGCTGTCGTCCTTGGCCTCGTCGAGCGTGTACCTCGAGTTCGTCGTCCTGACCTTCTCGCGGTCCGTGCGCAGGAACGTCCTCACGATCGACTGCAACCAGCTGCTCAAGAACGCGCGCTCCGACACCAAGCTCGTCACCGAGCTCGCGTCGGCCGTCGGCTACCGCCCCAACTTTGTCTTCGCCGCCTCGCTGTCCAACATGATCGACCTCGCTTCGATGGGCCTCATCGGCCAAAAGGCCGGCTTCTCGGCGACGCTCGACGCCCAGCTCAAGAGCATCCTCGAGGTGACGGCCTCGGCCCTATCGCGCATCGCGAGCGCGACCCAGGCGCGCGCAGCGGCGCAGCTCGCATCGGACCGCTCGCGCCGCGAGCACGAGCAGCAGCGCGAGGCCGTTGTCGAGCAGCTGCGCACGGTCGGCGTGCGCGACGCGAGGGTCGACGCCGTTGCCGGGAGCGGCATCGTCGCCGAGCTCGGCGGCGGCGTCGAGGGCCCGAGCGCGGTCGAGCAGGCGGCGGCCGTGGACGAGAAGGAGGAGGTCGAGATCGTCGGGCCGAGGAGCAGCGCCGTCGTGCGCGATGCCGCAGCCTCGGCGTCGTCGACGTCGATGAGCAGCGGCGACGGTGCGCCCGTCGAGCGGCTGCCCGTCGTCGTCATCAAGGGCTTTGCGGCCAAGGGCGAGGCCAAGCAGGAGGTCCTGTGGGACGTCCTCTCCGAGTGGGCCGCCGTCCTCGTCGAGAACCAGGTCGCGCACGTCGTCTTCACGTCCGAGTCGGCGACGCTCGCCAAGCCGCTCGCGCGCGCGCTCCCGTCCAAGCCGTTCAACGTCATCACGCTCACCGACGCGAGCCCCGAGGCGTCGCTCCAGTACGTCGCCGCCAAGCTCGCCTCGTTCAAGCACGACCTGCCCTCGACCGCCTTCCCCGCCGTCGCGCGCCTCGGCGGCCGCCAGACCGACCTCGACCTGCTCGTGCAGAAGACGCGCGCCGGCCAGGACGTCGGCGAGGCCGTCGACGACATTGTGCAGCGCAACGCGTCCGAGCTGCGCAAGAACCTCTTTGGCGACGACCAGGACGAGGCCGACAAGCTCAAGTGGTCGAGGTCCCAGGCGTGGGCGCTCGTCAAGGCGCTCGGCGACAAGGGCGAGGTGCGTCTCTCGCTCTCTTTCGCTCCCCCTCTCTCCCTTCTCTCTCCCTCCATACCTCCTCCGTCTCGTTCTTCCTCGTCGTTCCTGCTCCCTCCCTCGCTCGTCGTCGTTGCACAAGATCGGGTCGCTGATTCGCCTCCACTCGCGCTCGGACCTCCTCCTCCTCCTCGGCCTCTCCTTTCCTTGCCCGCAGCTCAAGTACAACGAGACGCTCTTGACGACTTTCGGAGGCGACGACGCGCCCCTGCGCGCCCTCGAGGCGGCCTCGCTCATCGCCGTCCACCACCACCACGGCCGGCCGTCGCTCATCCGCCCGGGCAAGCCCGTGTACCGCGCCGCGTGCGCCCGCCTCGTCGACGACGCGCCCTTCCGCGCCGCGATCGAGTACCGCGCCGTCGAGGCCGGGCTCAAGGCGGCGCGCGCCGACGTCGAGACGGCCGAGAAGGGCCTGATCGAGCTGAGCGCCCTCTTCACGGGCGACAAGGGCCGGTGGGCGTTTGGCGGCGGCGCGACGGTGCCGCCCGAGGTCGAGGTGCGTGTCGGCGAGCTGCTCGCCAAGATGAGGGGCGCGCAGGACAAGATGCGGCAGCTCGGCGACGAGAAGAAGCGGCTGCTCGAGGTGCTCAAGGAGGACTGAGCGCTCGAGGCGGCGCTCGGACCTCTTGTGTAGATAGCGCACTCGCTCCTCTCTTGTTGTACTCGCACGAAGCCTCATTCTCTCGGAGCCTCATGACCGTCGCACAGAGTCTGAGAGTTGCAGCAGCGCTCGACCCGCTCCTCGCGCTCAGCTCGACTACTTGGCCTTGGGCTTGCACTCGTCGCCGCACGTCCTGATCCACAAGCCGTTGCCGCCCTGCCCCGCACCCTTGGCCGTCGTGTTGCCGCCCTCGTCGGCCTCGGAGAAGGCGACGGCGAGCGAGTTGCCGTCGGCGGAAAAGGCGAGCGCCGAGATGGGCGCCGGGTACCGCGGGAACTGGCGCAGGCGCTTCTTGGCGCTCGGGTCCCACACCGACACGGTGCCGTCGCCGCCGCCGGTCGCGAACGTGCCGTGCACCGGGTTGAAGGCGAGGCCCGTGACCGGGTAGACCGTGTCGACGCCCTCGACGACTTGGCGGTGGCACTTGAACGCGTACTTCTTGGCCTGGACGTCGGGTGCTGGGTCAAAGAACTCGACGGCGACGCGACCCTCGATCGACGTCGTGACGTAACCTGCGGTTGGGAGCGAGGGAGGAAGAGGAGGACGAGGAGGGGGGAAGGACGAGGAGGAGTCAGCCCGGCGACAAGGCGAGGAAGCGAGACAGGGAGCGACGAGCGGCGCACCCTTGTCGTTGGGCATGATCCTGACGGCGCGCATCATGAACTTGAGGCTGCTCTCCCGCCGCTGCCACGGCTCGATCGCGTCGCCCTTCTTGCCCTCGTCGATCGCCTTCTTGAGCGTCGGCACGTCCCAGATCCACACGGCACGTCCGCCCATGGCGCACACGATCTTGCTCTTGGAGACGGCGAGCGAGTAGACCTTGTGCGGGAGGCGGAGGACGATGGGCGTGGGCGAGGGCTGAGAGGTCGACGCGTCGAGGGGCGTTATCCGCAGCGTCTGGTCCCACGAGCCCGAGATGACGGCGTCTGCGAGGCGAGTCGTCAGCATGGGCTCGGTCTGCAAGAGAAGGTGCGAGAGGGGAGGACGCACTGAGCTCGTTGCTCCACTCGACGCACCGCACGGCGTCGTCGTGCTTGCAGATGAGCTGCGTCTCGCTCGACTCAAAGTTGACCCTGCGCGCCCGAAGCAGTCCGAGCATCAGCTTTCCTGCTCGAGCGTGACGTGCAGGAAGGAGAAGCAGGGAGCGCGACGCACGTCCTGACCTCGTTGGCGAGCCCGCCTGCGTACCCGACCGAGTCCGAGTCCTTTGCCCATGCGACGTCGAGGATGGCGCCGCGCAGTCCGAGTTTCCGAGGGCTCGACGGGTTGCGCAGGTCGTGCAGGTAGACGTTCTGCGGGCGACGAGGCGAGGTGGGGAGAGGGTTGTGAGGGGGAGGGGGAGGCGAGGAGAGGGCGAGGTCAGCTCGCTCGGCCGCGCGACTTTGAGCGCGTCGCTAAGCTGCTGCAGCACCTGCAGGGGATAGACACGGAGGACGCACACGGTCCCAGCTGCTCGAGAGGAAGAGGTGCGACTTGGCGGGGTGAGCCGCGACCGATGAGAGCGAGTCGACGAACGGCGGCAGTTGCAGGTCTGCGGGCAAGACAGGCTAGGTTAGAGAGCTTCACTGAGTAGGCACGATCGCACGCTGGACTCGCCGGTGTTGGCCATGGTGGAGGAGGTGGTCCAACCTCCCACTCTCCCTCTCGCCTCTGTGTCGCTTCTCCCCGGCACCACCTGGCCCCCTGCATGCTGCTGCACAACGTGACAATCCTCACTGCCGTCTGTGGGAGCCTGGGCGCGTCCATCTGGCTGCCTCGCAGACGTTCCTGCGTCGCCTCCTCGCCCGGCGCGCTTCTTTCGCTTCAAGTCCCCTCTCTGGTCCGCACAACGCCGCAGCGCCCCTCATTCGCTTCCCAGGCGAATCGAGAGTGTCAATAGCCGCTGTCAAGCGAGCCGCACCCATGCGCGGCGGCGCCCGGACCTCTCCGCCTCGAGCACCTCGCTCTCTCCGCTTCCCGCTCATGCTTCTGCGCTCTTGCGCTCGCGCTTCCAATCACTCCGCAGCCTCGCTCGGCCTCCCTGCGCGACGCTGTGACGCTCCCCTCGAATTCGCGCGAGCTGCAGCTTTCCGCCGCAGTCCGTCCCGTCGCGCCCGGACCCCGCTCGACTATCTCGTCGCGCTCGCCTATCTACGCCCTCGAGCGAGCGACGGACCAGCCCAGCTTTCACGCTGCACTCGAGGTGGCTCTCACTCGTCGACGAGGTGCTCGCTCGAGTCCTCGCAGCTGGTCGAGGCCCGCCTTCTCAAGGTCTCACTCTCGCTCGTCGCACGCTCGAGGGTTCTCAGCAAAGCGCCACGACGTTTCAGGGTCACGACGCGAGACCGTCGTCTTCAAGTCAAGGGGGAAGGAGGGGAACGAGCGAAACAGAGGGCCGGAAGAGAGGTAGAACAGGGCCGAGCCCGACGAGCGGGAACGGCGTCGAGAGGGGGCGAGACAGAGTGTAGGTTGGGGGGTGTGAGGGTCTGCGGGAGGGAGAGAGAGCGAGAGAGAGAAGGCACAGCACAGGGAGAGGAGGGAGGGGTGGCTCTACGCCGAGAGGAGGGTCGTCTGGACCATGATGTCGCAGACCTGGTACGGGTCGATGTTGCTCGCCGGGCGGCGGTCCTCGAAGTAGCCCTTGCCCTCGATGGCGACCGATTTGGGGATGCGGATCGACGCGCCGCGGCTCGCGACGCCCGACGAGAACTGGCCGATGTGGCCCGTCTCGTGGCGGCCCGTGAGGCGCAGGTCGTTGTCCGAGCCGTAGACCTCGATGTGCTGCAGGTGGCGCTTCTCGAGCTTCTTGATCATCTCCTCGATGACCTTCATGCCGCCCTCGGCGCGAGTGCCGTTGGTCGAGTAGCTGCGGGCGAGGGAGAGGGTCAGCGAGGCGGCTCGAGCGGCGACGACGAGGGGAAGGAGGAACGCACTTGGTGTGGCAGCCGGCGCCGTTCCAGTCGCCCGAGAGGGGCTTCGGGTGGAGCGAGACGGTCACGCCCCACTCCTCGGCGACGCGGATGAGGAGGTAGCGCGCCATCCAGAGGTGGTCGCCCATGTCCTTGCCCTTGCACGGGCCGACCTGGAACTCCCACTGCGACGGCATGACCTCGGCGTTGATGCCCGAGATGTTGACGCCGGCGTACAGGCACGCGCGGTAGTGCGCCTCGATCATGTCGCGCGCGTAGACCTTGCCGGCGCCGACGCCGCAGTAGTACGGGCCCTGCGGGCCGGGGAAGCCGCCGACGGGCCAGCCGTACGGGCGACCGTCGGCGCCGAAGATGGTGTACTCCTGCTCGAGGCCGAACTGCGCGCGAGAGGGAGGGGAACGAGGTCAGGACGAGGTCGTCGTCGAGGAGGGGCTCGAGCGCGAGACGACAACGCACCCAGGGGTCCTCCTTGGCGGCAGCCTCCATCGTCTTCATGCACGAGTAGCGGTGGTTGAACTTGTTGGGCGTGCCATCGTTGTTGTCTGCGAGCGCGGGCGGAAGGACGAGGCGGGGTCAGCGTCGAGCCGCTCGACGAGGACAAGCCGCAGAGGGAGCGCGAGGGGGACGCACAGGTCTCGCAGATGACGATGATGTTGTTGCCGCGGCGGAACGGATCGGGGAAGAAGGCGCCCGGGCGGAGGAAGACGTCCGAGTTGCCGCCCTCGGCCTGGCCAGTCGAGGAGCCGTCAAAGTTCCACTCCTTGAGCTCGTCGACCGACGTGATCGGGCCGTCGAGGGTCTGCACGTAGGCGAGGAGGGGGAGCAACGTCAGCGTCGCGCTCTCGAGGACGACGGCGACGAGGTGCTGAGGGTCGGCGACGGCGCGAGGGACGGTGCGGGCGACGGACGCGAGCGCAGGAAGGTGGACGAGTGCGCCGCCGGCGAGCGCGTCGTGTCGCTGTGCGGAAGGAGGGATGGGCCCGAGTGGGGAGACGACGTCGCCGGCGAGCTGCGGCGGGGCTCGTTTGCGCGCGCGCTCCAGCGCCGTCCTACCCTCGTCCTCCTCCCTCGCGACCGCACGGAACATGTACCGCATCCGAAGCGCGGGAACGACGAACGGCGCCCGTCATGCACTGACGAGGGCAGGGGGTCTCGGCCGCTCGAGCGCCAAGGGGTCCCTCGCTCCGTCCCTGATCTTGCCCGCAGCGCCGCCGCAGCCTCGAGAGAAGAGGGCAGAGAAGCTCACGGTCGTCTTGGAGCGGAGGCCACTGTCGGCGTCGATCCAGACCTGCGAGCGAGGGCGAGGAGGGACGAGGGTCAGCTCGTGCTTGGAGAGAGTGAGGGGCACCCGACCTTGACCGAGCTGCGCCGACTCGCGCGCCGACGACACGCTCGGCCCTGGCCAGAGCGAGAGAGGAGGGACGCACGTATTCCTGAGAGTGTCGAGCAGGCGCAAGGAGGCAAACGGCGAGGTTCGAGGGTCAGCACGACGCGTCAGGGAAGCCGGGGACCGCAGTCGCCCGAGCATTGGGCCGCTGCGAGCTCGTCTCGGCGCTGCAGCCTCGCGCCGGCGACAGGGAGAGAGGTGGAGCGCACAGCCTGGATCTTGTCGCCCTGGGGCAGGTCCATGTACTGCGCGCATGGTCCAGCGAGGCGAGGGCGGCGAGGAGAGGGGGGAGCGGGCGATAAGAGTCAGTGCTGGCTCGGTCGATGCGAAGAGCTGTGGGAGAGGAGTGCGCACCCTCTGGAGGAGGTTGGCATGCGCATGCGCCGGAGAGAGACCCTGATTCGCCATCGTGTGCTGTGCTGAGAGAGGAGGAGAGGTGGTGGGAGGAGGAGGACGAGGGCGAGGGACCGAGGCGAGGGGAATCCGCCTCCGCCCCGCCCTCTCTCCCTCCGCGGACACCGCCGCCAGCGCCTCCCACGAGTCGTTGCGTGCCTGCCCTGCTCGCGACGCTCAACCGATTGCGGCCCGTCCCCTTGGCCAACCTCGCCGCCTTCTCGCGCTCGCTCTCCCCTGCGAGAGCTCTTCTCCCTCACCTGCTGCAGCTGCGGCCTTTTGACTCAGCCTCGTGCTCGCTCCGGCTTGCCTCTCACAAGGTTCCGCGCGATGGCACAGCCTCCTGGCGGCGTCGCCGAGCGCTCTGCTCGTGCGCGCGGACGTGCCGGCGACGAACGTCTGTCCTCGTCAGCGCTCGAGCCCGTCCTCCCTTCGTGCTCGCCGTCTCGTCGGCCGTACACTGCGTCGCCGGCCGAGGCGCAGGAGGACGCGCGGCGGCGAGGGCTCGAGCGCTCAACCTTGCTCGCGCTCGAGACCTGCTCTCGCTCTCGTGCTGCTCGGCGAAGGGCACTGACCGAGTGTCTGTACTGCACCTCGAGCTCGTCTACACATTCTAGGCTCGCCATCTAGCACGCCGGGCTCGAGACCGGGATCCGCACGCTCGTCGCAAGGCCGCTCAGGCTCGTCTCCTGCTCGACGTGCAGAACTGCGTCAGCTCGACGCTCCGGGGCAGGGGATTTGCTCAGAGACAGAGGAAAGATGGAGAGGAGAGGCTGGAAGAGAGAGCGGCGCAGGAAGGAGAGGGAGGGAAGGCGGAAAGGGAAGAGGACGAGGAGAGGCTCGAGCGCGAGGTGGAGCGGGCGCCGACGCACCTTGTACGCGTTGTGCATGTCGCGCGCCGTGACCCGCATGGCCTCGATCGCGTCGTCGAGCGACACCGAGTGGATGCCCTCGCCCGCGAGCGCGAGCTGCGCCGCCGTGACGGCCTTGACGGCGCCGAGCGAGTTGCTGCGTGCGCGAGAGAGAGCGGGTGCGGAAGGGTCGAGATGGAGAGGAGGGAGAGGTGAGAGAGTCAGCAGAGGGAGCAGGAGGGAGCGGAAGAGGGAGGAGGTACCGCTCGATGCAGGGAACCTGGTCGACGACGAGGAAGAGTTAGCCTCGTTTTCAAGCAAAGCGAAGCGAGACCTCGACCGACCTGGACCAGGCCGTCAACCGGGTCACACGTGAGGCCCAGAGAGTGCTCCATGGCGATCTCGGCCGCCTGGCAGACCTGGGCGGGCGTGCCACCCATGCACGCGACGAGCGCGCCCGCCGCCATGCTGCTCGCGACGCCCACCTCGGCCTGGCACCCGCCCTCGGCCGCAGAGATGGTCGCACCACGCTTGTAGAGCATGCCGATCGCTGTGCGGGGCGAGAAGAGGGGGTCAGGCGAGTTTGAGAAGGTCGCCGGGAGGAGGACGAGGAGGAGGACGCACCCGCCGAGGTGAGCAGGAACGTCTTGATGTCGCGGTCCGGGTCGTCCGAGATGAACTCGCACAGGTACTTGAGCACGCTCGGGATGACGCCGGCTGCGCCCTGGGAGCGCAGAGTGGACCGTCCTCGTCAGCACGCGCACGGGCCTCCTCTTTCTCCTCCTCACCGCCGAGAGAGAAAGCGACGACGACGCACGTTGGTCGGCGCCGTGACGACCCTCCCACCGCTCGCGTTGACCTCGTTGACGGCGATGGCGTAGCAGCTGAGCCAGTCGATCGCCGGGAACTGGCCCTTGGTCCTCGGCGTCGGCGGCAGCGGGTGGTCGAACGAGCCGGTAACGAGCGGTGCGCCCGAGCTGGACAACGAGGAGGGCGTGGTGGGCGAGGACGAGTAGTTGAAGCCGTGCTGGAGGGTGAGAGGCTGAGTGGCGGATGGAGGAGGGAGCGAGGCGGACGAGGGCGAGGGCGGCATGAGGGACGGGTAGAAGCCCTTGAAGAGGCGGCGATACAGGTGCGGTGCGCGTCGACGAACCTGCAGGCGCCCGGGGAGGACGGCCTCGGCTGTGCGCGGCGAGAGAAAGGGGACAAGAGCCGGGTCAGCGGGTTCCTCGGCGTTGCTCGAGACGGGCGCTGGATCGACGAGGGAGACGCACTCGACGACACGCCGGCGTGAATGCTGCTGTCCATGACGCGCCACAGGTCGAGGAGCTTGCGCGAGATGTCTGCGTCCGAGAGGTACGAGCGCTCGTTCTCCCACACGCTGCGGGCGCGAGGACCGTCCGCGTCAGTTGAGGAGCACGAGGAGCGGAGGACGAAGAGGACGCACAGCTGAGCGATGGTGAGCTGCAGAGAGGGAGAAGGAGAGTCAGCGCGGGCGAGATGAAGGAGGAGGGTCGACGAGGGCGGGATGAAGGAGGAGAGTCGACGAGGGCGGGATGACGGAGGAGGGTCGACGAGGGCGGTATTGAGGAGCAGGGAAAGAGACCGAGCGCGAGCGCGAGGGACGCACGTTGTGCTTCTGGGTGAGCTTGACCAGGCCCGCCGCGTTGCGGAACAGGTACGGCAGCCGCGCCGAGCCCATGCCGGCGTCGACCGTCGCCGCGACGGCCGCGACCTCGTCGCCCGAGACGGGCGGGAGCGCCTTGCTGTCGACGTGGAGGAGCGCGTCGGGCGGCAGGCCGTGCGTCTGGTCGCGGCGCGCATGGTCGACCTCGTCCTTGTGGATGCCGCGGTAGTACAGGTTCTCGTCGACCTGGGTCTGCTCAGTAACTACGAACCCACCTCCAACGCTGTAGAACTCGTTGGTCGCCATGAGCGTGCCCTCGGCGTCGAAGACCGAGAAGCGCATGCCGTTCGGGTGCGTCGGGAGCGGGGTCATGGTCCAGAGCATGTCGCGGTCGTGCGAGTACGAGATGGCGTGCGTGCCGTTGAGCTGGAGGTGCTTGGTCGCGAGGATGGCCTGGTAGCGCGAGGCGATCGTCGTCGTCCTGCAGGGTAGCGAGCGGTTGCGGGTTGGAGAGACGACGAGCAAAATGAGCGAGGATGAGAGGCAGGGTGAGTCGGTGGGGCGTCGAGGGAAGCGCGATACGACGAGCAAGATGGGCGAGGAAGAGAGGCAGGGCGAGTCAGCGAGGCGCCGAGGAGAGCGCGAGAGAAGAGGAGGCGGACGCACTCGATCGTCTCGGGGTCGTCTCCCTCGAGGCCCATCATGATGGCCTCGGGCGTCATGTGACCCTTGCCCGTCGCGGCGAGCGAGCCGTACAGGCCAATCTTGAGCTTGGCGACCTTGTCGAGGATGCCGAAGCGCTGCAGGTCCTCGACAAAGATCTTGGCGGCGCGCATGGGCCCGACCGTGTGGCTCGACGACGGGCCGACGCCGATCGAGAAGAGGTCTGTCGTCGCAGCGGAAGAGCAGGAAAAGGAGGAAAAGTTGCGCGAGGGAGGAGGTCAGCTGACGGGCTCGAGAGGCTGGGGGAGAGCGAAGGGGAGGGAGAGGAGGGAAACGCACCGAAAGCTGAGATGACGGCATGCTCGGCTCGAGGAAGGACGTCTGCAGGTACCGCGTCGTCGTCCTGAGGCGTGGCGAGCGCCTCGGAAGCGAACGAGCGAGTGAGGAGAGGAGCGACGAAGCGGTGTGGGGTCGAGCGCGGCGTGGTGTGCTGGACGGCTCGAGGATGTGCGAGGGTCCGGCGATAGTGCTTGAGGGGTGCTCTGAGTGCTTGGACGGAGCGGCGCATATCGACCGTGGGCGAGGAGGGCGAGACGGAGGGCGAACAGAAGTTGGACGGCGAGCCGACGAGGACCGAGGGGCAAGAGAGTGAACCGGTCGGGCGATGGCTGGGACGGCCAGGCAGGGTCAGCGAAGGCTACTGACAGGCTTGAGCTAGTTACTCGGTGCTCACGAGGTGTGGGCGGATGTGAGGAGGAGTTAGCGACCAGACGACGACGACGACTGGGCTCGCTCGCCCGTCAAGCTGAGCCATGCTCGCCTGCTGAGTGCCACGACTGCCGAGCTCTACTCAGGCACTCTCGGCTACCCGGCAAACCCTCCCTCAGCCGCCGGGCACCTCCCCCTCCCCTCTCGACCTCGTCGACCCCGGCCGATGCCTCAACGCCGGCTCAGGCCATCCGCCTCGACCTCGAGCCTGCCACGCACATGGCCAGCAGCCTACTCGACAGCTCGCACGACCACCGACCCACTCGTCGAGCCCACCCTCGCCCAACTCGTCGACCTCGAACACGGCAACCTCCCAACTGATGAAGCCGCAGCCGCCAGCTCGAACCCGCCGTCTGGCCAGCTCCGGCTCGCATCCACGCCGTCACCAGCACCTCAAACTACTTCCGGGCGCGACCTCACGCCGCCACGCCCACAACTGCGCTCGGTCGGCTCGACGCCCCTCCCGACCCAGGTGCCGCCGAGCGCCCTCCTCCTTCCACCGCACTACGGCCGCCCTATGCGCCCCTCGAGCCCAGACGCCCTTGCGTGAGCTCTTGGTCTCGCGCCAGCAAGCAGACCTGGGCCGCGCTGACGCTTCCCTCGTCGCTCGCAGCGCCCTCCTCCGCCCGGTTCTCGCCTCTCTCTCCCGCCCAGCGTCGCCGGCGATCCCTCCTTCAGCCTCCACCGCCTCCTCTCCTTCATCGACCGACCCATCGACGAGCGCCGCCCCGCTCGACCGCTCAGCCTCGTCCCTCCCCGCCCAGTTCCCGCCGCGCGAGCCGACCGACCCGGCGCCGACCGTAGAGTCGCAAGGGTTCGTCCTGTACGTCGGGAGCCTCGTCGCCTACGTCGCGTACCTTGTGTGGGCGTTCCTCCCCGAGCCGTGGCTCGAGGCGATCGAAATCGAGTGGTACCCGGCGAGGTCCGTGCCCCCCCTCCTTCTCTCCTCTCGCCCCGTACGAGCGGGCGCAGCAGCTGACGCTCTCGCACCTCTCTCGCTGCGCACCTCGACAGGGACTGGGCGCTTCTCGTCCCCTCGTGGATCGTCATGCTCGTCGCCTTCACCTACGCGAGCTACTTTTGCCTCAACCTTTACAACACCCCGCCGCTCTCCTCGCCCTCCCTTCTCGACGGTGCGCCGCCTCTCTCCCCCATTTCTTTCCCTCTTCGCTGACGCTCCCACCATCTCGCCCGCAGACCCGCGCGCCTTCGTCGCCCCTCCCCCGCGCCCTCCTCCTCCACTCGACGGCTCTTCCCGCGCGCCGACGCCGCTCTGGGCACACGGCGCCGCCCTCGCAGACGACGATGCGATCCCACCGCTGTACGACCTGCCGATCGAGGTCGTCAATCGGGTGCTGTATGGGGATTGAGCAGAGGGCGAGCGAGAGGGAGAGGTGGGGTGGACTTTGTAGCGCTCGGGGCTCTCGACGGCTCAGTGGAACGGCGTCCCTGTCTCCAAGGCCGCCAGACGTGTCTTGGTCGACTCGGTGAGGAGAGCGAGGTCGGCGAGAAGCGAGCACGAGCCTCGCCAGCTCGCCCGCTCTCGCTCGCGAGGAGAGCTTTCTCTCTGCGCTCTCGCTCAAGGTCTTTTGACCTCGGCTCTCTCCATGCTCAACAATGACCGGATACAGACTGCTTGCAGATTTTGGAGGAGTACGGAGCTCAGGAAGGAAGTCAAGAAAGAGAGGGGTCCGTGCGCGAGGAGGGATGGGAAGCGCGATGTGGAGAGCGCGGCAAAGAGGGTCGCACGAGGCGCTGCGAGGAGCATCGACCTGCAGAGCACGAGCGTCAGCACGTGCACGCAACTCCCGGTAGCGGCGAGCCAGCGGGAGAGAGAGAGAAGGCGCACCTCGACCCGCTCAGAGCGTGAGCGTCACCGTCTCGGCGATCTTGCGGCTGCTCGTCCCGACCGCCATCTTGTACTCGCCGTGCGCGAGCATCCAGCCGCCCTGCGTCACGTCCCACACGGCGAGGTCCTTCTTGCGCAGCTGGAACGTGACCTCGGCCGTCGCACCGGCGGCGAGGTGCGGCTTGGAGAAGCCGCGCAGCGAGCGAGGCGGCATTTTGTTCGGCGTCGACGAGGGGAACGTGAGGTAGAGCTGCGGCGAGCAGGAGAGGGAAGGTCGACGAGGCGTGAGCAGGTTGTCCTCAGAAGGGGGCTCGAGCGCGAGAGGACGACGACGCACCTGAGCGACCTCGGCGCCAGCGACCGAGCCCGTGTTCTTGACCGACGCCGTCACCTCGTACGCGATGTCGTACAGGCCCGAGACCTCCTTGCCATCGACGAAGAGCTTCTCGTTCGTCTCGCGCACGCTCGCCGGCACCTTCTCGCTCTTGGCCTTGACGGCGACGCTCGACACCTCGAAGCTGCACAACGAAGATTGGCGTCAGCTTCTGCGACTCGTACGAGGAGGAGAGAGGGCAGCGCACCTCGAGTAGCTCTTGCCGAACCCGAACTCGTACAGCGGCTCAATTTCCTGCTCGTCAAAGTGCTTGTAGTCGATGAAGACGCCCTCGGTAAAGTTGGCGACCGGGTTGGTCGTCACCGAGCCGTTGTAGAGGGCGTCCGGGTAGTCGGACACGTTGCGCGCGATCGTGAACGGGAGCTTGCCGCTCGGGTTGACGTCGCCAAAGAGGGTTGAGGCGACGGCGGTAGCTGCAGACGAGGGGGAGCATGAGCGAGGGAGAGAGCGAAGAAGGAGAGAGCGAGAAAGGGGGCCGCACCGCCTTCCTGGCCGCCAAAGTAGGTGTAGAGGATCGAGGTGACGTTCGGGTGGTCGACGAAGCGCGACATGTCGACGGGGCCCGGCGCAGTGACGACGACAATCGTGTCGTTGTGGCGGTTCGCGACGTACTCGACGAGGTCCGAGCCACCGTTCTGGAGCTGCGAGCGGGTTGAGAAGGTCAGTGCGCGACGTCGACGAGGAAGGGGCGACACGGAGCGCACCTCGAGGTCGGTGCGGTCAAAGGCTTCGCGAGCGACAGCCGTGACGAAGACGACGGTGGCGTTCGAGTAGGCGAGCTTGGTGTCGAGGAAGTAGTTCGTGCCGTTGGTCGTCCAGCTCGGCACCTGGCCCTCGGTCGGGTTGCTGTCGCACGATGCACATCAGCTGGAGCCCGAATGAGAGAGGAAGGAGAGGAGAGGGCGCACTCGTAGGTGTAGTAGTCCGTGATGACGGGCCGCTCCTCCTTGCGACCGCGAGCCGTGATGGCGGCGATCGGGTCGAGGTTGTACGGCGCCGGCGAGCCGCCCGAGCCGTACCCGTCACTGTTCCAGCCCGTAAAGTCGGCCTCGGACGAGCCCATGAAGTCGAAGCCGATGTTGTTGAGGATGCCGCCCCGAGCGGGAGCAGCCGACGAGCCGACGAGGAGTAGGTCGCGGGGCTTGTTGAGCGGTAGGCCGTGCGAATTGTTGTCCGAGCGCACGTTCTTGAGGAGAGTGATGGCGCCCTCGGTGACCTTGCGCGCCGTCTCGGTCGAGTAGTCGCTGCCGACGTAGCGGGCAAAGTCCGTCTTGGGAAGGCTGGCCTGGTCGAGGGCAAAGTAGGGCGTGAGGATGCTGCAGGGACGTAGGAGCAGCGTCAGTACCTGCAGGTTCGAGGAGGATGGTGCACGGTGACGCACCGGACAATCTTGTCGTCGACAATCTCGATCGGGATGGTGCCGTTGTCGATGTAGCCGGCGAGCGCCTCGCCGAAGAGGTGCTGGGTAGCGCCGGCCCAGCCAATGTAGTCGGTGCCGTTGACGGCTGACGAGAGCGTGCTGTGACCCGCACCCCAGTCTGCGACGAGCGGCGTCAGCAGGAGGACCGTCGAGGAGAGAGCGCGCACGGGCCTCTCGACGCACCGGTGATGACCCAGCCGTGGAAGTTGAGCTGCGGGGCGAGTAGAGCCGGACGACGACGAAGATTGACGGGTAGTGAGGTAGCGCAGGAGGGACCGTCAGCGGATCTGCAGCTGGAGGAGCAGGCTCGAGAAGGCGAGGAGGAGCAAGCGCACCGTCTTCTTCAGCACCGTGTTGAGGAGGTGGTCGTTCTCGCAGGCGAACGTGCCGTTGACTGCGTGGGTGAGGTGTGCGTGAGCGCGGGCGAGCGCGCCAGGGCGAGGCAGAAGATGGAGACGGACCCTGCTGGTCTGCGGGGAGGCGGAAGAGCCTCGTCAGCTCGTGCTCCTCGACGCAGCGAAGAGATGAAGGGCGACGCACATGCGCACATAAAGCTGCCGCTGCCCGCCCTGATGGCATCCGCGAAGGGCCACACGTATAACTCGTGCGTCGTCGCCTCGTCGATGACCGAGTCGACGGTCGTGTTGACGACGTTGGGGACATAGCCCCTGGGCGTGCCGTAGCGCAGGTACTCCTGCTCGTTCTGCGCGAGAAGGGGAACGCGACAGGACGAGGGAGGGTCAGCTCAAGTCGGGCTACTTGACGAAGAGGGCCGTGCACGCACACCGACAAAGTGCCTGCACAGCGTCAGGGGCACGTCAGCACGCGGTCCTCGAGCTCGAGCCGGGGAGGAAGGAGACGCACTTGACGAGGCCGACGACGCCCTGCTCCTGGAAGGCGATGACCGAGAGGTGCGCGGCGGTGCCGGTCAAGTAGGGGTCGGGCGAGAACGTCTCCCAGTTCCGCCCGCCGTACGGGGAGCGGCCCATGGGCCCGATGCAGATCGACAGCGGGACGTGCGCGCCGAGCGTGTGATACTCTTTAGACATGGCGGTCGCGCGGGCGAAGATCAAGTCCCGGTCCCAGCTGGCGCCGGCCGTCACCTCGGCCGGGAACTGGGTGCTGTAGCGCGAGTTGACGCCTGTGACGTTCTCCCGAGGAGATCAGCACGAGGAGGGACGACGATGAGGGTAGGCAGGGAGAGATAGACGCACCCGTCGGTCCGTCGGCGGTGCAGATGCCCTGCGTGAGGCCGATGTCGTCGAGTGGGTAGCCGAGGCCGCTGCAGCCGTTCGGCACCGACTGGAAGTCGGTAAAGTTGATCTGGGAGCGCGCGCGAGGGAGCAAGTCAGCGAGGTGGTCGCGCTCGAGAAGGAGGACGGGGTCGCGGCCACGCACCTTCTGCTCGAGCGTCATGCCCTCGACATACGAGACGGCCTTCTCATACGCCTTGATCCACTTGTCGCTCGTGAAGCCCGCCGACGAGAGAGGGGCGCGCAGCTTGTAGCCGCTGCTGTCGGAGCTGCTCGAGGACTTGCGCGGGTTGAGGTGGTTGGCGGGAGCGGCTTGGCTGAGCGCGCCGAGCGCGAGCAGCAGGAGCCCGTTGGCGAGCATCTTGGCGAGTATGAGCAAGAGAAGGAGGGCGGAGCGGAAGAGGCGAAGGAGGTCGAGCCCGAGCCGGTCGAGCAGACCGCGCCACCCCTCGCTCCCCCCGCCGCACGGCGCGGACGAGGCACCGCCAGAACGGTTCAGCAGAACCGCCGGATCGATGACCGTCGGGCCCTGTCCGACGCTAGTCGTCGAGCGAGCTGTGACCGCGGTGCAGTGTGCCGCCGGCGAGCGCGAGTGGGGGAGACGGTTCCGGCTCGCGATCAAAGGCCGTAGCGTGGTTTCGTGCGAGGCCGGTCGCGCGAAAGCTGAATTTGGCGTGCACCGGCGTCTGTGCTGCACGCTTGTCGAGCTTTGTCGGCCCGTTTGTCGCATGGGCGAAGTGGACGAGGTGGAGGAAGCGGCGAAGCGGAGGTGGTCGAGCCGAAGCGCAAGAAGGGGGCACGGCCGACCGCCGTCCGGTGCCCACGTGCGGAGCGACTCGATGACGAGCTCTGCAGCCACTCTTCAGGCCGGGGTGGCCCGCGAGGAGCGCTCGTTGCGAGGAAGTTGCGGGGAGAGGAGGAGGAGGGGTGGGCGAGGCTATCGACACAGGCGCAGGGTCAGCGCGCCGTTCGCATTGGGAGTAGCCTGAGGACTGCAAGTGCTCCCGGCATGCTGTCTCGAGGCTCAGGAGGGAGTGCACTCGAGGTTGACGAGGTGGGGGGGTCGGCGAGGAGATGAAGGAGGAGGAGGGCAAGGGATAGCGCGCGCGGCTCGTTCGCGTCTTAGGCCATTGACAGGCTACTGTAGCTGAGGGGCTTCTGCAGCAGGCAGGACAGCATTATGGTTGGGAGGAGAGCTCGAGGACGTCTGCGCAGAGTTGGCTGACGGCTCACCTCTCCTCCTCGCCACGGCAGCCCTGAGCTTGCTTGCCTACACGCTGTGACTGTCAGCGCACTCTCAATACTGCCTGCATGCCGTTCTGCCAGCCTCCCGCGGTCGCCACCGACCACACGCCGGCTTCACCCTCCTCGCAACCCGACCTCGACCGCCGCCCTCCTTCCAGCCCTCAAGCTTCGGCGCGGTGCTCGCCCTGAGCTCGACACGCCCTTGCATGAGCTCTAGAGCCGGGTGCACGGGCGGGAGTCGGCTTCGAGGTGCCGTCGTGCGCCCCGTTCGAGACGGTTCGAGCAGCTTCGAGGTCCAGAGCCTGCGCGACGAGCAAGTTCGAGCAGGTTCGCCGGGTTCGTGATCAGGTGCGCACTGGATCGCTCTCAGGGACCGCTCGAGGTGCACTCTCTTGCTCACACATCTCTCGACCTTGCCCTCCTCAGCTCGCGACCTCAACTCGACCACCCGCACACCGTCCAGCCATGTTCGCCCTCCCTTTCCACCACCCTGAGCCTGCTCTCCACTCAACGTCGTCCATTAAGGCCCGACTCGCCTACGAGCAGGAGCTCAAGCGCCTCGCGTTCCTCACCGAGCAGCACGAGCAGCAGCGCCGCCGCGCTCAGGCCGCCGCTCGCGAGGCCGCCCTCGCCGCCTACGTCGAGGAGCAGGAGCGCCGTCACCGCGAGCAGGTCTTCGAGCGCGCCGTCCAGCAAGAGGTCGAGCGCCGCCGCCAAGCCGCGTTCGTCCAGGAGGCGCTCGAGCACCGCGCCGCTCTCGCTCGTCGCGCCCAGCAGGAGCGCGAGGCCGCCGCCTACCGCCAGGCCGTCGTCGAGGCGGCACAGCGCCGCGCTGCACTCGTCGCGCGCGAGCAGCACCGCCGCCGCGTCGAGGTCGAGCAGGACCAGCGCCGCCGGGTCGTCGAGGCGAGGCGGCAGCAGCAGCGCCAGCGCCAGAGCGAGCTCCCGCAGTCGCTCCTCCAGCTCTTCCTCGACCTGGCCACCTCGGCTGCGCAGGACGAGCAGCAGACCGTCGCCGGGCCCGCTCCCGCCGTCGCCGACAAGGCCGCTCGGACCTCCTCTTCGACTGCGCCCGCCGCGACCGCTCCTCGCCCTCCTTCGCCCGCCGCCGAGCCCAACCTCCCCGACCCGGCCATCGAGGCGCTGCAGAAGCGCTTCGAGCGCGACGCCGCTCGCCAGGCCGCCCTCGACACCCTGAACCGCCTCTCGAACGAGTTTGACTCGCGCCTCTCGTCCTTCACCTCGCCCTCGACCCTCACCTTCCAGGCGCGGCCCACTCCCACCTCGACGCCGTCGACGCCGCCTCTCGCTTACGGCAAGCCCAACGCCGCCTTCCTCGGGCACGAGGACTACCTCGTCTCGCTCTTGAGCAAGGTCGACGCCGTGTCGTCCGGCGGCGACAAGGTCATCAAGCAGGCGCGCAAGGACCTCGTCAAGCGCGTCGAGGCCGAGCTCGCCAAGCTCGACCACCTCAAGGAGCACGAGTGGGAGCGCCAGAGCCAGCAGGCGGCGAGCGAGGCGGGCGAGGGGTCCGTGCACGCGCACGACGACGATGCGGCTGCAGCAGGTGCGTCCTCTCCTCGTTTCTCTCCTCTTTCCTCGCTCTCGTGCTGACGACCCACGCCTCGACAGCTCCCTCCTCTTCCGCTGCCGCCACCACCGCCGAGCCTGAACCCGCCGTCGACGAGCCGACCGCCGCCACCGCGCCCTCTTCCGCCTCCGCCCTCGACGACTCGACTTCGGCTGCCCTCGACGCTCCTCTCGCCGAGCCAAGTCCCCTCACGGCCGAATCGCTCGCCGCTCTTCCCGCCGCCACCGCCAACCCTTCTTCGACCCTTCCCCGCCCTCGCTCCCGCGCCTCGACCACCTCGCTCGACTCCGACTCGTCCTCGGCCGTCAACCAGTACGTCGGCGAGGTGCTGCGGCGCGCCAATGAGCTCGCTGAGCGCGTCGAGGCCGAAGAGGCGGCCGAGCGGGCGGCGCAGGCGGGCGACGTCCAGGTCGCGCTCAAGCTCGAGCGCGAGTCGCTCTCAGCGACCGTAGCTGATACGTCGTCGATCGAAGCTGAGGAGAAGGAGCCGGTGCAGCGCGAGCAGAAGGAGGAGAAGTTGGCCAGTAGGGGGAAGATCTAGCTTCGTCGTTCCCCTCTCTCCTTTTCTCGTGCCGTAGCAGTCTGTTGTTGTCTGTCATGCTTCAGGAGCTCTCCTTTCGCAAACCTCGAGAGTGCTGTGGCCGTCCTGCGAGCTCTTCCCGCTCCAGCAACTTGAGAAGGTCGCGCCCCGCTCGCGCACGGACCGCTTGCTCTAGCTCTCGCTCTCACGGGTCACGCTGCACTCGCTCGGTCATCAAACTACGTTGCTGCTTGGCGCTCGACGTGCTTAGGTACGACACGCGCGAGAGGGAGAGGCGCAGGTGGGGCGGGGAGGGTGGGAAAGACGGCGGGGAGGGCGGCGAGGTAGTTGTCCACGTCGCCCTGCGAGAAGAGGACAAAGACGACGTCCTCGACGCTTGACGACGGGTGGGCGTCGAGCCACGACGAGACGACGCGCAGGGCGATGCGCGCCGCGAGGTCGCCCGGGAAGAAGAAGAGGCCAGTCGAGATGCACGGGAAGGCGACGGTCGAGAGGGTGCCGACCTGCAGACACGCTCGACAGTCAGCTCGAGGCCCTCGGAGGTATGATTGAGAGAGAAGGAGAGGACGCACCTCCTCGGCGAGGTCGAGGCAGCGTCGATAGACCGTCTGGAGCTGTTGAACCTGGACCTCGCTCGGCTGCGCGCCTTTGCTCGCGAGCTGCGGGCCGGCGACGTGCAGGACGTACTGGGCCCTGAGTGCGCCACCCTTGGTAACGATGACGTCCTGGGCGGTCTCGACGTCGCGCCAGTCGCGCGCGCGCATGACGTTGGCGCACGCGGCGCGCAGAGAGGGCCCGGCGGCGGCGTGGATGACGTGGTCGGCGCACTTGTGGGTCGGCTTGAAGCAGCCGAGCATGCGCACGTTGGCCGGGTTGACGAGGGCGAGCGTGCTGCTGCCCAAGGTGCTCGTCGAGTCGAGGCGGGTGTAGTCGCCGCGGGTGAACTTGATGCGGGCGAACGACGGCGGCAGGCCCTCGCCCGAGGCGGTCGCCGAGGGGAAGAGCGACTCGGCGATGGTCGTGATGTGCGAGGTGGGGACGAAGGGCGCCGGGTTGCGGTCGTTGCGCAGTCGGACGAGGGCTGCGGCTTGCTCGAGGATGGCCGGCGGGAGCGGCGGTCGCTCTTGCGGGTCGCGTACTGTGAGGAGGTCGTCGAGGAGACGCTCGCGGTGCTCGAAAGGGAGATCGGGGAGGGCTTGCCGGGAAGGGAGGTGCGGGTGAGGCGGGAGCTCGTCGACGAGGTGTCCGAGGACGGCGAGTTGGGCGGCGACGACGTCTTGCGGTGCGAGTTGTCCGGGCGTCGGCGTGTCGAGGTCGAGGTCGACGAGGTGGCGGTACTCGGCAAGCTGAAGCATGGCTGGCGGCGAGGTCGGCGCGAGGAGAGGAAGGAGGGGCCCGGGGAGAGGGAACAGAAGTCACAGGCAAGGGGGCGAGAGCCACGGGGACTGCAGACCAGGTGCAGGCTGACTGAGTGAGAGGGTGCGCGTTGCAGCTGGGCCTCACGGTGCGCGGCGGGGCGACAACGAGGACGAGGACGACTCAGGTCGACGCGTCTGGTCCTTGTCCTCCTCCAGAGCCGTGCTCCCCCTCTCCCTCGCTGCGTGATCCCCGTGTGCGTGGCTAGCCCAACACACCCGCCACCAGCAACCCCCTCCCGCCGTCGTCGTTGCAGCGCAACTCGACCCCGTCACCCCATCGTCGTCCTCCTCGTCCCGCCCGCTCCTCGTCTCGGCCCGCTCCACCCAGCCCTCGCGCCGCCTCGCGCCCACCTCCAGTTCAGTCTAGCCCCCGACCATGGCCACCACCCGCGACCTCCACCTCGACCCGCTCAACCTCCCCTCGACCCGCTTCACCTCGTCCTCCCCCGCCACCGCCGGCCTCACCGCCTCCTCGGGCCGCTTCCCCTCCATCGCCAACCACCACGACGCCCCTCACTCGGCCTCGGCCGCCCAGTCAAAGTTCCGCGCCAGCCTCGGCGGGCCCGCCGTCGGTCCCGCCTCGTCCTCGTCGGCCTCGTCGTCGTCCGGCGCCGCCGCGAGCAACAACTGGCGCGCCGTCAGCCCCGCCAGCAGGGCCAGCACGGGCGCAGACGGCCTCGGCCTCGGCGGCGGCAGGGCGCACGGCCTCAGGCCCGCGAGCGAGTTGCTCAGCGTCAGCCACGGCGCGCACCACCACCCGCAGCAGCAGCAGTCGGGCGGCGCAGGAGCAGGCGCAAACGGCGACAGTGCGTCCCAGTCCTCTCGTTCGTCCTTCGTCGTGCACGAGACTGACTCCTTCCACCCCTCCTACCTGCGCTCGCTCTCCCGAACAGCCGAGGGTGAGCTCTCTGTCCCTCGACTCGTCGTCCTCTTACTACGCACTGACGCTTGCCCTCCCGCGCGCAGCCATCGATCGCTGGTTCGAGGACCTGCAGCAGTACGAGGCGACGCTCGAGGACATGGCCGCCGCCTCGCTCGACGCCAACTTCAAGGAGGAGCTGAGCGCCATCGAGCAGTGGTTCCGCGTCCTGAGCGAGGCCGAGCGCACCGCCGCCCTCTACTCGCTTCTCCAGAGCGCCACGCCCCTCCAGATGCGCTTCTTCATCACGATCCTCCAGCAAATGGCGCGCCAGGACCCGGTCTCGGCCGCCCTCCTCAGCCCCGCCAACCCGAGCCAGCTCTCGTTCGAGTCGCAGATGGAGGCCAAGCTCGCGTCGTTCGGCCTCAAGTCGCCCGCCTCGCCCGTCGTGCGCCAGTTTGCCCGCCAGTCGCTCGCCGCCTCGACCGGCGCCGCCGCCGCCGCGGGTCCCCCTTCCTCGGCCGCCCTCGACCTCCTCGCGCCGCCCGACGCCGCCGCCCCTCCGTCAGCGGCGTCGGCAGCGGCCTCGTCGGCCAACTCGCCCGCGGCGAGCACGCTCGCGTCGCAGCGCGCCAAGCTCAAGGCCTCGGCGCGCACGTCGGCGCCGGCCAACCTGCTCCTGAGCGCGAGCGGCGGCTCGGCCTCGCTCGGCGAGAGCCTCAAGAGCCCGCTCTGGGCCAAGGACGAGACGGTGCGCGAGCGCTCGCCGTCGCCGCGCCCCAAGAGCACCGGCTCGGCCCACGCCGACGGCAACTCGCCCGCGCCCGCGCAACAGCAGGCGCCCGCCTCGGCGGCGGGCGCGTACCTGCGCTCGCCCGGCCTCGACGGCGGCGCGGCGTCGTCGTCGTTCGACAACCAGCTGTCGCCCCTCGTCGGCGGCAACTGGGCCTCGATGGTCAACACGCCGCTCGTGCCCATGTTCGGCAAGGGCGACCAGATGGAGCAGGGCAACTACGGCGTCGCGAGCCCCAACCTCGACGCGGCGGCGCACGCCGGCTGGAACGGCGCGCCGCAGCCGACGAGCCCCAACCCGAGCAGCGGCATCGTCCTCGACGACGCGCGCAAGTTCCGCCGCTCGGCGCGCATCAGCGGCGGCGCGCTCGGCGGCATGTACGACGAGGCGTCGTCGTCGTCGTCGGGCGCCATCGCGGCGGCGAGCTCGGCCCTGTCGGCGTCGACGGCGAGCGACCGCGCCCAGTCGGCCGCGACGGCGCAGAAGCGCGTCCAGGACCAGCTCCACGCCGTGCAGCAGCTCAAGAACATGCAGCAGAGCGCCATCAACCTCGGCCTCGGCGCGCTCGGCTCGTCGACGAACGGCGGCGGGGGCGGCCCGCCGGCGTCGCCCGGGCTCGGCGGCGTCAACGGGAGCCGCCTCTCGAGCACGGGCGCGCTGAGCAGCCCCGGCTTGCAGCAGACGGCCATGCAGGCGCAGCAGAACTGGCGCAACGCCAACGCGGCGCACCTCCCGCCGCCGTCGCCGCAGCAGCAGCACCAGCAGGGCGGCCAGCACTCGCACCTCGGCCACCTCGGCCAGCAGGGCCACCAGTACCAGCAGCAGCACAACCTCCAGCAGCTCCAGCAGCAGCAGCAGGACCTGTACGGCATGCACGGCGGTCTCGGCGCCGGGCTCGCCGGCCTCGGCGTCGTCGGCGGCGGCTCGCCCTCGCCGCAGCAGATCCAGGCGCAGACGCAGGCCCAGCTCGCGAGCCTCGTCGCGCTCCAGCAGCAGATGATCCAGCAGCAGCAGCAGCTGCAGAGCCTCGCGAGCCTCAACGGCCTCGGCATCCCCAACGCCGGCCTCGGCGTCGGCATGGGCGGCCTCCTCGGCCCGCAGCTGAGCCCGCGCCTCGGTGGCGGCGGCGGCGGCGGCGGCGGCACCTCGCCCGGCGTCGGCGGCGGGTTCGGCCTCGGCTTTGGCGGCGGCATGCCCTCGCCTCGCAGGTCGCCTCGCCCGCACGGCAACGACCGGTCGCCGCACTTTGGCTCGTACGGGCACTCGTCCCGCCCTGGCGGCGGGTCGAGCTCGGCCGGTGCCGGCGGCGTCGGCGGCGGCAGTGCAGGAGGAGGCGGCGGCGGCGCCAACCCGCAGCAGACGCCCGGCAGCGGCGCCAACCCGGACGAGCCGCTCGACATGGCGCTCCTCGGCGACACGCCCGCGTGGCTGCGCAGCCTGCGCTTGCACAAGTACACGGGCATCTTCGAGGGCTCGACCTGGCAGGAGATGGCCGTCATGGGCGACAAGGACCTCGAGGACAAGGGCGTCGGCGCACTCGGCGCGCGCAGGAAGCTTCTCAAGTGCGTCCCTCCCCTTCTCTCTCCCCTCGCAGGAAGCGGCACTGACTCGAGCTCTCCTCGCGCAGGGTCTTCGAGACGGTGCGCGCCAAGACGGGCCTCGCCGCCGCCGCCGGCACGTCGTCGAACGGCTCGGCCTCTTCGCCGGTCGAGGGCGACAACCACTCGCACTCGTCGCCCAACTCGCCCGCGTCCGACTCGCTCCCCGTCACGCCCAACATGGGCGCGCGCTCGCCCGCGCTCGACGGCGGCGACGAGGCGCACCCGTGAGCGCACGGACCTCCTCCTGCCTCCACTTCTCCCCTCGCTCCCTCTCTCCCTCTCTCCTTTTCCTCTCGTCGTCTTATCGCACTCCCTCCCATCACGCCCGCTTGCAACCCTCGTCCTCGCGCAGCCTCCCTTTGTCCAGGTCGCGCACGCGCGCAGCCTGTGTAGCACCACCTCCTCGCGCGCTTTGCCCTCCTCCTCTCTCCTCGGCTCACATGCCCGCACCCACTCTCCTCTTTCTCGAACTGGGTTCGTGCAAGGACGTTCGTCGCTCTCCCTTCAGGTGCCCGCCCGAGTCGTAGAGCCTTGTCCCCCGAGCAGCATCGAGAGGAGCGAGAAGGCCTCTCCCACAGCGACAGGGAGCGAGAGAACGGAGCGGTGCAGAGTACGAGCTACGAGTGACAACAACACAGACGCCGACGCCCGGAGCTAGAGGTACAGACGCTCAAACTCGTCGCTCACCGTCGCGGCGGGCCCTCCTCGAGGTCTTCCCCCTTCCTCCTCCTCCTCGAAGCCCTCGCCCTCTCCTTCTCCGCCGTCCCACTCCTGCCCGACCCCGTCATCGTCACCGTCGTCGCGCAGCGCAGCGTCGAGCACGTCCTGCGCGCGCGCCCACTCGTCGAGCCCGAGCCCGAGTGCGCTCGAGCCGCTCTCGGCGGTCTGAGCTCGTCGAGCTCAAACTCCTGCTCCTGCGCGCCGTCGTCGAGGCCGAGGTCGTCGAGAAGTGCCGGTGAAGGTGCTGATGCGGGCGACGACGAGGGCGAGGCCGTGTAGCGCGGCGAGAAGTGGCGCGAGCGGCGGATGCCGTACGAGCGGAGGAGGGCGGCAAGGGTCGGCGAAGGCGGCGAGGGTGTGAGCGAGCCGACAAAAGTCGAGGGCGAGGTCGCGCTCGGCGAGGAGGAGGAAGGTGGAGCGGTCGAGGAGGCGTCGTGCGCGGTCGGGGAGGGCGAAGGGGGAAGCGGCAGCTGCGGCACGCTCGAGAAGATGGCCCTCGCGACGCGGATGCGCTCGAGGAACACCTCGCGGTCGAGCGCCTCGGGAAGGACGAGCGCGGGCTTGAGCCCTGCGTCGTGCGCAGCGAGCGCGCGCTCGATCGACGAGTGAGCGACGATGAGCCTGTAGGCGCTGGCGGGGCCGACTCTGCGTGCGGAGAAGAGCGGTGAGACCTCACTCAGCAGCTGCTCGTCACTCGCATGAAGAGAGAGTGAGAATGAGAATGAGACCGGCTCACTTGTAGACGCGCTCGGTAAAGTCGGTCCCGCACAGGAGCGCAAAGTCGACGAACTCATCGTCCGTCAGTCCGAGGTCTTCGCGCACTCGCACTGGGTCGAGCACGTTCATGGACTTGACGGCCTCCCTGCCCGTCCCGGCGGGCGTCACGGTCACGCTGCGCAAGAGCGGCGCGCCGTAGACGACCACGTCCGTGTCCTCGCTCACGACGTAGTCGGCGTGGCCGAGCGCGCACAAGGCGGCGCAGACGCCCTCGGCCTCGTGCGGGTCGAGTGGCGACGGCTCGAGGAAGGGCACGCCGAGGGCGGCGACGAGGCGCTGCGAGCGGGAGGGCGAGCGAGTCAGCGCACGGACCCCTCCTTCTCGGAGGAGGACGACGAGAACGCACCCTGACCTCCTGGAACGCTGCGCGCGGCACGCCCTCGCTGCGCTTCTTGTGGCTGGCGCGGTACTTGTCGCTCTGGGCGATGATCTCGGGGAGCTCCTTGGCCGGCGGCGCCGGCGGCTCCTCCTCGCCGAGAACCCGCTCGCCCTCGCTCGCCGCGTCTGCAGCCGCCGCCGCCGCCTCAGCAGGCGTGCCACCACGCAGCAAGCCCTCGAAGAACCGCCCCTCGTCCTCGGTAACGCGCGCCTGGTTGCGCGAGTAGACCGGGTTGACCGCGTCGGCGCGATAATCGACGAACAGGGTCGCGAGCGCGACGACGTGGGCGACAATGGGGCCGTGCGACGCGGCGGGGCCAACGAGAGAGGTGAGCTTGTGCGTGCGCGCGAGGCGAGAGGCGGCGAGAGCGGCGGCGAGGGAGGGCGAGAGGGTGGTCGAGGATGGGGTGGATGACGGGTCGGCAACGGCGCTTTCGGGCTCGGCTGTCGCTCGGTCGTCGAAGGCAGGGTGCTTCTGGTCGGCTTCTGCAGCTGGAACCTCGGCTGTCGGCGGGGCGAGCGCGGGAGGCAACGCTGCTGGCTCGAGCGGTCCAGGCTTGAGGTCGAGGTCGGGCGGCATGCTCTTCGACACCGGCAGCGCCCTCTCCGCCTCGGATTGCGGCTCGAGAAGCTTCTCGATCTGGACGAGCGACGCCCGATGCTCGAGAGCCGCCGTCGCCGCGGCCGTCGAGGCGCTGCTCGTCTCGCCGAGCGTCGCCGCGACGGGCGGGGCCGGCTCGGCCTCGCCGCTCAGCATGCGCTCGACGACGCTCCGAAAGCCCTCGACGACGGCCGGGCGGTCCTCGTCGCGGATGGCGCTGAAGACGGCCTCGATCTCGCGCAGACGCGCGCCGCGGCCGCCCTCGGCCACGGCCCGTGCGCCCTGGAGCGCGCGCGCGTCGCGGCGGCGCTCGTTCTCGAGGGCTTTGGCGGCGAGTCGGGTGTCGCCGTCAAAGACGACGATGGGCTGGATGCCGTACTTGCGCAGGGCCTCGAGGAACCAGTACCACGCGCGGGCGTGGCTGCGCCCGGCGGCGGGATCGTCCTTGATCGGGTTGACGCCCTCGAGAGGGGCGCCGGGAGCAAATCTGCCGGCCTCGGCGTGGTGGAACTTGGTGGTGAGGAGGTTGGCGTCGATGGCGAGGCGTTTGCCGCGGAAGGGTGCGAGCGACGTGTAGGTGGTGACGGACGAGGGCGAGCGCGCCTTGATGAACGCGCCGAGATCTTTGACGCCCATGGTGGCAGTGCGCGATGCGCTAGTGGCGCAGCGGGGCCGTGCAGGGGGTTGGCGAGGTGAGGGCGCACGAGCCGAGGTGGGGAGGAGGAGGTGACGGATCTGTCGAGGACGACAAGTCAGTACGCGCTTCGATAGAGCAGAGAGGACTTCTGGCACCTTGTAGAGCTACTCGGGAGGCATACAAACCGCTGCTCTGGCGAGGAGGAGCGTGTGCTTGAGGTGCGGACGCTGGACCAGGCCGTGGAAGACGGCGAGGGTGCGCGCGCGGTCGGGGGTAAGCCTAGGCAGTAGCTGAGTGGACTAGCGATGTGCAGTGAGCTGTCGCTTGTCAGCTGGACCCGTGCCAGAGGAGGAGGCGAGCCTCATCAGCTCGTGGCTTCCTCGGCCCGCTCTCTCTCCTCTCCTTACACGACCAGGCGCACAGGAGTTGCGCAGTTTCCTGTGCTTGCTCCGAAAGGCCGGACCTAGCACCTGCGCCGCCTCCCGCAGCTCGTGCCGCCCTCGATCCCCTCCACCTCCTCCTCCCTCGACCCCACACTTCGCTCGCCTCGACGTCAACCCTCGCACCGCCCGCGCCATGAGCGCACTCTGCCGCCCCACCACACGCACCCTACACGTAGCCACAAAGCGGCGACGCGCCGTGCCCAGCACCGCCCACCTGCGCCAGTTTCACCTCTCGCCTCTCGTCGCCTCTTCACCTCCGTCAACCCACAAGCAGACGCTCGCCATCCTGGGCGCAGGCCTTTCCGGCCTCTCGACCGCTCACTACTACCTGCGCGCCCTCGACCCAGCAGCCCGCGCCGCGACCCGCATCGTCGTCCTCGAGAAGGAGCGCCGCGTCGGCGGATGGTGCCGCGCGCACCGCTACGAGGGCGGCAGGCTGCTCAAGCCCGACGAGCAGCCTCAGGGCAAGGGCGACGTGCTCGCGTTCGAGACGGGCCCGAGGAGTATCCGGCCGCAGGGTCTGCTCGGCTGGCTCACGATCGAGATGGTGCGCTGCCTCTCTCCTCTTCCAGACGCTTTCCCATCACGGCTGACAAAGTCGGCCGCACTCGCAGGCCCACGACCTCGGGCTCACGCTCGACTCGTCGCTCGTCGTCGTACCTAAATCGGCGCCCTCGGCCCGCAACCGCTACCTCTACACCCCTCCGACCCTCACCCTCCTCCCCTCTTCCCTCCTCTCGGCTCTCAAGGCCATTTTCACGACCCCCCTCATCCGCCGCATCCTCCCTTCGCTCCTCCTCGAGCCCTTCCGCCCGCGCTCGCCCCTTCACGACGCCAAAGACCCCGACGCCGCCGACGAGTCGGTCGACAGCTTCTTCGCGCGCCGCTTCGGCCGCACCCTCGCCGACGACATGCTCAGCGCCATGATCCACGGCATCTACGCGGGCGATTCGCGCCGCTTGAGCGTGCGCGCCGTGTTCCCGCAGCTGTGGGACGCCGAGCGCGAGTGGGGGAGCGTCGTCCTCTCGGGCTTGTTCGGCGGGCTCGCGCGTCGCAAGGGGTGGAAGACGCCGAGTGCGTGGAGGGTGCGCGCAGATGAGGACGTGGTCGAGATGCGGAGGATAAAGGAGCGGATCGGGGCGAGCGGCGACGAGGGCAGGAGGCTCGTCGAGGCCATGGAGGGTGCGAGCGTGTGGGGCGTCAAGGGCGGCGTCGAGGGCTTGACCGAGGCGCTGCGGGATCGGCTAAAGGGCGTGGGCGTCGAGTTCTGGATGGGCGACAGGGGCAAGGTGGAGGAGGCCGAGAAGGTCGACGGCGGGTGGAAGGTGAGCCTCTCGCGCTTTTGCTCGCTCTCTCTCTCTCGCTCCTCGCCAGCTCTCTCTCTCTTTTCTTCGTACGCGTACTGATCCGTGCACGCTCTTCTGCAGATCCGCACGAGTGACGGCGAGCTCGACGCGACCCAGCTCGTGACGACCAACCCGCAGCTCCTCCCGCCCGGGCTCGCCCCGCCGCCGCTCCCCTCGGCGACCGTCAGCGTCGTCAACCTCGCCTTCTCCGTCCCCTCTTCTTTCACCTCGACCGACGATGCCCCTCGCCTGTTCCCGCCCGGATTCGGCTACCTCATCCCGCGCACGGTCCCCCTCTCGTCCAACCCGCACCGCGCCCTCGGCTGCATCTTCGACTCGGACGTCCTCCCCAACGTCGACGCCTCAGCCTCGCACCACCTCACCAAGGTCTCGCTCCTCCTCGGCGGCTCGTACTGGCTCGACGCCGTCCCGCAGCCGGGCGACCCGCGCCTCGAGCCCGACGCCCTCGTCGCCGCCGCGCTCGACACGCTCCGGCTACATTTCCCCGACGTCGACCTGCCCGACCCGGCGTACGCCCTCACGAGCACGCACCGGGACTGCATTCCGCAGGTGCCGCCTGGCTCGCGCCCGCAGTTCCGCGCGTTTGGGCAGCGCCTCGCCGAGGCCGGCGGCGTCGCTGTCGTCGGCGGCGGGTACGCGTCGGTCGGCATGAACGGTGCGGTTAAGAGTGCGTGGGAGGTCGGGACGTCTTTCGCGAGGGCCGTCAACGAGGGGGACGAGGGGCACGAAGCGGAGAAGAAGGCGAGGGAGGTCGTCAGGACGGGCACTGAGATGTGGCAGCTGTAGATCGTGATCCCAGATGCTCCTGCAGCGCCCTGCTCATAGAGACTCGCTCTGGCACTAGCCTGCTCGAGAGCGAGCGGTCAAAATCTGAGGAAGCTGCTCTCGACGTCTCGTTCTCGCAAGACAGGCAAAGATCTCGCTCGGAATACAGCCTCCTCGTCACCAGTCCTCGAAGCCAAGGTCGACGTTCCAGCTGCGCGCAGACCGAGAGAGGGTCAACTCTGGGTCGTTGAGCGAGAGCGACGGGGAAGAGGTCCGAGCGCACTCGGGCTTGATGAAGCGCTTGCCCTTGGTCTTGTGCAGCGAGTTGAGCGTCTCCATGTCGTCGTCGTCGAGCTTGACGAGGCGCAAGTTGTCGACGATGCGCTTCTCCGTGACGCTCTTCGGGAGGACGACGACGCCGCGGTTGACTGCGCTCGAGAGGCTCGTGCGCAGGGTCAGTTCTCGATCGACGGCTGACAGAAGGAGCGAGAGTGCAGTGCGAGACGCACCCTGATAGCTGATGAGGACGGTGCCAGCCGAGACGCCGTGCTTGTCGGCGATCTGCTGGATCTCCTCGTCCTTGAGCAGCGGCGAGTCGGTCGAGCCGAGGGGCGAGTAGGCCTGCGGAATGATGTCCTTCGACTTGAGGTAGACGATCAGGTCGTGCTGAGGGAGATACGGGTGAAGCTCGATCTGCAGGGAGGGAAGGAAGGACGAAGAGCCGTCATTTGGGAAGGTCGCGAAACTTCGACGAGCTCGTCGTGCGCACCTGGTTGACAGCTGGGGCGACATTGGCCGTCGTGAGAAGCTTCTCCATCATCTTCTCGGAGAAGCTGAGGAAGAGGGGTGAGGCGGGTGAGGAGGACCGAGCGTCAGCGGTTCGTCGGCTCAACGAGGTCGACCTGCTCGCGAGCGAGCGCGACGCACTTGGAGACGCCGATCGCCCTGACGAGGCCCTTCTCGAGGACCGCCTCCATCTGCTTCCACGTGTCATTGATGGTCCACTCAGTGTCCTGCCGGCGAGGAAGCCTCGAGCGTCAGCGGGAACGGCGAAATCGCGCAGCGCACGAGCGCCGCGCACCTTGTCGCGACTGCCGTCCTCGAGCTTCGGGAAAAGCGGGTCGTTGCCGTTCGGGTTGAGTGGCACGGGCCAGTGGATGAGGTCTGTGCGTGCGCCGAGGAGGTCAGGTTTGGGAAGGTTGAATTCCGCGACGCGACGAGCTGCTCGCAGCGACGCACACAGGTCAAGGTAATCGACACCAAAGTTGCTCAGCGACGTCTTGACGGCACGCTCGACGTCGCGGTGCGAGGTGCACCACAGCTTCGACGTGAGGAAGACATCCTCGCGAGGAACGCCCGACGCCTTGAGCCCTTGGCCGACCTCGCGCTCGTTCTTATATACGAGTGCACCGTCGATGTGTCGGTAGCCGTTCCTGAGCGCGACCTCGACGGCGTGCTCGACCTCGCCGGGCTTGCTCTGCCACGTTCCTGCGAGCGTGCGAGAGGAGGTCGGGTCAACTCACGGTCGCTCACGATCTGCTCGGGAGGCTCGCTCGCTGCTTGTAATTCTCTCAGAGTTCGTCTGGAGAAGCGAGGGTGCTGCCCGGATGCAGCGAGGAGCTCGACCGGGAGGTGAGGAGGACGCACCAAGGCCGACGGCGGGGATCCTCCCGCCGTGCGAGAGCTTGTAGGTTGGCACGTCGATGAGCTGAGCAGGCATGGTCGACTCGCAGACGTTCTGAGTAGAGTGAGAAAGAGAGGAGAAGTTCCCTGGCCGACTGCGTCGCCTCGTCGAGCAAAATGCGGGGGTCGGCGGGTCGCGGTTCGCCAGCCTGGTGGCTGAGCGCTGTTGACAAAGAGGGTGGCTTGCGTCCCGTCTGCCGCTTCTTGCACAAAGCCTTGGCTCTCTCGAGCGTGGGCTCGTCGAGAACGGAACTTGCGCAACGGCAAGGCCGGACCGAGGAAGGGGAAACAGCGCTCGAGCCTCTTTTTCTCTCTCTCGAGCGCTCGTCCTCACGGCCGCTCTCGAGGACAGAGCAGATGGCACGAACGTCTATGGATTGCACAGTCGAGCCTAGAGCTCGTCCTTGACGCGTCCGCTCGCCGCCGGCGCGGCCTGAGCCCGCTCCTCGACAAAGCTCTCGCGCTCCTGCTCCTGCTGCACCGCCTGCTCGAGCTCGTGCGCGCCCGCCTGGAATGCCGCAGCCGACGATGACGACGCCGTCGAGTCGTTGGCGAGGACGCGCTTGGCGAGCGCGGCCACCTCGTCGTCGTACTCGGACCACTCGGGCAAGAGGCGGCGAGCTCGCTGCAGCTTGGGCTCGTGGGTCGCCGGGTTGTTGCACAGGTCGATCGCTGTGAGAGCACGCAGAGTCAGCCAAGGCGCAAGGCGAGAGCGAGGCGACGGCTGCAGAGGAGGACGCACTCTTGGCTCTTGCGAGGCTCTCGTCGCTGCACCACGTCTCGCACCACAGCCACTCTTGCGGCAGCGTGTACTGCGCGCACAGATTCGAGGCTTCAGCTCACGGAGGAGATGCAGGAGAGGATAGAGGGGGAGGGACGCACGATGGGGATGTCGCGCCACGCCTGGTTGGGAAGATCCTGGTCGAGGTTGGCGAGCGAGTTGGGGTCGGCCGACAGCGCCTGGTACTGCTGCCGCAGGCGATCGCCGGCGGCAATCTGGCGGAAGCGGTCGAGGTCGACGACGTAGAGCGCGCTGATGTGGTACGGCCGGCCCTGCAGGTGCTTCTCCCAGTAGCTGTTGCCGAACCAGAGGGCGTCAGCGCTGCAACGCGTACGGGCACAAGAGAAAGAGAGGGTCGTCGAGACGAGACGAGGCGAGGGACGACGAGGAGAGGAGGAAGCCGGGAGAGCGAGAGCGGCGAGACGTACCCAGTCTTCCAGAACCGGAACCCCTCCATCTCCTCGCGGTCGTCGCCCATCGGCGTGTAGGCGTACGGCGCACCTTCGAGATCGAGGTCGACGAGCTCCTTGAGGTCGGCGCGGACGATCCTGCGGCGGCGAGCGGGTTCAGCACGCAGGACTAAGGCGGAAGGGGTGCGAGCGCAGGGCCGACGACGTACTGGTCCGAGTCGACGAAGATGACGCGGTCGAGCTCGAGCGGGAAGAGGACGTCGAGGAAGAGGATCTTGTAGCTGCAGGGAGGCGTCGAGTCAGCCTCGAGACGTCAAGAAGGGGAAGAGAGAGGAAGGCGTGCACGGACCCCCAGATTTTGCGCTGCTTCTCCTTCTGGTCGCGCAGCCAGTGCGGCCACTTGTAGGTGACGAGCTCGTAGTCGAAGCCGTACTCGGCGGCGACGTGCGGCAGGAACGCCTTGAACGACGGCGAGAGGAAGTTCTCGATGAACCAGAATTTGACGCTACTGCTCGTGTGCCGCATGACCGAGACGCACATGAGGAACGCCATGCGCTGTAGGAGGCGCTCCATAGTCAGTTCACATCGCCAGGACGGAAGAGAGAGCGCTGCGCACCTCGTAGAGGAGGCCCGACGCGACCGTGAAGACGTTGATCTCGGCGCCCTTGCCCGTCGAGACGACGTCCTTGCCGCTCGAGCCGCCGCCGAAGAAGGGCAGCCTGTCGAGAGGAGCGTCAGGAGGAGCTCGCTGGAGGTGAGAGACAAGAGGGAGGAGCACGCACATGGATTTGAGACGCTCGACGACGCCGCCGCCCGACTCGCTCTTGGCCGCCGCACCCGCCGCCGCCGACTCGTCAAGGAGCTCCGTTAGCTCATGCCCAGGGTTGCGGTAGAAGCGCGGGTAGAGCGTGAGGCCCTCGAGCGTCGACACGACGAACGAGTCGCCCGTCGTCGCGATGTCGCCGCTCTTCCACCCGTCGGCGCCCGTGCTCTCGAGCTCGTACACGTCGGCGCCCTTGCCCGAGCGGATGCCGAGACGCCAGACGCCGGGTGCCGCCTTCCACTGGGCGTAGCCGAGGTTGGCCATGACGGTCGTGCTGCGGGCGAGGTGGGAGAGCGACGTGAGTCAGGTTCGACGGGCGAGCGCGGGGAGAACGGGACGCACTCGACGCGCTGCTCGTGCGGGCTCGACTCGGCGCCGCTCTTGAGCTCGAGCTGCAGCCCTCGCGGCGGCCTGCTCGACGGGAGCTCTCGCGCGTGCGCCTCGACGACGAGCGCCTCGAGCTCGAGGACGGCCTCGACGCCCTTGGCCTTGCTCCACTCGGGCAAGTCGGCGAGGCGGATGTTGTCGAGGTCGTGCACGCTCGTCTTGGGGAAGGCGAACCACGACTTTTGCGCGTCGACGCCGAACGTGAGGAGGACGTCCTCGGGGACGTTGTTGAAGCGGACGCCCGGCTGGATCTCGTCGCCGCTGGTCGTGTCGAAGCGAGGCTCGCGCTCGAAGACGTACTCGTAGAAGCGCTTGATCGGGACCTCGGTGACGTGGAGCGACGGGTTGAGGTAGAGCCGGACGTGGGTCGTGTTGAGGCCGGCGAGCGTCTTGATGATGGGCGCCCAGCGTTGAGCGAGCTCGGTGGCCGGGTCGACGACGACGGCAACCTCGAACAAGGCGCCGCGAGACAAGTTGCCGATGACCGAGCTGTGTCAAGGCGCGAGAAGGTCAGGCTCGAGCAGTTCACGATGAGGAAGGTCGCTGCCGACGCACCTGTGGTGGCTGAGCAGGGCGTCGTAGCTCCTCGAGCGCTCGACGGGACCGCCACCAAACATGCCCTGCGCAGGGTCGGGCAGGTGCGCGGCGCCGACGATCGAGGTCGCGAGGTTGTAGGCGTGCGAGATGGTCGACCTGCGCGCCGACGACGGTCAGCTCTGCTTCTCGGCGCAGGAGGCGTGAGAGACGCACCGGCTAGCGTGCATGAGGTCAAACACGGTCGAGTTGAAGGCGGTGACGATCGGCTCGATGCGCTTCTCGAGCTCGTGGGCGAAGAGGGTGCGCAGGTCGGGAAGGCCGAAAGCGCCGTCCGGGAAGGGGCCGACGACCTACGAGCGGTAGCGACGAGTCAGCAGCTGTCATGACGAACTCGGAGAGAGGAGGAGGAGAAGAGAGAGGGAGCGCACGCGGCCGTTGATGACGATGCCGTTCTCGCCCGGCCCGAAGCCGAGCTTGGCGACGAGCCACTGCAGCTCCTCCCACCACAAGAGCGCGTCGAACGCCTTCTCCTTGTCGACGCCCTTGGTCTTGAGGAGGTCCTTGAGCGGGTTCTCGGCCTGCCACGAGAGGCCGACGCCGTCCTCGGGCCCCTCGGACGAGATCGAGAGGTCGATCCAGCTGATGAGCTCGCCGGGCAGGATCTCGTCGAGCTTCTTGGCCTTGTGCAGCGCCCAGAGCGTGTTGGACAGGGCGTAGGCGTGCGGCGCGTCCTCGAAGCTGGGCGGGTTGTGCAGGAACGAGAGGCGGACCTTGGTCGAGTGGTCGGCGAGCTGCAGGGCGGCCTTGGCGAGCTGTGCGCCAGTCGGCGTGTCAAGGTCGGTGACGATGAGCATGGTGGCGACGGCAGGTGGGCCCTCGACGTCGTAGCCAGTCGTTTCGTTGAGGTCGCCCGAAGCTGCAGAAGGGTCGACGGGGTCAGCTAGGGGTCCGTGCGCGACATGCTGCAGCTGCTGCAGCGGCGACGACGACTCACCGCCCTCGATGTAGAAGCCGTGCGTGAACGTCCTGTCGACGCCGTCGAACGCCTTGGCGAGGTTGACGACCTTGAGCGGGTTGCTGTCCGAGACGAAGATGAACGGGTTGCGGCGCTTGTGCGTCGTCGGCAGGTTGACGAAGAACGTCTTGGCGTCGGTGCTGTCCGTGAGCGACTGGAGGTAGAACTCCTGCTGGAGGAACTGGGTGTGCAGGGCGAGCGTGCGCTGCAGGTTCTGGCCAAAGTCCTGTGGGGGAACGGGCGTCAGCTCCGCTCGTGCGTGACTGCTTGACCGGACGAGAGGACGCACGTCATCGAGAGGGAAGTAGGCGCCGTTCATGAAGAAGGAGCCGAGCTGGGCCGTCTCGTCGTCCTCCTCGAGGCTGTTGGGCAGCGCGACGCCGAGTCGCCGCAGGTACTGCCGAGCCTTGTTGAGCCGCGAGTGCGACGCCGACGCCTTGTACCGCCCGACGCCCTTCTGCACGTCGTCGTACGACGCGAGCTCGCCGCCGTCGATGGGCGGGAGGCGGCCGGCGACCTGCTCGTACTTGCGGCGGGCGAGCTCGACCGTGACGCGCTGGCCGTTCGCGGCCTTCTGCAAGCTCGCGAGGAACGTCATGGCGGGCCCGCGACCGACGGCGTCGGTCAGGTACCACAGGAGCTGGGCGAGGTGCGTCTCGACGGCGTCCTCGGCGCCGAGCGGCGAAACGAGCGGGACGACGCCGAACCGGATCGGGATGCCGCGCGACACGAACTGCTTGACGTTCTCGGTGATGAGGGCGAGCGAGACGGGCTGCGAGAGATCGAGGACGAAGACGACGTTGTTCAGGTTCTTGGCGACCTGGCTCATAGAGCCGGGGTAGCTCGGGCGGAGCAGCTGCAGGATGGGCTCGAGGGCGTCAGCGGGTGCGCCAAGGGATGAGAGAGGCAGCGAGGGGACGCACGTCGCGGACGGAGGTCGGCCACGACTGGTAGCGGCGGTCCTTCTCGAGGTCGTTCCACCAGAGGATGACCTGCGAGCCCTCGTCGCGGTCGGTCGCGTCGTACAGCTCGCCGAGCGCGTCGGCGTCGATGCGGTCGCGCATGCCGCCCGACGCCTTGGCCTTGGGCCCGCCGTTGATGAGGAGGTCGCGCACGTCGCTGCCCGAAAGGTGCGGGCTGAGGGCGGCGAGGTCGGCGAGGACCTTGCGCTCCTTGCGCATGAGGCGCATGAGCGCGAACGGGTCGACGTCGGCGTCCGAGAGAGGGATGCCGTTGAGGAAGAAGTGTGGACGCATGGCGAGGCGGGACGACATCTGGTTGTTCGAGACCTCGGACATGAGGTGCGGCGACGGGTTGGGGACGAGCGCAGGAAGGTGCGATGCGAGTCGGGGGAATGCCGAGGTGATGTCGACGAAGGTGCTGAACGGGTCCTCGGACCCGAGGATGAGCTGAGCGGTGCGGACGCCGAGTTCTGCGCGAGAGAGGCCTGGTCAGGAACAGCTCGTCGCGAGACGAGGGTCCGAGCGCGTGACGCACCTGCAACGTCGGCCTTCTTGACCGCCTCCATCTTTGCTGCCGCACCGCCCTCGATGCCGAGCACCTCGTGCGCCGGCTTGGCGCCGCTCGACGAGCTCGCGCCGGCGAGGCGGTCGTCGATGACGAGGTAGTCGCTCTTCTTGATGTCGAGCGCGGCGCCGTACCCGCCGAGGACGAGCTTCTTCTGCTCGAGCCGCGCCTTGGTGCTCGGCTTCCACCGCAGGACGAGCTGCAGCCTTGGCGCGTACGACCTGGCCGGCGGCGGGACGGTCGGCGAGGGCGCGCCCGTCAGGGCAGGCGGCTGCGCCTTCGGGTTCGACTGCGTCGGCGGCTTGGGATTGGAGAGGGAAAAGAGGAAGGTGAAGAGCTGCGGGAAGGTTGGCGAGGTTGGCGAGGCGTAGAGGACGAAGCGCGGGAGGGCGGCGACGCGAGGCGTGACATGGTCGAAGGGGTACAAGCGCGGTCGAGGCTGCGAGTCGAGGCTGTGTGCGAGGATGTCAGTGTCGAGGCTTCTGAGCGAGAGTAGAGAAGGAGGAGGGCGAGGACGCACTGGTCGGGAAGCTCGATGGGCGACGACTTGTCCTTCTGCTCGAGCCCAAGGATGGCCCAGAACTCGTCCTCGCTGCACGCCCTCGCGCCTCGGACGTCGATCCAGCTCTCGCAGGACGGCGCCGCCTCGTCGGCGTCGCTGGCCGGCTCTGCCGTCGCCGCGGTCGCCATCTCGCCAGCCGCGCCTGCCATCGCGCCGACCTCGGCCTCGCGCTCCTCCCAGACGCGCCGCATGCCCTCGAGGAGGACGGTCGTCTCGCGGTTGGCGAGTGCGAGGCGGATCCCGTCGCGGACGCCCTGTTCGCGGACGAGCATCGAGCGCGTCGCGCTGGCCTCGAGGAGGGCCAACGTCTCGGCGGGCGTGACGGTGCCCTCGGGCGCAAAGATCGGGTTGGTGCCGGCATTGACGAAGCGCTGTGCGCGGTGCTGGGAGAGGGGAGGAAGGGGCTCGCGGAGGAACTTGGGCGAGTGGGGGTGGGAAGCGAGGAAGGTGATGAGGGGAAACAGCGACCCGGGCGCTTCGAGCTCGACCGTCTCGCTGTGGGAGGTGACATGGTCAGCTTAGCTCGCCTGGTAGAGCGCACAGGGACGCACAGGTACTGCGAGACGAGATCTGGAGCTGGCCACGCCGTCTCGATGCGGGCCGTGACGGGCGGCGACGACGAGCTGCAGGCGCTGGTTGCGGCCACCAGCAGGCCGACTAGCCCGCTCAGGAGCATCGTGCGGCGACTCGCAGGCTCGGGCGAGGTGAGGAGACGAGGTGAGGGCCGCCGACCTCGGCTCGCGCTCCACCGCGGCCAAGTCCCTTCTCAAGTTGCTCTCTCGCTCCCGCTCTCCACGCTGCAGGACACCTTGCACGTTTTAGAATGCACGAGAAGAAGGAGGGGGAACTGCAAGAGAGACGATGAGAGGCACAGCTGGTGGTGGTCGAGAGGCGAGAGAAAGATGAGGAGAGGGAGAGGGGGAGGGGGAGGGGTATCCGTCGTGCGAGCCGCCGCGGGCGACGCCTTCTACGCCGAGCTCCTGAGCCCGCTCGCGCTCTTGCCGACCTCAGTGACGCCGCTGACGCGGCAGACCTGGCCGGCGAACTGCGGGTGGTACCGCGCGCCGGTGAACGGGTCCTCGACGGCCTGCGCCTGGCCGTACAGCGGCGTCAAGCTCGCCGGGCACACGTCGAACGCCTGGTGCACGTCGTAGTCGATGTCGATCGCGTCGCGCGGGTACCGGTTGGCCGTCTGGAGGACCGTGTTGGCCTGCTGCGCCACGTTGGGCGCCGGGTTGAGGTCGAGCAGCTTTTGCGCAAACGACGCCGCCGTCGGGTAGTTCTTGGCTTTGGAGAAGGTCGTCATGGCGAGGCGGAGCGCGAGCTGGAGGTGGGCGGGCTGGAGGCGGCAGTGCGTAAAGTAGGCGGCGAGCTCGAGCTGGCGCTTGAGCTGCGCCGGGTCGGCGGCGATCCTCCGTCGCTCAATCTCGAGCGACAGGCCGATGAGGTACTCGCGGCAGACGATGACGAGCTCCTGCAGCTCGGCCGCCTCGGCCGCCGTCGACGTGACGACGAGGAGAAGCGACTGGAGGATGGCGCGGAACAGGTCGGCCGCCTCGACGAACTTGGCGCGCTGGAACGCCGCGTACGCCTCGCGCAGCTTGCCCGACGTGATGCCGTGCAGCGACAGGGTCGCGACGGGGAGGACGCTCCTCGGCTCGGCGCGCTCGGCGTTGCGCCGCAGCGGGATCTCGAGCGGCGGGAGCGACGGCGCTGCGGGGAGGTACAGGCGCGACGAGCGGTACACGCCGAGGAAGACGGGCTTGAGCGGCGCAAAGTTGACGACGCCGACCTGGCGGTTGAGGAGGCCCATGGCCGTCTCGAACGAGCCCGCCGCCACGTGGTCGGCCGCGAGCGGCGAGTTGCGCACCCACAGCTCGGCTTCGGGGATGCCGGGCTGCACCGCACCTGCGAGCTCGTCGTCGGCACCTGCGCCGCCGAGCTCTGCTGCGCCCTCGCCGCCCGCCTCGCCGCTGCCACCGTTGAGGTAGGCGTCGTCGGCGCCTCCTGCCGCCGCGCCGTCGCCGTCCTCGTCGGCGAGGTCCCACGCGTCCTCGGCCTCCTGCGCCGCCTGCCGGTCGAGCGCGTTGCCGTCCTCGGCCGCCCACGCGAGCCCGCCCCCCTCGCCCGCGACGGCCTGCTCGAGGAGGTCGTCGCCGTCGTACGCGTCGAGGCCGGTCGGCTCGCCGCTCGCGGCGGCGGCGAGGGCGCGGTCGAAGAAGCTCTCGGTGACGCCGACCGAGGGCCAGTTGTGCTCGAACGTGTGGGTGACGATGGGCGGAGGGCGCAGGGTCGAGCGCTGCGGGAGCGACGCGGGGAGGACGCCGGCGACGTCGTCCTCGGTGAGGCCGGCCTCGTCAAGGACCTGCTGCGCGACGTCGTCGAGGCCGTTCGTCTTGGCCGTCATGTAGGCGAGCGGGTACAGGCCCGCCTCGAGGAGGACGGCGACGCGCGCCTCGACGTTGCCCGTGTAGAGCGCGTTGTGGAAGCGCGACATGGGGTCGCCGCGCATCTCGGCGATCTTGCTCATCTTAGCGAGCTTGTCCTGGTTGCCCGTCGTGAGGTACAGGAACGAGAGGCGGTCAAAGTTCTTGGTGCGCTGGTAGGCGACCTCGACGATCTTGTGGTTGCCCTGCTTGAGCGCCTGCTGGCCGAGGCGCGCCCACGTGTCCTCGCGGTCGAGCGCCTTGGCCATCTCGAGCGCGACGTCGAGGTTGCCGCACTCGATGGCGAGGTCGAACCGGGTCGTCTTGTCCTGGACAAAGTGGAGCGCGATCTGCGAGCGGCGGCGGCGAGGACGAGTCACAGCGTCAGCTCCCAGAGCTCCAACCAGGAGCGCGAGCGCTCGCCGCCTGCTCGAGACGGCGGGCGAGGGCGCAGAGAGGGAGGAGAGCGGGCGAGCGGACGCACCTCGGGGAAGCCCTTCTTCTGGAGGTAGGCGATGATGCTTTGGCCGACGAGGTTGCTCGTCTTGATGATGTGGAGGACCTCGTCGTAGTTCTTGCGCACGAGGGCGAGCTTGAACCGGTACTCGGTCGGGTCGATGACGAGCGTCTCGGGGCGAGCGTCGCGCGTCAGGACGTGCACCTGCTTGCCGCGCACCCGGGTCAGGTACACGGGCTGCTCGAGCGTCTTGATGATGCCGTTGTCGCCGTTCGGGAGCGCGTACTTGACGTGGTTGAGCGTCGTGTACAGGAGGACGCCGGCGTCGTCCCATGCGCCGCTCTTGATCCGGATCGTCTCGTGGATGAGGTTGGCCTGGCCGAGCGTCTTGTTGGCGAGCATGATCGTGTGCTTGGACAGGAGGGCGACCATCGTGTTGTCGTGGTTCCACACGACGTACTTGACGAGGGGCGTCGCGAGCTCGGCGACCGTCTTCTGCTGCTGGATGTCGTACAGGACGACCGACGTCGCCGTCGACAGGAGGAGGCTCGCCGTGCCGCCGAAGAAGATGTCCTGCGTCTGGACGGGGCACTTGATCGTCTTGGTGATGGCGTTGTCGAGGTCGCGGATCTCGATCGTCTGCGCCGCGCGGTCGAGGACGGCGAGGCGGTTGCGCGCGACGAAGAGGGCCGACGAGCCCGTGCCGCGCTTGCCGTCGCTCGCGCTGTCGCGCACCTCGCCCGACGCCATGTCGCGCGGGAGGCGCACGAGCTCGTACAGGCCGTTGTCGCTCGTCGACGTGACGATGACGGCCTTCTCGGCCGGGTTGTACGACAGCGTGCGCGGCTGCTGGTACTGGGTGCCGAGGCGGCGCACCGAGACGACGCTCGTGTCCTGGCCGGTCGCAAAGTCGTGCGCGCGCACGTGCTTGTCGCGGACGTAGAAGAGCGTGTTGCCGTGCGTCGCGAACGCGGGGCGCTCGCGGTCGAGCTTGAAGACGATGAGGCCCGAGTCGTGGCCGGCGGCGAACAGGTTGAGGCGCGGGTGCGCCGTGAGGACCCAGAACCGGTCGTTCTCGCGGCGGAACGTCTGGACGGCCGTGCGCTTCGACATGTCCCACACCCGGATCGTCTTGTCCTCCGAGTCCGAGATGATGAGCTCGTGCTTGGGGTGGAAGAGGGCGCTCGAGACGTTGTTGTAGTGGCCGCGGCACGTGTCGACCTCCCACGCCTTGGTCTCGCTCATGCGCCACAGCTTGATCTGGCGGTCGTCGCCGCACGAGACGATGAGCGGGAGCGTCGGGTGGAACGTCGCCCAGTTGACGCCGCGGTCGTGGCCCTCGAGGACGTACTTGACGACGGCGTCCGTGTTGCCAAACAGGTCGGCCTGGCCGGCGTTGGCCCGCTGGATCTGCTCCTCGAACGAGAGCGGCGCCGCCGTAGTCGACTTCTTGCGCAGGCCTGCGGAAGACGAAGCGAGGGCGTCAGCTCGGGAGCGAGGTGGAGGACGAGGTGCGCAAGAGCGGGAAGAGCGAGGGACGCACCCGAGATGTCCCACACGCGCACCGTCTGGTCCATGGACGCCGACACGACGTAGTCCTCCTTCGGGTGGAACTGGGCGCACCTGCGAGGCGAGGGAAGGGGAGAGGAGGAGGAGAGGGTCAGGACCGTGCGCTCGGGGCAGACGGCGGGAGCTCGTCGAGCTGTCGCGCGCTCGAGGGCGTCGAGGGGGGAAGGGTGAGACGCACATGATGTAGTGGTTGTGGCCCGTGAGGATGGCGATGCACGTGCGGCTCTGCCAGTTCCAGATGCGGATCGTCTGGTCGTCGGACGCCGAGATGATCCAGGGCTGCTCCGGGTGGAAGTAGACCGAGCGGACGTAGTCGAGGTGGCCGTGGAGCGTGAACAGGCAGCGGCGCGTCTTGTAGTTCCAGACCTTGATCTTGTAGTCGTCGCCGCCCGAGACGAACAAGGGCTGGGTCGGGTGGAAGTCGATGCCGCGCACGGGGCCGTCGTGCTCCTCGAAGCGGTCGACGAGGACGCCCATCTGGAAGTTCCACAGCTGGATCGAGCCCGAGTGGAGGCTCGCGGCGAGGAGCGTCAGGCGCGGGTGGAACGCGATGCCCTTGACCCGGTTCGACTTGCTCTCGAACTGCAGTGGGGGGTGCGCCGAGGTAGTGGAGGTGGCGAGAGTGGGACAGTGGATGTATTCGAGTCAGTGGCAGCTCCTGGAACGCGGCGAGGCGAGAGGTAGAGGGGACGCGACACGAGGGGTGGTGGTGGGAGGAGGGGGAGCGGAGCGCGGCGACAGGGCGAGCTCCGGTGGTGGGGCGAGGGTGAGGAGAGAGGGCGTACCTTTGTGAGCATCTGCATGGTGGGCGTACGAGCCTACGGGCCGAGGTCGAGGCGGTGTGCGGGCTGGATCCGGGTGACGAGACGAGGAGGAGGACGGGGTGGTGGTGGAGCTCGAGGCAGCGGGCTGGCGCGTGGTGCACGAGCGCGTGTGGGTCGTGAGTCGAGGCACCTAGTGGGCGAGTCGTGGCAGTCGCCGAGTCGGGGCCGGGTTGAGTTCGAGGAGGGGAGGGTCGCGTCGAGGAGGAGCGCGAGGCGGGCGATTACGTTTGGCATAGTTTTGCCCGACTTGCTCGAAGGTAATCAACGGTAATGGCCCGCAGAGCTTCATCTCCCGCTCGCCCTTGTTCGCCCCTCCTCGTCGCTACCTCGCACCCAGTCGAGCACCACCGCCTGCCCGACTTTTTCTCGCCCCTCTACTCGCCTCGCGCAACCCTCGACGACTCGCCCTCGCCGCCTCGTCGCCCTCGGCCACCTTTCACCGCCTCGCCCTCCTCTTCCCTCCCTCAGGTAGCCCTTGCCATGATCATTCCCGTCCGGTAAGCAGCCCTGTTCACTCTTTCAACCATCTGGGCGTGTACCGGACCGAGGAGCGCGCCCCTGGGTGGAAAGCTCGCCGAGCCGTCCTTGTCCAGCTGCTCTCGACACCTCTCCCCGCTGCAGCAACACCCCGACTGACTCGCCGAATTGCTCCCCGGTCACAGCTGCTTCAGTTGCGGTGCGCCGACCCGCTCTCGCCGTCCTCGTCGCGGTCGTTGACATCTCTCGCACTCCCTCCTCCCCCTCTCCCTGTCTCTGCCTCCTCGCCACTCTCTGTGCTCGTCTCTGCGCACAGGCAAGGTCGTCGGCGATCGCTGGACTGCGTACCTGCAGCTCCTTGAGGCCGGCCACAACGAGGGGTCCGTCTCGCCCTCGCCCTCCCTCTCCTCCCCTCTCGTCGCGCTCGGCTGACCCTCTCCTTGCTCCTCGCGCACGCAGCGAGGCGCTCGACGGCCTCGGGCTCAAGCGCTACTGCTGCCGCCGCATGGTCCTCACGCACGTCGACCTCATTGAGAAGCTCCTGCACTGTGCGCTCCCCCTCTCTCCTTTCTTCCTCCTCGCGCTCAGCTTTCCTGACCCTCTGCCTCCCTCGCAGACAACCGTGAGCCTGCTCTGCGACGTCACAGCGCCTCCTGGGACCCAGCTGACCTTCTTCTTGCGACCCCGCAGCCATGGAGCGTCGGCAAGGTGCTTGAGCGGGCGCGCTCGCGGCGGACAAGCGGCTCGAGCGGTTGGACGGTGGCGAGGTCTCTTGCGCTCGGCGCAGTGCAGGCGGCGTGTAACGTGTACGACCATGCTCTTCTCTTCTCTGTTTCGTCGCCGTCGCTCGTTCGGCTCGCCTCGCGCTTCCGCCGCGCTCGCACCCCTCGCGTCCGCCCGCTCGGTCCTTACGGACGGCCTCCTGTCTCTCTCACGGTGTCGGCGATCGAGACGGGGAGCTCGGTGTCGAGCGGAAATTCCGCCCGCCGCAAGGCTGCTCGCCGCTCGCCGCGTGGCGCCAATCTCGCCGGCCACTCGCCCTCTCCTCGCTCTCTCTTTCTCGCCGCGCCCTCTCCGCTCTCGACTGCAGCACCATGTCGACCAGTGCCAACGAGCCCCTCCCGCACGCCCCTGCGTGAGTGCACGTCTCTCGTCCCTCCCTCGGCCGCACGGACCTGCTCACACTCTCCGTCCCGCTCGCTCGCAGGCCCTGGCTCCTCACGGGCTCGTCGTGGATCATCCCGCTCCACACGCCCTTCAGCGAGACGCCGATCCCGCTCCCCGCCGGGTCGTACGCGCCGTTTGAAGCCGGCTCGACCGCCGACCTCTCGGGTCGCTACCACGGCGGCGCCGGCATGGTGCTCATCCTGCGCTACGACCACACGAACGTCGGGCCCTACGACGAGCTCATCCTCGTCCCGGGCTTGTTCTCGAGCGAGCACGAGGGCGAGGGCGTCAAGTACGACTGGGCCATCTCGCGCATCGTCGTCTCGAGCGACCGCTCGACCGTCAACGTGCGTCTTCCTCTTCCCTTTGCGCTTCTGCGTGATGCTGATGCTTACACTGTGCTTACAGGGACGGCCGGCCTGGGGCATGCCAAAGTAAGCGAGCTCTCGGCGCTCGTCCTCGACCATGCGCACTGACCCCTTCCTCGTCCTCGCGCTGCAGGCACCGCGGCGTCTTCTCCTTCACGCCCTCGCCGACCTCGCCCTCGTCAACCCTGATCACGGTCGCGCACCCGACCTCGCCCGACAAGCCCTACTTCCGCACGCTCGTCCGCGACTCGTGGGCGACGCCGTTCCCGCTCCCCGTCTCGACGCACTGGCTCGCCCTCGCGCCCATCAAGGCCCTCCTCGCCGGCTACAAGCCGAGCCTCGTCCAGCTGCCGCTCCCCGCCGCGCTCGGCGACTCGGCGTCCGCCCACGCCGTCGGCGAGCACAAGCTCGCCCAGCTGCGCGAGACGGGCCAGCGCCTCGACGCCTTTGTCGCGTGCCCCGAGCCGCTCCGCGTCGACTTTGCCGCGACGGGCCGCTGCCGCGTGTGCGTCGTCGAGCCGGCGCCGTACGCCCCGGGCGAGCGCAAGGTCGGCGCCGACGAGGAGCAAGAGTGGGCCGAGCTGGGCGACGGCGTGGGCTTCCCGCGCTTCCGGCCCCTCTCTAGGGTCGGCAGCTTCCACATGTCGAGCTTCAGCATGGACCTCTCCAAGGGCGTCGTCCTCAAGCTCAAGCTCTGAGCTGCCGAGCCCGTCGGGGCCCGTGCGCGCGCGTCGCAGCGGCGCCGGCCGCTCGTAAGCGGCGAGGAGGACTCTGCGAGCTCGAGGACCTGTGTAACGCGACTCTATTTCTGTCGAGCACGAGCGCACGAGAGCTGTACAGCGAGCCTCTCCGCGAGGGTCGGCGAGAGCAAGTCGTCCTCGACCAGCACTCCCTCGGCGAGCCCGAGTGCGGCGAGCTCTTTCAGCTCTCGAGACGGACCCTTTGAGCTGATGCGATGCGGTAAGAATACACCCGGGGACAACACCAAGGACCCGCTCGCCCTCCCCCACCTCCTCGTTCCTCCTCGAGCACGTCGACCTCGATCCTGCGCTCATGCGGGGATGACGGCGCCCTCGGCCGGGAGCGGAAGCTTGGGGTGCTTGGCCTCGAAGTGGTCTGCGAGTTCGAGAGGGATCAGCTAGGGCAAGCGAGAGCAGGACGCGGCGACTGCACACGACGTCGAGCTGCTGACGAACAGCAGGCAGGGCGAGACCGCGCGAGAGCGTGTCGGGCTCACCTTTGAAGTTCTTGTAGTCGGACATGGGAGCCTTGCACGCCGGGCACGAGATCTGCAGCGAGAGGAGGGAGAGGGAGGGAAAGGAGGATCAGCTCGGTCAACACGGCGGCAACGGGTGCAGGCGGGCAGGAGACGGTGCGAGACGCACCTTGAGGCCAGCAGCACGGGTCGAGAGCTGCGACTTGCCGCCAGCAGCCTTGGCCATCTTCTCGCGCGACTTGGCCCTGCGAGGAGGAGATGAGGAGGTCAGCTCGAGCTCCTTCGGCGGTCGCCGCTCGCGGGCCGCAGGGAGGGGGACGAAAGGGTAGAACGCACTGAGCCTGTTCCTTCTGCAGTCCGCGAGCCATGTCTGAGCCGTGTGGTGGGTGGAGGAGAGGCGAGCGCACCCTCCGCCGTGAGCCTCGAGCCGGCTCCCCTCTTCCTCCGCTCGCTCACCCGCTCTCGCACGTGCTGCGCCAGCTAGCGCACAGCCCCGCTTGCTGAGCTGCGCTCGACCCCTCGGCGCGCGAGCCTCGATCCGGGCGAGCCGCGCCGCCCTCCTCTCCTGCTCCCCGAAACCGGGCCTCTCGAGCCGCCGTTCGTCCGTCGGCGATGAGCCCGTAACTAGCGGCGGAAGGTGGAGCTTCGGCTCTGTTGCTCTCTTCCTCTCGCCCTGCTCGACTCGACCCGCTTGCTCGTGTCGACGCCGCCATGGCGACCAAGACTCGCGCCCCTCTCCCCGTCTCGCCTGGGTCCGTCCTCACCTCCTGCCCCGCTCTCCTCGACCTGCACAAGCTCATTCTCCTCGCCTGCAGGCCCTGGACGCTCAACGGCGAGGCCTGGATCTTCATACTCCGCGATCAGCCCTTCTCGGAGACGCCCGTCCCCCTCCCCGAGGGCAACTACGCGCCGCTCGAGAAGGGCAGCGAGGGCGACCTCAGCCACCGCTTCCACGGCGGCACCGGCCTCTTTCTCGTCATCAGATACAGCAATACGCCCGGTCAGTCTTCGTCCTCGCCGCCGGGGCCTTCGAGCGGGTCCGAGCGCGCCGGCTGACCCTCCTCCGCCCTTCTCGTTCTCCCCAGTCGGCCCCTACGACGAGATCATGATCGTCCCAGGCCTCTTCTCGTACAAGGTCAAGGGCCGCAAGGACAAGCTGTACCGCTGGGCGATCACGAGGCTGTATGTCTCGCGCGACGAGTCGACCTGCAACGGTGCGCTCCTCTTTCTCTTTCTCGCTCTCCCGCCGTCGACGCGCTCCTGCTCACGCTCGCTCTACTACACAGGACGGCCCAACTGGGCGATCCCCAAGTAGGTCATCAAGGTTCTTGATCCTGCGCTCGAACCCCTCTTCCACGATGAGCTCTGACTGGGGCTCTCCGCGCAGGCACACGGCCGACTTTACCTACACCGACCTCGCCGACGGCTCGCAGCAGCTCACGGTCCAGCACCCGGTCCCCGGCGCAACGCCCTTCTTCCGCTGCCGCCTTCAGCACTCGCGCCTCACGCCCTTCTCGTTCCCCGTCTCGACCCAGTGGCTCGAGACGCGCCTCTCCAAGACGCTCCTCGTGCGCCACTACGAGATCGAGCTCATCCAGCCGCCGTGCCCGGCCGCCGAGGGCGACGACGACCCGCGCATCAAGCACGAGGGGCAGCGCGCCGAGGCGCTCAAGCAGGGCACGGGCTACCGCCGCGTCCTGCACCCGGCGTCGGGCTGGGGCAAGGCGTGCAAGCTCCTCCCGGCGCCGCCTGCGGTCGGCGAGCCTGGGTACGGGCAGGACTGGAGCGGGTTCGGCGACGGCGTGGGCTTCCCCAAGTTCAAAGGCCCGTACCTCGAGCGCCTCAACGTCCACCTCCTCACGTTCGACATGCTCGTGCCGCTCGCCGAGCTCGTCGACGTCGAGGATGATTGAGTGCAGCCGTCGTTGGCAGTCTGTGTAGCCGTCGTCGTGTTCCCCTCGCGCTCTCGAGCCCCTTCTCCTTCTCCCTCGTCTGCAACCCTCGGTTTCTTCGGTTCGCGTCGGCTCAGTGCATGCGAGGCTGTGCATTCGCTCTCGATGCCGAGCGAACGAGAGACGGACGCTTGCTTCCCCCGCCAGCTCGTCGGCCACGATCTCCGAGCGGGAGGAGGCGAGCCGCCCCTTCTCCTCCTTGGCTCTCTTCTCCCTCGCCTCGCGCTCGGCTGCGAGTGTGCTCAGCAAGCTACAAGATGCCTGCACCGGCGTCTGAGGCCATTCCCGTCTGCTCAGCGTGCGTCGTCGTCGACGTCCTCCCCGCTTCCCCACCTCAACCTCATCTCCGAGAAAGCCGGACGAAGCTCAGGAGGCGTGAGCACTGCCCGGGCGACTTTGCGCTGACCTGCATCTCCTTCTGCAGTCCATGGAGCTTGACCGGCGAGGGCTGGATCCTTCCCCTGTTCACGCCTTTCTCCGAGACGCCGATCCCGCTCCCCTCGGGCGCGTACGCTCCGCTCGAGCGAGCAACCAAGGCCGATTTGAGCAAGCGCTACCACGGTGGCTTCGGAGTAGTACTCGTTGTGCGGTACGAGTCGAGTGACGGTGCGTCGGCGGTTGCCTCTCCCTTCACCGCCCTTTCGACCGCTCGACGCGCGGCGATAGCGGAAGCTCGTCCTGACGCTCTCCCTCGCTCGCAGTCGGCCCCTACGACGAGCTCATGATCATCCCGGGTCTGTTCAGCCACTCGGCCAAGGACGGCGTCGAGCCCAGCTACGCTCTCGCCATCACGCGCATCTACGTCTCGACCGTCGCGAGCGTCGCCAACGGGCGCAGGCTGTGGGGAATCCCCAAGTGCGGCTCGTCCACCCTCTCACGACAGTCAGGAGCACGTGCTGAAGAGAGCTCCTGCAGGCACCGCGCCGACTTTGACTTCCAGACCTCCTCCTCGGGCCGCACGACCCTCTCCGTCTCGCACCCGTCTTCGCCGTCGACGCCCTTCTTCCGCATCGCCCTCCGCCCCTCGCGCCTCACCCCTCTCTCGATCCCGATCCGCACCTCGTGGCTCTCGACGAGCCTCGCGCGCGCGTGCATGGCCGGGTACGAGCCTGCGCTCGTGCAACCGCCGCTTCCGGCCGCCGAGGACGGCGACGACCAGGGCACGGGCCAGCGCGCCGACGCTCTCGTTAAGAGCGAGAAGGCGTACCGCGTCGAGCCGTCGGCGGCGGGCTGGGCGAGGGCCGTCGTCGCCGAGCCTTTTCCCGAGGACGAGGCGGTCGAGGGCAAGGAGGGCTTGAGCGCGCGCGACTGGAGCGGGTTCGGCGACGGCGAGGGCTTCCCGCGCTTCGAGGTCTACGGCGCCAGGCTCAACCTGCACGTGCGGCAGCTCGAGATGGGCTTCCCTGTGCCAAGCGTCGTTGAGGAGCGGGCGTGACGGACGAAGGGCTCGAAGGGCATCGGCTCGAGGGCTGCGTGGACCACGCGCAATGCACAGTGTCTGCAGACGTCTCTCCTGCGGAGCCGGCGTCCCGTGAGCCCGAGCGACAGCGAGGACGAGAACGAGAGGTCGAGCAAGATCTCTTCGAGCCTCTCGAGCCTCTCGAGGGAGGCGCACGGCACGAGAGGAACGGCCCTGCGATTCACTGCTGTACACAACAAGCGCTCGACGACGCACACGCATACTCGAGAAGGAGAAAGAGAGAAAGAGAAAACGCGCTCGGACCCCTCTTTCCCCGCCTCGCTCGCCGCGGCTCAGCCCGACGAGCCCTTCTGCCGCTTGACGGCACCCGTCACGCCGTCGACGTCGAGCTCGCCGAGCGGCGCACGAGGCGAGTACGAGGCGCGAGGACCGCTGGCGCCCGAGTGGACCGGCGGCGAGGGGTCGTATCTGCAGTTTGAGAAGGTCATCAGCGTGTCGCTCGAGCGCCAGAGGAAGAAGGAGAGGGTGCTCACCCTTCGCCGACCCCTCGCTTGACGCCCCTCGCACTGACGAACCCGCCCTGCGGCGGCACCTCGACCGCCGCGCCCGTCGCGCTCTTGAGCCGCTCGGGGCTGACGCCGACGAGCCCGCTCACGCCGCCGAGGCTCGCGACGTTGACGCCTCCTCCTCCTCCTGCAGCACCAGCGCCGCCCGACGTCGCGGCGCGCACGACGCCCGCACCGACGGCGAGCGCAGGAAGCAGGCCCGCCACCTTGGCCTGCGGGCGACCCGCTGGCGCCGCCCCCGCCGCGCCGCCCGAGCCCGAGCCCGAGCCCGCGCTCGTCGCCGAGTTGGACCTGCTCGGCGGGGCCTGCGGCGGGCGCAGCGCGGGCGGGCGCGCCGTGCCGAGCGCGAGAGCGGGTCCGTGCGCGTGGCCCTGCCCGAGCCGGAGCAGCTCGGCCGCGCTCGCGCTCGCCGTCCCTCCTGCTCCTGCTCCTGCGCCCGTGCCGTGCCCGTCGGCGGCGACTGTCGCGCGCCGGTGCGGCGGCGCCGACGCGGGCGTGTGCGGCGAGTTGGCCTGCTCGCGGCGCTTCTTGGCCTGCGCGAGGGCGAGGCGCTCCTGCGCGGCGGCCTTGGCGGCTTGGAGGCGGTCCGAGGGGTCCTTGGGGCTGTCGGATGCCGAGGTCGAGGCGGGCGAGGGGCGGCGCTGCTGCTGCTGCTGCTGCGGGTGGGGGACGAGCGTCGGCATCGAGGGAGGGGCGGCGAACGGCGGCTTGGCCGGGAGGAAGCTGCATGCGGCGGGAGGACGAGTGAGTGAGCTGCGTCGAAGAGAGAGGAGACGCAGAGGAGGAGCAGGACGCACCTCGTCTCGCCGAGCCCGTCGACCTCGCCAAACCCGCTGTCGCCCTCGAAGCACCTCTGCCCCGTCCTGCTCTCCTCCTCGACACCTCCCTCGCCCATCATGCTGTCCTCGCCGCCCTCGCCCTCGACGCCGAGCTCGACCGCCGCGAACATGCTCTCGTCGTCGCTGTTGAGCGGGAACTCGGTCTGCGCGCCGGCGCGGTCGTACGGGTTCGGCCCGCTCGCGCCCGTGCTCGTGTTCGTGCTCGTGCTCGTCGTAGCAGCGACAGAGGCGGCGGCGACCGAAGACGGCGCGGCGACGGTCGCTGCGCGACGCGGCGTCGGCCCGCTCGAGGCCCGAGCGCCGGGTGCAGGTGCAGCGGGACTGGAGGCGGCGGCGGTGCGCGGTGCGACGGTCGATGCGCGATGGGCCTGCGCGGCGAGGTGAGGCGGGAGCGGCGGCGGGCCCTTGGCGGGTTCCTTCTTGGGCAGCGAGGCGGCAGCGGCGGGGCGAGGCGCTGGAGGAGGCGGAGGGGGCATGGTCGAGGCGGGCGTCGGCGGGACGGCCGACGTCGAGGCGGTCGGGCGCACGTTGTCGCGCTCGGGCTTGTAGATGCCCTCAAAGTCGAACTTGGGCTGCGAACGGGTGCGAGCGAGGTCAGTGCGGTCGCGGTAAGGAGGCGACGCCAGGCGAACGAGCGCGTCGACAACGCGCTCGCTGATCGAGCAGCAGGTCCAGCGGCGCACCTTGGGTGCCTTCATCTTGGACAGGCCCTCGAGGTAGTTCTTGTCGTAGAGGCAGTTGCCGAGGAGCTTGCCAAAGTGGCGCAGCGCGCGCTTGAGGGCGTCCGTCACGGCTTCCTTCTTGCACTGCGACCACGAGGACAGAGGTCAGTGATGAGTGGGAGGAAGAGGTAGCAGGAGAGCGGGCGGGCGTGCCTTGTCGAGGGCGTCGGCCTTGGACTTGCTGTTCTCGAGCTTGCCGTACCCGACGTCCTCGTGGCTGGCGCCGTCTTGGAGGCGGACGCGGACGATGGCCGTGACGCCGATGCTCCACCGCTGCGACTCGGGGACGTAGTCGATCTGCGTGCGGGCGGGGACAAGTCAGCGAGGGTAGGTAAGGAGGAGGAGAGGCCGAGGGACGGACAAAGTCGGCCTCGAGGTACTTGATGTCGGTGTACCAGCCGTTGTAGCCAAAGATCTCGTTGGCGAGGTTGATGGCCCTCCAGCCCTCGAGGTAGCTGAGCTTTGTGCCGCCGCCGCCGGGGCGGTTGGCGACCTGGTCGGGGCCGAGCGTCTTGGAGAGGAGCGACTGGAGCTTGGCGGTGCGGTCTTGGGTGTGCTGACTCATGCCGGTGAAGCTGTTCGGGGTGCGGACCTGGCCACAGGGCGGGAGGTGGTCGGCCGGGTTGAAGGACGGGGGAGGAGGGGCGGCGTGGGACGGCTCGCGGTACATGGTGCGGGCGTGCGGGTCGAGCCAGCGGGTGGGCGGGTCTTCGCCGAGCCAGTTGGCCATGGCTGGCTCGCCTGTCGAGGTCGAGGCGAGAGAGGGAGAGGGAGCGAGCCCCGACCAGGCTGATGAAGTCGAGCCGACCCTCGTCTCGCCTCTCTGGCGGTGAGCGGCGCGCCTGAACAGCTGTACGAGTACCTAGAAGACTATGTGCAGCTTTCGGTACTCCACCCAGAGCCGTTGCGAGGGAGCTGTCGCGGCCGAACAACACGGACGCGTCGTCGTCAACTCTGTCTGACTCCGCCACTCGTCGCCGTCTCGCTTGCCAGCTGCGAGCATGCGCAGGTCTGTCCTCACTGCTCTCAAGCAGCCCCCGCAAGACGGCGAGCAGGCCATCCCGCACCACTCGGGCGGCGGACACGGCGTCCCCCAGTTCAAGCGTCCGTCCACCCTCTCCTCCCTCTCCACCGCGCTCAGACGCACTCGGACTGCTCCCCTGACACTCTGGCAACAGCCTTCAAGGTCCCGACCCCGACCGGTACCAGCCGCACGCGCACCCTCGCCCGCTCGCGCACCGCCACCTCCGACTCGCCCTCGTCGACCAAGCGCTCGCGCGTCGTCTACACCGAGAACGACTTTTACGAGACGGCCCGCACCGCCGACAGTGACGACGACGGCGGCGCTCCGGCCAAGAAGAAGCAGAAGAAGGCGCCCAAGAAGAAGGACGGCTCGGACGACGACGACGACGGCGCCAAAAAGGCCAAGTTCGGCTTCGTCGACAAGTACAAGCCGCCGCCGCCGCCCAAGCAGTTCCCCGTCTACCGCCCCAAGGCGTCCGACTCGGTCATCAGCAAGGCGTTCGCCCTCCCCGGCCTCAAGAAGCGCGGCGTCCTCCTCACGCCCAAGCTCTCGCAGCGCCCGCTCGGCACCCGCGCCTCGGGCGACTTTCTCCCGACGCCCCTCCACGACCCGCTGCGCGAGCACGCCATCGTCCTGTGGGACCCGACCGTCGACGACCGCGAGGCCGAGCGCGAGCGCGCGCGCCTCGCCGCCGAGAAGGAGGCCCAGGACGCGCTCGACGACGACGACGAGAAGGCGCGCAAGCAGGTGCACCGCAGCCTCGCCGACATCCTCGGCATCACGGACCGCAAGAAGAACGCCGGCGGCGTCCAGAAGGTGGCCGTCGTCATCGACCCGGTCCTCGGCAACAAGCTGCGCCCTCACCAGGTCGAGGGCGTCAAGTTCCTGTACCGCTGCTCGACGGGCATGACGGACGAGAACGCGTTCGGCTGCATCATGGCCGACGAGATGGGCCTCGGCAAGACGGTGCGGCCTCCTCTCGCCCTCTGTCTGTGCTCGAGCGCCCTCGCTCACTCTCTCGCCTTCCTCGCCTCACAGCTCCAGTGCATCGCCCTCATGTGGACGCTCCTCCGCCAGTCGCCCCTGCCCAACAAGTCGAGCATCGACAAGGCCATCGTCGTGTGCCCTTCGTCGCTCGTCAAGAACTGGGCCAACGAGCTCGTCAAGTGGCTCGGCGACGACGCGCCGACGCCGCTCGCCATCGACGGCAAGATCACGGGCAACGAGCTCGTCAACAAGGTGCGCCAGTGGTGCTCGACCAAGGGCAGGCAGGTCATGACGCCGGGTGCGTCGTCTCTCCCTCTTTGCGCTCGAGCCTCCTTCGAGCGCAACCACTGACGGGCTCGACGCTGCCCACAGTCATCATCGTGTCGTACGAGAAGCTGCGCACGCTCACGGACGAGCTCGGCGCGACCGAGATCGGCCTCCTCCTCGCCGACGAGGGTCACCGCCTCAAGAACTCGAGTGCGTCTCTCCCGCCACCGCTCTCCTCCTACCCGCCTAAAGCTGACGCTCCTCGCTCCTCGCAGACAACCAGACGTACACGGCCTTGACCAAGATCAACTGCAAGCGCCGCGTCATCCTCACGGGCACGCCGATCCAGGTGCGCTCGTCCTCTCGCTCCCTTTGCCGTTCTCGCCCCTGACATCGCCACCCCTCCCGCAGAACGACCTCAACGAGTACTTCTCGCTGCTCGACTTCTGCAACCCGGGCTACCTCGGCACCAAGCAGGAGTTCCACAAGCAGTTCGAGCTGCCCATCCTCAAGGGCCGCGACGGCGACGCGACCGACAAGCAGAAGGAGCGCGGCGACGAGGCCATGAAGCTCCTGAGCAACAAGGTCAACAAGCTCATCATCCGCAGGACCAACGACCTCCTCAGCAAGTACCGTGCGTCGAGCTCTGCCTCCTCTTGTCGTCTGCGCACGGCCCTCCTCGTCGTCGTTCTGGATGCTGACGCTCGACGCTCACGCTCGCAGTCCCCGTCAAGTACGAGCACGTCGTCTTCTGCGGCCTGTCCGAGTTCCAGCTCGCCCTGTACCGCTTCTTCATGGCGTCGCCCGTCATGAAGGCCCTCCTGCGCGGCAAGGACTCGCAGCCGCTCAAGGCCATCACGATCCTGCGCAAGCTGTGCAACCACCCGGACCTGCTCAACTTTGACGAGGACCTGCCCGGCGCCGAGGACGCGTTCCCCGAGGGGTACGACCCGCGCGACCGCAGGAGGACGCTCGACCCGGTCCTCGGAGGCAAGATGGCCGTCCTCGACCGGTGCGCCTCCCTCTCTCGCTCCCTTCAACGACATGCCTGCGTCACGAGCGGTCGCTGACGTTGTAAGGGTCCGACTGAGCGCAGCTTCCTCACCAAGATGCGCGCCGAGACGAACGACAAGATCGTCCTGATCTCGAACTTTACGTCGACGCTCGACCTGTTCCAGAAGCTGTGCGACAACAAGCGGTGCGTCGTCACTCCCTCCCGACTCGCTCTCCCTCTCGCTGACGTCGAGCTAACCGTCGCCGTCGTCCTCGCGCGCAGCTTCGGCTGGCTCCGCCTCGACGGCACGATGACGGTCAACAAGCGCCAGAAGCTCGTCGACCAGTTCAACGACCCGGACGGCGACAAGACCGTCTTCCTCCTCTCGAGCAAGGCCGGCGGCTGCGGCATCAACCTCATCGGCGCCAACCGCCTCATCCTCTTTGACCCGGGTGCGCCCCGAGCGCCCTCTTTCGCCGTGCGCTCTCTCTGTAGCTGACGACGTCATTGCGGACGACTTGCGCTTGCACAGACTGGAACCCGGCGAGCGACATGCAGGCTCTCGCGCGCGTGTGGCGCGACGGGCAGAAGAAGGACTGTGCGTCGCTCCTCTCTTTCTCTCCGCGCCCTCCTCCTCGCGCGCCTCGCTGACTCGGACACGAGCATCGTCTCGCAGGCTTCGTGTACCGCTTCGTCGCGACGGGCACCGTCGAGGAGAAGAGTGCGTCGAGCTCGTCGGCGCTTTGACCCCCTCTCTCGTTCTCTCGACGAGAGCTGACCGTCTGATTGTCGTTGCTCATCTTCCACAGTCTTCCAGCGTCAGTCGCACAAGCAGAACCTGTCGAGCGTCATCGTCGACGCCAAGGAGGACATCGAGCGCCACTACACGGGCGACAACCTGCGCCAGCTCTTCCTCTACAACGAGTCGCGTTGCCAGGTGCGTCGCCTGCTTCTGCGCTCTCGCCGTCACTGCTCGAGCTGCGAGCTGACGTGTGAGTCCTTGAATCCGTGCATCGCACAGACGCACGACCTGTTCAAGTGCAAGCGCTGCAAGGGCGGCAAGCAGATCGCTCGCGCGCCGGCCATGCTTTACGGCGACACGTCGACGTGCGTCCTTCTCTCTTCCAGCTTCTTCCTCCGGTGCACGTGCTGACGCAGGTCAGCGGCGTGCGCAGCTGGAACCACTTGACGAACGACTGCCTGCGCAACATCCACGACTCGCTCCTGCGCAACGAGACGGGCCTCGGCGCCGTTACAGCGTGCTTCCAGTGTGCGTCGCCGCTCTCTAGTCGACGTGATGCTGTCGCCGTCGCGCGTCGCAGTCACTGACAACGCCTTGCTCGTCGACGCAGACATCTCAACCTGAGCGCTCCTCCTTCTCGCTCCCCTTTCTCTCTTTGCCCTCTCGATCAGTACCTCTCCGTCGTTCCTCCTCTCCCCAGCAGTCGCAGCTTGTTGTCGCCCTTCCCACCTGCCGCTTACCCGTCGTTCCTGCATGCACGCCCGCTTCGCCCTCTTCACGCGCGACTCGAGCACGAGGAGAGGAGAGCGAGCCTGGAGCTCTCGAGGGGCGGGCTGTGCCGCTGTCGGCCTAGAGCAGCTCGAGAGGTGGACAGGGAGCGCGTGCGAGAGGTTGCTGCGAGGAAGCCGAGCGAGGCGACCGTCGAGAGATCCGCGCCGAGACGAGCGCTCGAGCGACGACGACGGCGACCTCGCTCAACGACGCTCTGCACCAGGACGGCGGCCAGCCAGTGCACGCCCGAGCCTTGCAGCACATGCTCGCCCAGGCATACTCTGCCTCTGCCCTCGACCCTCAGCGGGCTCCTCCCTCGTCGTTCGACACCGGCGCCCCGAGAAGCAGCTCGCCCCCCTCTCCGGCGACACCCACCTCGGACGAGGACATGCGCCTAGGTGCATCGGACGGCACCTCGACCAGCTCGACCAGCCTCGACCACCCCGAGCCGTCCAAGCCGCCCCAGCTCGCGCCCGCCCCCTCCCCCTCCCCTCCTCGCCGAGCCTCTCATCTCGGCGGCTCCCTCCCCGCGAGCGCCAGCACGGCCGCCCCTCCGCCGTCCAACGGCCTGTCAGCAAGCCATGGCGCACCCCGACCCGGCCCAGGCGCCACCATCAACCCGCTCTTTGCCCTCGGCGAGCAGGTCCGTTCGGGCGCGATCGACCCCTCGCTCGTGCGCTTCCAGAAGGGCGGCATCGTCGTGCGCGAGGGCCCGCCACCGCGAGTCACGCCTCGCTCGCAGACGCCCCAGGCCGAGGTCGACGGCCCCGGGTGGACCGAGTGGCTGCACGAGCGCGTGCACCCGAGGCGCGCCCAGCGCGCCAACGGCGGCATGACGGGCGCAGGCGGCGGCGGTGCAGGGGCGCAGGACAGCGTCGGCGAGGGCTCGGGCTGCCGCCACCAGCCGGGCAGGCCGCTCGAGCTCGACGGCGGCGACGGCGACGGCGGGCCCAAGCACGTCGACGACTTTCGCGACCAGCCCGACCAGCAGGACCACGCCGACGAGGCGCGCATCAAGCTCCGCGAGTGGAAGAGCGACTTCCAGGACCGCCTCGAGGACAAGGGCCTGCGCGCGCCGTCGCCATGGCGTCGAGGCGAGGACGGCTCGCCGGCGAGGACCAGCGGCGGGAGGAACGACCTCGAGCCGCGCCTGGCGGCCATGCTCGACCGTCCACCGGGCCAGGAGGAGCCGCTCGGCAGCAGCATGGACGGCGAGGGCGACGGGCGGGTCCTGCGGCCGGCACCGTCGAGCACGCTCGGGTCAGCCAGCTTCCACTCGGCCGTGAGCGACACGGACGGCGAGGCGTCGTTCGTCCCTGCGCGCTCCGAGTCGCCGGTGTCGTACGCCTCGACGGCCGAGCCGCATCAGCCCGTCGCTTCGACCTCGGCCGCCGCTCATCCTCCTCCACCCGCGACCGCGCCTGACGGCCTCGACCGCTCGCCCGTCGTCTACGCCCCGGGCTTCGTCGCCACCAACTCTCGCCTCGTTCCCCTTCCCGACCAGCCTCAGCACCGCCCCCTGACGGGCCAGGCGTCGCACACGTCGCTGTCGTCGTCTCCTCCTCGCCTCCACGCCATCCCCGCGCACGAGGTCGCCGCGCCCTCCGCCGACCTTCGCCCGCTGCACCTCCAACCTCCCGCATCGCCCCGTGCACGGCATCGGCCGGCCCAAGCCGGCGCGCCGCCATCCCCTCGCGCGGCAGCGTCGTCGCAGCACCTCCACCCTCCCTCCCCCTCTACCTCGGCGCACCGCTCGCCCTCGCCCACCTTTCGCCGCAGCCAGACGACCGACTCTCCACCTCTCATCTCCGGTCCTCTCGTCCCCGGCGCACCCGCCCTCGGCAACGCCGTCGGCTCGCGCCGCTTCTCGTCCGCCTCGACCGGCGCCCGCCTCTCGCCATCGACTGCCCAGCGCTCTCAGTCCTTCTCGACCGCGACCGCCTTCCCTCCCACCTCCCCGACGTCCCTCGGCTCGTTCTCCCCGAACGGCACCATCATCCTCGACGACGTGGACGCGTCGATCGCCGCGCAGGCCGAGGCGATCCGGCGCCAGCGGCAGGAGAAGCGCGCCGAGGCCGAGAAGGAGCAGGCCAAGCTCGCCGCCGCAGCTGCAGCGCGCAGCAGCGCGTCGCTCGCGCCGCCGCTCGCGTCGTCGTCGGGCCTCGCGGCGTTGGCGTCGGGCAGCGGGCCGGGAGGGCTCAAGCGCCGCACGACGCGCATGGGCAGCGGCGGCAGCGAGCGCGACGCGCCGAGTCGCAGCGCATCGGGCTCTGCGCCGCCAGGAGCGGCGGGCGCTGCGGGCATCGAGGGCGAGGACGGCGCAGCGGCGTCGGCGACGACGAGCGCGCACGCGCACCCGGGCCCGGGCGCGAGGCAGCGCAGCCGAGGGCCGGGCATGGGCCTCGAGCAGGTCGACGAGGGTGCGCGCGACGAGATGGGCGCGGGCGTGCTCGTCGGCAACCTCATCGGCCAGGACCACGCCAACTACGTCCTCATGTACAACATGCTCACCGGCATCCGCATCGGCGTGCGCCTCTCCTCCTCCTCTGCGTCGTTTCCCGACGAGCGTCATGCTGACGAGCCTCTCGAGCGTGCAGGTCTCTCGCTGCCAGGCCAAGGCGGCAAGGCCGTTGACCGACGCCGACTACACCGCTCGCCACAAGTTCAGCTTCGACATGTGCGTCTCGCCGCGCTCTCTCCACGTGCTCGAGGACTGCGCACTGACCCCTCGACGTCCTCGCCCGCGCAGCGTCGGCAACGAGTTGACGCCGAGCGTACGGTACGACTTCAAGTTCAAGGACTATGCGCCCTGGGTCTTCCGCGAGCTGCGCGAGTACTTCTACCTGGACCCGAGCGACTACCTCATGTCGCTCACGAGCAAGTACATCCTGAGCGAGCTCGGGTCGCCGGGAAAGAGTGGCTCGTTCTTCTACTTCTCGCGCGACTACCGGTTCATCATCAAGACGATCCGCCACTCGGAGCACAAGTTCCTGCGCTCGATCCTCAAGGAGTACCACGAGCACGTCAAGCGCAACCCGCACACGCTCCTGTCGCGCTTCTACGGCCTGCACCGCGTCAAGCTCCCGCACGGCCGCAAGATCCACTTTGTCATCATGAACAACCTCTTCCCGCCGCACCGCGACATCCACGAGACGTACGACCTCAAGGGCTCGGCGATCGGGCGCCTGTATCCCGAGGACAAGGCGGCCGCCAACCCGCACGCCGTCCTCAAGGACCTCAACTGGGTCGGCCGCAACCGCCAGTTTGCGCTCGGGCCCGAGAAGAAGGCGCTCTTCGAGGAGCAGCTGCGTCGCGACACCGAGCTCCTGCAGCGCCTCGGCATCATGGACTACTCGCTGCTCACCGGCATCCACAACGGCGTGCGCGGCAACAGCGAGGGCCTGCGCGAGGACAAGCTCAGCGTCTTCCAGGTGCGCCCTCTCCCTCCCTCTCTGCCTCTGTCTCTCGCCCGCCTCGCGTCGACACGAGCTGACGTCGCTCGTCCGTGCTCTGCAGCCCGCCAAGGTCAAGGTGTCGCGCAAGCCGACTCAGGTCAAGCGCGACGCCGACGCGTCGGCGCTGCGCAAGGCCGTCCAGCAATCGGACCCGCAGGCGCTCGGCGGCAAGCACGAGCTGCCCGAGCACGACAACTCGGAGCGGCGCATGTTCCTCTTCTACCAGGACGAGGGCGGCATGCGCGCCTCGGGCGACTCGAACGAGGACCTCGGCGCTATTTACTACCTCGTGCGTCGCTCTCCTGCCGTCCTCGCGTGTCTTGCCCTCCCTCTCTGACCCTCTCTCGCTTCCGCACGCAGGGCATCATCGACATCCTGACGCCCTACACGTTCGTCAAGCGGCTCGAGCACTTCTTCAAGGGCTTCCAGCACAACAAGGTGCGCCGCCGCTCCTCTCTCCTCGGCCCAGCTGCGTCTCGCTCACGCTCCCTTTCACCTTGCGCAGCACATGATCTCGGCCGTCCCGCCTCGCGAGTACGGCGACCGCTTCCTCGCCTTCGTCAAGTCGTCGATCCGCGGAAACGACGTCTCGACCCGGCCGCAGATGTTCGAGCACGAGCCCAAGCACGACAAGGCGCACAAGAGCCAGCTCTCCGAGAAGGAGGGTGCGGCGCCACCAGCACCGCCGCCGCAGGAGACGCTCGCCGACCCCGAAAAGGCGCAGTCCGGGCGGCAGGACATGCAGGAGCGCGCCGGGCCGTCCGTCGTCAACGCGCAGTAGCCTCGCACGCCTCCCTCTCTCTCACAGACACTACTAGCTATCCGCACAGACCCTCTCTCCCCCTCATACCCCCGCTCGTCGTCGTTGTCGAGCCGTCCCCGCCGTCGTTGTTCAGCCTCACCCTCAGTCACTCGCTCCCTCGCCCTCTTTTAGTCGATCCGTCTTCGTCGCACGCTCTCTGCAAGTCTCCTTGTATCGCAGCTTGTCCGCAGCGGTCCCTGCGCGAGAGAATGAGCTTGTCGTCGCTCGTCCGCCTCCTCCCGCTGGACGGCGAGCGCGACCTCGACGCCGCTCTCGTCTCTCCTTGCTCGGGCAAGGTCCAGGCGGCTGCTGAGCAGCTCTCGTTGCAACGAGGAGCTCTCGAACGGTGTCTGCACCCGTCTGAGGGAGCACGTTCGGCCTCGTCCGCCTCGAGCGCTCATCAGCTCGCCTCCTCCTTTCGCGGCTCCCCTCCCTCCGCGCCCGCCGGATTCGGGCAACAGCTGCTCCCGTGCTGCTTCGGAGGCATATCTGCGCGCCCTGAGCCAGTCTGTGCCTCCCCCACGGCCGTGCTGAGCAGCGGGCGCCCTCGCACGTTCCACCCTCTCCGCACCAGACGACCGCCGCCGGCTAAACTTGGCGGCCGTGCAAGGGACGGCACCGCACCGCAGCGGGCGACATCCGGCCGATGAGCCAGAAGAACAACAGCTCGTCGAGGCGCCGCCCGCTTCTCTCGCTCGTCCTCCTCGCTCCCAACATCGCCCTCCTCGTCATGCTGCCGACCCTCGCCGTGACGGTCCTCGTCGCCCTCGCCTCGACAGCCAGCACGCAAGCTGCTGCCATTCCGGCTACCGTCGTCAACCCGCTCCCGAGCTACATCAGTCAGCACCTCGGCCCGTACACGCCCTGGTTCCCCGTCGGCGACTACGAAGCTCCGCCGGCTTCATGCCAGCTCGAGCAGGTCAGCATCCTCCAGCGACACGGCGCGCGGTTCCCGACCGCGAGTGCGGGCAAGAAGTACGCCGCCTCGGTCGCCAAGCTGCAGCAGAACGCGACCTCGCTCGCCGGCAACCTCCAGTTTGTCAAGTCGTACACGTGCGTCGCGCCCCTCTCCCTCCCCCCTCAGGTCCTCTTCGATGCATGTGGAGGCGCCGTGACTGATGCCGTCGTGTGTGCGCTCGCAGCTATTCGCTCGGCGCCGACACGCTCACCCCGCTCGGGGCACAGCAGTCGCGCCAGGCCGGCGCGACTGCGTACCAGCGCTACAAGGGCCTCATCACTCGCAGCAAGAAGCTTCCGTTCGTCCGCTCGGACAGCCAGCAGCGCGTCGTCGACTGTGCGTCCCGACGTCCGGCTCGCTCTTCCCGCTCAGACGACGATGCTGACGCTCAGCGAGGCGCAGCGGCGAGCAACTGGACGGCTGGCTTCTTTCAGCAGTCGGGCGTCACGCACCTGCCGACGACCCAGGTCATCAACAACGCGTTCGGGGTGCGTCCTCTTCGCGCACGGACCTCCTCGGGTCCCCTCCTGACACACCCTCTCTCTCGCTCGCGCCGCAGAGCAACGACAGTGCGCTCACTTGCTCCTTGTCCTTCGACGACCTGCACTCACTCTACGTCCCTGTGCAGCGCTCGACAACAACAACTGCCCGTCGGCGCCCGACATGAGCAGCTTCGAGAAGAACTACCTCACGACCTTTCTCGCCGCCGCAACGGCCCGCTTCAACGCCAACGCGCCGGGTGCAAGCCTCACGACGACCGACGTGCTCAACTTCATGCAGATCTGCGGCATGGAGAGCCAGTACACGCAGAAGCTGAGCCCGTTCTGCAAGCTCTTCTCGCGGCAGGAGTTTGTCGCCGGCGAGGTGGGCTTTCTCTTCGGCTTTGTGACCCTCTCGACGACTGGCTGACTCCTCGCGACGCTCAGTACTACTACGACCTCGACAAGTACTACGGCAACGGCGCGGGTAACGCGCTCGGACCGGTCCAAGGGTGCGCTCGAGCCTCTCTTTCTCCTCGACCGAGTTCTCCTTGGCGCAGCGACCTGACGCCTCTCGAGCACTCGCCGCAGCGTCGGCTACGTCAACGAGCTCCTCTCGCGCCTCACGGGCGACCGCAGCTACGTCCTCGCCGACGAGACCCAGGTCAACCAGACGCTCGCGCGCTCGCAGTCGACCTTCCCCATCGGCACCAACTCGCCGGCCATCTTTGCCGACTTCTCGCACGACAACGAGATCACGAGCATCCTCGCCGCCATGGGCCTCAAGAAGCCCGCCTCGCCGCTCGCTGCGAGCGGGCCGTCGCCGGACCAGGTCTGGGTCACGAGCGAGATCGTCTCGTTCAGCGGCAGGCTCGTCACCGAGCGCCTCTCGTGCGGCGGCGACGGCTTTGTGCGGTTCTTCATCGTGCGCCACCCCGTCCTCTCGACCCGTTCAGGCCTCTCTAGTCGTCGCTGACCTTCCTCGCTCGGACCTCCTCCGCTCGCAGAACGACCAGCTGCAGATTCCTACCTTCTGCGCCGGCGCCGACTCGCAGACAGGCCTGTGCGCACTCGATGCGTTCGTCGAGTCGCAGAGCTACGCTCGGGCGAGCGGCAACGGCGACTACCTCAAGGTGCGCCACCTCCTTCTCCTCCTTCTCGTTCCCGCTCTCGACGAGCATGGTGCTGACAAGGGCGACGTCTCTCGCGCGCAGTGCGGGTACAAGCCTCTGTCGGCGTGAAGCGGCAGGGCGTCGAGGCGGCGTTCTCGAGAAGCTCGCGACGGATTGAGGAGAAGAGGGGTGAAAATGATCTTGGCTCGGTTCTGCACCTCGCTACTGGCTCCACCGCACGTCGTCTGCGCCCCACTCTCGCTGCTCGCCCCGCTTCTGCTCCCGCTTCTGCTGCTGCCCTGCCCTGAGCTGTCGCAGCTCGCGCCGCTCGGCCGCGACGTCTCCTCCCCACGCCGACGCCGTGTCCTGCGCCCGCTCCGGCCCCGCAGCGCCCTGCTCACGCTCGCCCTCGCCCTCGACGGCAGCCTCGCCGGCGCTGATCCTCGCGCGCGCCTCCTTGCGCTTCGCCTCGCGCTTGACGCGCTCGTCGGCGGGAAGCTCAAAGTTGCTCTTGAGGATGCGGCGGATGCCCTCGGGCGAGACCTTGAAGCGCTCGGCGAGGCGCGCGACCGAGTACTGGTGCGGGTCGGAGCGCGCGAGGGTGCGCACGAGGTCCATGGCCTCGCGCGAGAGGCGCTTGGGCGGCGACCAGCCGGCGGGGAACTTGGTGCGCATCGCAGTCTGGTGCTTGCGCCACGCGGGGACGTGTCGGTCTGGGTCGGGGTCCTTGTCGGTCGAGGCCGAGCGGACGGGCGGGAGGAGGGCGTCGGCGGCGCGCAGGTCGCGCTCGAGCTCTCGCGCCTCACGCTCGTGGCGCTTGCGGCGCGCGATGCGCTCGAGGACGGCGTCGTCCTTGCGGCGCTCGGCGTCGGTGCGCGGCAGGCCCGCGTTGCGCGCCGCCTGGCGCTCCCACTCCCACGCGAGGTCGAGCTGGGCGCGCTGCTCGTCCTTGCGGCGCTGGGCGTCGAGCTCGCTCGCGACGGTGCGCTCGCGCGCGGTGTACTCGCGGCGGAGCCACGGGTAGAGCTCGCGGGCGAGGTCGGCGGGCGCGGGCGGGCGGCCGAGGCGCTGGAGGAGCCACAGGCGGAACTGGTGCAGGTGGACCGGGTCGAGGGCCGAGAGCGGGGTCGAGGTCGAGAGGGGAGGCAGGGGAGGCTCTTGCGGCGAGTCGGTGCGGTCCTTGCCCTTGCCCTTCTTGTCCCAGACGCGCGGGGAGCGGGGCGGTGGGCTGTCGCGGCGTGGCCGAGCCGAAGACGACGAGGACGACGAGGGGCGAGCTGGCTCGTGTCCGAGGTCGCGGTCGCGGGTCGAGAGGGTGGTGGCGGGCTTGAAGGTGTCGTCGGTGTCGAGCGAGTCCCACGAGGCTTGCTGTTGGCGAGTCGGGGTGGTGGACAGGAGGCGAGAGGACGAGGAGGTGAGGGAGCGGGCGAGTGCGCAGGGGCACGGCGAGCGGCGGGGAGGGGCCGCTGCTGCTGCGAGGCGGAGCAAAGGTGCGACTGCCCTGGCTGTGACCATGCTCGACGCTGGCCGGGTCGACGACGACTGTCTCGAGGTGAGCGAGGCGATGAAGCTCGACCGGGGCCAACTCGGCAGCTCTCTCTGGTTCGACGGTCCTGCTGGGTAGACGCGTCTCAAGTAGTCACACCCTGCCCCGCCCCGTCCAGGCCACACAGCGTGCGAGCGAGAGCGCGACGCGTTTCCGTCGTCGTCGTCGGGGGCGAGGTGCTCGTCGTCCTCTCCCTCTCGTCGACCCGCGCTTCCAGCAGCACCAGCCATGTCCCTCGACAAGTACGAGCGCCTCGAGAAGGTCGGCGAAGGTGCGCACCCCGTCCTCGCATCGCCTCGCCCTGTCCCTGCCTCGAGTTGGCTGACCCCGTCTCGCTCCCTCTCGTCCTCGTCCACCTCGCGCCCTGCTACTCGACCGACTCGCATCCTGCAGGTACCTACGGTGTCGTCGTGCGTCGCGACTCCCCTCCTCCCCCGCCCGTGCCGGTTTCTCGAGCTGACTCTCCCCCTCCTCCTCCTCCTCCCACCACGCAGTACCGCTCGCGCAACAAGGAGACGGGCGAGATTGTCGCGCTGAAGAAGATCCGCCTCGAGGCCGAGGACGAGGGCGTCCCCTCGACCGCCATCCGCGAGATCTCGCTCCTCAAGGAGATGAAGGACGACAACGTCGTGCGCCTGTTCGACATCTGCCACTCGGACACCAAGCTCTACCTCGTCTTCGAGTTCCTCGACATGGACCTCAAGCGCTACATGGACAAGGTCGGCGACGGAGACGGCATGGGCCCCGACATCGTCAAGGTGCGCACCGCCCTCCTCCTCCTCTCTGCCCCTCCTCGGCGGTTCTCCTCCTCCCTGCTCTAGATCTGACTCTTCCTCACGTGCTCGCAGAAATTCGTGCGTCCTTCAGCTCTTCACGCCTCGTCGTGCGCCTCTCGCCAGAGCAGAACCTCCTCGCTGACCCTCCCTCGCACCTCTCTCCTTTGCTCCTCTCCGCCGCCTGCAGACGTACCAGCTCATCAAGGGCGTCTACTACCTCCACTCGCACCGCATCCTCCACCGCGACCTCAAGCCGCAGAACCTCCTGATCAACAAGGAGGGCAACCTCAAGCTCGCCGACTTTGGCCTCGCGCGCGCGTTCGGCATCCCCTTGCGCACCTACACGCACGAGGTGCGTCCTCGCCGCCGCCTCTCCCAGATCATACACGTCGAGACTGACTGCGACGTCGCCCTCGTCCCGCCCGCAGATCGTCACGCTGTGGTACCGCGCGCCCGAGGTCCTCCTCGGCAGCCGGCACTACTCGACCGGCGTCGACATGTGGTCCGTCGGCTGCATCTTTGCCGAGATGATCATGCGCCAGCCGCTCTTCCCGGGCGACTCGGAGATTGACGAGATCTTCCGCATCTTCCGGTGCGTGCGCGCTCGGTCCTCCTCCTCTCGTTCTCGCTCTGTTCGGTCGGAGAGCCGGCAGGTTGACGTGTCAGTCTCTGCACGCAGCCTTCTCGGCACGCCGGACGAGGACATCTGGCCTGGCGTGACGGGCCTGCCCGACTACAAGACGACGTTCCCCAACTGGCACGCCAAGGACCTGCAGGACCACATCACGGGCAGCACCGACGAGAGCGCAGAGCTCCTCGCCGTGCGTCTCTTCTCTCTCCTTCTCGACGACGACGACGACCGCGTCGACGAGCGGGAGCGAATCGAGCTGACTCGGGCCTGGCTCTCGCAGGGCATGCTCGCCTACGACCCGGCCAAGCGCACGAGCGCCAAGGCGGCGCTCCAGAGCGACTACTTCCTCGGCGCCGCCGAGATGTCGTGATCGACGTCCTCGTCGTCTCGACCGCCTCGCCCGCCGTCGACCTTGACCGGCGCCTGTTCGTCTCTCGCCGCGCCCTCTCCCTCCTTCGCTCTCCGGCTCCGCCCTCGTCTTCGTCTCGCCCTCGCCCTCGTCCATCGCACTCGCATCGTTCTCCTATCGCCCTACCTTTCGTCTTTCCTAGTCTTCTCTCTCCCCCTCGCCGGCGCTCGTCGACGTCAACCTCCTCGAGCCTCGAGCGCTCCCTCCCCGTCCTCTCGTCACCTCGCCCTCTTTGTCTTGTCTCGTCTTCCTCACCTTGTCCTGCTCGATGAGCAGGTGTCATGCCACGCCTGTGTATACCGCGACCGAGCGAGCGTCGAGAGGAGAGGCGAGCGAGCAAGGTGAGTGGGCCCGAAAGCGGGCGAGCGAGAGCTCCTTTCTTTTCGCGCTTCCTGTCTGGGTTCGACCTGCTCGCGCACGACGCAGAGCCCAGGTCAGGCGAGGCGAGGGAGGTGACCTCTCGATCGTCGCCGTCGTCGACTTGCGACGAGGAGAAGCTCCTCCCGCTCAACCCGCCAATGTCGCTCCTGCGCTCTGCTGCACGCCGCCTGGGCTTCGGCAAGTACCGCTACTGGAAGGGCACCGACCTCGAAGGTGCGCGCGCGGCCTGGACGACTCGCGACTCGCCTCGAGAGCTCCTCCTCGATGATGTCGCTGACCTGTCCTCGCACGGCTTGCGCAGGCAACCAGTTCTTCGAGCGGCCGCATCCAGAGTACCCTGGTGCGCCCCACTGATCCCCAGCTGGTCCAACGAGCGAGAGCTGACGCCCTCATCGCCCCTCGTCCTCCCTCATCTCCCCTCATCTCGATCCCGACTCCCTCCTCCCCCCGGCAACCCGCAGACGAGTGGCGCAAGAACAAGCGCTACATCGAGTATGCCCAGGTCAAGCCCTTGAGCGACTACAACTACCAGACCATCCCCGGTCCGTCCCGCTCTCCTCCTCCTGCTACCCCGCTCCCTCTCCTCAAGCTGACCCGCCCTCTCGCACCCGCTCGCAGTCCAGTGGTCCTCCTGGCTCCGCCGCACGCGCCGCGAGCCCCCGAGCCTCGAGGAGCTTGAGACCGACCTGCGCCGCCAGCTGCGCCTGCGCGACAACGTCGCCCGCCTCGAGGCGGCCTATGCCGACGAGAAGCTGCGGCTCGGTGCGGCACAAGAGGGTGCGAGGCTCGCGGCGCCGCAGGGCGCGGGCAGGGGCGAGGACGTGCGGGAGGGAGCGGGCGCGGGCGCGGGGAGGGACACGGCAACCGTCGCAGGGCACGAGGTCGACGGCCTCCCGCTCGAGGACGGCGGCGTCGATGCTCCGGCAGGGCTGCGCGCCTCGCGCATCGCGCGCAGCCTCGATGACGTGCAGCACGCTGCGCCGGCACCGGCGGGCGAGGCGGCGCGCAAGGAGGGCCTCCCGCTGCGCGATGGAGGGGTCGATGCCGAGGCGGGCAGGCGCGCGCCGGTCGTCGCGAGGGAGCTGCGCGAGGGCGCCGAGCGCGTCGAGCCGAGTGCGGGTGCAGGTCCGAGTGCGGCGGTGCAGGAGGGAGAGCTGAGCGCCGAGGACTTGGCCAGGCGGAGGAGGGACGAGGACCATGCGGCGGCGCTGCGTCGGCGCGAGGAATTTGGTGAGTGCCTCTCTTCCTCGCACCTTCTCGACGATCTCGCCGCTGACGTACCTTTTCTCGCTCGCAGCCAAGCAGAACCCGGCGCCGCTCAAGGGCAACCCTGGCGACTCGCGCGAGCCGCAAGGTTGGGCGCCGACCGCGCCGGTTCGGCGGCGGTAGTACCTCCTGTGCTTGAGCTGCAACATAGATTCATCGACGCTCACCATCCTGTTCAGTGAGCGAGAGCGAGGGCTGTGAGATCTCGAGAGATGACGAGGGGAGCTCGCTCTCGACCGGCGCGCACGGACCTCGAGCACGAGAGGACGTTTCTACGTTGCACTCGCCCTTGCCGCTGCTCTATGCCATTGGGATCCCCTTGTCGCCCTTCTTGCTCTGGTACGTCCCGCTCAGCTCGCCATACACGGTCCTCACCTCGCTCCACAGCGCCTCGAGCTCGCGCTTGTCGGGCGAGTCGTCCGGGACCTGGGCCAGCAGCTCGGCGCACGACGCCGACGTGAAAAAGGCGTTCGTGCGGTTGTACAGCGGGCGCGATGCGAGGTCGGCAGGCGACTCGTGTGTGCACGTCGAGGGGACGCGGAAACTGCGAGCGCGCGAGCGAGAGGTCCGAGCGTCAGTGAGAATCGCTTCGGCGGGGCGAGGGGGGAGACGACGGACACCTCCTCGAGGATCTTGATGTCGTGCGGGATGTCGAAGGCGTCTCGAGTGTCCTCGTAGGTGAACAGGTAGAAGAACGTGTTCCACCCTCCCCAGGTGATGCCGGACAAGCCTGCGGTCGCCGATGCTCTTCTTTAGTCAGCGCGACGGCTCCATGACGTCAAGACGACGAGTAGCAGAAGAGGTGAGAGGACGCACAGAGAGAGCAGGGCTCGTGCGTGCAGAAGAAGACGGTGTCCTTGGCCTCGGGTCGCTCGTCGCGAGGGAGCTGGTAGAACTGCTGGATCGTCTGAATCTCGCCGTGCTGCAGAGATCGTATCGGAGAGGAGAGCGAAAGGAAGACGGAGGACGAGCAGGTGCAACGGTGGGCAGCGGGACGAGGCGAAGGAGGTCGAGGAGAAGAGGTCGAGGGGAGGAAGAAGCGGTCAATACGGCGTCGCCGCTCGTCGGCGCGCCTGCTGTACCCGCACAAGGCGTGGCTCGACTCTCGTAGATGCGCTACGCCCGCACACAGCTGCCATTGAGCTCCTCCCGCCCGCGTCCGCACTTGTCCGCCCTCCTCGCGAGACGGCCGAGGACGAAACGCACCAGCAGAGGACTCTCCGTCTCGGTGTTGGTGCCGACCGTGACCGCGCTCAGGTCCGACTTGCGGTGGACCGACGCGCCAAAGACCTTGGACCCGCTCGCAACGTTGGCCCGCGTCTTGGGGACGATGTCGTCGAGCATGACGCGCAGGAAGGCGCGCAGGAGGACGGCAGGCTCGGACAGGGTGGCCGTCATGCTGTGCAGCCGTGCGAGAGGGGCGTGAGGTTGTGTGAGGCGAGGGCGAGGGCGAGAGGAGCGCTATCGGCTCGGAGGGCGGGCGAGGCGGAAATGCGGGGCGGCAGTGTCTCACGTTTTTGACTACGTTCGACGGCAACAAAGCCGCTCGAGGAGCACAGGAGTAGTACGTGCGCATGGACGAGAAGCTGCTGGGTAGGGGAATGCACTTCGGAAAGCTACAGTGCGCTGTACAAGGTCGCCCTTCCGCACCGACCTCCTCCTCCTCCTCGCACCTCGGCGACTCGTCGTCCTTCCTCAACGCGCCCTTCTTGGTGGCACGCCTCGCACGCACATCGGCATACATCCTCAAGCGACTAGATCTTCTTGACGAGGCGGACGACGTCCTCGTCGTTGAGCACGTGGTCGAGGCCGACCTTCTGACCGCGCGAGTGCTTGACGGACGTGCCCCAGACCTGCAGCGACGGCGGGAGGGCTAGAGTCAGCATCTGTGCCGATGATCAGGGGCGAGACCGAGCGCTCGGACGCCGCAGGAGGGCGGGGCGAGCTCCAGAGACCTCCAGGCGACGGGGAGAGGTCGAGGGAACGGCGCAACAACTCACGATCGCGTACTTGAGGTTCTTGGCAATCTCCTTATGGAGCGAACTGCAGAATCTGCTCTCCAGAAGTATCAATAAATGTCAAAGGAAGGAGGGGAGAGGAAGACGCACCCTTCGACCGTCGACTGGGACCGGCGGAGGACGACGGGCGACGTGTAGTCGGGCGCCTTGACGCCACGCGGCATCGTGTAGATGCGGTTGAGCGCGAGCTTGTCCCACATCGTCTCGATGAGCCTGGGGAAGGAGAAAGGGGCGGAAGGAGAGGAGCGGAGGGGGACGGGGGAGGGCGACGACGGCGACGAGGAAGAGCAGAAGTGAGGGGACACGTGGAGGCTCGACGAGTCAGTACATGCTCGACTTGGTCGACGAGAAGAAGGACGAGAGGACGCACTCGTCGATGTTGAGCCAGTCCTTGGCCGAGATGGGGACCGAGTCGGGGATGCGGTACAGGAGGTCGAGCTCCTCGATGCTGATGGCGTCGATCTTGTTCAAGACGTACAGGCACGCTTTTGAGCCGGGACGTGCAGGGGAGCGAGAGGGCGAGCGGGAGGAGGAGAAGGAGTTTGAGAAGGTCAGCCTCGACCGCCGACGAGGAGGGCGAGCCAGACGACGCACGGATGTAGCAGCGGCCGCCCTCGATGACGTCGATGAACTCGTCGAGCGTCGGGTCGCAGCGAATGTGGATGTCGGCGTTGGCCATGCGGTACTCGCCCATGACGGCCTTGATCTCGTCGTGCGTGATCTTGGTCAACGGCTGCGTGTTGGTGATGGCGATGCCGCCCTTCTCCTTCTTCTTGTACGTGATGTTGGGCGGCTGCTTGTTGAGGCGGATGCCGAAACCCTCGAGCTCGTTCTCGATGACGGCCTTGTCGGCGAGCGGCTTGAGCACGTCGAGGACAATGCAGATGAGGTTGCACGTTCGTGCCACTGCGCGAGAAGCGTCAGTCAGCCGACTCGAGTTCACGAGGAGGAGATAGAAGAGGGGTGAGGGACGCACCGGCGATGACCTGTCGACCACGTCCCTTGCCGTCCTTGGCGCCCTCGATAATTCCGGGCAGGTCGAGGATCTGGATCGGCGCACCGTGGATCTGGAGCGTGCCGGGAACGGTGGTGAGGGTGGCTGCAGGTGCGGAGCATCAGTATCGAGAACAGCGCCGACGAGAGCGGGAGGGGGAAGAGGGGCTCGAGCGCACTGAACTCGTACGCCGCCGCGATCGACTCGGTGCCGGTCAAGCCGCTCATCAAACTCGATTTGCCGACGGAAGGGAAGCCGCTGCACGAGAGAGCGCCGAGTGAGCCCGCAGGAACGAGGCCGAGAGAAGAAGGAGGTCGAGGACGCACATGAACCCGATCGAGGCGATGCCCGTCCTCGCCACGTCGAAGCCGACACCCGCGCCACCTCCACCACCGGAAGACGGCGTGAGGAGCTCGCGCTTGAGCTTGGCGAGCTTGGCCTTGAGCTGTCCCACTGTGGCCGAGCGAGAGAGAGGTCAGTGACGACCCTCGAGCCGGTCATCGGGTCCCTGCGGTCGCTCCCGAGGTACAGCTTTACGAGCACCGTTCCAGGATGTCGTTCGACGTGTCGAGACAGTCACGGGGCTGCAGGAAAGGGAAGAGGGAGCTCACACTGCGCGAGAGGGAGGAGGAACGGGGTCAGCGGGGAGATCCTGTAGCAGGCTGAGGTGAACGGCACGCACGTGGTACGAGGTCGCCTTGTTCTTCTGCGTCTTGGCCTGCGCGGGGAGGAGCGTACGAGAGAGGTCAGCTCGCCTTCTCAAGCCGGAGGAGGCCGTGCAGCTCGAGGTCCGCGCTTCTCCCGCACCGCCCGCGCCGTCGCGCTCGCGTGCCCACTCGCTAGATCGAGCAACGCTGAGCGCTTTGCGCCGGCGCAGGTCCCTCAGAGTGCCCAAGCAGAAGAGCGAGGTCGGCGAGAAAGGGCTCGAAACGCACCATCCTGCGGCGAGGGAGGCAGAGGTCAGCGAGGGCTCCAACGACGGCAGGGAAGGGCTCAGACGCACTCATCCTCGATGGCCTTGATCCTGTCGACAATCGTGCTCATGGCGGGCTGATGCTGGAGCTAGTCGAGGTTGGCGAGGCGGTGAGGTTGCTGTGCGAGGGTGGCTGGTGCCGCTGGTCGAGATGTGCTGTCCTGAACCGAGCTGTGCGAGGTGCCTGAGTGCGTGCGTGCAAGCTATGGAGCTGCAGCGGTTGATGGACGCGAAAGCGGTCGCCGTCGTCGTCGTTTCTCCCAAGTCGGCCTCGCTCGAGCAAAATGACGAGACACGCTTCTTCCACAGAGCACAGCTCGCTTGGTGCTCTCGAGCAGCGAGACCCGTACGAGAACGTCTGAGCGCAGCGACCCGCGAATGTGCAGAGAAGCGCAGTTTTGTAGCTCTCGTGAGGCGGGCGAGGTGCGAGAGAAAGTACTGCGCAAGTCGTTACAGGCCCGCTCGACGTGTCCTACGCGCTCACACGCCGCCCATGGCCGAGTACCCGACGCGCTCGCGGATGAGGGCCTTGTCGTTCGGCCGGATCCACTCCTGCGCGCCGTCAAACATGGCCTCCCACACGCGCTGCGCCTCCTTGTCGCCCTCAAAGTGGCCCTCGATCGTGCTGCGCACCGACTGCCACAGTGCCGGCGACGCGACGGTCGACAGGAAGGCGGGCGACAGGCCGGCGTGCTCGGGGTGAGCGGGCGAGGTCGACGAGGTCGAGAGGGGGAGGGCGTCGAGGTCCTTGGCGAGCGAGACTTGTGGCGGGTTCGACGACGAGGAGGTCGACGGCTCGGAGAGGGTGAGGGCAGGGACGCCTGGGGAGGAGGGGGAAGCAGCGGCGGTCGAGGTCGAGGAGGAGGGGGGAGCGGCGGCGGGGGCCTTGGTGATCATGAGGTTGACGACGGCGCCGTCCTGGACCTCGAACTCGCGCAGGAGCTTGCCGTCGCCCATGGCCTTGCCCTTGAGAATCCACCGCTGCTGCTCGGGCGCGGGCGCGTCCTTCTCGGCCGCGGCGAGCTGCTTCTTGAGGTCGGCGACGGTCGCTGTTGGCCGCGCGGCGAGGGTGAAGGACAGGGCGGGCTTGAGCGACTTGACGGTGAGCTTGACGGTCTCGTCTGCGGCGGGCATGGCCTCGTCGTCGTCGTCGTCGTGGGCGGTTGTGGGGGGAGCGCAGACGGGGACCTGAGCGGGGGTGGGCTCGCGTCAGCTGTGGGGCGGGGCGTTGATAGGGTAGCTCAGGGTGCTCACGTTGACCAGGGTGGGCCGCTTGTGGCGCTCCTCGACGGGCGGGATGTACGAGTTGGGGTACCGCTGCTTGAGGGTCGCGAGGAGCTCTGCCGTCGCCTTGAAGGCCTGGATCTCCTCGGGCAGGCGGGTGTCGGTCAAGAGGGACTCCATGGTGGGCAGCTCGGGTGGTCTCGAGGTGTGTGAGGAGGTGCGGTGGTGGGGACGAGGCCAAGTGATGACGGCGCCTCGCTCTTGCTCTCTCCCCACTCGCACTCTCGGCTCTGAAGACGCACAGCTGCTCCAGACTCGCCCTCTGCCACTTCCGCGACACCCAGCACTCGCCCGCTCGATTCCCGGTCGCCTGCGTTCTCGCTCCTCCTCGACCCTCTCCCGCTCTCCAGCCTCCCGCCTCGTCCAGGTCCGTCTCTCGCCTCTTTCTTCTTCCTTGTTCGCTCGAGCTGACGCACAGCTCTGTACGCAGTCGATCAAGATGCGCGCCTGGGTCTTCCGCACCAAGGGCCAGCCCGCCGACGTCCTTCACCTCGAGGCGGACTACCCGAAGCCCGCGCCGGCGGCAGGCCAAGTGCTGGTGAGGGTGCGCGCCTGCGGAACGAACCCGATCGGCTACAAGACCATGAGCTCCGTGCCGTTCAGGTACATGCAGACGACGCCGGCTGTTCCCGAGCACGACTTCTCTGGTCAGCGCTCAGCCCCCTCGCCCCGTCGGCCAACATACGCTGACCCTGAGCTCATCCTGCAGGCGTCGTCGAGGGCGGCGAGCTCGACGATTCTGGTCTCCAGCTCGGCGACGAGGTCTTTGGCATGGTGCCGGGCCAGGTCACGATGAAGAACGGCAAGGGCGCCCTCGCCGAGTACGTCGTGTGCGACAAGGAGCTCGTCGTCAAGAAGCCCGCCAACGTCAGCTTCGAGGAGGCGGCGTCGTTCCCGCTCACGACGTTCACCGCCTACTACGCCCTCGCTCGAATCGGCAAGCTCGAGAAGGGCAAGGGTCAGCGCGTCTTCATCGTGCGTCCCGCTCGACGCGCTCTCGATACCGCGAAGGGGCTGCCCTGACTCTCTCACGTGCCCAGAACGGCGGTTCCGGCGGTGTCGGCGCCTACGCTGTCCAGGTGCGTCGTCACTGCGGCTCTCGACAAGCTGACGCTCTCGGCTGACACTCCCTCTCGCTCACTTCTTCATCTGCAGCTCGCCAAGGCGTACGGCGCCTACGTTGCGACCACGTGCTCGCCTGCCTCGCGCGACCTCGTCTCGACCCTCGGCGCCGACCAGATCCTCGACTACAAGGAGAGCGACCTCGCGACCCAGCTCTCGAGCAAGTACTCGGACTCGCAGTTCGACATCTTCTTCGACACGGTTGGTCAAGACACGTCGCTGTACTACAAGAGCCCGGGTTACCTCAAGGTGCGCGCGCTCTCGACCCTCTCCACCTTTGGCTCATCCTCAAGCGGCGGCGCCGGTGAGGACCATCTGCTGACCTACCCGCTCTTCCCTTGCCTCCTTCGCCTCGCTCGCAGCCTTCGGGCATCTACGTCGATGTTGCAGGTCCGCAGACGGACGGCTCGATCGGCTCGGGCGTCCGCGTCGCGCTCGACTTTATCAACCGCCTCGTCCGCCCGAGGTTCCTCGGCGGCGTTCCGCGCAAGTACGTCTTCGGCATGATGACGGCGGACAAGAAGGAGCTCGACGACATGGCGAGCCTGATCGGCGAGGGCAAGCTCCGCCCGATCATCGACAGCGTCTTCTCGTTCGAGGACGCGCTCAAGGCGTACGACAGGCAGATGTCGCACCGGTGCGTCCTCACAGTCTGCGTCGCCCCTCACACCTCATGCTATCGCTGACGAGTCTCGTCCCCTGCAGCGCCAAGGGCAAAGTCATCGTCAAGGTCTCGCAGTAGCGCTCTCGTGCGTCCTCCAGCGACTCGCTCGAGCTCTCTCCTGTCACCTTCAGTCCGTCTACATCCTCGCTGTAGCCACAGTCAAATCATCTTCGTGCACTACCTCATACTGTGAAACCACCTGCTTCGTCCGCGAGCTGGGCCACAAGAGAGGCTCGAGCGCTCGCAGCTGGACGAGCGCCGACTCGCCTCGTCAGCTTACGAGCAGGATCTTTGACTTCGCGAGCTGCATCTGGGTTCAGGGAGAGTAGGACGACGAGCTGGCACGAGCCGGAAAGAGCAGGTTCCGCGGTCGAGGATCGACAAGCTCTGCGCTATCCTCCAAGGGAGCGTGCACGAGCCGTCGAGCTGCGCGGTCGAGCAGCCGCAGAGGCCTTCCCTGCGGAACGCACGAGCCGTGTTCCGGCGCTGATACTGAGCCGGCGACGGCGCTGTGAGTAAGCAGCCCGGGCTTAGGCGAGTGGAAGGAGAGTCGAGAGCCGGGGAGGGTTGAGAGCCCGATCCCCGTGTTGAGCAAAGCGGCCCTTCAGCAAGCTCTGCTCTCTCCCTCTCTTCGTTCTGCTTCATTCCCGCTCGAGCGCGCTCATCGACACTCGCCGCTCGGACCTCCAGCTTACGCTTCTCGGCAACCTTCCCAAGTGCGTCGGCGCCTCTCCCTCTCGCTACGAGTCCCGCACGTCCGGGTGCCAACCCACAGCCTCTTTCTACAGTGTCTACCATGCGTGCCTGGGCCTACAAGACCAAGGGCAAGCCCTCGGACGTCCTTCGCCTCGAGCCGAACTGGCCCAAGCCGTCGCCGACCTCCTCGCAGGTGCTCGTTAGGGTCGCGGTAGCAGGCGTGAACCCCGTCGACGTAAAGGCCATGGGAGTGGCGCCCGTCAAGTTTATGGCCAAGGCGCCGGCGGTACCAGGGCTCGACCTCTCCGGCTGGGTCGAGGGAGGCGACCTGAGCGGGACCGGTCTTGCCATCGGCGACGAGGTCTTCGGTATCGTGTCGACGCAGGACATCTTCAAGACGGGCAAGGGCGCATTGGCAGAGTACGTCGTCGTCGAGAAGGACACGCTCGCCAAGAAGCCGGCCAACGTCTCGCTCGAGGAGGCGACGACCTTCCCGCTCACGGTACTCACGGCGTACTGGGCTCTCGTCACGACGGCCAAGCTTCAGAAAGGTCAGAAGAAGCGCATCTTCATCGTGCGTCGTTTTTCCCGCGAGCGCAGCGCCGACTCGAGCGGACGGCCTGCTCACGGACCCCTTCTCTCCTCCTTCGCAGAACGGCGGCTCAGGAGGTGTCGGCTCGTACGCCGTACAGTTCGCCAAAGCCTATGGCGCCTTCGTCGTTACGACGTGCTCTCCCGGCTCCCTCGACCTCGTCTCGACGCTCGGCGCCGACGACATCCTCGACTACCGCGCGAGCCCTCTCCCGGCTCAGCTCAAGGCCAAGTACGGGAGCGAGCCCTTCGACATCATCTTTGACACGGTTGGGTCGCCTGAGGTGTGGCGCAAGTGCCCCAAGTACCTCGAGGTGCGTGCAGCTCGCCGATTCGCACCCCCCGAGCCCGCTCGGACCTCCAGCTCTCGATGGCGCAAGCGTCTCCCGACGGGCTCTGACGCTGCCTCTCGCTCTCGCAGCCCGACGGTATCTACGTCGACGTTGCAGGCCCGCACATGGACGGCGGGATCGGCCCGCTCTTGGGCGGCATGGTCGACATGATGGGCCGCAACCTGCGCCCTGGCTTCCTCGGCGGCGTGCCGCGCAAGTACGTCTTCGGGCTCAGCACTGCCGACCGCAAGTCGTTCGCCGAGGTCGAGGAGCTCGTGCGCACGGGCAAGATCCGCCCGATCCTCGACAGCGTCTTCTCGTTCGAGGACGTGCAGCGGGCGTACGAGCGCCAGATGTCGGGTCGGTACGTCGCATCCCTTTTCCATGAGCACCAAGAGCGTTCATGCTGACCTTTTGCGCCGGCGCAGTGCTCAGGGCAAGATCGTCGTGCGCGTCCACCTTTGAGGAGCCGCGAGCAGCGGGTCCGTGTACCACTTCCACCTTACGCCGGCGTCTGTAGCTTCCACCCCTGCTCTAATCATGCTCACCTGCGCGAGCTCGGCGAAGGAGAGAGGAGCAGAGAAGCGGTTCATCGCGCGAGTGCCGAGGAAGACGAGCCGCGCGAACGGAGGAGGTGCGAGCTCGCTAGCCCGAGCCTGCCGAGCTGCGCCGGCTCTACCCGCTCCAGCAGCAGGTCGCACGAGCTCACCGGTGGTCGACCGCGACCCACCCATCGCAGTGAGGCTCGAGGGAGCGGATCCCGCTGATGAGAATCGACGAACGAGGGAGAAGAGCGAGGCCCCCTCGGGTGGACCCGCCGGTCGGGCAAGGCGGTGTCGAGGTGATGTGGAGCGCAGAGCAACGGTGCGAACGCAAGCCTGTGCGAGCTGCCGAGAGACCGCGCGGTGGACGCGAGAGGAGGAGCACGCGGTCCGGCTCGCCTCCTCACCGCGTGCCTGCTCCGCCGAGTGGATGCTCAAGAGTCTCTGGACCACTGCTACTCGCGCAGCACCCCGATCCCTCGCTCGACGCACCGCCTCGCCGTCTCGCGCCTCCTCGTCCACTCCCCCACTCGTCGGCTCGTCCTCGCGCACCATGGCCACCACGAGCACCGCCGTCATGGACCGCTACCTCGCCGACAAGGCCCCGCCAGTCTGCTCCCTCACCATCGCCGACTCGTTCAAGGCCCTCACCCGTCAAGAGAGTGCGTCCTCGACCTCCTTCTCCGCCCCGAGGACCCCTGTCTCCGCCCCGCCGAGCAGCGAGCTGACGACCTGCATGCGCTCGCAGAGCTGTACTCGCACTATCTGAGCGAGGCGAGCTGGGCAGGAGCTCGCATCGTCATGCGCCAGACGACCGCGCACTCGGAGCAGCTCTTCGACCTCCTCGTCGCCACGTTCAGCTCGGCGACCGACCCGACCAAGCTCGCCGACCTGCAGCAGCTCAAGAAGAAGAGCGGTGTCAGTGACGAGGACTGGGACGCTGTGCTTGCGTACGCTGCGCAGGTCCGTCCTCGCTCGCCTCGTTCGACCCCGGGCGGCTCTCGATGCTGACCTCTGCCTTGCGCACGCAGGTCTTCTCCAACCTGAGCAACTTCCGCAGCTTCGGTGCGACCAAGTTCATCGCGCGCGCGAGCGAGGAGGGCTTCGCCGCAATCGTCGCCGCCTCAGAGCGGTCGTCGGAGGCCCTCCCGCTCTGGAACGAGCTGTCGAGCGAGATCTACGCCCTCACGCCCGAGGCGTCGCTCTCGATCGGTAAGCCGACCGAGGGCCACACGTCGGCGTACTACCCGTCGTCGCCGCCGCCCTCGGACGAGCAGGTCGACGAGGTCCAAGCGCTGTGCGACGCCGCCGGCATCTCGACACTCAACACCCGCCTCTCGCGCACGAGCGACACCGAGCTCGTCCTCCTCATCGCGAGCGTCGGCAATCTTCCCTCGTCCTTCCCCAAGTCGCTCAAGAGCGACAAGCTCGGCTTCACGGTCCGCCTCGAGGCGGGCGACTTCTCGGACGCGCTCGGACGCGTCAACCAGGCGCTGCGCGAGGCGCGCAAGCACGCTCGCGACGACAACCAGCGCCAGATGCTCGAGAAGTACGAGGAGAGCTTCGAGACGGGCGACATCGAGGCGCACAAGCAGGGCAGCCGGCACTGGGTCAAGGACGTCGGGCCAGTCGTCGAGTCGTACATCGGGTGCGTCTGCAGACTGCGCCTCTCGGTCTTCCTAGTCGAGTCTCACGAGCACGAGCTGACGACCTGTCGTCCCTCCCTCGCAGCTTCATCGAGTCGTGCGTCCCTCCTCGACCTCTTTCCGTCCTGCTCTCGAGCCTGCTCACAGCCTGCTCCTGACGCTGAGTGCTCGCGTGCGCGCAGGTACGTCGACCCGTCGGGCGCTCGCGCAGAGTGGGAGGGCTTCGTCGCCATCGTCAACAAGGAGCAGTCGGCCAAGTTCAACGTGCTCGTCGACGGCGCGCCAAAGCTCATCGAGGACCTTCCCTGGGGCAAGGACTACGAGGGTGCGTCGAGTCTGCCTCTCTCGAGGTCGCTGCTGCGGACCTGACGCTCGAGCCTCCAGTTCCCGAGTTCAAGCGTCCCGACTTTACCGCGCTCGAGGTCGTCAGCTTTGCGACCGCAGGCATTCCCGCAGGCATCGTGTGTCGCTGCTGTCTCTCTGTGCCCTCCTCGACTGCTGCTGACGAGCTCCCTCGGCCTGCAGAACATCCCCAACTGTGCGAGCAGCTCCCCCTCCTTCTCGCCCACCGACCGGTCTTCCTGACCTGTCGCTCCCACGCAGATCACGACGTGCGCGAGAACGATGGCTTCAAGAACGTCTCGCTGAGCAACATCCTCTCGGCCAAGGCGGCCGGCGAGGAGCTCACCTTCATCGCGCCCGACGAGGCCAAGGAGTACCGCGCGTGGGAGGACAAGGCGTTCGAGGTCCAGGTCGCGTCGCACGAGCTCCTCGGGCACGGCAGCGGCAAGCTCTTCCAGGAGCAGGCCGACGGCTCGCGCAACTTTGACGAGAAGACGATCAACCCGCTCACGGGCAAGCCCATCACGAGCTGGTACCGCCCCGGCGAGTCGTACGGCAGCAGGATCGGCCCAGTCTCGTCGTCGAGTGCGTCCTCCTCTCCCTCGCGTCGTCATTGGCGTCGTCTTCGTCGTCGTCGCCACTCACGCGTTCCTGACCCGGCTCGTTCTTCCTTTCTCCGCTCGCAGTGGAGGAGATGCGCGCCGAGTCGGTCGCCCTGTACCTCGCGACGAACAAGCAGATCCTCGACATCTTCGGCTTCAAGACGCAGCAGCAGCAGGACGACCTCGCGTACCACATGTACCTGATCATGGCTCGCGCCGGCGTCCTCGCGCTCACCTTCTTCGACCCGGCGACGGGCAAGCACGGCCAGGCGCACATGGAGGCGCGCCACGGCATCCTGCGGTGGCTCGTGCAGCACGGCATCGCGAGCGTCGACTTGGTGCGCGACGGCGAGGGCCGGCTCGTCGACGCCCACGCCAAGGTCAACCGCCAGGCGTGCCTCGCCAAGGGTAAGGAGGTCATGGGCAAGCTTCTGCTCGAGATCCAGGTCCGGTGCGTCACTATCTCGCTCTCTTCAGCGCGAGATCCATGCGCGAGGTCCGTGCGCGAGGTCCGTGCGCGACGAGGCTGACCTTCCTCGACGAGCCTCGCTCGCAGGAAGAGCACGGGCGACGGTCCCGGCGCTACCAAGTTCTACAAGGACCTCACCAAGCCCGACCAGCTCTGGGTCGACGAGCTGCGTCCGCTCGTTCTCGGTGCGCTCAGGCCCTCTCGTCGTCGCGCTCGTCGACTCGGCTGACCGGTCCCCTCTTCTGCTCTGGCTCTCTCGCTCGCAGCCAAGAAGCTCCCTCGCAAGGTCTTTGTGCAGCCCAACACGCGCCTCACGTCGTCCGGCGACGTCGAGCTCGTCGAGTACCCGGTCACCGTCGAGGGCGTCATCCAGAGCTTCGTCGAGCGGGCCGTGTAGAACCTCGCTCTCCTCGCAAACGGATCTTCCAGGCATGTCCATCCTCGCGAGGAGCCGTCGAGCGTTGGATAGAGAGCCTTTCGAGATCTTGGAGCGTGTTTTTGTGAGCTCTCGAGCGACGTCCTCCTCCTCGCTCAGGCCTTCTCAAGCTCAGGGTCGGGTGGCGAGCCTGTCGGGCGTCGGTTCGCGAGGCCTCCATCGTCGAGTAAACGTCTCGACAGGTCGTCAGAGAGCCTCTCGAGATCAGGAAGTGCAGAACGGCGAGCTCTCGAGCGACGTCCTCCTCCTCGCTCAGGCCTTCTCAAGCTCAGAGTCGGGTGGCGAGCCTGTCGGGCGTCGGTTCGCGAGGCCTCCATCGTCGAGTAAACGTCTCGACAGGTCGTCAGAGAGCCTCTCGAGATCAGGAAGTGCAGAACGGCGAGCTCTCGAGCGACGTCCTCCTCCTCGCTCAGGCCTTCTCAAGCTCAGGGTCGGGTGGCGAGCCTGTCGGGCGTCGGTTCGCGAGGCCTCCATCGTCGAGTAAACGTCTCGACAGGTCGTCAGAGAGCCTCTCGAGATCAGGAAGTGCAGAACGGCGAGCTCTCGAGCGACGTCCTCCTCCTCGCTCAGGCCTTCTCAAGCTCAGAGTCGGGCGGCGAGCCTTTCTCTCGGTCTTTCTCAGCCGCAACGATCGGCACGCGGTACTCTCCACAAACGGGTCTCGAGAGAGAGGGGCACGAAATGCGCAAAGCTCGAATAACACAACAGCTCGAGAGGGGGAGAGACGGAGGAGGGAGAGAAAGACGAAGGAGGACCCAGCCACGACCCGCTCAGCGCTCTGGCGAGCTCGGCGGCGTCTCGCTCTGCATCCTCGCAGCGGCCTTGGTCGCCGCCGCTCGCCTCCCGCCCCTCCTCGCCGGCGCCGCAGCCGCCGCAGCTCCCGAGCCCGACGCCTTTGCGGCTCTCGCCGCCGCCGCCGCCGACGCTTTGGCTGCTGCCGCGCCGCCTCGCGCGCCGCCACGAGCGCGCGACTTCTGCACCTTGCGCTGCAGGTCCTGGTCCTCGGCGCCCTTGGCCCGGTGCGCCTCGAGCGCGTCCTCGAACTCCTTCAGGTCCGACTCGGTGCGGTTGAGCTTGTTTGTCGGCGCACGAATCTGCGCGCGATGAGAAGAGGATCAGCATGATGAGCGAGGCGTCCCTGACGAGCAGATGAGGCGGCAGAGAGGACGAGCGAGAAGGAGAGGTCCGAGCGAGAAGGAGGGGTCCGTGCGCACCTTAGTGAGGATCTCGCCGAAGCGCTTGTACACGGTCTCCTCGTGGAGCTTGTCCTGGTAGAACGGGACGCCCTCGACGAGCTTCTTGACGGCCGTGTCCGAGTTGAACGGCAGGAGCGAGAGGCAGAAGGCGATGTCGCGCCACTGGCGAGGCTGGTTGGTCGTCTGGAACCGCTGGCACAGCTTCTCGACGATCGACTCGGCCTCCTTCTTCTGCGGGCACCGACGTGTGAGAGTAGAGAGTCAGTCTCGAGCCTGCAAGAGGTGCGCGGGAGACGGCGAGGGAGAAGAGGACCAGCCTTGTCGACGAATTTGAAGATGAACTTCATCGACGTCTGGAACGTGTCCTCGTCGACTGGGTTGGCGCCGGTCGACAGGTGCGAGATGACGTCGGGCAGGTTGTTGTAGATGGCCTTGTCCTTGGTCGAGAGCTCCTCGAAGAAGAGGTGGGCAAGGTCCTTGATGCGCTTGTCGTCGTCCGAGAGGCACTTGGCCATCTCGCCGAGCTGACCCTTGGGCTTGATCTGGCCGTTGAGGATCAGGTGCGTGAGGACCATGAGCGTGTTCTTCTTGACCGTGAGGTCCTTGTCGTGCAGGCCGGCGTAGAGGCGGTCCGAGTTCTCGTCCATGATGGTCGAGAAGCAGACGGCGATGTCGCCGAGCGCGATGACGATGTTGCTGCGCACGGCGGGCTCCTTGGACGTCTCGAGCACCTTGAAGAGGAGCATGAGGTGCTCGGCGCAGAACTCGGCGCTGACGCACATGAACTTGCTGAGCGCGAGGGTGGCGGCCGTCTGCAGCATCGAGTTCTGCGAGCGAGAGGGGAACAAGGATGTCTCGAGTCAGTTGAAGTCCGTGCGCGTCGAGGAGGAGATGGCGAAGAGCGCGCGCACCTTGTAGATCTTGGGCTGCGCGACGACAGTCGAGGCCATCGGGCCGAAGACGGCGAGGAGACTGTCGGGTCCATACAGGAGCTCCTTCTCGCGCGACGCGGCGATGACGTCGCCGATGTCGTCCTCGACGGACCCTGCAACCTGGTCGAGCTCGTCGTCGCCGGCCTTCTTGCCGCCCTTGGACTTGTCGTCATCGGCCTTGCGGCGCTTGAGGTCGCGCTCGACGAGCTCGAGGTGCACGAGCTGCTTGATGGCGCAGTGGCCGGCGACGAAGAGGAGCTGCGAGAGCTCGAACGCGTTGCCGGTCGACGGCGAGCCCTGCGGCGCCGGCTGCGGGTCGATCGCCGCGTCGTCGCCGTCGACCACCTCGGCGTCCTCGTCGACCTTGGCCGCAGGCGCGGGCTCGCCGTCGCCCTCGTCGACGGCCTCGTCCATCTTGGCCGGCTCGACGTCGCCCGCTTGCGCCTCGACCGGCGCCGCCGGCGTCGCGCCCGCCTTGGGTCCGAAGACGCGCACCGTCATGCGGCGCAGGACCTCGGAGCACAGCTTGTCGGGCTGGTCGCCAAGCGTGTAGACCGTGTTGAGCGCCTGCTCGGCCATGCTGAACCACTCGCGCGAGGACGACGGCGCCTGGATCGTGTCGGACAGGCGGGAGAAGACGGCGCTGTCCATCGGGAGCCGCACCTGGGCGTCATTGAGCGAGCCTGCGGGAGAGCGCGCTGGATAATCAGCTTCGGCTCGTCGGGGGACGAGCGCAAAAGTCGAGAAATGGAGGAGAGCCTCGACGCACCCTTGACCTTCTTGACGCTGCCGCCGACCCTCCCGAGCGCGATGCACGTGTACTTGGCGAGCACGAGGTCCTTGCGGCCGAGCGGGCCGAGGCCGATGCGGAGGAGCGTCTCGACGTGGTCGGCGACGACCTCGGGCTTGGTCTGGGCGAACATGCCGAGGACGATGATGGCGCCGCGGCGCTGGAATTTGGGGATGTCCTTGGACGTGCCTGTGAGGGCGTCGAGCGTCAGCACGTGCATGTGAGCGAGTAGAGGAGGGAGGATGGGCGACGCACTGTAGACCTGCCAGAGCTTGGTGATGACCTCGTCGTCGACGACGCCCTTGGCCATCATGACGGCGAGTAGCTGCTCGAGCGACGTGAGCTCGGCGAGCGTAGCGTCGCGGGTGAGCCTGCGAGTGGGAGAGAAGGATGGGACGAGAGAGGGAGAACGTCAGCGTCCAACTTCGATTTGAGAAGGAGGTCCGTGCGGGGGCGAGGGAGGACGCACTCGATGACGTTGCGGGCGACGAACGCGACCTGGTCCTTTTCGCTCAGGTTCTCGGGCGGCTCAAAGTACAGCTGCGAGTAGCACTCGATGAGGCGGCTGCGGATGCCCTTGACCTCGCGCTCGCCGTCGTCGGCGCCGTCGCCCTGCGCGCCTGCGCCCGACGCGGCCGCCGCCGAGGCCGGCGCGTCGTCCTTGGTCCAGATGAGGTGGAGCATGCGGCGGACGCCCTGCTCGGCCGCCTCGAGGCGGTACTCCTTGGCGACGCGGCAGAACTCGATCGCCTCGAGGACCTCGCTCTTGACGCTCGACGCGAGGAGCTCGGTGACCGTGTCCATGGCGCCCTCGAGCGCCTCGATGAAGCTGATGGCGTCGACGTAGTAGGCCTTGGTGAGGCGCAGGCGCTGCAGCGTGTCGCCGTCGACCTGGGCGAGGACGACCGACTGGTCGGCCGCGGCGAGGTCGAGCTGCGAGCGGCGAGACGCGCGCTTGCGGGCCGCCTTGTCGGCCGAAGAGCGCCGTCTTGCGGGCGTGCCGTCGTCGTCCGAGTCGGGGCCGTGATCGTCCTCGCCGTCCTCGTCCATCTTGGGCGCCTTGTCCTCCTCGTCGCCCTCCTTCTCCTCCTCCTCGCCTGCCTCCTCCTCCTCCTCCTCCTCCTCTCCCTCGGCGACGCCGTCCATGAGGCGCCTCGCCTCGCGCTCGGCCTCGTCGGGCAGGTCGAGCACCTTCAGCTCGTCCTCGAGCTTGGCGAGGCGCGCCCTCCACTCGTCGAGCGCGAGCTCGCCGCCGTGCATGCGGCCGTACGGGTGCGTGAGGACGAGGCGCGTCAAGAGGGCGAGGCAGTGGCGCCGCACGCTCGCCGCCTTGTCGTGGAGGCTCCTCGCCGCGAGGCGCGCGAGCTCGAGGCGGAGCGAGGGGACGCGCGCCGGGAGCGAGCACGTGTCGCGCAGGACCGAGGCGGCCTTGGCGCGCACGTACGAGTTGAGGTCGAGGAGGCGCTCGGTGAGGAGGGCGTGGAACGAGGTGAGGAGGCGGGTGTGTTGGGCCGGCTCGAGCGAGAGGGCGCCCGACTCGGTGAGCGACAGCTCGCGCAGAAGGAGGCCGAGGACCTCGAGGATGGCGTTGCGCATCGGGTAGGACTGTGAGATGAGATGACGTCAGGACGAGCGCGTGGGAGACGGGGAGAGCGCCGGGCGCAAGAGGAGGGAGAAGAGGAAGGAGGACGCACCTCGCTGTCGAGGTGCTTCTGAAGGAGGACGATCTGCTTGAGGACGATGCGCGGGCTCGTCTCGGCGAGGCGGATGAGGAACTTGGAGAACGACCTCGGGCCCTTGGTGTCCTGCGCGTTGAACTGGCGGTCGGCGATCTCGCTGCGGACGGCGAGGGGGCATCAGCGTCCAGCCTGGCGACAGGGTAGCGACCGCCACTCCTAGATGCGCTAGAAGCGCGACCGCAGATTGACGAGGAGGGCGCCCGACGCACCCGAGGACCTTCTCGCCGAGGACGTCCTGGTCGAACTCCTTGGCGTAGACGGTGACGAGCTCGGCCATGGGCTCGGCGAGGTGCTCGGTGTACTGGAGGTTCTGCATGATCGTCATCTGGACGTCTGCGAGCGCGAGAGGGAGGGGGAAGAGGACGCAGAGGGAGGCAGGAGGAGGAGGTCAGTGCGCTGCTCGAGGGGCTCGAGCTCTGGCTCGACGAGGACGGTCACGACGCACTGAAGGCTTGGCCGTGACCCTTTGCGGCGAGGCACTTGACGCGGAAGATGCCGGCCTTGATCTCGGGCACCTTGAGATACGCCTCGGTCTCGGCGAGAAGGTTGACGGGGCGCAGGAAGCAGTTGCTGCGAGCGCCGCGCGTAAGCGAGTCAGCGCAGCTTCCTCGTCTACTTCAAAATGTCACGCGCAGCACGCTCGTCGCCGAGCAGCGAGTGGCCGCGCGAGACGGCGATGCAGCGAGCGAGGAGAATGGGGAAGAGCGGGCGACGCACGAGATGACGCTGTCGCGCTCGGCCGTCGTCTGCCAGATGCGCTCTGTGCGGAGCGTGCGCAACGCCTTGACCATGACGCCGAGGACGTCGGGGACCTGGTCGACCCACGAGAAGGCGTCGCGGGCGCCTTTGCCCTTGGCCTTGCTCTTGGCGGCGGGCTTCTGCGAGCGGGCGTGCGAGGTCAGTCAGTTTGTCACTCGCTGTCATCGGGCTCAACGCCGCACGCTGCGGCTCGGAAAGCTGCAGCACGAGCGGCGAGTCGAGGAAGACGAGCCAAAGACGAGGGACGTCGCACGCACCTTGCGGCCCTTGCCCGTGCCCGTCTCGCCGTCGAGGGCCGCCTGAGCCGCCGCCGCCTTCTCGCCGACATGGACGCTCCACATGGCGAAGAGGGCATGGGCCTCGAGGGCCTGGCGGTGCGCGCGGTAGGCCGTGTGGTCGGTCGGGTTGGTGTCGGACTGGCGCACAAGGTCGAGGAGGGCCGAGAAGCCTGTGGACGCGTGAGAGCGTCAGTATGCGCTGCTGCAAGGTGCAGCATGCCGCCGAGAGGAGGAGAGCAAGGCGAAGACGTACTCGAGGTGAGGGCGTCGAGGAGCTTGGAGAGGGCGGGTCCAGGAAGGTGCTGTGCGCCTCTGCGGGTGGGTCGGGCAGTCAGTGTGGGTTCTCAGGAATGCTAGCATGTCCGGGTGGACGCACTGGAGGAAGGATGCGACCTGGTCGAAGCAGTGTTGTTCGGTGACGGCGGCCGGGTCCGAGGTGAGGTCGTCGACGAGCTCTGCGGGGTGGGCGTTGGTGGTCAGGGAGTGGGTGGGGCTGTAAGAGCGTCGCACAGAGGACAGGGAGGCTCACGGTTGAGCTGGAGGTGGAGCTGGTGTTGATCGAGTTGGTCGAGGTCGATGGGGTTTGCGAGGTCGAGGGGTTGCTGGTCCTGGATGTGGGCGAGGTGGTCGTCGAGGGACCAGTCCATGGTGGGCCTAGCTCTCTGTCCCTCGTCGTTGCTTGTGGGAGAGGAGTGAGGCGGCGAGAGTCGCTCTCGCGTGTGGACGCGCTCCTCCTCCTCGTCGTCCTGCCTGCTCCTCTCGCTCGCACCGGCTCAGTGGAACCGCCGACTAGCCTTACCGTACGCCCACGATGTCGCTCAACATGCGCGACAACCACGCCAAGGCTCCCCGTCCGTCCCCTCTCCTCCTCCCCCTCCCTCGTCTCATCACCACCTCGCTCACCTCGCCACCTCCCCTCCACACAGCCGAGGCTCGCCGCATCGTCGACTTCCTCCGCAACAAGGCTCAGCTCAAGACCCGCACCGGCGCCCTCAACGGCAAGCGCGTCGACTACTTCAAGGGTCCGTCCTCCCTCCCTCCCTGTCCTCGCTTTCCCCACCTGCACAGCTCACCGACACTCTCCCACTTTGCAGGCAAGTCGGCCATCAAGGCCCTGCGCTCCCCCGTCTACACAAAGCTCGGCAGCAAGGTGCCCCAGGTCGACTCGGACGACGCCGCGACTCAGCTCCTCCACTCGCTCATCCCGCACACCTTCTTCCTGCGCATCCAGCGCGGCCCTTCCATCTCGTCCGGCGTCAAGGCCGTCCAGATCGTGCCCCAGCAGCTGTTTGCCCCCGACGAGCACTATGTGTGGCTCGTCGACCCCAACCCGATCCGCCAGCTCGCGCTCGCCGTCGCCATGGTCGCCGTCGTCCTCGCCGGCGTCATGTTCCCCTTGTGGCCCGTCAAGATGCGCATCGGCGTCTGGTACCTCTCGGTCGGCGTCCTCGGCCTCATCGCCGCCTTCTTCGGCCTCGCCATCGTCCGCCTCGTCCTGTGGCTCGTCACAAAGGTCGTCGCCCGCCCAGGCATCTGGCTCTTCCCCAACCTCTTTGCCGACGTCGGCTTTGTGCGTCTACCTCTCTCTCTCTCTCCTGCGCCCTGTCGGCCGCCACTGACGCACCCTCCTCGCGCGCAGGTCGACTCGTTCATCCCGACGTGGGGCTGGGACGTCCCGCCGCCGAAAAAGGCCAAGAAGGCCGCCAAGGACGGCGCCGGTACGCCGTCCAAGAAGGGCTCGAAGCGCAAGGACGCGGCGGCCCAGGCGCAGCAGCACGGCGGGCACTCGCACTCGCACGGCGACGGCGCCCACTCGCACTCGCACGGCGGCGACGACGGGCCGCGCATCGTCGAGCTCGCCGACGATGACGACGACGAGTAGCTGTGGACGGGAGGACGTAGCTGGGGCGGGCAGGAGTGCAGCGCAGGCAGCTTGAAGAGGATCTTGCGCGCGAGGGCCGCTCGGTTCGAGAGGGAGCTCCTCCTCTCGCCTCTCTGTTTCGGGCCGGTCCACCTTAGAGACGTGCTCGAGAGCTGTGCGAGTGAGCTGCAAGCCGTCCTGTCCGTGAACGAGCGAGATCCAGCTCGACCGCTTGCGCCGCCCCCACTCCGCCCGCGCCGCGCTCCTCGTCCCTCCTCGCTCGTCAACAGCTCGAGCACAGCACCAGCATGGGTTCCCGCACGCGCTACTTTCTGTCGTCGCGCGTCTTCTCGTCCTCGGCACCGGACGGCGCCCCGGGCACGGTCGCCGTCGAGCTCCCGACGGGCACCATCTCCGCCGTGCACCCGCGCCGTCTCGAGCGGCCACAGGGCGTCGAGGACGGCGACTGGGTCGATGTCGGCGACAAGTGGCTCCTTCCTGGTGTGCGTCTCGCTCTTCTCTCCTGCCTGTGCGCGGCGTGCGCTGCCGACGACGAGCCAGGCTGATCCAACCTCTCGTCCTTCCTCCCCTTCGTCTACCTTGTCGTGCAGCTTGTCGACGCGCACGTCCACCTCAATGAGCCCGGTAGGACAGAGTGGGAGGGCTTCGAGACGGGCACGGCGGTGCGTTGGCTCTCCCCTTCGACCGTGCCGCGCGAGTCGTCCTGCGGGTCCGCCTTGATCGGCTGCGCGAGTCGGCTAGGTGCACGGCGCAGCGAGGAGTGTCGGAGCTGACCTGCTGCCCGGCGCCTGCAGGCGGCAGCATCCGGCGGCGTCACGACCGTCATCGACATGCCCTTGAACGCCATCCCGCCGACGACGACGGTCGCCAACCTGCACACCAAGCTCGCCGCGTCCGAGGGCAAGCGCCACATCGACGTCGGCTTCTGGGGCGGCGTCATCCCGGACAACGCGGCCGACCTGCAGCCCCTCGCCAAGGAGGGCGTCAAGGGCTTCAAGGCGTTCCTGTGCGAGAGCGGCGTCGACGAGTTCCCCGGCATCAACGAGCAGCAGATCCTCGCAGCCATGAAGGAGCTCGACGTGCGTCCTCGCCCTGTGCCTCGTCTCGACGACGACGAACGCTGCTGACCCATCTCGCCCTCTTCCTCTTCCTCGCTCGCTCGCAGGCGGCCAAGTCGCTCTTCCTCTTCCACGCCGAGCTCGACAACCCGGCGTCGCAGCAGCATGGTCACGGTCACGCCGACCCGGCCGCCTACTCGACGTTCCTCGACTCGCGCCCGCCGTCGCTCGAGGAGTCGGCCATCGACCTCATCATCCGCTGCGCCGCCCAGTTCCCCTCGCTCCGCACCCACATCGTCCACCTCTCGGCTGCGTCGGCCCTCCCTGCGCTCCGACGCGCCCGCAACGACCTCAAGCTCCCGATGACGGTCGAGACGTGCTTCCACTACCTCACGCTCTCCGCCGAGGAGATCGCCCAGGGCCAGACGCTCTTCAAGTGCTGCCCGCCGATCCGCGCCGCGTCGAACCGCGACGCCCTGTGGGACGCGCTCCTCGCGGGCGACATCGACTTTGTCGTGAGCGACCACAGCCCGTGCGTCACCGAGCTCAAGAAGCTCGACGAGGGCGACTTTATGGGCGCGTGGGGCGGCATTGGCGGCCTCGGGCTCGGCCTGTCGCTCCTGCACACCGAGGCGCAGAAGCGCGGCGTCGAGATGCGCAAGGTCCTCGAGTGGGTCGCGAGCACGCCGGCGAGGCAGGTCGGCCTCGAGGGCGGCAAGGGCGCCATCGTCGAGGGCGCAGATGCCGACTTTGTCGTCTTTGACCCGCAGGAGTCGTTCACGGTGCGTCTCCCTAGCCTCTTCGGCATCGTCGGCGAGGCGGGTTCGAGCTGACCTTGCCCGCTCGGACCTCGCTCGCAGATCCGCAAGTCCGAGCTGCACTTCAAGAACCGCGCCTCGCCGTACGGTGCGTCCTCGTTCGCCTTCCTCGTCACCTCTCGACGCACGCTGACGCTCCCCCTTACGACCGCCCGTCGTAGAGGGCCTCACGCTCACCGGCGCCGTCCGCTCGACCTACCTCCGCGGCAAGCAGGTCTACAACCGCGTCAGCGGGTTCAAGGGCGTCGAGAGCGAGTTCGAGGGCAAGACGCTGCTGTAGACGCGTGCGAGCTGGAGTGGGTGCATAGACGCGTTCGTCCTCGAGGTCGTCCGGTTCGTCGTTGAGAGGAGAGCGAGCGCCTCGCCGCCTCGGGCGCTTGCCGCGCTCGTCGACGGGTTCTCTGCATCGCGAGAGCTCGAGAGCGAGTGCTGCTTCTGCTGAAGAGCTCGAGATGGTGCGCTTGCGGAGCCTCGTCCGCCGAGAGGCGGACCGAGCGGCGTTCGCTCCTCGTCCCGCCGACCCGCTCGCACCCTCCTCGGCGCGAGCGGGTGCAGGAAGCAACGTGGCCGTCTCGGACACGCCGCCTGGAGGCAGAGCGAGGAGAGCAGCAGCCGAGAGCGCCAGACGAGCGCAAGACGAGCGCCCGAGGAGGAGGAGGTCCGTGCGGAAGGAGACGTCGAGGGACGGTCGCAGCGCGGCGCCGACTGCGTACTGCTCGAGCTGAGCATCTCGCACGCCCCAAGCGTGAAGAGCGGAGGGCACGGTCGCACGCCGAGCGGGCAAGCTACATAGAAGAGCGCTCGCAGGAGCATACGGGCGAGTCGGCGCTCACGACGGGAGAAGGTGAACGAGACGACGGACGCTTTCTCTCGCAGGATACGCAAGACGCAGAGAGAGAAGAAGGGGTGGGTCATACACGGAGCCAGTTGCAGTGGTTCACCCTGCTGCTAGACTCCCCTCTTCCCCCCGGAACCAGAACCGCGCTCGCCGCAGACGACAAACTTATGCGACGATCGAGACGGCACCGCCGTTGGCCTTGATCTTCTCCTCGGCGCGGCGCGAGACGTAGCGCGCCTTGACGATGATCGGGTAGGCGGGGAGGCGGCCCTTGGCGAGGACCTTGCCGTAGCCCTGCGAGCGGGGACGAGTCGGGCGTCAGCATGCTACGCTCTTCCACACCAAGGAGCACTGGCCCCGCGGCGAGCGACGCGAGCTCAGAGAGGAGGGCGGCGACGCACGGCAGCGAGGGTGTCGATGACGGGGACGACGGTCGACGAGGCCGTGAGGCCGTCGCGCTGCTCAGCCGGGATGAGGGTCTGCGGGAGGAGCGTGGTGTAAGCACGAGGCCTCCACTGCAGCGAGCATCGACGCGCAGCCAGCTCGCGCACGAGCTGGAGGCGGGCGAGAGCGAGAGGGAAGGGCGACGCACGGCGAGCTTGTCGACGTTGACGACCGGGCGCCAGAGGGCGGCCTTGTTCTGGTGGTAGTGGCGCATGCCGACCTTTCCGAAGTAACCAGGGTGGTACTTGTCAAAGTTGGTGCGGTGGTGGTGCTGACCACCGGCAAGACCACGACCTCCCGGGTGCTTGCGGTGCTTGCCGACACGTCCGTGACCGGCGGAGACGTGCCCCCTGTGCTTGCGCGTGTTCGAGAAGCGGGTCGGCATGATTCTCCTGCGGCGCGGGCGAGCGAGAGGGGAGGGAGGAGAGGGTCAGCCTGGCTGCTCGAGGACGAGGGGGAGAGGTGGTGCTGGCCGCCGTCGTCGAGCCCGCCCGAGCCTCCTCGCTGTGCGCCGTGCAGCTCATGTGCGCAGTGGCACTCGCCGCTGCCCAAGCCCCGACACGCCAACCGTGCCGCTGGCCCGAGAGCACCGCCGCCTCGCCGAGCTCGCGACGAGCACGACCCGGGTCGCGCGCACGGCCTCGACACGCTCGCGCGCTCGCCCTGCCTGCCCTGCCGTCGTCCAAGCCGTGCTCTGACGCCCTGCCGCGCTGCTCTGCACCCTCCCGAGCTCGTGCCGACGAGGCGAGGTGCGGCCGAGGCGGAGGTCGGCGACAGGCGAGGTTTGCGGCACGGCTGCGGCTCGAGTCGGGGGTGGGCGGGCTCGCGGAGAGCGCCGAGGCCGGTCTCGTGGCGGGTGACAGGCGGCAGGTGCGGGCAGGAGGCGAGGGGGTGCAGCGAGGGTCGGGGCGACGACCTTTTTCGGCGACGAGGGCGACTCGAGGAGGGGTCGGCGGGAGGTGGTTGGTGTGCGGGTGGGTGGATCGGGGCGGGGTGTGGGTCGGGGCAGACCTAGTGGGAGGCCTGGCTAACCTTGGGAAGCAGCGAGCAAGTCCAAAGGGAAGAGAGGGAGCGGCCGGTGGTCGCGGCGGGCCAGGCTCAGCTTCGTCGCTCGCGCAGCGGCCGACTTGGCGGCTCGTCGCTCCTCGTCTCTCCCCTCCCTCTCCCTCCCACCACCACTAGCTACCTACGAGAGCCGTTCATTCGGCTGCCTCGCTCTCTCTCGACCCCTCCACCTCGCCTCGACCGCCGCTCGCCTCACCCTCGCCCGTCTCGCCGCCTCACCTTCGACTCGCCTCTCCTCCCACGCCTCGCTCGCCAACTCGCCCACCACGCCGCACAGGACTGCAGCAGGCCGCTTCTTTCCCTCTTAGGTGAGCCTCTCGACCCTCTCGCGTGCGCACGAGGCCTGGCGAGCCATCCCTCGTCGCGGGCAACCGCGTCCTCCTCGAGCGACCCCCCCCTCCTCTCGTCGCTCTCGCCCTCGTCCCAACATGATGAAAACAGCTGTATACTTCAATCAATCTGTCAATCCCCCTAGCACGCGCACACCACCCTCTCGAGGGCGTGCAACATGCGGCGGTGACGAAAAAACATGTGCTACTAGCTGATCCACCCAACGAGCGAGCAACGACGAGTCCCGCACGACGACAGAGTACAGCACTGACACCCTCTCTCTCTCTCTCTGCTCTGCAGGATCCTTCCCTCCTTTGACCGAGTAGACCCCGAGCCGTCGTCGTCGAGATGAACGCGCCTTCTCGCTACGAGATGTTCGTGCTGGCGGACGGCGAGCCAAAGTGAGCCCCTCTTTGCCCTGCAACTAGTCGTCGTTCGCGTTCCGTCCCGTCCTGGAGGATTGCGAGCTGAACCGTCCCTCTCTCGCACGCGCCTCTTCCTCTTCGACCTCGTCTCGTCGTCCCCTCGCTCCTCGCTCTCGCTCTCGTTCAACACAAAGGGTCACGGTCGACGAAGACACCAAGATCCCGAACGCAGCGACGCTCACGATTAACAAGGAGGACCACACGCTCGCCAACATGCTGCGCTCGTGCGTCGTCCTTCTCTCGCGCTCGCGCTCGAGCCCCGCCTTCGTCCTCGACCTGCGACTGACTCCCCGGCCCGCTCGCCGACAGTCAGCTCCTCCTCCTGCCGGGCGTCATCTTCGCCGGGTACAAGGTGCCGCACCCGCTCGAGTCGCGCGTCGTGCTAAAGGTCCAGACGGACGGCAGCAAGACGCCCGTCATCGCCGTCCAGGAGGCTCTGAGCGCCCTCGTCCTCCTCCTCGGCAAGATCAAGGGCCAGTTCAGCCAGGAGGTGCTCAAGCACAAGGCGCTCGACGGCACCGAGGACCAGTTTGGCGGAGCGGGCGAGGGCTTCTTCTGAGCGGCGAGCGGGTTTCTTTTCTCTCAGCCTGTCTGTGATCCTCCCTGTTGTAGCGACATTCCGAAACGCAGTGCGTCCCTCTTCGTCCCCTCTGTGTGCGTCTCGAGCGAGCAGATTTCCGGCGAGCGCGGGCGAGAGAGAGGCGAGGTCGGGCCCGCAGCCGGTCGCCCTCGTTCGCCGACGCGACTCTCTCGCTTGTGTACACGACCAGCAGAGCGCGCATCAGGCTATGCAGTCGTCTGCCGGGCCCCTCCCCGCCGTCACGGGCGCGCCCTTTGCCGCGTCGTCGTCCTCATCGGCCTTGTTGTCCGCCGACCCGCACCACCTCGTCCACGACGCGCACGGGCAGCAGTCGCGGCCCGGTACGAGCAGCCACGCCATGCAGCAGCACCATGCCTCGCCCACCGCCTTCTTCTCGAGCAACTACGGCGCCGCCCCTCCCCCTCCTCCTCCTCCCGCCGACTCGTCCCTCTCGCTCTCGACCACGGCCCAGCTCCTCGGCGCGCAGGCAGGCCCTGGCCCTGCGTCGGCCGACTACTCGCACCCCTATGCCCTGTACGGCGCCGTCCACAGTGCCGCGCCCTCGCCGCCACATCTCGCCCACCACCACCACCACAACCTCGCCGGCGGCAGCACCAACGGCCATGCGCACGGCAACGGCGGCGGCAGCTTGATGCAGGGCAGCTTCGGCTCGCATGTCGGACTGAGCGGCGAGGACCCTCACGACGCGCTCGCCGCTGCGGTCGGTCCCCCGGCGCCGATGCGCGCCGCCAAGGGCAAGGGCAAGGCGCGCGCGCCTCCCCCTGCGCCCGACTCGAACGGCGGCGTCCTCCACGACGCGCCGCAGCCGGCTGCCGGGCCGCGCAAGAGCGGGCGCAAGACGCAGCGCAGCGCGGCGGCGAGGGCGGCCGTCGGCTTGCTCGGCGACGGCGCCGAGGGCGACCAGGGCGAGGGCGAGCAGCTCGGCGACGACGAGGACGCCGAGGGGACGATCGCGAGCGGGACGGGCGGTGGCGGCGGCGGAGCTGGGACTGGGTCGTACGCGTCGACGCCGGCGGGCGGGTCGCCGCTCGACCCGGGCGCGGCGGCGGCGGCGGCGGGTCCAGGCGCCGGCGCCGTCCTGCAGGAGGCGGCTGCCAACGACGAGGCCGAGCCGCTGTACGTCAACGCCAAGCAGTACCACCGCATCCTCAAGCGGCGCATGGCGCGCGCCCGCCTCGAGGAGATGGGCCGCCTCAGCAGGGAGCGCAAGGTGCGCCCGCTCCTCCTTTCCCTCGCTCAAAGAGGAGCACCTGCTGACGCTCTCGACCTCTCGCCCGCAGCCCTACCTCCACGAGTCGCGCCACAAGCACGCCATGCGCCGCCCTCGCGGGCCCGGCGGCAGGTTCCTCACGCTCGAGGAGCGCGCCATCCTCGAGGCGGGCGGCTCGGTGCCCGGCGTCGAGTGGCCCCCAAAGCCGCTCCCCGGCGACGAGCCGACGGCGGCGCAGGTGCAGGCGCAGGCGCAGGCGCAGGCGCAGATGCAGGCGGAGGAGCAGTCGGCGGGCCCGGCTGTGGGAGCGCCGCCGGCTTGACCACGAGAGGGTCAGCTCGAGCAGGAGCAAGAGCAGAGGCCGTTTGTCGTAGTGCGCTTGCTGTGCAGTCGAGATGCCTTTCATCCAGCTCGGCTCGGCGACGAGAGGAAACCGCTCTCTCTCGGCGAGGCGATGGCGAGGGCAGGGCTTTGCAGGAATGCGGGTCCGGAGAGATCTACTTCACACTGAGGAGACTACGAAAATATCGAGCCGTGGCGTCTTGCGTGGCGGAAGGCGGCGCGAGGGCGTCGAGACGCGCCCGCACGGACCCCCTCAGGTCGGCGTCGTCGAGGTCGAGGGCTTCGAGCCTCGTCGGTTGGGCAGTGTCGATGGTCGGTAGGTGGAACGGTCGAGTGCTTCTCACCGCACGGAAAAGGCCTGCGAGGGAGGGGAAGCGAGAGCGTGAGCACGTCTCGAGCGCGAGGAGGAGGTCGACGAGGCGGCGAGGTCAAAGCGCACCTGCACGCTCGGGTGACCGTGCTTGGCGTTGAGGCTCATAATCTCGGCAAAGACGTCCTGAGCCGACGGCGGGCTCGAGGAAGCGGGCTTGGTCGACGACGACGCAGACTGGCGGTCCGTGCGAAGCGACATCTTGACCGAGTGAGCCTGCGCCGTGGAGCCTCGTCAGTCTCTCTCGCCTGGTGTGGGAGCAGCTAGAGGGCGCACCTGGACAGAGGGGTGACCGTGACGAGCGTTGAGCGCCATCACCTCGCGGAAGATGGCCTCGGAGGAAGGAGGCGGCGCCGAGGGGGACGACGAGGTGCGCGACGGCGAGCGCTTGAAGAGCTTGGACAGGATGCTCGAGGTCTACTCACGGGACTCTGGTCAGACCTGGCGAAAAGAGGAGCCTGAGAGAAGCGACTCGGAGGGAGAGGACGGACCTTGGGCGAGGAAGGGCGCTCGACGAGAGGGGTCGAGGACGAGACGGTGCGGAGCGAGGCGGCGTGCATCTTGGCTTCTTGCGAGGTCTTCGAGTGGCTTGGAGTGGCAGTGTGCGAGAGAAGGAGCTTGGGAGAGACGGAGAAAGGGAGGAAGTGCAAGTGCGTCGGGGCGAGGCTCGCAGGGACCTCGTCGAGTCGGCTCTCGATGCGAACGACGGGCGAGTCAGTCGCGGCACAACGTCGAGTCCTCTGTGCTTAGAATGAGAGGCGATCGAGGGATCGTAACGACGAGTCAAGGGCGACGACCCTTTGGGCGGTCGAGATCGGCAACCCGGCCGAGCGAGCGAGGGGGTCAAAGCGTCGGCGTGAGCGTAGCGCTCTCCCTGCTGGCGCTTGCGCTTTCAGCGAGCGGCCGATACCTTCCAGAAGACGCACAGATCAAGCCACGGCGAGCACAGAACAGCAGCACGCTCGCTCGTTGCCGAGGGGTCCTCTCGAGCTCGCTGCGCTTTTGCTGCTCGGCGTCGCGCTCTTCGCCCTCTCGCTCCTCGTGAACGGGCTAGAGAGATCTATGTACATGCTGTTGCAGGGGGAGGACTATATACCGCCTTTGAAGCTACGAGGAAGGGGAGGGCGACGAGCTTGAGAAGGTCTTGATCGTCGAGGCAAATACAGCAGCGAGGACAGGCTACGCCTTGTACTTGCGGCCGTGCTTGCCGGCGTGCGCAGGGTGCTCGGAGCCGACCACGGTGCCATCGGCGCTCGAGCGTGCGTCGGCCTCGTCAGCGAGCTCGCGGTGAGCAGGCTTCTCGGCGACCGTCTTGCGCTCGGCCTTAAGGCCGTCCTGGTAGTCGCGGCGAGAGTCGGCGCCCTGCAAGTGTGCAGAGAGAGGGTCAGAGAAAGGGCTGAGTGACGAGACGGAGAAGGAAGAAAGAGCGCACAGGAGGAACCCAGCTGCGCGACGTCCATGGCTTGACGTTCGGGTCGTTGTACATGCGGTCGACGTTCTCGAGCGACAGGCCCGACGACTCGTAGAGGAAGAAGTAGACGATGACGGCGCCCGCGATGTTGCAGCCGGCAAAAACGAACCTGCGCCGCCGAGTCGAGGTCAGCTCTCGGCGCGCACGAGCCTCCTCAGAGACGGGAAGGACGAGCGCACCCGTAGGCGTAGTTGATGTCGCGCGTGATGAACGGCGTGAAGAAGCCGATAAGGCTGCGAGTGAGGCGACGAGCAAGGCTCAGGTTTTAGCGAGGAGGAAGGAGACGGGGAGGGGTCCGTGCGCACAAGTTCCAAATCCAGTTTGACGCCGTTGCGAGCGCGCCCGTCTTGGCCCGAGCATCATTGCGAGGCGTCTCGCCGACGAGCGTCCAGATGCCGGGAGCCCAGCTGCGACGAGGAGACGAGCAGGTGAGCTTCGAGAGGAGCAAGGGAGAGGGCGACGATCACGAGCTCGGGCGAGACGCACGTCGAGGCGTAACCGAGAATGAACAAGCACGACGAGACGATGAGGACTGTCAACGATGAGCCGTGGAGCGTCAGTTCCGGGCGCCGAGAGCGAAGCGTGGAGGAGGGAGACGACGAGGGAGGGAGACGCACGGGTGCCGATGCTCTCGTTCTCCTCGGGGTTCTTAGCGGTGCCCGCCGCAGCGTACACGATGAGCCATGCGCCCTGCCAGAGACCGCCCTGTGTGCCGTAGCGCCCGAGGTCAGCTTGGTCCGACGAGGGCGGACGAGCCTAACGGCTCGTCGAGGGCGATGAAGAGGTGCGCACGATGATGAGCGGGATACGGCGGCCGAAGCGCTCCATGACGTAGAGTCCGAGGAAGGTGCAGCCGAAGCTGCGGGGCGCCCGAGGGGTCAGGACCGCTCTCGGCTCGCGGCGAACGGGTTGAGAAGGTTGCGCACTTGACGGCGCCGAGGATGATCTGCGAGACGAACGGGTCGACGTTGCCGACGGACTGGAAGATAGTCGTGCCGTAGTAGAAGAAGTCTGTGTGGAGGAGGAGTCAGCAGTGAAGGACGGGGCCGCAGCAGGCCGACGTGGTTGTCGACGAGGAGATAGTCGTGGAGCCGGCACGCCGGTTCGCACCCGCTCATCGTGCGCAGGGTCGAGCAAGTGGAACGAGACGCACAGTTGGCGCCCGTGAGCTGCTGGCCGGCCTGGAGGACCATGAGGAGGACCGTGCGGTAGAGGAGCTTGTCCTTGGGCTTGAAGCAGTCGATCCAGCGGAACTTGTCCATCCTCGCCTCGCGCTCGACCGCAGCCTGCATCTCGTCGCACGTCTGGCGAACCGTGTAGTCGTTGTCCTCGGGGCGGACGCCGCGGATGCGGCAGAGAGCGAGCTCGGCCTCCTCGGGCCGACCCTCGCCGAAGAGCCAGCGCGGCGACTCGGGGGCGAAGAGGATGCCGATCATGAGGATGAGGGACCACAGCGCAGTCAGGCCGCAGACGATGCGCCACGAGGCGCCTCCTTGGTCGAGGTAGCGAGTGCCGATCTGTCCTCGAGGGAGAAGTCAGCGACTCGCTCATGGCGACGACGAGCCGAGAGGTGCTCACCGAGATGCAGTAGGCGACGAGGATGCCGGCGGTGATGGCGAGCTGGTAGGTCGCGACGAGCCTGGAGGAGAAGGGAGATGGATTCGTCAGCTCATGAGCAGGTAGCTCGCTCGCGCTCAGGCCGCTAGACTCTGCTCGACTCACGTTCCTCGAATCTCCTTCGGGGCAGTCTCGGACTGGTAGAGCGGCACGACGGCGGAGAGAGCGCCGACGCCGAGGCCGGTGACGATGCGACCCTGCGCGAGCAAGGTGAGGAAGGTCAGGTCGCGGCCTGAGCGTCAGAGCTGGTCGAGGCGACGCACAATCATGAACTGATACTGTAGAGGGGCGAAGAGAGAACGTCAGCATCGCGATGGTCGACCTTGGCCGCGTGGAGCGAGGAGAGACGAGAGAACGAGCTCGAGGACGCACCCAGGCTGTAAAGGAGGCGCACTGAATGACGATGCCGACGCACAGGACCATGTTGTCGACGACGATGGCCTTCTTGCGCCCGAGACGGTCGGCGAGCCTGTAGACGGGGTACGAGAGTGAGCGCCGTGGATCAAGGAGAAGGTTCAGAGAAAGCGGAAGGCTCGACGCACGTCGCGCCGATGAGCGAGCCGAAGAGCGTGCCGATTGAGAGCATGGCGACGATCAGGCCCGAGCGCACAGTGCTGAACTCGCACGACTCGGGGTTACCCGCCTCGGTGCACTGGGCGAAGCGCAGCTTGAAGTCGTCCTGCGAAACAGGAGGTCGAGACGAGGTCAGCGCCTCGCCCTCTTCGTTCCGCGACGGTCCGAATAGTGAGCGCACCATCTCGAGGAAGTCGGCGATTTGACCTGAGAGCAGCGACAGAAGCTGGTTAGCGCGCGTCCCTCGCCCTCGAAAGTCGCCGTCGCTCGCTCACCCGTGTCATAACTGCAGGAGCGCGTAGGTCAGCTGTGGACCTCCCTGCACGCTCAGAGGACGCTGGTATGGACGCACCCGAAGAGGAAGCTGCAGAGAAAGAGGGAGAGGGCGAGCAAGGTCAGCTTCTCGAAGCTCGAGGGAAGCGAGGAGGAGGGACGGCGCCGCACCCGCCAATGGACGAGAAGACGGCGAGGACGATGGCCGTGAGGCCCACGGGCGCGCCGTGGACGTGGAAGGTCACAGGCATCGTTGCGCGCAGGTGGAGCGGAGCGAGATGAAGGCGGGCGGAAACGCGGGGGAGGAGGTCGAGCCGGTCGCGACGTCGACGAGCTGGGTTGGAGAAGTGAGGAGCGCAGGGAGGTCCAGCGGAGCAAGGAGCCTTCGAAACGTGGGGTCCTCGTCGAGCCCTCGGACGCCCTCGAGGACGAAGCCGACCCGTTTGCGTCATGCGAGTCGGATTCGCCGTGTCAGACTGAAGGTCGGCCGCACCGGGCGGAGCGAGGGCAGCCGCGCTTCGGGCACCGCGACGAGCGTGTGACTGACTCTGGGCAGGGCCGGGTGCGCATCATCGTGAACCCAAGTCTCGGGCGAGAGAAGCTCCGAGCGAAGTGGAGAGTGGCTCGTCCCGCGGCGTCGCCGAGATCACGGCTGCAGCTCGTTCTCGCTTGCTCGTTCTCTTCGTGGGCACGATCGACAGTCGCTAGATCTCTCGAGAGCGGCAGCAAGCCGATGCGCAGAAAAGCCCAGCTTGCACCAACCCCGCCGTGCCCTACACAGAGCCAGGCTGCCCGCCTCCTCGTCGAGATGGCCGACCCTCCTCGCCCCCTCACTGAATACGCTCGTACGACCAGATGCGCTGCGAGATCGAAGTGTCAGGTGAGGAGGTCGAGAGACGGGCGAGAGAGGAGAGAGGAGAGCACGCACGGCGCTCCAGTCGCCCGAGCCCGTGGCGATCAGGCCGTGCGGTCCCGGCGAGACGGCGACAGAGATGACTGCGACGCCGAGACCGAGCGAGAGGACGAGGCCGACGGAGGAAAGGTCGAAAGGGTGGAGGAGGGGGAGCGGATGAGGCCGAGGTCAGCATGCCGAACTGCTCGGACAGGCAGTGCCGCCGACCTCGGCAGCGGCGGGCGCATGCTCCGCCTCGCCGTCGCCGTCGAGAGCGCGAGCGAGTGAGGGATGGGGAGACGCACCCGAGTTCTTGTGCCCCTGCAGCATGAACTGAGCTTTTGCCGTCTTGGGGTCCCAGAACTGCACGCCGCGGTCCTTGGACCCAGAGACGATCCAGGCGCCGTCGGGCGAGATGTCGACCGAGAGCACGTAGTCCTGTTCCGCGGAGAGAGGGGGAGAGAGGGGGGGAGAGGGAGAGAGAGCGAGGGGAGAGGGTCGAGCGCGTCCGAGTCAGCCATGCACGTCCGGCTCGAGGCGACGACGACGACGATGACGACGCACCTTGTGCCCTTGGAGCGTCGTGAGGCAGGTCGTCTTGCCGCCCTCACCGACGGGCGCGTCCTTGACGCCGGCAGCAAGCGCCGCCTTGAGCGAGCCGATGTCGAACATCTTGAGCGTCTTGTCGAGCGAGCCCGACACAAGGAACTTGCCGTCGGGGCTGAACGCGACCGAGTAGACCGAGTCGCGGTGGCCCTTGAGCTTGTCGAGGAGCTGGCCCGACTCGGCGTCCCAGATGCGCACCATCGTGTCGAGCGAGCCGGCGGCGAGGAACTTGCCGTCGGGCGAGAAGACGACCGACGTGACGCCAGCGTCGACGGGACCGTTCTCGGCGATGGTGATGTCGTCGATGGCGAGCGTGTACAGGCAGGTGCCCGACTCAAGGTCCCACATCTTGGCCGTCTTGTCGCCCGAGCCAGAGACGAGGCGGCGGCCGTCGGGCGAGAACGCGAGCGAGTAGATCTCGCTCTTGTGGCCCTGGAAGACCTGCGAGATGCGCTTGTGGGCGAGGTTCCAGATCTGAGTGGGCGGGCGAGCGAGGAGGGGGAGGGTCAGCACGAGCGCAAGGAGGAGGCAGGCTGACGAGGGAGAGCAGGACGCACGCGGACGATGCGGTCCTCCGAGCCAGTCGCGAGGGACTTGCCGTCCGGGCTGAACGAGGCCGAGCGGATGTAGTTGTCCGTCTTGGCGCCGGCCGTCTCGTCGAAGAGGACGCTGTGGCCGAGGAGGAGGGTCGAGGTCAGCCTCGCGCCCTCGAAAGCTCGCGAGAGGGCCTCGGCGGGGGACGCACGCGATCTTGGCGCCCGTCTTGGTGTCGTACAGCGTCGTGTTGCGGTTGCAGCCCGTCGCGAGGACCTTGCCGTCGGGCGAGAAGCGGACGCAGCAGACGACCCTGGGGACGATGGACGAGCAACGCGCTCGGTCAGCTCTCGATGCCGTGACGAGCTGCGAGGGCAAGCAGACGAGACGCACGAGTCGTGGACGAGCGTGTGGACGAGGCCGACGTCGAGGACGCGCTTGACGTTGGGGTTGAACATCGTCATCCAGTCGCTCCCCTCCTTCTTGAGGTCCTTGGGCGCCGTGTCCGGGTCGAAGCTCGTGACCTCGACGGGCTTGTCGTCCTTGACGGACGGCGGCGGCTGCTGCTGTGCGGGCGTCGAAGCTCGGGATTGAGCGTTCGAGGCGGCGGCGATGGCGGGGACGGCGGACGCTGAGGGAGGGAGAGGCGAAGGGTGCTGGAGGGGAGGCCCGCCGGCAGGACCAGTCGAGGGCGGTCGGGAACCAGGATAAGGAACGGCCGAGGCGTGACGCGGCGGAGGGATTGACGCTGCGCCTGGACGACGGAGAGAAGGGGTCCGAGCGAGGGTCAGCGAGGCTCGCCTTGACGACGACGACAAGGGGAAGCAGCTGCGGCGCACCTTTCCTGCGGTCCTCGTCATCGGTGCGCATGCGCTTGTTCGGGTGCTCGACCTCGCGCTCGCTGCCCCTCCCATTGGCGCCCGCGCCGTACGGCGTCGGCTGCGCAAAGTCGCGCTCGCCGTCGCGCCCAGCAAAGACGCCGGCGCTCCCAGGTCGTGCGCCCGGTGCGGGCGAGATCACGGGCGGAAAGGCGGTGCGACTGCTCGGGCCCGAGATGGCCGGGTTGCCGGCCGACGAGACGGACGAGCGCGACGAGTCGAGCTGTTGCCGCAGGCGCGAGTTCTCCTCCTGCAGCCTCGAGTTCTCCTCCTGCAGGCTGCGCACACGTCGAGGTACTGTCAGCAAGTGCACTACTCGGTCGTAGGGCGCGTTCGAGGAAGAGGAGAACGACCTACACGCGCTTGTCGTCGTGGTACTTGCGCTCGAGGTCGTACACCATGGCGCGCATCGCGTTGAGCTCGCTCGCGTGCGTGTGGACTGTTGCTCGAGGGCGTGCGTCAGCGACGGGTCGTCGTACTGCTCTCGCAGAGAGAGGACGCACTCATGGCCTCGTACTCCTCGCGCTGCGCACGCAAGACGCTGCCCTCGCCCGCCACCTGCTCAAACTCGGCCTTGACGAACTCGAGGAGGTCGTTGAGGCGCTGCGCGTTGGGGTGCGGCGGGGCGACGACGCCGACGACCGGGCCCGAGGGCATGCCCGCGGCTTGCGGCGGTGCGCCTCCCGAGCCGCCGTGCATGAGGCCGTTGAGCGGGTGCGCGGCGGCGGCGGCAGCAGCAGCAGCTGCGGCGGCGGCGGCCGCAGGGTGGCCGGGAGGGCCTCCCGACGAGTTGGCGCCGCCTGGGTTGGACCCGGAAGCGGAGCCTGGCGGAACCGAGGGCGGATTGAGGGCGACGGCGCCGAGCGGGCGGTGGTCGTACACGCCGCGCGAGGCCACTTTGGAGGCGGACGTAGATGCGTGCGGAGGCGCAGTCGGCGGGTCGGAGAAGGAGGAGGCGAGATCGGCACGAGGTGTTTGGGTGGGTGAGGAGAAGGCGTGCGATCGGGAGGGAGAGGGGGAGAGGGACAGTCAGCGCAGGGCTCTGGAGACGGGCAGGAGAGGGCTGCACACGCACTGGCTACAGGCAGAGCCGCGGTGGAGCTTTGAGGCGGACAGGTGATGGACGGCCGACCGACGGACGGGGCGAGAGCGGGCTCGAGGACGGGCACGCGGGGCGGGGCGGCTCTGCTGGCTGGCGCGGTGGTGCACGTGAGCCCACGGCTAGGTGCGCTGCGTGCTGTGCAGAGGTGCGGGAGCGGTGACAAGGCGAGGGGGAGGGAGGGAGGAGGACGAGGGCCGGACGACGCACGCGCACTCGCCGCCGTCGCCGCGCTCAGAGAGAGAGCGTCGAGGCGACTTGCCTCGGCGGGCAAGGCCACCCTCCAGGCACCAACCCGCTAGCCTCGATCGCCCCACGGCCTCGCCTCAGCTTCTCCGCTCGCCGGCTCGTTCGTCCCCGGCACGCCCGCCGCCTTTGTTCGTCTCGTCCTCGCCCTCGCCCTGTGTCGCCTCTGCGTCCCTCTCCTCTTGCTCAGCTAGAGCTTACCTCGGCACCCGCCAGCATGCCGCTGCTCAGCCCGACGTCGACGCTCCTGTGCTCGTCGGCCTTCACGACGGCCTACCTCGGCTCGATCTACCTCCTCCCCTCGACCCGCGTCAGCCTCGCCCAGCCTCCAGCACCGCCCAACGAGCCGCAAGACATTGCGAGCACCATCCCGGCAGCAGCAGCAGCAGCCCCCGAGCGGCGAGACCGCAACCACCCGGCCGTCATCAAGGCTCGCCTCGTCGCCGTCTCGCTCGCGTCGGCAGCATCCTGCGCAGCGCTGCCCGCCATCCTCCAGCATGCGGCACCTACCTCGTACCCTTCCTACCGAGCCGCCGTCCCCGCCGCCGTCCGCCTCCTCGGCCTCGCCCTCCCCTCCTCGTCCTCGTCCTCCCTCTCCACCAGCTGGCTCGACCTCGCTCGCCTCGTCGCCTATCCTCTGGGCCTCACTGCGAGCCTGTTCGCCGGCAGCCTGTACATCCATGCGCTCGAGGGCGAGCTGCCGGGTCAGGTGCGCGCGCGCTCGTTGGCCAGCTGGGCGGCCAAGTTTGGCGGTTGGAGGGGCGTGAGGAACTACGTCTTGGTGCGCCCTTGCTTCATCCCGTACGCCGTCTGCACTGTTCAGAGTCACACTGACTCTCCTTCTCGTGCAGGCGCCGTTGACCGAGGAGCTGTCGTTCAGGAGCTGCGTCGTCGCCGCATCTTTCCTCGGCGGCTGGAGCCGTCGCAAGCTCGTCTTCGTCACGCCCTTGTGGTTCGGCCTTGGTACGTGCCAAACCTCCAGCAAGAGATGCAGCCGCCATGCTGACTCGAGCTCGTCCTGCAGCGCACGTCCACCACGCCTGGGAGACGTACCTCGCCGGCGGTCGCACGAGAAAGGCGCTCATCCAGGGCGTGCTGCAGTCGAGTGCGTCGCAGTCCTCGCGCTCGCCCTCGGCAAGCCTTGTCGAGTAACCGTCGCTGACCGTGTGGCTCGTCTCGCAGCTTTCCAGTTCGTCTACACGACCCTGTTCGGGTGGTTCGCGACCTTCCTCTTCCTCCGGACCGGTGCGTGCCCTCCTCTCGCTTCCTTGTCTCTCGTTGAGCCCTCGTCACGTCCTCATGGTCGACGCTGATGCTCGCCTTGTCGGCACGCTCGCAGGATCCGTCGTTCCGCCCTTCCTCGCGCACGTCTTCTGCAACGTCATGGGGGTGCCGCAGCTCGCCTGGGCCCTCAAGGTCTGGCCCGAGAAGAGATTCTGTGCGTCTCGCCGCCTCATCCTGTTGCTCGCTATGCAGTGGCTGTTCCTGCCTCACTCAGGCAAGCCCGCTCGAAGGAGGTGCGCTGACGCTCGGACCCGTCGCGGCGACATCCTGCAGCGCTCTGGGCGAGCTACCTCGGCGGCATCGGCACCTTCATCTACGGCTTCTGGCGGTGGACCGACCCGGCGCTGTTCGGCGGGAGCCTGTACTGGCCGTAGAGCTTGCGGAAACGAGGACGAGCTACGCCCGCACGGCCTTGGCTACCTGCTACGTCCCTCTGCGTTCGTGAGTGGCCCTCCCCCTGCAACAGCATGTACATAGATCTCTCTAGCCCGTTCACGAGGAGCGAGAGGGCGAAGAGCGCGACGCCGAGCAGCGAAAGCGCAGCGAGCTCGAGAGGACCCCTCGGCAACGAGCGAGCGTGCTGCTGTTCTGTGCTCGCCGTGGCTTGATCTGTGCGTCTTCTGGAAGGTATCGGCCGCTCGCTGAAAGCGCAAGCGCCAGCAGGGAGAGCGCTACGCTCACGCCGACGCTTTGACCCCCTCGCTCGCTCGGCCGGGTTGCCGATCTCGACCGCCCAAAGGGTCGTCGCCCTTGACTCGTCGTTACGATCCCTCGATCGCCTCTCATTCTAAGCACAGAGGACTCGACGTTGTGCCGCGACTGACTCGCCCGTCGTTCGCATCGAGAGCCGACTCGACGAGGTCCCTGCGAGCCTCGCCCCGACGCACTTGCACTTCCTCCCTTTCTCCGTCTCTCCCAAGCTCCTTCTCTCGCACACTGCCACTCCAAGCCACTCGAAGACCTCGCAAGAAGCCAAGATGCACGCCGCCTCGCTCCGCACCGTCTCGTCCTCGACCCCTCTCGTCGAGCGCCCTTCCTCGCCCAAGGTCCGTCCTCTCCCTCCGAGTCGCTTCTCTCAGGCTCCTCTTTTCGCCAGGTCTGACCAGAGTCCCGTGAGTAGACCTCGAGCATCCTGTCCAAGCTCTTCAAGCGCTCGCCGTCGCGCACCTCGTCGTCCCCCTCGGCGCCGCCTCCTTCCTCCGAGGCCATCTTCCGCGAGGTGATGGCGCTCAACGCTCGTCACGGTCACCCCTCTGTCCAGGTGCGCCCTCTAGCTGCTCCCACACCAGGCGAGAGAGACTGACGAGGCTCCACGGCGCAGGCTCACTCGGTCAAGATGTCGCTTCGCACGGACCGTCAGTCTGCGTCGTCGTCGACCAAGCCCGCTTCCTCGAGCCCGCCGTCGGCTCAGGACGTCTTTGCCGAGATTATGAGCCTCAACGCCAAACACGGTCACCCGAGCGTGCAGGTGCGCTTTGACCTCGCCGCCTCGTCGACCTCTTCCTCGCGCTCGAGACGTGCTCACGCTCTCGCTTCCCCTCCCTCGCAGGCCTTTTCCGTGCGGTGAGAAGCACTCGACCGTTCCACCTACCGACCATCGACACTGCCCAACCGACGAGGCTCGAAGCCCTCGACCTCGACGACGCCGACCTGAGGGGGTCCGTGCGGGCGCACCTCGTCCTCGAGTCGCCCTCGCCGAGCCGCCCGTTGCAGCCTCGCCTCGCCCCGTCTAGCCTCATGAAACCTTCTACTGGGCCTGTAGTCTTTGCGAGTGCGCTGCCATGGACATTGAGTCCCGCTGTTCTTCTCCGTCCTCCAGTTCGGCCGCCGTGAGCACGGGAGCCTCGACAGCTACGCTTCTCGGCTCGTCTCGAAAGTGACGCTCTCTGCAGCTCGAGAGCTCTAGCCCGAGCTCGGGGATCGACGTAAGGCGAGGAACGGCAGTGCAGTGCGGAAGAGTACAAGGACAGGATGAACGGCAACGACTGAGGGAGGGGAGCGGCGCTATGTACAGGACCAGGAGGGAGAGAGGGAGGGGCAAGCAAGGGTGAGAGGGAAGGAGAGCGGATCTAGTCGCCGTCGTCGTCGTCGCCGACGCCGTTGCGCCATTTTGCGAGCTCGACGACGACGTCTCGCAGCTCGTCCATCGTCCGCTCAAACTCCTCGAGCGCACGTCCCTCGAGCTCGCGCAGGTCGCGCAGCTTGACGGCGCACTTGCTGAGGCGCTGCGTCGCGAGGCGGTGCGCGTCGACGGCGGCCGACGAGGCGTGGACGAGCGACTCGAACTCGTCGACCGACGACGTGAGGCGCTTGCCGAGGAGGTCGTGCAGGTGGTGCAGGAGGGCGACGACGGGGTGGACGATGGGCCGTAGCAGGCTCGCGATCGTGTCCTCGTCCGGCTCGGGCTCGTCGGCGTCGGCGTCGGGCTCGTCAGGCTCGCTCGAGTGGACCGACGCCGGCGGCGTTGGCGGGAGGCTCGTCGGGAGCGCCTCGAGCTCGCCGTCGGCCTCGGCGCCGTCGAGTGGCGGCATGCGGAACGTGCTCGTCAAGCGTGGGCTCGCCTTGTCGATCACGCGCACGGCGAGGGTCGCGACGAGGTCGTCCTCGATCGCCTGCCACTCGTCGCCGAGCGGGTCCTCGGCCGCCTTGGTGCCCTCGACGACGTCGACCTGGTCAAAGTCGAGGTCGAGGGCGAGCTCCTCGACGAATCCGTACGGATCGAGCGGGTCGTCGCCGCCGGCCTCGCCCCGCCGCCGCCCGGCCTCGCTCAGCGCGTCGCGAACGCCGCGCCCGCCGCGGACGAGGCGCAGGACCTTGCGGTCGATGGCGGCGACGGCTCGGTCGGCGCCCTGGCGGAAGACGGCGCTGAGCTTTTCGACGCGGCGCGCCTCGCCATGCGCAACCTGGGCGGCCCTGCTGGCGTGGAGGACGGCGACCTTGGCGCGGGCGACGGTGGTGCGCTGGTCGTCGTGGGCGAGGCGTGCGCGGTCGAGGGCGGCGGCGAGGATCTGGCTCTGCTCGCCCGACTCGTGGAGGACGCGGGCCAACGTCACCAGGGCGCAGACGAGGACGCGCGGGCGGAGCGGGCCCTGGCTGGACGGGAGGGTGGTCCACGGTGCTGGGCTGCCGGCCGTGTCGAACTTGAGGCCCTGGAAGCTCAGCGGGAGCTCGTCCATGGCGGTGGAGGAGGGGGACGAGGGGCGAGGGGACGAGAGGGGAGATCGAGGCGAAAGGGCGCGGCCGGCCGACGTCGCAAAAAGGCGGAGAGGGCGGGGACCCCGCGTGGCGCACCTCCTCTGGCGCTCTCGAGAGAGAGAGAGGGCGAGGGGAGCTCTCGACGAGTGCTGTGCAGGCTCAGAGCGGCACAGAGGAGCGCCCACGAGACGTGTGCCGCAGGGCCGGCGAGGGAAGGCCGCAGCAGCAGATTCGCAATGACCCGCCTCTCTCGCTCGCTCGAGCCGGGCCTCGGCAAATCCGCGTCGACTCGCTCGACGATGCTGGCGGCTGCGGTCATCTGTGCAGTTGATCATCTGAGAGGGCGCACAGGTAGCCGGCTCGCCCAGGTCCAAGAGCGCTCGCGGCCCGCGGCCTCTGGCTCTCGTCAAGGCGCGCTCGCTCTGCTGCACACGATGCATTGCAGCGCGAGAGGAAGGAGGGAGCACAGGGGTATCGACAGAAGATGATGGGCTGGTACGTGAACGAGAGGGAGAGAGAGCGAGGCAAGAGAGGAGGGAGGAAAGCCCGTCTGCCGAGCCTCGCCAAAGCGCGCGCGTGCGCTCGTCTAGAAGGACTTGTCGTTGACCTGCAGGGTGGCTCGAGTCAGAACGAGCTCGAGAGAGGACGCAGGAGGAGGAGGAGAGAGCGAGGCAGGCGACGCACAGAGTCCTTGAGCTTGCCGAGGAACTGCTGGTAGCTCGGCAGCGTCTCCATGCGGTCCTCGATCAGGCAGCTCAGCGCCCACTGCCGCAGCGCAGGCTCGCCGTCCTCCTTGACGATGTACAGGTGCGGGTAGTACGGGCCGCGACGCTGCTCGCGCACCTTGCCGATGATGGCGTTGACGCGCTGCGAGAACGGGTTGTCGAGCACCGGCAGCGTGCCCTGCGAGACGAGCGACGAGACGAGGGGTCAGCGACGCCATCGAGCAGTGAGGTCGTGTAGAAGCGCGACGCACCTTGCCGCTGCGCAGGTCGGCGTACGACGGCAGGTCAAAGACATCGAGGATGAGCTGGTTGACGGCGTCGCGGCCGACCCAGAGGAAGATGTTCTGGCCGTCCTCGATGAGGAACAGGCCGTGTCGTTCGAGGCGCTCGGACGTAAGCGGAAGAGGGTGAGGGAGGATGACGCCCGACTCGGAGATGGTGCCGCACTGCGGGCGCAGGTCGAAACGGGGCTGCGTCAGCGCCCGACTCACGCAGCGACGACGAGGAGAGGGAGAGACGCACCTCCTTGGGCATGTTGTGGAGCGAGTAGAAGACGGGGTGCAGGTACGGGATGAGGAGCTGCGACGGCAGCGTCGTGAGGAGGGCCTGAGCGTAGGCGCGCACGTCGGACGGGATCATCGTGCTGTGCCGAATGCCGGTCTGCACATAGAGAGAGGGTCTCTGTCAGTGACGGTGCGGTCGAAGGAGAGGAGGAGGAGCGGCGGCGCACGTTTTTGAGGAGGCCGAGCATGAGGAGCGGGAGGAACTTCATGTTCTCGGCGACGACGAGCTGCGGGCTCGCGCCGCTGCCCGAGCTCGTCATCGTCGCCTTGTAGGTGCCGAGGATGTCGACGAGCTTGTTGTGGACGGCGTCGCGGGCGTCCTCGAGCTTGGCCTGGTTGCTGCGCTCGACCGCCTTGTTGGCGAGGAGCGTCGCGAGCGCCACCTGGTCGACCGACGCGTACAGCTCCGAGATCGAGCTCGTCGTCGGGAGCGCGAGCGTGACGACGCGGATGCGGCGCTCGCCGTACGCCGTCGTGTGCAGGACGGCCGTCTGGAAGACGACGAAGGGCGCGCTGATCGGGTCCTCGATCTGGATCTCGATGGCGTAGCTCTGGTCCATCGGGACCGCCGGGAGCGACAGGAGGTCGGTCGAGCGCACGAAGAAGTTGCCGTGGAACGCCGACATGCGGATGCCTGCGCGAGGTGAGCAGCGAAGAGGCAGCGGTCGACGAGGGCGAGGTCAGCCGGCTGCTCATCTCGCGCTCGACGACGGGGAGCGAGCAGAGAGAGAGAGAGGACGCACCTCGAGATGCACGAACGCGCATGACGGCCTCGAGGCAGATCGGGTCGGCGATGACGGTCCCAAACTCGTGCGCAAACTTGAGCGCGTCCTCGGACCGAGCGGCGTTGAAGCTCGGGTAGTAGTACGTTTGGCCGCCGGTGTACCGGGGCAGGCCCGAGAGGGTCGCGACGTCGGTGTAGGCGCTCGAGAAGAGCCACATGTCGACCGAGACCTGCGACCTTGAGCACTCGATGGCGAACGACTTGTACCAGCCCGTCTGCGCCGCGAGCAGCGTCGACTCCTTGCTCGTGCCGAGGATCTTGCTGTCCTCGCGAGGCTTCAGCGCGCCGGGACCGAGGTTGGGGAGCGACGCCGAGAGGGCGACGACCTTGCCGCCGACGTGCGAGATGAGCTTGAACGCGGCTTGGAGGCCGGCGCCGAGCGCGTTGCCCGTGTTGTGCGTCTCGACGAACATGTCGTTGAGCCGCGACAGGAGGTTCTCGATGCCGGCCTTGGCCTCGACGAGGTTGACGAGGATGTCGTTGGGCTTGGGGAGGAAGACGTCGTCGAGGTCGCCGACGACGAGCATCGACGGCTCGGCGGCGCCCTCGGCGAGCGTGAAGAAGTGCAGGCACGAGTCGACGCCGATGATGGCGATCTTGGTGCGGCTGTCCTCGTTCGGGAGGCGGTCGAGCGACTCGAGGAGGGTGCGCGCGGCGGTCGCCACCATGCCCGACGTGACGGCCGAGTACGACACGTCGATGACGAAGACGTAGATCGGCGGCTGCGGCGCGCGCACCATGTACTCGGTCGGCGCGACAAACTCGACGACGGACGAGTTGAGCTCGTGGCGGGCGTAGCGGTCGGCCGGCTCGTTCTTGTCCTGGTCCCAGTCGAACAGCTGCGGCACCTCGTTCGACAGGTTGCACATGCAGCACTTCCACCGCTGGCCGCCCTCGATAAAGGTGACGTAAGGGTTGATGTAGGTGCGGCACCGCCGGCAGCGCGCAATGACCGTGTCCGACACGACGGGGACCTCGGGCTGCGGGGAGGCGCACGACGGCGTCAGCGGCGCTCGAGCTGCAGGAGGAGAGAGAGCGAGAGAGGACGCACGTCGCCGGGCTTGAGGCTGCGGTAGGGCGTGAGGACGAGCGCGAGCGGCACCTTGGACTTTTGCAGGAGCGAGTTGGTCGTCGGCACGGCGTTCATCGTCATGCGCTGGTACGACGGGTCGGCGTTGCGAGTCGGCGACTGCGAGAACGAGGCCTGCACGAGCGGTCGAGAGGAGAGGCGTCAGTGACTGGGCGCGCCGGCGAGAGGAGGTCAAAGCGCAGGCGACGCACGTTGGCTGGGAGGTTGATCTCGGGCGGCTCGACCGTCATGAGCTCGAGCGGGTTGACGGGCGCGTTGATGAGGTTGACGTTGGCGGCGTTGACCATCTTCTGCGCCGACGCAGGACCGCCGAGGCCCATCTGGCCAAACTGGTTCGTCATGCCCGCCATCGCCGCCGGCTGCTGCTGGCCCTGCTGCCCCTGCTGACCGTAGCCGCCGCCCTGCATGCCCGGGGCGCCGACCGGCTGCGCGCCGCCCGCCGCGTACGGGTCTGCGCCGCCGGCGGGGCTGAAGAACTGGCCGTTGGGGCCCGCGCCCGGGTCCTGCGCGCCGGGGGCGGCCGGCTGCCCGTACGCGCCGCCTGCTGCACCCGGGTGGCCGCCCATCGACGCCGCTGCGCTCGCCGGCGAGTAAAAGGCGCTCTGCGTGTGCGCGTGCCCGCCGGCTGCAGGACCGCCGCCGCCGGTCGCGCCGAGGTCGCCCGCGAGGTAGGCGGCCGTGTCGCGCGCGTACTGCCTGCGGCCGGGCCTGCGGCTCGGGAGGGCGCCGACCTGGTCGGGCGTGCCGGAAGGCGGCGGCGGCGTCGCGACGGAGCCGGGCGGCGGCGTCGGCTGGCCCATCGGCGCCTGCTGCTGCTGCTGCTGCTGGGGCGCCTGCTGCTGCTGCTGCGTGGCGTACGGGTCTTGTGCTGGCGGGCGCTGTGCCGGAGTTGCGCCGGCGAAGGGAGGAATGGGCGGTGGGCCACGGCCGCCGAGACCTGGAGCGGCGCCGGGAGCGCCGGGCGGGCCGTTGCGGTAGGGCGAGATCGGGGGCCCGCGCGCGCCGTACGAGTTGGTCTTGACGGGCGAGGTCGAGATGGGTGCCGAGATGGAGGCGTGGACGCCGTGCCGTGCGCCGGGGAAGGGTCGCTGACCGGGAGGAGGAAGGGGAGCCGAGGCGGGGAAGTTGTACTGCTGGCGGCCGGTGGCGTTCTCTGCGAGGGTGCTGTGGGTCAGCAAGGGCGGCTCGACACGAGGTCGGGGAGGTTGCTGCGGCGCGAGGCGAGTGGGCGACAACACCGAGATCCGAGGGAGGTGCCGCTTGGCGAGCACGCCGCGCACAGGCTACCCGCCCGCCTAGCGCAAGGGATCTCGGTCGAGGGTACGAGTGCACCCGAGCTGTGCAGGACCAGGCTGTCGAGGCGACGAGGTCGGGTGCGGCGGTGATGGCGTGGGGACCAGGGTCGCTCGCCGGGGACGGGGCCAGGGCTCGAGGGGCGGGGAGCGGGTGGAAGGGGAGCTCACCGACAAAGAGGGTGCGGCCGACTGCGCCATCCCTGTGGCGGTGCGAGGGACGGAGAGGGTCAGGACGAGGGGACGTGGAGGAGGAGGAGGAGGGGCCGGGGGAGGAGGGAAGGGGCGAGCGCACCACTCTGCGCGCCAGCCAGGGGGCAGTGGAGGGTGGGGCATGGCCTGGGACGCCATCCTTGGTCGTGCGAGAGACAAGGGCGAGAGAGCTGCGGACGACGAGCCGCTTCCCTCTCGTCGTCGTCCTTGCCTCGTCGTCGCTCGTGCCGAGAGTCGCTCCTCTCGCTCCCTTCGGCACGCATGCTCGCAGTCAGGCTCTCGCTCGGACCGTGCACCCGCACTCGTGCTCCCTGCGCAAACCCGCACAAGCGCCGTTGCCTCTCGACCTCGCCTCCCCGGCCCCCTCCTCCTCCTCCAACTCGGCCGCCGACTCGCCGCCGCATCCTCTTCTTCGGCGCAGACGCCTTTTCGTGCGACGTCTTCACCTGCTTGCACTCGGCAAGAACAGGTGCGCCGCTCGCACCCTTCCTGCACCTCTGCGCCCTCGCTCACCTCGTCCTCTCGTCGCAACAGACCTCGTCGACTCGCTCACGGTCGTCGTCCCGCCAGATCAGCGCACCGGCAGGAGGCTCAAGGACGTCCATCGCCGTGCGCTCCACCCCTTTGAGCGCGCCGACCGTCTCTGACTCTTGAGCTGACTTGCATGCTTCGTTCGCAGCTCCGCTTCGACTGCTCGCCGAGCAACTTGGCGTGCCCGCCATCGCCTTGCCGCCGAGTCTCCTCAAAGGCTGGCAGGTACGTCGCTCACCCTCGAGCTGTTCGCTCACACCTGCGCAGGACGCTCGACTGATCCGCCTTCGTTCGTCTCCTTGATCTTCCCTCTCCTTTCTCATCGCCGCCGACGCGCAGCCGCCCGACTCCTTCCTCGCCATCGACAGCGTCGCGCCGCCGCCCGTCGAGAACGTCCTCCTCACCGCCTCGTTCGGCCACCTCATCCCGACCTCGCTCCTCTCGCGCTTCCTCCCGCTCAACGCCCTCAACGTCCACCCATCCCTCCTCCCTCGATGGCGCGGTGCCGCACCGATCCAGCGCGGCATCGTCGCAGGCGACGCCGACGGCTTGACGGGCGAGCCGATGGGCGTCACGGTCCAGGAGCTGAGCCGAGGCAAGTTTGACCGTGGCCGGGTCCTCGCCCAGCAGGCCGTGGTGCGTTCCTGGGCTCTCCTGCTACCGGACCCGAACCCTTCCTCCTCACGTCGCTGACTTGCGCCGCCTACTCTGCGACAGGACGTCCCGCCGCACGCCGACTTTCTCGCGCTCGAGCCTCTTCTCGCCCGAGCCGGCGGCGAGCTCCTCGTTTCGGTCCTCCGCACGCTCGAGGCGTACCAGGTGCGGGCGCAAGCTCAAGGCGAGGAGCGAGCGTGCCTCGCGCCCAAGCTCGACAAGGGCTGCGCGCAGGTCAGCTGGACGAGCGCGACCGCCGCCGAGGTGTGCCGGCTGCAGCGGGGCGTCGGGCATCAGGTGCGTCTCTCTCGCTCTCCACTGCCGGCTCGCTCACGTGCGCCTCATCTGACTGCTCCCTCGCCCTCGCAGTACCCGCTCTGGACGGCCCTCGCCGACATGCAGTTGCAGCTCCGCCTCTCGCCTCGGCCCATCTCGCTCCCCGTCCTCCTCGCCGACGCGCCGCCAGGCTCCCTCGCACTCGAACCCGCCTCGAAGCGGCTCGTCGCCCGCTGCAGCGACTCGCTCGAGGGCGTCGTCGTGACCGAGGTCAAGAAGGAGGGCGGCAAGTGGGTCAAGGCGCGCGAATGGTGGAACGGGGCGAGCGCGGGCCGCAAAGGGGCGCACCGTCTGCTCGAGTAGCGGTGCAACGATGCTGCCTTGATCTGCTTCGGCTCTAGCCTGGAGCGCTGCCGCTGTCCACGCGCGCCGGATCCCCTCGAGCAACGGCATGCAGCAGCAGCAGTAGGCGGCGGCGGGCGCGGCGCAACCTTTGACGACCTTCTCCTCGAGACGACCATCCCCCTCATACCCTCGTTCTCCCTCTCCCTTCTCTCCCTCACGTTACCCGACTCTCGCCCTCTCTCCTTCGCTGTGCTCTCTCCCCTTTCCTCTTGCGCCTATCGCCTTTGTCAAGCAGTCGTTCGCTTCCTCTCGTCGTCCGAGAGAGAGGGTTAGGGTTAGGTTA